>CM054060.1:48271849-48933099 GCA_028641055.1 Alopecurus myosuroides
TATGCCGCGGAAATCAGAAGTGAAATAACTGACGGGAGATGAATATATACATTTGGAATAAATTTTGTCTCGCGACGTTCTTAATTTAAATAAGAAGACTGCATATGCTTCTTGACAATATAGTTAAGTAGACGGCATAAATTCTCCCCCAAATTCTCCTGCTAGTCTGGGTGCAGCAATTTCCATTGCATTTCCTTCTACCCCACGTTCATTCTTGTGCGTAGACTGGACTGCATCTCGCGTAAAGCAACTAGTTCTGCCCCGGCCCCAAGTCGGAAATTTCCGAACCTAGTACTACGTCTCACTGTCTTTTCTTTCCAGTGACAGGAATCTGAGTGTGGATCGTGTGATTGAGCTATATCCGTGCGTACTGGAATTGCATGGCAATTCATTCACATGCATACGTGATAACCTTCGACGTGGAGAGCGCTGGACCAGCCATGCATGCATGTCGTTTACAATATACTACCCGGCTCGCGCGCGCGGACAAAATACTGTGTCGGGGCGACAAGGAACTTAGTTTTGGTTCTTAGTTTGAACGTCAGAACAACATGACTGACTGACTGAAGAAGTTTGTGTCCCGTCCCGTGTGTACCGACTGGCTAGGTTGAAGAATTTGACGACGGAGTACTTGTTGGTATGGCACTTCAAGTGGGTGGTTTTGTTGACCGAGGCTGCTGAGCAGAGCAGATTCTTCAACCAAAAAATGATTTTTTTTTTTTGCGTGGAACCAAAGAAATGATTTGAGCAGATACTCCGGCAGAGTCTTTTTTTTTTAATTATTCATTTGGCAAACGGCAGAGTTGGCTTCTGCATATGTATTTCTAATAAGACATTCCTTCTGTTTTTTTTAGCACAAGTTAGGGTACACTCCTAGTCCACATCGTTTAAACTTTAAACAAACGTTTATCCGTAGATTGATTTTTGGGCCAAGTTCAAAAAGCCTGCTCGACGGCCCCTCAAGGCCTCAAGCACATGCCTGCCTTTTGCGAGGCCCATGGCCTCTTGTCTCAGATCGGGCTTGCTTGTCGTCAGCCCCAGGTCTCATAGAGCATTCCAGATCCATGCAGAAGTTTGACAAGGTGAATGTATATCTAACCCAAGGATCTATTTACATGTTTTCCCTAAAATAACTCTATGGACAGGAGCAGAAAGGATATATCCCCTCCCCCTCGCGTCGCCCCCCTGGCGGCGCTAGGGGCGCCCGCCCGACGGCCAGAGGCCCACTCCCGCGACGAGCTTCCCCTGCCGATGCCGTCGCTGGCTCTCTCCGCGGCGGTGGCGGCACCCCCCTCGCCGCCAAACGTGGCTAGGGGGCGGATCCCGGGCGCTGTTGGTGGTTGGTCGACCCCGGGGGGGGGGGGGGGGGACGGCGACGGCGACGGCCAGGGCGGAGGATGCCGGGCCGGCGGTTCTTCTACGAGCGCGGGGTGGGGGCGTGGGCTCCGGCGCGTGCTCCTTCGGAGGGTGGCGTCTGCGCGCGCCAGATGGGCTCCCTGGACCCGGACGGCGGGGTGCCGCGGCGGGGGGCTGCTGCGGGTGCGCTGGCCGGCGCTGGGCGCGGCTATGGCGGCGCGGAGGTGGGGCCGGCGTGGTGCTCGGCATGGTGGCTGCCATGGGCGGGCGTGGAGGTCTTCGGGATCGCGGAGACTTCGCGGTGGTGGCCGGTTGGTGGTGTGGTGCTCCTGCCGGCGTGGCGCCGGGAGGCGACGTCCTTTCTCTCCAGTGCCTCCGCGCGGTGCGGAGCTCCGGCGTGAGTTGGACGGTATCCACGCCCTGACTTTGGCGGGGTGGTGTGGGTTGGGGAGGAGGAAGCCGGGGCGGCGGCCCCGGAGCTGCGGCTGCGACTTGGTCGTAGTCGGCATGGCGCTTCCCGTGGCGTGAGGTGCTGTGGGTGTTGCGACTTGCGACGTTTGGTGGTCTGGCCGGTCCCCGTCGAGCGGTTTGCGGGGCTGCGACACATCGCCGGGCGAAAGCCCTGCCCCGGTCCGGGGCCGACAACGGCGAAGCCTCCGGGCGCCGCGTCCTTCTTGAAGGCGTCGTCGGGACGGTGCTCTCGCTTATCCGCGCCGGGTTCTCCGGGGGAAACCCTTGATCCCTCGTGGGATCGGGCGAGGGCGGCGCTTTTGCGTCGCTATCCTCTTGAGGCCTCATCTTGGATGTTCCACCGGCCAGAGGGAGCTGCGGGGTGCTGGTGGTTTGGCGACGGCGTCTTCTCGTCATCGGCTAGGTGGTGTGCGGCCCCGGGGCCGGCGTGGATGTCGGAGCGGCGGCTCCGGAAGACTTGCATTGAGATCGACTCCGCCGTTTTGGTGTCGGCTTTGGTCGCTAGGGTGACACGGTCGTCGGCTAGATTAGGGGCGCGGCCTCGGGGCCGGCGTGGATGTCGGAGCGGCGGCTCCGGGGTTTGGTGTTGCGTTGAGCCTGCCTCCGCCGTGTGTAGTGTCAGCTATGGTTGCATGGGCGACATGGTTGACGGCTAGGTTAGGGGCGCGGCCTCGGGGCCGGCGTGGATGTCGGAGCGGCGGCTCCGGGCTCCGTCTTGCATGAGGTTGTCTCCGCCGTGGTAGTGTCGGCTTTGGTTGCTAGGGCAACGTGGCCGTCGACTCGTGCTATAACTTTTTTCTTTTTAGGCCTTGTCCTTCCTGTTTGCTCCTTCTATATCAATATATAGGCTAAGCTTTTGCCTCGTTTCAAAAAAAAAAAACTAACTCTATTTTTATGTTAAGCACTTTCATGAAATTTTCTGTTGGGGAAATATGTTGTTTTTTTTTCCTCTGTTATATCAATACAACGATTAAAAAAAATCACACCTTGTCCCTCCATATAGGGTAGAGAAAAGAGCTTATTACAACCTCATATTTATGCCCTAGTTTAATTTATAGCCCTCGGTTCCAAAACTGGTCAAAACACAACCTCAAACTATCAATACCATTTTACTTATCCCCACAAACGAGTCAAATGTGGCTTTGTGAGATATGGCATTCAGATGTTAGACGAAAATTATACCACTCTGTTCCATATGCTGCCTTCGTTCTCAAATAACTTTCAGCCTTTGTCTTGGTTCAAATTTTTAAAAATATTGACCAACTTTATAGAAAATAGTAGCAATATATATGATATGAAATCGGTAGATTATCAAACTACATTTTAAAATAGATCCAGTGATACTAATTTAGTATCATAAATATTGTTACCTTTTTCCACCTCCAAACTTCAAAGTGCAATGACAAATGCATGCATGAGCATGTGTTACTAGCTCAAATCATATGTTGATGGGTGGCCAATGTCCGGTTGTCCGATTAATTAATTACTCCTTTTGTTTCTTAAAGTAAGGCGTACTTTTTTTAACAAGTCAAATAATGTTAAATTTTACCAATCTTATTAGAAAAAACTATTCACAATTATAATACTACATAGACATAATATAAATTTAAAATGTGGATTAAATATTGTAAATGTTAATATATTTTTATAAAATTGATCAAATTTTAAATTGTTTAAATTTGATAAAAATAAATTATAAGCTTTGTTCTGAGAAACAAAGGTAGTAGCTAGATAATTAACTGGCCCTATGTATACCTTGAGGAAATATCTAGTGATACCACATCTCCACTTGTGCTTGAGTTACATCCACAAAGGTACCAGCACGACCGATACCAAACGACGACGTCGTGTGGACAAGGCGGAGACGCAGTGATACCAGCAAGTGCACATGTTCGTTATTACACAATTCGTGGAAGTATGGTCTATCAATTTATATCGTTTTCACAAAGAGCTGATGTCGTAAAAGGTTTTTAAGTTTGCCTTTGTCACACACAAGGTGTCAGACTTATATAAATTGACTCACATAAATATTGACTTGCTTAAACCTATGGAAAATAGGGAATAAATTGTACGATAATAAAGATGATCAAACTTACTAGTAATAAATAACAGAAAGAAAAAAATAAAGTAAATGGGTGTTGTATTGCTTATGTATTATGGATGAAGTAGGCGCGGAGATACTTCAGTTCATAGTTCTTGTGAATGTGTTTGATGGAGGTAGTGGATATGTGAATCATATTCTCGTCTATTGAATGGTCGGTAGCGAGTCACCCTGAAGTAGTTAAATATCCCCATGCGTTGACCTGTTTATCACTATTTTCCTGAATCTTTGTCACATTGCCATGATCGTTCAACTAATTAAAACCAATAGGTTCTACCATGAATTAAGTTTGTGACTTATCGTGGTCCACTTGTTGCCTTCACTCCTCATTGATATCCCCACCTCCCACTTAGGAGGTCACAAAAGTGTTGAACAACATGTATATGCTTGCGTATATCTCTACTAGCATCATGTTACATGGGCCCTAGATAACAAACGTTATGCAAACCGTAAACACATAATCAGATAAAGAATATTGAAAAGACTCTCACAAATAAGATGGAATGAGTTAGCACAAACACATATCACCAATTCCCTTCATCTCGCACGCCTTGGGGAGTCTACTCGCACATGAGAGATATACAAAACATAAAATAATTGAAAGCGGTAAGCTCATCTCTCGATTACCGTAGCGAGCCATAATAATTCTTAGATCAACATACACCAAACCAAGAGTTCAATCTAATATGAGGGTTCACAAGCCCTAATTTAGTACAAGGATGTTATCAATCTCTCTATGGGATGGAATGGATGGGGAACGAATGGGGTGGTGGATGGCGTTGAAGAAGTGACCCCCGGAAGGATTAGACATGGCTTCTCCTCTCCGGATCTCCTCTTTCTCCCTTCCGAGTCTCCTGGCGACATCTGAGTATGTTTTTCGTCCCTGGTCTCTTCACGAAAGTTTTTTTCCCTTTTGAAGTCATGGAGGCAGTGGCACATGGTACGGTGAGTAGTACTGTCGGTGGTGACCGTACTGGGTTTCGTTAAGTTCTAATGTGATTTATTTATGAATTTCCTTTTCCAAAATATATTGTTTTCCTCCAATTATCATCAATGTGCCTTATTTCTTTCCTTCTTTATACTAATCCTGAATCTCCACAAAGAAATGAAACATCTTCAAAAAGTGTGGTGTTTTGGTTAGTGTAGGAGTGAAACCAAATAAAATCAAATTAAACAAGGGGGAACAACTAGAGAAAATCATGACAAAAGTAGAGCAATCAAATCCAACAAGCCTAAACAGTTACTCGCCCCAAGTAATCTAACAAAGAAAACAAAAGAGAACCTGGCTCTAACAAGGAACTTAAATAGCTCAAGGTAATATAACATATCCCTTCTTCATAATTCCTACAACTTTGGATAAAATGATAATAGAATTTGCTTGGTTGTGTCCTAGATACTCGCTACCTAACCGCTCAATAATTCTTTAATGAAAGAACATTTCTTACAATAATAGTTTCAGGACCTTAACAGGTTGTGAGGTACAATCAAAAGCTCCTCTTCTTAGTGAGAGTAAACAAGTTTCATTACATGACTATGATGCACGTGTAACACACGTTCGTTGGGAGGCCCCAAGAGGAAGGTATGAAGAGAACAGTAGCAAGTTTCCCTCAGAAAGAAACCAAGGTTGAATCGACTAGTAGGATAAAGAAATCACTTCCGAAGGTTCACGACCCTCAGGGTGTAGAGGAAAAGAGAGAAATTTTGCAGGAATTGAGTGACATCGGGGATTTGCACGCTGGACCGTGGTTGGTAGCATGCGACTTCAATCTTATCACGGATCCGGAAGACAAGAATAAAGGAGTTGTGAACAGACCGCTGATGGGTAGATTCCGTCACACCCTGTCTGCCTTGGAGTTAAAAGAAACTTATCTGAATGGGAGAAGGCTTACGTGATCAAATGAGAGGCAAGAGGCTACTCTCGAACGGTTAGACAGAGTCTTCTCGACGGTGGATTGGGAGGAGGAGTTCCCGGAGGCGTTCCTCTCAGCTGGGTCTTCGGGTCCTTCGGACCACTGTCCCTTGGTGTTGAGTTTAGCCCCTAACCTGCAGACCGGGCGCAGGTTTCATTTCCAAGCCTTTTGGACAAAAGTGGAGGGCTTCTTGGAAGTTGTCCAGGAAGCGTGGAATTCCGTGCCATTTGAGACCAATCCGTTCAAGTTGCTTGATAAGAAGTTCAGGGAAACAGCAAGGCGCCTTGCCAGTTGGAACAACAAGTTTGTCGGCAACATCAAGCTACAGATCTTAGTGGCTAACGAGACGATCTTGAGGCTGGATGTGGCTATGGAATCGAGGGTGCTTTCCGTGGAAGAACGAGATCTGAGGCGGTTGTTAAAAGGGAAACTTCTGGGGCTTGCGTCCTTGGAAACATCTCTGGCCCGACAGAGGGCGCGGATTCTGTGGCTTCGAGAGGGCGATGCGTGTACTAAATTCTTCCACATTCAGGCTAGTCACCGCAGAAGGAAAAACTTTATCGGACATCTTTTAGTGGACGGGGTGAGGCGAACGTACCACGAGGCTAAGGCAGAAGCTGTGGACGAGTTCTTTGACGACATCTTAGGCGCGGTGGACCTGGATTTTCTTGAGCTCCCTACGACGAACTTAAACCATCTGGATGAGGCCTTCACCGAAGAGGAAGTGTGGATGGCTATAAAGGGGATGCCTTTGGATAAATGCCCTGGCCCGGACGGTTTCACCAACAGGTTCTTTGTCGCGTGTTGGGGTATTATCAAAGGCGATATTTTGGCTGCCTTCAGATCGTTAGCTAGACGGGACGTTCGCGGACTTGGAGCTCTTAACCAGGCTTTCATCACGTTGTTGCCCAAAAAGCCTGGTGCAGAGGAGCTGAAAGACTTCAGGCCCATTAGTCTCATCCACTGTTTCGCGAAGCTGGTGGCTAAAGCGGTTGCTTGCCGGATTATACCGGTGTTGCCACAAATCGTGGGTGTGCACCAGAGTGCTTTCGTGCATGGACGTTGCATTCATGACAACTTCATGCCGTGAGGGAGACGGCGAGGAAGCTGCATAGTTCGGCCACGCCGATAGTGCTGCTAAAACTTGATATCATAAAAGCTTTTGACACTGTCAGTTGGCCGTTCCTCGTGGAGGTCCTAAGGAAGTTGGGATTCGGGAATGTTCTCATTGCCATCATTTGTGGCCTTTTGTCCTCGGGTTCGACTAAATTGCTCCTCAATGGTTGGCCGGGTGATAAAATCTTCAACAAAAGAGGGCTAAGACAAGGTGACCCGCTTTCACCGTAGCTTTTCATCATGGTTATGGAGGTTCTTCACCTTATGATTGAGAGGGCCACGGCCCGTGGACTGCTCACGCGCCTGGCGCGGACGGGCTTGCGTCACCGGACATCGATCTATGCAGACGACGTGATGACCTTCCTGAGGCCAGCAGTGCGGGATTTTAGAGTGTTCTCAAGGATCCTGGAAATTTTTGGAGAGGCGTCTGGGCTACGCACCAACCTGGACAAGTGCTCTGCGCATTTAATCAGGTGTGGAATTGAGGAATCGGAGATGGTGGCTCAGGAGTTGCAATGCCCTATTTTGCCGTTTCCCCTGCGGTATTTAGGGCTGCCGCTGTCCCTCAGAAAGCTCTCTGCGGCCCAACTATAATATATTGTGGATAGTGTGGCGGGTCATTTACCAAGTTGGAGGGAAAATCTTCTGAATAAGGGAGGAAGGCTGGAATTGGTCAAAACCACGTTCTCTGTGGTCTCGGTCTTCTCTATGATGTCGTTGGATTTGCGATCCAAGACGGTGGTAGACATTGAGAGAATCCTTCGGGGTTTCTTGTGGAAAGGGCGGAAGGATGTGCACGGGGGACACTGTCTGGTGGCCTGGGATAGGGTTTGCATGCCCAAGCACTTGGGTGGTCTAGGCATCCCGAACCTCCGTCTTCTGAATCAAGCTTTGAGGGCTAGATGGCTCTGGCTTACGAGGGCGGATACTTCCAAGACGTGAAATGAGTTTAACATCCAAGTTCTGAGGTCAGTAACACTTTTGTTTGAGGCAGCAAATACATCTGTGCTTGGCAACAGTGTCGCCACTCTTTTCTGGAGCGACAGGTGGTTGGCCAGAGGGAGAATTAAGGACATCGCACCCGCTCTGCTAAAGAGAATACCCAATAGTGTCCGTGCTAGCCGCAAGGTAAGAGAATTCCTAGGGGGGGTCTGGCTGGAAGATGTGCCTCCAGATTTGAACGAGCTCGAGTTACGCGAACTTTTTGCCGTGGCCGATCAAGTGGCAGGAATTGTCCCCAGGCCGGGCGTGGAGGACGAGTTCTGTTGGAACTGGGAAGCTAGTTATGCTTACTCGGCTAGGTCGGCCTATAGAGCACTGTTTGCTGGTAAGATGGGCCTTGCAGGTACGGAACAAATCTGAAGGTCCCGGGCCCCAAACAAGTGCAAATTCTTCATGTGGCTAGTTTTGAAGAATAGGTGCTGGACATCAGATAGACTTAGCCGGCGTGGATTGCCACACCCTGCAGCTTGCCCGTTCTGTGATCAGCACGATGAGAGCATCGACCACCTTTTGCTAGGGTGCGTGCTAACCAGGCAGGTGTGGATGGTGCTGCTGGGCAGGTGGGGATTTGCTGAGTGGATCCCGAGTCCTCTGGACAGGGTTGAGAGCTGGCTCCCAGGACGTACGACAGACGTAAGGGACAGAAAGGATATGTGGACAGCAATTACCCTCAATTGCTGGTGCCTGTGGAGACATCGGAACAGTGTGGTGTTTGAGGGGCAACAACCATCAGTGGAGAGAGTGCTCAAAATGGTGGAGGCCGAGGCGGCCCTTTGGTGCGCAGCCGGCTTATTCCAGGGTAGTCTTCGTCAGGTAGGCCGGTGGAGGTTTGGCGAGTAATCCCGTACGTTCTATGGTGTGTGAGTGGGTTGCGTCTTGTGCGCCCGTGCCAGACGCGTTGTATCTTGGCCTCGGCCTTTCTTCTATGAAACCGATACGTCTTTCAGACGTATCCTTAAAAAAAAGTAATTTCCCAAGCATTTTCTTCCAACATAACATCACGGTTCCTAGAAATTTATGAAAAATAATAATTTAAAGATCTCCTTTTCCCGTCCCTCCTCCAGCTAGACGACCAGGGCGGCGACCCCTTCCTCCACCACCTAGGCCGCGGATCCCTACCTCCTCCGTACACCTTTTCGAGAACAGGACGAGGCGACAATCTCGACGCTTCGCCTTTGGTGAGTATGTAGCGTGGGCCTAGAGCATTTCAGAGACGTCACATCAGTGATGGGGACGACACTGCGTCAGAATAAAGTGCACCTACTTCTCATCCCATCTTGACGGTGCTCTAACATGCAACGTCCTAGACCACGTGGCTTGGTCCTCTTGCCGTTATCCAAATCTGGTGATATTAGCTTCTCTATGTTGCTGATATTAGTTTCTCACCGCTGAATCCGGTGACAACGAGTGTGACAGTTGACGTGTTCGTGGTCTTTTTCTCGATCGTTGCCATCGCCGTATTCGTCGTCGTCTCCGGATCCAACACGCTAGGTTCTAGTTTGGGCTTGGGTTTGGGCTTGGGTGGACCTAGGCAGGGCTACATGCATGCTAGGCCCGGCAGGCAGGGGTAGAGGTTCCACCTACTATGTCACGCCTCCTAGACGGCTCACTCACCAACATTTATGCATGTTGATTTGTTTTTTACCGCGGCTTCCGTGATGTTGTACTACTGCTTGTCCTGGTGATTGTGGGAACAGCTAGGGGGTGTCTCCTTCATATTCGGTGACATCGATCCATGGCGGATGGCGGCGGCGGCGGCGGATGTAGGATTTGGGGGCAGCAGCATAAATAAGCATGTGCTCTTGTCTCCAGTTCGGGAGGCATCTCATGGCGGCCTAGGTGCAACAAAGAAGATCTGATATGCAAATCCGAGATCATCACGTGGTGGACTTCGTTTGCCACCATGTTCTTTGGCTGAAACAACAACATCTCCAAACGCCAAAGGCGCCGCTTCCTCTACCTCCTTTTGGGAGGCCCTACAAAGGATTCTAGCTAGCGTTCCACGTCCTTACTGCCCCAAGTGGCTCCATCCCCGGTGACGGTAGGGATGGCCGGCAATCAAGTTCTGATTCCGATGGTGGAATTGAAAGACCAAATCATGTTTTCTGTTTGCCTTCTAGGGCGTTTCTTGTAAAATTTGAGGACTGTTGTGTTATTTTTTATTTTCTTGGCGTCGTCGGTAACTTATAACCCTCACCGACGGCATATATGTAACTAGACCCTTTGGGCGGTTCCTTGTTAAAAAAAATGAAAAAAAAAATCTGTTTGGATGATGATCGGTATGTAGGTCCGCATTCGCGCACCAGACTGGGATTGCTTTCCTGCCCCGACAGGTCAAAAGAGCGGAGAGAATCTTCTGCTACGTAGTAGTAATATTTTTGCATGCTTTGTTTATCAGACAGGTTTGCAGTAGCTAGTTTGTTTAATTGGCCGATCTTGTTGGTTAACAATAGCAACAAATACCTTATTTAAAGCAGTATGAATGGTTACCTAACCCTTATTTTAAGTGTCCAGCTTAGTACTGATGTGGATATGGTATCTTCTTTTATCTCTTTCTTTGCCAGGCCGGTCAGTGACCTTCATTTCATTTGCTAAATTTTGCAACCGAAATTTCCTTGAGTTTGTCCATGTGAGTCTAACTCGAGAATGTCAACCTTTAATTTTCTTGGGTAAGGAATGAGGAATGTCAAACTCGGTGCGTAATTCCTAGATGGTTGAATCTTGCTAACTTCTTTCTTCACAAAGTTATTAATTTTTTTCCCCTCTGTGTTCTAGATTGCTCTCACTTCTTTGATCCAGATTGGTTCTGGATAGATTAATGTCTAACAGAATGTTTGCGTTTGTTCAACTACTTAATCAACACTCAATTAGAATACCGGTGAAGCGAATTCCTTTAAATTTGCTACTATCCACTGGAATGCTAATAGAAACGTTTTTCTAGCCCAATAGATTACAAGAACTTAGGGAGCTCCATATGGAAATGCATTTACTCTAAAAGGTAAAAGGTGGTAAGATAATCTATTGCAGTTCAGGGGCTAGTCGGCCTTCTTATCTCCACGGTGGCTGCTTCCCCCTCGATTCTCTGCTCGAACGGCTCACTGATTTCCGAAGTTGGCGTCCCCTCTGGCGAAGAACCCGCGTTCATTTCGGAGTTGATATCGATATACACACTCATGGCATGTTCCTCCTCCCTTGCAGTCGGCATCGGGCTCACCTCGCCATTCCATCTGGGCGTCCGGCTTGAGAAGGCGCTGCCGTTTCTCAAGGACTCCTCGTTCGACATCTTGAACGTCGGAGACTTGAGATCCCTCCTATCGTAGTGCTGGAGCCATGCTTTCATCCTGCGCAGCGATGCGCTGCCTGAGCCGGAGCCGTCGGCCTTCGCTGCCCGGAGCTCGTCGCGTTCGCGGTACGCAAAGATGGCGAGGTAGAGCAGCAGCATGAGGGTGGACACGACTCCAGTGATGAGGAACAGCCCGCCGAACCTCTTGAAGCTGAGGTTCGTCGAGCCGACGACGGGGGTGGTCTGGCACGTGCCCGGGTTGCGGAACCACGCCTTCTCGATCCTCGCCATCTCTTCCCCCTCGGCCAGCTTGAGTATGCCCCGCGACACGTCCGGCACCATCGGCGACCCCCTTGGGAACACGAACCCGAAGCCGTCCGTCTTGTACACGGGCCCCTGCAACATGTACCGGTCGCAATACTGCGACAGGAACAGATTAAGGTACGGCATCTCGTCGAACACGGCGTCGACGCCGCCTTTGGCTGACCCCTTTGACAGCGCGTCGGCGTACTGCTCCGCCGTGCTGTACTCCCTCATCTTGCGCTCGTCGAAGCCCATCTTCTTTAGAAACGGCTCGATGAATGTGCCCTCCTGGTACCCGATGTAGTGGCCGTGTCTCTGTAGCTCTGTCACGTCGGCCACCGCCGGCAGCAGCTTCTGCACCGTGAGCATCGACGTCAGGCTCGCCGTGTAGCTCGACGTCAGGATCAGCACGACGAACACCCAGATGATCACCACGAGCCTTGACAGGTTGCTCTGCAGCTTCTCCTCTAGAAATCCATCATCAAGCTGATAAGTGAGCAATTATTCAAAAGTCAACAGATTCATTGTTTGTGAACAAGAAAACTGAGATGATTAAGTCGGCAACTTACTGTGTGAGAAGACGAGGGTGGAGAAGGCGAAGTAGAAGATGAGGCCGAACTGCTGCGACGGCGTGCCACGGAACTCCGGGTTGACGCGGTGCTCGATGACCCAGACGACGAAGCCGGTGAAGCAGAAGAAGGCGAGGCTGGCGAGCCAGAGACTAGCGGTGAGCGGCTTCAGGAAGATCCACATGCTAGTTGTCGTGTCCGGCCGCGCCGCCACCACCATCGACCACCCGGATTCCGTGAACGGCATCGTGAAGTCCACCTCGTCCAGCCTGCTCGACGTGATCGTCACGTCCCCCACCGCCATGTCGGCCTTCCCGTCGCGCACCAGGTCCACCAGCTTGTCGTAAGACTCGGAGCTGTCGTTGAATGGCACATACCGGTAGGGCACAGGGTAGGCTAGGTTCTTCATCACATTGTCGAACACATCAATGCAGTAGCCTGTGACCGTGGTCGTGGAGTTCGGGGACATGGCGACGTCCACGAACTGCTTGAACCCGCGCTTCACCGGCACGGCGACGTTTAGCACTCGCCCGTTCAGCGATGCCGTCCAGCCTTTCGGCGTGGATACCGTCTCCCCGGGCCAGAGGATGTGTTTCAGCGGTGACGCCTTGCCACCGCCGCCGTTCAGCTCCCGTGAGAGGCCGGAGTCTGGCGTCCAGAACCCCACCATCCTGGCGCCTCTCCCGATGATGTTCACCACCTCGTAAGCCGCCACCTGCAGCTGCCCGTCGACCAGCCTGAACTTCCCGGCCATCCCGTCGAACGTCGTGTTGAGCACCGTCCTGAGAAGCGCTGCTCCGGTAGCCGAGACGCCGATACGGTCCAGGTCTGTGGTCTGTGGCGTCGATGCCCTTTGCGGCGGCGTCTGGAACGCCGGGCCGGTGTTGGCGCCGACCGCTTCGGCCGCCGCGGCGATCGCCCACACCGTGTCGTACGCCCAGAGCCTCATGACGTTCTGGTCACTGATGGGGTCGTCGTCGACGCCTGGGTTGTCGCGCCGGAACCTCTCCCTGAACCGCGCCGAGAAGTTCCTCACTTGGTCCGTGAGCTCCACGTGAGGCCGGAGGCTGACGACGCCCTGCATGGCGTCGACGTCCTCGGGACCGAGCCTTTCGACGAAGCTGCCGAGGCCATCGGTGGCGACCCATACATAGCCCTCGGACATCATCCCCGCCTCCCTCGCCCGCCGGAAGAGCCGCGTGGCGAGGCCGGGGGTCGCGTGCACGACGAACACGCGCGTCGGCATCGCCATGAGACGGTAGAGCATCGCGTCGAGGGAGTCTTCGGACGAGTCGCTCGGCACGGCCACGCGGTCCACGATCTCCGCGCCGCCGACACCGACGTTCTGGAGCGCGTCGGCGAGCGCCGGGAGGATACCGGCGCCGAACGGGGAGTCCTCGTGCACGACAGCCGCCGCGCGCCAGCCGAAGGCGGCCAGGACGGAGGCGACAGGGGCGGCCTGGAAGGAGTCATTGGCAGCGGTTCGCACGAAGTAGGGCGTCTGCGCCGGAGAGACGGACGGGGAGGTGGCGGAGTAGGAGAGCACCGGGACGTGTGAGCGGTTGCCGAGGTGGGCCACGAACTCGGCCTGCGCCGAGGTTTGCGGGCCGATGATGGCATGCACCTGCGCGTTGTTGATCAGGTCCAGCGCTGCAACGACAAAATCAACGACACAAGACTTTTTAGATGCAAAAACCGTTAGATTATGTCCAAGCTAAGATATCGTACTACTTGCACTAAGTTAATCACGGTCTGGTCACCATCTTGACCAAATAACTAAGATGGGCAAAGAAGACATGTTTGGGCATCCGGGCAGCAACCTAATTTGACGCGTATTTTCATGCAGCTTAACTGGAGCACTGGTTAGCTAACGCAGGCGCAGCTGGATGTGTGTGTGTGAGAGAGAGGAGTTGTTACCGGCGGCAGCGGCGCCGACTACGTCGCCGGCGGAGTCCCTGAAATGGAGCTCTACCCTGGTGGCCGAGCCCGGGTGCGCGGCGTAGTAGTCCTCCACCGCCATCTCAATGCCGGTCCGCCGCCTCAGCGACACCGCCGACGCCCAGTCCAGGATGACCCCCACGCGCACCGGCACCGGCGCCGCCGCCGGCACGCCCTGCGCCGTGGCCACACGCTCCCCCAACAGCGCGGCGACGACCAGTAGCAGCAGCAGCAGAGCCAAGAAGGACGAGACGGCGAGGGACGAAGAAGAGGACGCGCGCGCCATGATCTCTGGATCACTAGCTGCAACCTGCGTTGTCCTTGTGATCTGATCGCTGTTTGCCGCACTGGGCGCGCCTTATATCGATCACAGTCGGAACCTCGAATTATTTTTGAATTTGTCGTGATGGCGACGTTGCCCTTGGAAAACTATTGCCCGCATATGGGGGCTCTTCTCTTGACTTGACTTTCGCGCGCTATCTTGCGAGGTGTCAGGTGTGTGTGTGGGTGGGTATGGTACAATTTCCTTCCCATTGGGGCTCTAGCATATGCTCATGTGGCTGGTGTAGGGATGGGAAGTCGGTTGCTCCTTTGTCTCAACGGTGCTACACCAATTTGTTAAATTAAATTGAGATCATTGTCACGTAGTACTTATCTATCCATAATAAATGTTTTTTATCGAATGTGTTATCGGTGAAAATACAATTATGAATGTTGATGTTTCCGTTAGATACCCCAATATATGGGTACCAGTCGAGTATGGGTACGGTTAAGTTTCATATCTGTATGTGCGGGTATGGGTAGAATATACCCACTAATTACATGGGTATGGGTACAATATTGCTGTACCCACCCTAGACCCACCCCATATCCTACCCCTTGCCATCTTTAACCTTCGCCGGTTGAGAGGCGCTCGCTTTGGTTTTGACCAGCCGGCTTAGGTGGTCTTTGCCGCGCCTCTGTTCCGTCGCGCTGGTAAAGGAGCTGAACCCGGTCGCTTTTCTCCTACTCTCTCGGATGCTAAAAAAAAGTGTTGTGAAAAAACAACTGAGATAGGTATCTCTCATAGTGTAACTTGCGCCTTTTTTTTATAATTGGAGGGAGTAGTATTTTTTGGTCCTTTGTGCAAATTGTATGGCCATGTGTGTAATTTCTTTTTCTTAGGGGCCTTATCCGTAAGATGTACACCCATCGTTGACTATGAATGAAGCTATACCCCAGTTATTAAGAGAGAGAAAAGATGACGGCGTGCTTGGAAAACGGGTACGGGGTGAGCCAGAGGCTGGTGGCGGCTGGGGACGGCGTGAACAGGGCAACAAGCGGCATTTGCACTCCTGTCTTGTTTGAAACTCTGTGTCCGTGAATTCTTTTCTCTTCTGACGACGATGATTGGTCGAGGAACCGTACGTACTACCTGAGTAGTGTAGAGCACGGAGGACGTCCACATGCGCGGGCGACCGGACAGTGGACAAGACCAGGATTGCCATCCGAAACAAGACGCGTACGCCTTGCTTGCACAGAAGTCAGAAGCGAGACCATGCTTGCTTGATTACTTTGTTTATCAGAACAGGTGTAGATGGTAGCCGCTACTTCTTTTAATTGGCCGGTTCTTGTTAGTTGACAATAGCAACAAGGAGCACAATTATTTAAAGTGTCTTTGGTATTGATATGGACATTTGATCTTTTTCTAATAACTATTTTTTTACCAGGAAACGTAAGCTACTAAGCTTCACTTCATCATTTGTTAAGGCAACTATTAGGAATCGGATGCCGATAATTAGCTTCACATCGGACCATGACTCTACCGTTAGATTGAAAGCCGACATGCCGTTCAATTTGTAACTGGACCCGCGCGTCTAATTTCCCGAAGGAACCGTGCGTGATGCACGCTTCCGTTACAAACGGCCCTGTGATTAATCTCATGGATTTGGAAACACGGTGAACGCGATTTTCAAAGAGGCCCACGTTACTATTTCCACGAAATAAGGACATGACTGCATGCTTCTACAATACATGCTCCCGTGATAGCAAACTTTTGTAAATGAATTCTCTAGGAAGCAAATATTTCGTTTCCCATGTTATTAATTTTGCTTCCTTTGAAACTAATGTTTGCTTCGATCACAACTGAAATTTGCATCAATATTAAAATACATTTTAAAACATATCAACCTATGTTTTTGTGAATGGTAGAATATTGCTTCCATGGGGAGTGGATTTTCTTGGATGTAGAATAAACGGGATATAGCCACAAAGCTAAAAACTTCATTCATATGGCCAGGAAGCATAGTGAATTTTTGTTAGAAGCATATTTGTCTGTTAAAAAAACTTTGTCCGGATGTGTGGGAAGCATACGTGTATTTTAAAATTTGCAAGATTTGCTGTTCGTTTGACTATAGAAGTTTCATTCCTATACTCGAGAAGGTTTCGGTGCTTCATAAATTCACTTGACATATTTCGAGCAACATACTGATTTGCTTCCTACAAACTGTTGTAATACACTATTTCGTACACTCATTCACATATTTCCTACATGTTACAAATTTGCTTCATTGTACAGGACAATAAGTTTCCTGGATGCATCATATGTCAACCAATATATATTTCTTGCTATGTGAGGCTATCGTAGCATAACCAACTTTCCATGCTCATAGATGCCGTCACAGGACAATGGCTGAAGTTCATGCCGGTTGACATCGCCTTGCCTAGCTTGTGCTGCGGGAAGCACTAGACATGTGCGGCCTTGAAACGATCCACAAGTGTGCTAGAACCTCGTCCCTTTCAGCGACGTCCTGGGATAAATAAGGAAGGAATAAGAAAGAATTTCTGACAAACAATGGAAGCATCTATTCGAAATTAGTGAAACATGTCAAGTACTATACGTGATAACCTTGGTGCATACAACTCGTAATATCGAACAGCGCGTTGCCAAAGACGCCGTCGGGCAACAACATCATTCTGTCTGGTCCTCTGACCGAGGTAGTACGCGTACTTCAGCATACCACACACACACTAAGGATTGGGACGAACTTCGCGTCGTTCGGACGTTCACCGCTGCGAAGATTAGACGGGAGTAGAGTAGGATGATGGCGTCGTGGACACCGCTACGTGGATGTCCAGGGAGACCACGTCCGGACCACCGCGGGCGTAGACGGGAGTGTGTGGAACCGCACCGGCCGCGCGGAGTAGAGTACGATGATGGCGTCATGGACACCCGGTCGAGGACAAGCTTCATGGCGTGCACGTGCAGCGCCGGCGCGGCCTCCTGACGCCGGGGACGGTACGCTGTCGAGGAGCTTCGCAAATGCCCGGAAGTCACCGGCACAACGGAGCGAGCTGCGTGCGGAGGTACGGTCTACGGTGGCAGGTTAGAGGCGCGGCCATGGGCGCGGAGCGGAGCAGTGGGCTTGTTGCTGGCTTGATGGAGAGATTTGGGGATCTATGTGGCCTATAGCGTCATTTTCGGGATTTGATTGGATTTGTACCTTGGTTAATGAAGGGGGAAACTGAGCAAATCGTGACCGGTTCATAAATATGATATTGACGGCATCGATGCAGTCCGATACTTTCTTTTCTATCGGCCTCAGATAGGTAGTATTTACCATTTGTGAAGTAGAGCTAGATTCTCCCACGCACAATTGCTGCTCGTTGTCTGCTGAGCCACGGTTACCCAAGGAGAAAATCTGACGTTGATTTAACCACAAAGAATTCAGTTAACTCAATGACGAGAAGACGAGAAGCTGAATTTTCCCCACCCCCCGCCGCTTTGAGAGTCGCTCTCGCAGCTCCTCTGGTTTCGCCGGCCCGTTCTTCGTTTTCCACCGGTGGATTCGAAGATGGTGCTTGGCTTGTAGATAGTAGATGTAGCTTGTTTTCTGCCTGTGTGTTTGCTTTCGCCTTTATGGTGCTCCGTTCGTCTCCGGCGACCAGCAGCGACGCGGGATGCAGCTCTTCCTTCTCCATCGACATGAAGCCGTGGAGGCTTCCTTGGTGGGCGGAGGCAGTGCAAGGTCGGTACAATAAAATCGCTTGCCATATCATCCTCTTCCGAGCAACTACAAGGTTGGATAGCGGCGATCCCCTGGCCGGCCGTGGTGGCAAGGAGGGGTCTTGCTGCTGCTGCTTCGTCGTCATGCCTCTGAAGTGGATACAGGGATTAGCTGATGCTGTTCTCGGGAGTTACTTCTCGGTGGCCGTGGCTCGGTCATCGAATCTGCAAGCCGGCGGCCGGCAACTCCCAGCGCCGAAGTTTCGGCGCGATTTGATCAACCTCCATGATGGGAGGCCCTTCATCGACTGCGTGTTGGCGTTCCACATCTTCCTCGCACCAAGTGGCTTGCTCCCCGGCGGCGAGGACGATGGCTGGCGTCGCAGTCTAACCAGAGGAGGAGATCGAGGACCGGATCGCGTTTTCGCGAATCCTTTTAGGGTCCTTTGTGCTTATTCCCAGGACTGCGTTGTAATTTTCTTTTTTATCAGTGTCCTGGTTGTACTTGAGTCTGTACCTACCTCTTCTTAATGCAGCATCCAGGCCTCTCCAGGCCTATCCCATGTTCAAAAAAATGACGAGAAGACATAAATTAACCCCAAGTACCCAACACAATGCAAAGTATCTTGTTTTCACTAAGTAGGTTAAATCATTTTTTACTGCCTACGATGACCTGCTTTCACTGTCAAATCAAACTTCACCTTTGCTTAAAAAAGGAATAGTTCCATTTTCGGAGAAAGTCAAATTTCAGATGTTTGCAGCACCGGCGTGGCATGGGGAATTGGGAGGATACTGGATGAATCTAACATTGACATTGCATTTATACGGCTCCGGCCGTGTAGAACAAATCTAGCATAGCACAGTGCAATATTCGTAAGCCGATACTACTACTAATTCAGGGAGTGGAAAGGACGGATGCAGCAACTCGTTCGCTGTGTCACGTTGGCCCTTGAGCCTATTTCCCAGTTAGATGACAAAATCTTCTTGCTGCCGCTAACGGGAACTCTTTTATTCGTATCGAATTTTGTCACCGAATATTACTACTCGACTCGAATATACATTTTGCATTGGAAATTTCCTCAGGGTTTGTGTACACGTCACTCTAACATGAGAATGTCAACCGTTAATTTTTTTTCGCGAGGAATCAAAATTGTCAAACTCGGTCCCGAATTTCTAAACCATAAGAAGCACACCCCATACCGGCGCCTGTGTCGCTCAACTAAGAGGCTCAGGTGAACCCTGGTGCCGCCGCCACAGCGCCCCCCGTCCCCCCCCTCCCATCCACCGCGCCGATGCTGCCAAGATAAGTCTGCGCAGTGGATGACGGCGGAGGAGCTGACAGTTTCAGCCTGGCAGCATCTTTCTTGTAGTGGGATGAGGCTCTCCTCTATGGCCTACGCGACGTGGCCTTCTCCGACGATCAAAAGCTCCTCAGCAGTGCACTCCAGGAAGGTGGTCTAGGTGGCGGCCGACTCGGTTCTATTCTAGCGGTGAGCATCGATGTTTTTTTTTCGGCGGCTCATCTGGCTGGGCATGGAGGGGTGGCAAACCGCTATCTAGGTTCTGTTGATGGTGCTCCCCCAACAACGATACGTTGGGCGGTGCAACCTAAGGTGTTCGGCGAAACTTGATGGGCTCGCCCAGATCGATCCCTTTGTAGGCTGCTCCAAGCGAGGAAAGGAGTGGCTCCTGTGTTGCAATGGAGTTGTTGCTACTCAAAAGGTGCACGTGTAAGAGGATCTACGGCCGAAGGTGTACGTCGGCTGCTTGTGGTGCTGGTTTCTATCGAGGTTCTAGGTGAAGGTCTGCCTGCCTTGCTAGCCGGTGGCAACGTCATGGATGTCGCGATCCTCCTTGGAGGTGCCGTCGTGGAGTTATCCAACATCCAGCATCATGGGGTCATGTTCTTTGGGGAAGTAGACCACGGCTGGTGATCGCCTGATCGGGCGACAACAGCATCCGCGGACGTCGAGATCCTCCGTGGTGGTGTCGTCATGTAGCTCTCCAACATCCATAGTCCATGGGGCATGTTCTTTGGACGAATGCCTAGCCCCCGGTTGCGGATCAGGGGACGGGTCCACGCTGCTCCCCTCTTTAGGGCACCGTCTTTAAGATCATAAACTCTGGTTCCGCTTTCCTTGAGTTTGACGGGCATAACATCACGATTAGCATGTTCCTGGTTGAGGATGAGTGGGTTCCGTGTGGTTTCTTGCACGCGATGATGGCGGTGGCATGTGATGGTTTGGTCGCCACAAGAACTTTTTAGTTAGCATCTTGTTCCGGCGTGTCCGACTCCTCTTTCATTTGGACCTTTTCTGCTCCGAAGTTCGAGCAGCTGTCGGCGGCAATGATCTCCTCTTCGGAGCTCCTCATCTAAATCGAAGATGGCAATCTTCAGCGCGAAGAGATGTTTGTTTGGCAAAGACCGGTGTGTGATTTTGAGGCCGCTTTGGCGATGTCTCCTTAGGTGGACAGAGTCAGTGAAATCGGAGTCGCAAAAGAGTAATGACAACGAGAGTGATAGGCATCCTACGTCGACCCTTGTTTTTGGCGGTGTGCGTCGCAGTTTGTATTGGTAACTAGAGTGGTTGTGTGTACCCTCGTGACGGTTGTGTTTCACGATGGTCTCCGAACATGTTTGCTTCACTTTTTTGACTAGTTTTCTGCTAATTAAACGGATTGACTCTTTTCTGTTTAATTAATGAAAATGACATGTCTTTTACTTTGATTAAAAAATCGTTCCAGCAATTTGTTTAGCGTGCAGGGTAATTTGTTTAGCGTGCACGCGTATAATATTTGCTCAGCGTCACTGCTGGCGACTCTACTGGTAAAAAAAGGAAGGTATAAACGCATTGCAATTATCAAAGATGATGCCACGTACCGTATACTGGTAGGTAAAGCATATATATACAAACTTTTAAATGCAAAGTCCACTCGAGAAGGTAATATACTTTAATGATTCTGCAACCTACTGAGACAAAAGTTGAGACAAAATTTTGCACGTCAATATATAATTCGTCAAGCTATGGTAGACCTCCGTGGAACTGAATCAGACAAAGCAATCCGGTCTCGGTCATCACCTGTTGCTTGTGCGTACGCAACAGGAATGAATCAATGATAACAATTTCTCTAGCTGGCCTGGGCGCGGCAATTTCCGTTGCATTTCATTGTCGTGAAGATTTCATGTCGCGTAAGCAACTTAACACTGCCCCCGAGGTCGGAGATTTACTACTCCCTCCGTTCAACAATAGATGACTTTTACATATCTATATATGGATGTATCTAGACATATATGTCTAGTATGTCTAGATACATCCATATATAGATATGTGAAAGTCATCTATTGTTGAACGGAGAGAGTACGTCTCAGTGTCCTTCCATTAACATTAATCCGGGTGAGGATCGTCTGAGTAAGCTGAAGTTGCGTGGCAATTGGTTCACATGGACGCAACGTAATAACCATCGACGTGGAGAGTTCTGGACCACACCCATGCGTGCATCCCGTCTTATATATGTGTCATAAAAATAGATAAAAATAGATGCATCTAACACTAAAACATGTCTACATATATTTATTTTTATCTATATTTACGACACTTAATATGAGATGATAGGAGTACAATAACAGGCTCGCGCGCGGACAAAACTTGGCCCGTGTTTGAACATCAGAACATGGACTGACCGACCGAAGAAATGTGTGTCTCTGTATGTACTGGTGACTAGGACCAACTTGTTGGCATGGCACTTCAACTGCGTCGATCTCAAAAGATCAAGGTGGTCTAGGGATCTTGAGGTCAAGAACAAAGCTCTTCTATATAATTGGATGTTTAAACTTCTTACCCAAAAAAGGGTTTGGCAAACTCTCCTACGAATAAAGTATATTGGTTCATGTGCAGTATCACAGGTTTCTCCGTGTTATTTTTTGGGTGGTCCGGATTCACTTATACTGATAAAAGACCGAACTTCTGACGAGTAGAGCGGAGCGTCACGTCAGTTGTTACCCAGTCTACCAGTGAATCGGAATACATGGCTATTGCAAAAGCATGTAAAGAATCGGTTTGGTTGAAATGTTTGTTTGTTGAGCTTTGTGGAGATGAGACTTGCATTAACCTATTTTGTGAGAGTGGAGTGCAATTTACCTTACTAAGTATCAAATATTTCATGAGAGAACAAAATATATTGATATCAAGTACCATTATATGTGTGATGTTGTTGTACAAGGTATGCTAAAGTTATGCAAGATTAGTACTCATGATAATCCTGTTGATATGATGACAAAGTCAGTTTCTGTTACTAAGTTTGAGTTTTGCTCAATCTTAGCTGGTATCAATGTTTAGCCCAAGAGGCTATTTGACGCCGAAGGTGTTTTCTCTTTGTTGTTTCAGGGTGAAGGTTTCGTTTATGCTACATGAAATAATTTGCCTCAAGGTAGAGTGTTATTTTTTGGGTGATACAAATTCATTTATGATGATAAAAAACTGAACTTTTGATGAGTAGAGCTGAGCGTCAGGACCGCCTAGTTAGGTCAAGACAACATTTATAGACCTCATGTAAACCGCCGTTTGGGATAAGCTACATATTGTAAATCCCGACGCGTTTATACACTCACCCGAAATAGTGAAGTATTGCTGGCTGAGGCTCGTGGTTTTTCTCTTCTTTGTTGGAAGGGTTTTCCACGTTAAAATCTCGTGTCCCTGTGTCTCGATCTCTTTTATTTATCGACTATTTGTGCTATCGTTTGTAACACTGGGAAACCGGATGATTCGCATTTGTGGGATGGTTTGATGGCGACGATTCTTCTACCCATTCGGCTCTTTCTCAATAAAGGATGGTCCGAAAGTTAGATTCTTGGAAGATAGATGGCTTCGTACCACTACACTTGGAGAAAAATATCCGGCTTTGTACAATATAGTCCTTTGATGTCACAAAAGCGACACGATCGCTCAGGTGTTGGAATATGACCCACCAATTGTGACATTCATAAGAGATCTTGTTGGTCCCCGGTTAGCTTCTTGAAACGAGTTGCTACAGCGCTTGGCGCTGGCCAATTTGACGCAGAGAACTGATGAGTTCAGTTGAAATTTATAAACGAATGGTTAATTCTCAGTGGACTCTATGTACAAAGCGTTAATCTAGTTCGATGTGCCAGTCAATAATAATAAAAAGATTTGGTCGATGAAGATTCCACTAAAGAACAAAGTCTTTGCGTGGTACCTTCGTCGAGCTGTAGTACTTACCAAAGATAACCTTGCGGAACGCGAGTGGCATGAAAGTAAAAAGTGTGTTTTTGTCAAAAAGACGAGACCATCAAACACTTCTTCTACGAGTGTAGATTTGCCAGTTCTATATGGTCAATCATCTAAATAGGATCTACCTTATTCCCACCTACAGGTGTCACCAATAATTTTGGCAATTCGCTGAATGGTCTGGATTTTGGGATTAAACGACTTATTACTGTGGGAGCGATGCCTATTATATGGTCGTTGTGGCTACGTAGAAACGATAAGGCTTTTATGATAATTTTTTTTCTCTTATGCAGACATTGCAACGGGCGGAGCATCGCGACCTCTTTACGGAGGTGTGTACCAAACTGGAAGATACATCGAGAGAATTTTTATCCCAACATGGATAACAACATAATTTCTGTCTTGGCCCTCTTTCGTCATAGGCGTCTCTGCAATTTCTCATTTTGATATGTATTGCGCACTTTTTTACTTTTCTTACTTTGGTTGGATTGGTGTTGGCTATGTGTATCCTTGTGATGCACATGCCGGATGTAACGATTAAACGTTTCAAGTAATAAAAACTCACTTTATCGAAAAATGGGTCGTTTTGTTGACTGGGGTTGCACGTACAGTAGCCTCTTGGGCCTTGGCTCTTGGTTGAGCTGATTCGGCACACCTGCAGATTCTGCATATGCATTCCATGGAGATGGAGGGAAGTGCACACATACCCTCCTCGACGACATGTTCAAGCAAATGTTTAGCCCATCATTGGTTTTGGGCCGAGTTCTGGAAGCCCTTTGCCCGCTCGACGGCCCCTCCAGCACCTGCCTGCCTCTCGTCCCAGACCGGGCTGGCTTGTCGTCAGCCCATTGTACACTCGCCGCAGGCGGTCCAAAGTAGTGTAGCTCCAGGTGTCATAGAGCATTCAAGATCCATGTACAAGTTGTTTCAAAAAAAAAAAAGATCCATGTACAAGTTTGACACGGTGAGCAGTGATAATATGTTAAGCCAACGAAAGTTTGGACAAGTGTCCACTCTATTTATACTTCAGTGACATTTTCTGTTAGAGAAATATAATTTTAATATTTTTCAGTATCAATCTAGTACAACGGTAAAATAATCGAGTGGGGATCTCTTGCACCCTGCTCCAGTGATCATGTTTCGAAAAATAAATAATCAAAAAGCATACTAAGATTAAACAAACTGGAAAAAATATGAACGTAGCGAATGGTGTTTCCCTCAAACATAAAATAAAATCAGTTCAAATGCTTCATCCGTTCACTTTTATAACCCACACTACTTAGCATTTTAATTTTGACCACATACATAATAAAATGAGTCTAGATTCACTCATTTTAGAATGTAAAGGCTGGGATTACCCAGGTTTTTTTTTTAAAGTCTAGACTCGCTAAGCTGTAACTTGAACCCGTTCGCACGATGAATTTCTGCGTTTTAATATAATAAGCCGTGTGCATCTACTAGATGCAGAGACGGGGATTACCCGTTTAAAAAAAGTCATTTTAAAATGTATGTGGCCAAAATTGAAATGTCTTAAAAAAGTGAACGGATGGAGTATTTTATATATCGATCTGCACAAAAAAGGCAAGAGTATGGATATGAATATGCATTTTTTTTTCAAATCTCCAAATTGTATCAGATTTTATTTTTATTGTTGTGTAACTCAATACAAATAATTTTGTGTTGTGAGTTCTCATGCTCATAGGATATATCTTTAGCTATGTACAAGATTTGTTTTGGAATTTTTGCAAACCTTTAAAAATGATCTTCGAATATTTTAAAGGAAGGAGCAATGGTGCTTGGGAGGCAAAGACACTTTTTTTTTTAAGATAGTCACGCCTATGTCTCTCCATCTAACATATCTTCTTTTTAGATTTTTATAATAACCCACAAATTAGATAGGGGCCTAGCCAGCGCCGGTATGCATTCTTATGGACGGACCCATAGAGCAACTTAATAGAGAGAAGTTGCAGTGAGAGCGCTAAGCTGAAGGAAAAGTCTGAATGCCATAGGAAGTTCTCGATGATTAATATGTAAACAAGAAAATAGTAATGGAAAAAACATAAATCCATTTAGTCTCCTGAGTGCATATACTCCATTTACCGTAAAACATATTTTGAAATACCAAGAAAAAAAATCTGAAATAAATAACCCCATATAGATTCTGCATTCTATCTGCGGCACACAAAATTTTGCAAAAGACCAAGATTTGTTGTGGTTTGTGTGAATCATACCAAAAAAATGTTTTGGGAAAAACCTCATTTTGGCACATAATTTTTTATTTTTACACATGCCACCAATTTTTTTGTTTTTCCTGAAACGACTATGCGTACGCATTGGATATGAAGCTGTACGCTCGAACACTTTTTAGATTTTTTTCCATTTCGAAATATGTTTAAAATGCTTTTAAGTAAATAGTGCATATGCACACAGGAGCCAAAACGCGGCTCTTGAAAACAAATTCTAGAAAATAAATAAGAGAACAACCAACCGGTGAACATTCGTAGGTATTGAAGAAACATTAGAACGAAACCCTTGCTTAGTGAAGAGCCTGACAAAAGCTTTGTGAAGTGTGGTCTTATTCGACACATCAGATAAACCTAGATGTGTGGCTTCTAAGTAAATTTGGAGTATCTATTGGTAAATATTACTAGTGGTTTGATCACCTAGAGGGTGTTATTCCCTTTCAAACATGTTTTGATGATTAAAGTTAATTTTAAGATTATGGTGTATAATATTAAATTTATATCTTAACAACAACTAATAATTCATCAAGTTTGGGTAGGGCATAAATAAGGTGAATTTTATGGATTTGATGACGGCATTGCACATTTGTTTTCCGTTGCCCCACATGAAAATCCTTGTGGTGAGTGGTGGGATATGCTTTTGTGAGATTGTACTATTTATTATTTGGCTGTTTTTGTATCTGAAAAAGGACATAGTGATTTTCTGTACAAAAATGAAATAATCGTTAAAAATGAGTATTAAAGTTCTCCGAAATGTTCTTAAATCTTAGTCAATTACTCACTCTGTTTCAAAATAGGTTTCGCTAATTGTACAAAGTTATACTGAATCCGTGACACTTAGCTTGGAACGGAGGAAATATCTAATATTCGTAAGTTGTGCATTCTTCCCCACCTAGCCCACACCCAACTTTGCAACTATTTTTTTGAAGAACAAGGCAAAAGGAAAAAAAAGGCCGCAAAAGCGGTGAGCTAAGAAATGATCTCGGCTAAATGCTTAGCGCCAGCTAAGATCCAATTTTTTCTTTCGTCTTTTATCTTCTGGAAAGTGGCCGTCCGCGGAGACGAAACATTGTTGAACACCGTAGCATTTTTTTTAATACATCCCAAGTGATCAAAATGATGTCGGTCTTAATCCCTTTCGGAGTTGGAAGTCAGCGACTTCGCAATTGCATGCCAGTATTGAAGGGATGTGGGCCATCCCAATCCCAGATCCTGCAGCAACGAAGGGCATGAGAACCAGGAGGAGGCAGCCTGCCATATTCGCTTGATAATAATCAACATTTTACTTACAACGCTCTTAGAATACTGCAATTTTTAGAAATGTATATATATGAACCTGCTCCTCCTTCGGGCTCCGGCTTTGTTGCCTTT
Organism: Alopecurus myosuroides; assembly: GCA_028641055.1. Taxonomy (NCBI): domain Eukaryota; kingdom Viridiplantae; phylum Streptophyta; class Magnoliopsida; order Poales; family Poaceae; genus Alopecurus; species Alopecurus myosuroides. The sequence continues at coordinate 48,298,744 of CM054060.1, forward strand.
CGAATTGAAATTCGTGGTGGCAACCCCACACCGGGTGACCATTTGAAAAAAAAAATGCAATTGGGTTCTTCAAAAGGAGAAATCTAGACAAACCGAGAATAAGTAAAAGTGAACTATGTCGGATATATACCAAGTAGGGGTATACAAGATGGTAGGCCAAGTGCCGGATTACCAGGGTGGCCTAAGTGGTAGTGGGCTTAGGTCCATTAGGCGGCCCAGTAATCCGACGCGTAGAAGCCGGATTCTAGAAGAACCCGGATCACAGCCCATGTGATCTGGCTTGGAGGAGAAGACGGATTCCTTGCTTTCCAAGTTACAAGTTACCGTAGTTTTCTAGGTTTCCTATTCTGTAAGCCCTAATCCGGCTATTATATAAAGTCGGACGGGAGATAAACAAAACAACGAACAAACAGAGAAGCTCTACGCCAACTCGCCGAGAAGCTCATCCTCGCCGAGTGGTTTAGATCTAAAACCCTCACATTGTAACCCTGTTTACGGGCTTTAGTCACAATTAGTGAGAAGTGCAGGAGTAGGTACGTCGTACTGTCGCGACGTACCGAACCTGGGTAAAATCCCGTGTTCTGTGTAACCACGCTATCCCGTTACCCCACGTCTCTACCGTAGTCTCATGGCACCCCCGTCTATGAAAACTACTACGATGTCTCGACAGTTGGCGCCCACCGTGGGGCAAACGACGTCAGGCGTAAGATTCCGATCTGGGATACTTGGCGGAATCGGAAGATCAATCACTATCGGAAGCTTGGAGTTCGACAACGACGTCGGGCGCTTCCTCGACAACGGATCCTACATACCGGCGCAAAACCACCTGGTAAGTGCCTGCGTGCTACCGATAGGATCTGCTAACATCTTTATCGGACTAACTGCAGAAGCAATGGGGTTTTGCGGTGGAAGCAAATTTATCCCACCCGCCCTATACCCAGTCGAAGATGACTATGATGCCAGATTCTGCTCAGATCGCCGACAAAAAAGTGAGACACACTTTATCGGCATGGTGCAATCCGAAATCGCCGAAAACACGGATGACGGAAATCCCGTGCAAGAGGCAGACAACAACGTTCCCGTCATGGAGACGGAGGATAAAACACCCGTCACAGAGGCGGAAGATCCGACATCCGCCAACAAGACGATGAACTCGGAAGCAGAATCTGTGCTTGCCGCCATTGAGGCGAGGTTGGAGTCGGAAACCGGATCGGATAACTTCGACTCCGAAGACGAAGATGAAGACGCCTTCGTAAGAAAGGTTAAATCCTTTCAAGAGGGATTCCATGAAGTTCTAATGGCGAAACCGGCTGATACCGCGGACGCTGGCAGCCAGGAAAGCCCTAAAACCCCTCCGCCAGTGGAAGAGAGAGAAGACGGAGAAACTTCTCCGATATTCCCCAGTGTCAAGGAGATGACAGAAGATGAGCCTGTCAAAAGAACTCCCTCTTCCAAGAAAAAGCACCGTGCTTCTAAAAAATCCAATACAAAATCCGGAAGAAAAAATCAGTTGATCTCGCTGATGAAAACCTGGAAGTTGGAGATGTTAGCGGAACAAAGCCTGCGGAGAAGAAATCTAAGGAAATCACTGCTCCGCCAATGACGGAACAGGAAGAGCAGGAGCTATTGCAAACACCAGTGGGACCAGATGAACCCCCTGAGATGCTGGAAGCCAGGAGACAAGCTTTCCAACGGCAACAGCAACATCTACTCAGATCTCGGCAACATCTCCAACAAACCCATAATGACATCAAGGTCATGAAGGAAGAAATAGAGGAGTACGAGAGAAAGAATAGATCCGCGTTAAAACCTACTAGGTTACCCGGAATCGCAAGACCGGAAGAACTGCCGCCAAAAGAAAGGTTCCATAACCCATCTTGGCAAAAGCAGGTAAACGGCAAAGATGCCAAGGGCGAACCAATATACAAGACCGCAGCAGAAAACGCGGAAGCAGCGTTCGCAATTCTTAACAACGATCTGTATTCCAACGGGGAAAAACTCCAAGGGGTGTATGCTTTCCTAGGAAAAGCATTGCAACAACAACAGCGCGCCCAAGAGCGGTCAGGGAGGCTGCATGATAACTCCGCCCTATGCAAAACAGCTACTTGCGCTGCTGGAGCACCTGGACCGGAAGAACCCGGGGACTCAGGCAATTCAAAAGATAAAAAAGAGGATCCGAGAAAAGACAAGAAAAACCCTGACAACCGGGATGCAGCGTCTAGGACCGGATCCCATCTCCCGAAAGATGGGTATAAACCCCATGATCGGTAAGACAAACACCGGAAAGACGACAAAATAATGCCACCTCCGAGAAACCCAGCTGAGAAAGCTGGAAGACACGATACACCTCACAGGCGTGAGAGATCCCGTACACCGCCTAAGGACAAAGAAAGGCACAGGAGTAGAACTCCGCCTAATCCAAAAGGGCGTGATCACGGAAGGGATAGAAACAATCCCGGAAAAGCGCGTTCGCGCAATAATGGAAGAGAAAGGAGCAGATCCCCTTCTGTCCATTCAGCCGGAAGATATTCTGCACACATTGATAGAGCAGAAAAGGATGATCTATACTTTGGTCCTAAGTGTTTTACTGACAGGATCCGAAGAATAACGTTGCATTCCGGCTTTGCCAAAGTCGGTCCAACGTACCAGAAATACACCGGCAGCACAAACCCGGATACCTGGCTCTCGGATTACTATACAGCCGTCCAGATCAACAATGGGACAGACCTGGAAGCTGTCAAGTTTCTTCCCCTAATGCTGCTGGACGGAGCCAGAGATTGGATCAATGGATTACCGTCACGAACAGTCGACAGCTGGGACGATATGGCTAGAGTATTTACTCAGCATTTCCGGGGAACATACAAACGCCCGAATAGCATCAACCAGCTAAACCGTTGCACGCAATTTGAGGATGAACCATACGTGGATTTCATCTCCAGATGGACAGCAATGAAGAATAGTTGCTCTGGAGTAACTGACGTACAAGCAATGCATGCTTTCGTCAATGGCCTAAAACCCGGACTTGTACCGTTCATGATTGGTTCCAAAAAGCACAAGGATCTCGGATCCATGCTTACAACCGCCAATGAGCATGCCGCAGCCGAGGATGACATCAGAGCAAGAGGAGGCAATATTGAATCATTGATACTCGCCAAGAAAACCCCTCGTTCTGACAAAAAAGCCACTCCAGAAACAACGACGAAGCCCAAAGAGGTGAACATAACCTTTGGAGGAGAAAAGGGAAATAAGTGGAAAGGACGCAACCCAGATCCAATCAATTACACTCCAGAGGAGTGGGAAAGGATTAAGTCGGAACCTTGCGTTCACCACTCGCAATTTGGGAAACCCACCCATACAAACGCGCAATGCCGGCTGAATAAGCACATGAAAGGCACTGCAGGGTCCGGAAATAAAGGGAAGGGTTCCAAAAGGAAACCAGCCAAACAAAAGCCAGAAGCTAACAAAGAAGACAGTGAATCGGACACTGACGAAAAAATCCAGGAACAACAGCGTAAAGGCGAACCCAAGTTTCCGAGAGTTGATGGAGAAGCAATGCTAACTTTCTTAGCAACCCCGTCAGTAAAGGTGGCAAAAAGAACACTTCGAGAAATAAACGCGGTTGTTCCGGCAACCCCGAAATTCTTGAAGTACTCCAACACACCGATAATCTGGGATCAGTCTGATCATCCTGGAAATATCCCTGAACCCGGCACACAAGCTCTTGTTGTAAGCCCTATTGTTCAAAATACTAGGCTAAGAAGAGTGCTGATGGATGGAGGATCCAGCATTAACATAATGTACCTGGATACACTGAAGCACCTGAAGATTTCCGAGTCTCAGCTCAACTACAGCAATATACGCCTCCATGGTATCGTCCCTGGCAGGCAAGCACGATCCCTAGGAGAAATTTCCCTAGATGTCACCTTCGGAGATAAAGATCACTTCCGGCAGGAAAAAGTATCCTTCGAAGTAGTGCCGTTCGAAAGCGTGTATCACACAATACTCGGACGTCCAGCTTTCGCCAAATTCATGGCAAGATCCTGTTATATTTACAACAAGCTGAAGATGCCAGGACCCAAAGGAGGAGTAATCACTATAGCTGGTGATTTCAAGCTGGCAAATGAGTTGGAGAAGGAAAACGCCCTTTGCGCTCAGAGAGTTATAGCAAAGGAAGAACTGAAGGAATTAGCCAAGGAGGTATCGCCGTCAGAAATGCCGGCAGGAAAAGAAACTCGGAAGCCAACATACAGCTTCAAGGCATCCGAGAATACAAGACAGATAATCCTAGATCCCAAAGATCCGACAAAATTTGTCGTCGTAGGGACTGGGATGACTGACAAATAGGAAGGCGAGCTCATCAAGTTCCTCCGTGAGAACTGGGATATTTTTGCTTGGTGTCCAGCTGACATGCCAGGTGTACCCAGGGAACTTGCTGAGCACCAACTTAAGGTTATTCCTGGATCAAAACCCGTCAAACAAGGTCTCCGTCGATTTGACGGAAGAAGAGGGAAGGCTATTGGCAAGGAAATTATCCGGCTTTTAGCAGCGGATTTCATCAAGGAAGTGATCCATACTGACTGGTCCGCAAATCCGGTATTAGTACCGAAGAAAGACACTACTGCTCTTAGAATGTGTATAGATTACACAGGCTTGAACAAATTGTGTCCAAAAGATAGGTTCGCATTACCGCGAATCGATCAAATAATAGACGCCACAGCAGGCTCTGAGCTTTTGTGCTTTTTGGGTGCATACTCCGGGTACCACCAAATACGCATGAAAAAGGAAGATCAAATTAAGACTTCTTTCATAACCCCATACGGGACGTATTATTACGTAACCATGCCGTTTGGCCTGAAGAACGCAGGTGCAACCTACCAGCGTTGCATGCAACGTTGTTTGCATAGTCAGGTTGGAAAAAATGTCCATGTTTATGTGGACGATATTGCTGTCGTAACCAAGGAAAAAGATACACTCCTTGAGGATTTGCGAGAAACTTTCGAAAACTTACGCACCTACAAGATGAAGTTGAATCCATCTAAGTGCGTATTCGGGGTTCCCTCAGGAAAACTTCTGGGTTTCATCGTTTCTCACAGAGGAATAGAAGTTAACCCGGAAAAGATCAAGGCAATCTTGAACATCACAAAACCTACCTGCGTCAAAGATGTCCAAAGATTGATGGGTTCCGCAGCTGCCGTTAGCAGATTTATTAGTCGGCTGGGGGCTAAAATCCTAACACTATACAAGTTGTTGAAGAAATCCGATAAGGTCAAGTGGATAGCAAAGCTTTGGAATACATAGCAGTTATGTCTCTTCTATACTTAGTTCAATATCTATGTAAACATCTTTTGAGATCATGAAATAAAGTTGTTGGATTTCTGGTATCCATGTTTTTTACAAGTTCATTATAGTAAAAGCATGTTTCCACCTTCTCTATTTCCCAATGATCTTACAAAATACTCAATGTTAACCCGAATTGTGCCTGCGTACTCGGCGTTAAGAAACTGAATGTTTTTTCAGCCTGCTAACGGCTAAAGGAAACTTGAATTGCCTGCGTGCCCAAGTTTCGGTCAAAAAATTCCTTGTTTCTCTAAGCATTATCTGATTGTGTATGTGTTGGGTTACTGGAACTAGTTAGTAAAAATGCCTTTAGCATGGTCCATGTTTCCGAGTTTAAACTGATTGGTTACGCCCAGTTACTCGGCATGACGATTCATATTGCTATTTGAGCCATTTCAAACACTAAGGACAGTTAAAACATATATGCCAGAGAACTTAGAAGATAAAAGGAATAGTAACACCCGAAAAACCTTGCAAAAAATTTCATAACTAAAAATTGCAAAAGGCGGAATTTTTCATCCATACAAATAGAAGCATTACATTGAAAGAACAGTAATGCTCCTATTGTCTATTTTTGCTATCCAAGTTAAAGGTAGCCCTTCAAGCATCTGATTCCTCCTCGCTGCTGTCGTCTTCGGGGATTGGAGGGATCTCCTCTTCTGGGTAGTTGACGGAAATATTTACCATTGAGGCAATCTGGGTGGCGTGGCCTTTGATTTCATCAAAGATGGTATTTCTCTGAGTGTCCGTGTACCCCTGAGGGACACCGGACGCCACGCGCCAGGATTTAGCACCGGGGTAGTGCATGCGCATAAGGCCGAGTGCCATACGCGCACCACCCCGTGCAGCGGAACGCAGGATAGAATCCCTGGATTCCGCCACCTCCATGATAGCTCCCGGAAGTTTTTCAACCTCCGAGAACTCCCCAGTCCTTGCGGGAAGAAACTTGTTCACCAGCTGCATTCCAGCAGCACGGATCGAAGTCCACATCTTCCCAAAGGCTTGGATCCCTTCAAGCCGGGTACCATCTGGGATATCTCCTGTTTTTTCCGACAAAACAATCAAAAGTGTTAGGCAAAAAACAGAGAAGAAAAACAAGATATGGAAAAATAAAAAGGTAACGGAAAATTACCGATAAGCTTGTCGATCTCGGAGATTTCCTCCAGGCGAAGGTTCAGAGCATTTTCTAAATCCTGAATGGTGGATTTATCCTTCTCCGCCTGTTCAGAAGCCTTGGAGTTGGCAACTCCAAGGGCCAAGTTGCTGGCCTCCAGATCCTTTTGAGCCTTCACAAGATGCTTGTGAAGCTCCAAATTCTCCTTTCGGAGATTCTCGGCATTGCCGGCATCTTCAGCTATTTGCTTGGCCTTAGCCAAAGCAGCTGGAAAGCAAAGAAAATTCCGGGTTTAGAAAATTTCCGGAATAAGTACTTAGACAAAAAATTGAATCACAAACCTCAGAAGAAAAATGTATACCTGATGTTTCCGACAAAGCGAGCTGAGACGATGCCAGTTCCGCCTCTCTCTCCTCAAGAATAGAAAGGAGATTTCTAACCTCCTTATTCTTGATGGTGAGTTTGTTGAAAACTTCCATGTTTATGGTTTCGGCGGTTTGCTGCAATATAGCAAGGAAAAGAATGGTTACAAAAAGCATCAAAGCAAAACAGGCATGCAATTTTGTTTAATGCTTGGGGGCTAGAGTTACATACCTGGCTCATTCGGTGCAAACCCGCCAAGTTTTCCTTGAACTCTTTTGCGTATTCCGCAAAAGCAGTTCCGGCCGCGCTTAGGCCGTCGTTGATAATCTTGAAGTCCTTGTCAAAGGTGGGAATTTCTTCGTCGAAAGTTCGAGAAAATTTCTCCACCTCTGGAGCCGCCCTTTCCCTCGTGTCCGTGTCCGACACAACGGGTTGGCTGGGCTCTGAGGGCTTGGTGGTGGGGGCTGCAGCTTGCTCTTCCGCCATTGTGGACGGCGTGTTTGGGGCAACGGCGGGAGAAGGTTGACCGCCTCGGCTGGAAGCAACCTTGTATTTTTTCAGCTTCTTTGGTTTTAAACTGGAGGGAGGCAGGCTAAAAACAAAAAACCCGGAAAAGTTAAAAAACCGAGGATGGATGAAAAGTTCCCATAAAAGAAAAAAGAATCCAGAAGAAAGAACCTGGAAGTGGCGACGGGGATTCCGTCAAGGTCGATAATTTCTTCCGAGGAAGTTATCTTCTTGCGCTTGCGTCCACCTGTAGCGGCGGTGCGCAGCGCGTCCAGCTCGGCCTCGGAAGCCAACTCCGAGTCTGGAAGATCCGCAAACTGCCGGAAAAACCAATCAGAATCAGAAGGTAGGTTATCCGAGAAAGAATACTGAAATTATACCCAAATGACTGAAAAATTACCTTGGGAACCGGGTTGTCGGCCGTGTACATCGGCCGACTCTCTTCATATTGGTCGCGTGATGCGACCAACTGGTTGATGCGCCGTCGAAGCTCCTTTACGGGCCAATCCTTGTTGATTGTCCGCATAGGATGCTTGGCTCCTGTCGAGACATCGTAGTAGTTTTCATAGACTGGGGTGCCATGAGACTACGGTAGAGACGTGGGGTGACGGGATAGCGTAGTAACACAGAACACGGGATTTACCCAGGTTCGGTACGTCGCGACCGTACGGCGTACCTACTCCTGCACTTCTCACTATGTGGGACTAAAGCCCGTATAATAAGGTTACAGTGTAAAGGAATAGATCTAGCTACTCGTCGAGGATGAACTTCCCGGCGAGTTGCGCAAGGCTTAAGCTAGAACCTAGAACCTTGTAACTAAAAGGAACTTATCAAATCTATCTCCCGTCCGGCTTTATATAATAGCCGGATTAGGGCTTACAGAACCAGAAACCTAGAAGACTACGTTTAACTTGTAACTTGGAAAGTAAGGAATCCGTCTTCTCCTCCAAGCCAGATCACGCGGGCCGTGATCCGGGTTCTTCTAGAATCCGGCTTCTACGCGTCGGACTACTGGGCCGCCCAATGGACCTAAGCCCATTACCTTGCAGGCCACCCTGGTAGTCCAGCTCTTTTGTCTACCATCTTCTATACCCCTATTTGGTATATATCCGACAGCTCTCGTGTATTCGCACAAAAGGCGACCACCGTGGTTTGCTAACGGCTGAATCCGTCTATTCAGCCAGCAAAAGACCGTATCCATACCGGTCAAAGGTGGGGTGGAGGAGGTGAGCTTGGCGATGCGCCGCTTGATCTTTAGTAGATCTGGCGGCAGAAACTGGACGGCTTCCGTTCCCCAGTTGTCTTGGGGAACTGCGGTAGAGTTCACGAAAGGAGGAACCCCGACGGCTTCCTTAGGGAAAGGCACGTCGGGGTGATAAGAGAAGGAACCCGTCCAAAATTTGACGGATTCCGACGTTTTTATCTTGGGGAACCAATCTTCTCGGAATCTCCGAAGAGTGAAAGATATGGTCCCACAAGTCGGGAGTGCGCCCTCCGAAGAGTTCCGCTTAACCCCGAAGCAGTAAGTCCAGAAATCTAACCTAGGTTCTAGCCCTAAGTAGCCCTCGAACAAAGCCTGGAAGCCGGCCATGTAGAGGATGGAGTTGGGAGGAAGGTTATGGGGCTGGATGTTGTAGTGAGAAAGGATTTGGTGGAAGAACGAAGAAGGTGGAAGTCCCATACCTCGAAGAAGGTGGGAACAAAGAAGGACCCTTTCGCCATTTTTTGGCGTTGGCTCGGTCTCATCTTCTGGAAGCCGCCACTTCTTCTTAAGAACCAGGCCCTCCTTTTCCAGGTTTGGAAGGAGAGCCGGAGGAATGCTGCAGGCAATCCAATTGCCTGCAGAATCCGTCTCTTCGTCTGCTCCGGCGGCGGCAGAGGCGGCGGCCTCCGCGGCGGCGAGCTCGTCGCCGAGGAGTTGGATCTTTTCCTCCGCCGTTTCTGGAGCAAACGGCGGGGAGGCTGCGGAGCTCGATCTCGCAACGTCCGCGGCGGCGGAAGAATTCGCTTCACCCGCCGCGGAGGCCGCGGTCTTCTCCGGCTCGCCGCCGGTGTGCTTGGGCGATCCCAGTTGCGGATCTAAGTCGCTGATGAGCTCGTTGATGGCGGTGCGGGTCGGCGAGGGCGGCGAGGAGGCCATCTCGTGGTGGCGCGATGCGTTCCGGCGTGCTTGGAGGCTAAGTGCGCTTGGGACGGTGCTTTGCTCTCGAGCTCGTTCGCGTCAATGGCGTGGACAGTGAGGAGTGTGGAAAGTTTTCGTTGAGGACGAGGACGGCTATTTATAGCCGGAAAACCGTTTAGATGCGTGCCAACGGCTATTTTGACCGTTGGATGTTTGCCGCGTGTCGCTCGCCGGAAAATCCGGGAAATGAAACGACGGAGTAATGATGATTATCTCCTCGTTTCCCGCGAGAATCTGTCAGAGATATGTTTCTGGGTTTTTCCGAGTAAATCTCAAACGTCGCTTATGTCAGCATGGTTGAGTGCGCTGACGTAGGAAGTTTCTTCTCCGCGAAGGATTGTGAGAGAAAAGCCGGATTTTCAGGATTACGAGTTTCATGCCACCATCTTTTTCAAGTGAAGAATAAGAAGAATCAAGACTGCTGAATCAATATTTCTCGGACAAAGAATATTTGGCGAACGGCGGAGAATCAGAGTTTTGATCCTTCTTGGGGGCTACTGTCGGATATATACCAAGTAGGGGTATACAAGATGGTAGGCCAAGTGCCGGATTACCAGGGTGGCCTAAGTGGTAGTGGGCTTAGGTCCATTAGGCGGCCCAGTAATCCGACGCGTAGAAGCCGGATTCTAGAAGAACCCGGATCACAGCCCATGTGATCTGGCTTGGAGGAGAAGACGGATTCCTTGCTTTCCAAGTTACAAGTTACCGTAGTTTTCTAGGTTTCCTATTCTGTAAGCCCTAATCCGGCTATTATATAAAACCGGACGGGAGATAAACAAAACAACGAACAAACAGAGAAGCTCTACGCCAACTCGCCGAGAAGCTCATCCTCGCCGAGTGGTTTAGATCTAAAACCCTCACATTGTAACCCTGTTTACGGGCTTTAGTCCCAATTAGTGAGAAGTGCAGGAGTAGGTACGTCGTACTGTCGCGACGTACCGAACCTGGGTAAAATCCCGTGTTCTGTGTAACCACGCTATCCCGTTACCCCACGTCTCTACCGTAGTCTCATGGCACCCCCGTCTATGAAAACTACTACGATGTCTCGACAAACTAGTTCCCAAATGCTGCTTTGGAAAATCTTCCTTTTATTTGTTCGGATCATCGTCCTCTCCTAGTTGACACTGAATATTACAGGGTGCAGGCGAGTGGAAGTTCAGAATCAATACCTCTTCGATTTGAAGCAAGGTGGTTCAGGGAAGATGGATTTTCGGAACTGGTCAAGAATTCATGGGAAAGGGTAAGTAATGACCCTAATCTTTCTAATATACATCATAAACTTGCTAGCATGCACAGTGAGTTTCATGATTGGGATCAAAGAGTTCTGAAGAAACCAAAAAAGAGACTAAAGAAGGCTCAAAGGGGCCTAGAAGAGGCAATGGCCGGGCCCATGAATGATGAAAATGATGCCAAAAGAAAGGAATTATCGGAATTGGTGGAATTCCTTCTTGAGCTTGAAGAAATTCAATGGATGCAACGGTCTAGATCCAATTGGTTAATGAATGGAGATAAAAATACGGCCTTCTTTCATGCTTATGCGACAGCAAGGAGAAAGAAGAATTTTGTGAAGGGCTTAAAAGAGGATGATGGTACAGTAACTGAAGGTACGGATGATCTAAATATCCATATTCAAAATTATTTCTCTAACTTATTCTCCTCTGAAGTTAATCAAACAGACCCTAATGTTCTGGAAAGGGTACAATCAAAGGTAATAGCCCCTATGAATCAGATGCTTATAGCTCCATTTAATTCTGATGATGTGAAAAAAGCACTGCTTAGTATTGGTGATTTAAAGGCCCTGGGCCCAGATGGTCTTCATGCTGTGTTCTTCAAGAAATATTGGGATATTTTGGGCCCTGATATTAAAAGAGAGGTACTTTCTGCAATTAACTCTAAACAAATACCTCCCAATTGGAATAACACTACAATTGTTTTGATCCCAAAAACTGAGTCCCCGGATGTTATAACAAAATACAGACCTATTAGTCTCTGTAATGTGATATACAAAATTATTTCGAAGATGCTAGCTTCCCGGTTGAAAGTTATTCTTCCAGATATTATTTCAGATACGCAAAGTGCGTTTGTGCCAGGAAGAATGATTACAGATAATATTCTTATTGCTTATGAGAGTGTTCACAAAATAAAGAATAAGAGGGCTGGACAATTTGGGCTTTGTGCGGTCAAATTGGACATGCATAAAGCTTATGATCGTGTGGAGTGGGTTTTCCTTGAAAATATGATGATCAGATTGGGGTTTTGTCCTGTTTGGATTGAGATGATGATGGCTTGTGTGAGTTCTGTCAAATACAAAGTGAGATTTAATTCCCAAGAAACTGAAGAATTCATCCCTACCAGAGGTATCAGACAGGGGGATCCCCTATCCCCGTATCTGTTTTTATTATGTGCTGAATGTTTATCTAGTATGCTGCAGTATGAAGAAGAAGTTGGTGCCATTGAAGGAATTAGAGTGTGCAGGAATGCACCATCAGTCTCACATTTTTATTTGCTGATGATTCTCTAATTCTAATGAGAGCGGACGTGATGAATGCAACTTCCTTACGGCTGGTACTAGATTCTTATTGTGCAAATTCGGGACAATTGGTGAGTCTTTCTAAGTCAAGTATATTTTTTAGTCCAAATACTAATGTTGATACAAGGGCTGATATTTGCCATGAGTTGCATATTGATACGGAGGCATTGACGGATAAGTATCTTGGTTTACCAGCTATTTTTGGTGTGGATCATATTGACTGCTTCAAACATCTTGCTGAGAGGGTTAAAATTCGTTTGAAGGGTTGGATGGAAAAACAATTGTCTATTGGAGGGAAAGAAATTTCGTTAAAAGCCGTGGCACAATCTATTCCTGTTTTTGCAATGTCAGATTTTAAATTACCTAAAACTGTTTGCAAAGATATAATGGATCTTATAGCTCAATTCTGGTGGGGAGATGATGATGAGAATAAGAAGATGCACTGGTTATAAATGTGGAAAATGTGCTATCCAAAATGTGATGAAGGTATGGGCTTCCGAGATCTACACTTATTTAACTTGGCTTTATTATCCAAGCAGTGTTGGAGAATCATTACAAATCCTGACTCTCTATGCGCAAGGGTACTTAAAGCAAAGTATTTTCCTAATATGAGTATCCTGCAAGCTGGTCCCAAGAGTGGATCCTCAACAACATGGCAAAGTATTGTGGCTGGGATTACAACTTTTAAGCGTGGGTATATTTGGCGGATTGGAACAGGTGATGAGATTAATATCTGGACAGATCCATGGATCCCTTCTAGTCCGGATCGAAAAGTTATCACACCAAGAGGACTTACTGTTTGCACCAAAGTGGTTGATCGTATTAATCCCATCACGGGAATGTGGGATGAGGAGTTAATCAAATCTATCTTTAATACAGTGGATGTTTCTAGGATTCTAAAAATTCCACTAACCAGCCATTCTTTTGATGATTTTATTGCTTGGCACCTTAATAGGAATGGCATTTTCTCTGTAAGATCGACATATCATGCGGAGTGGAACTATAAGTATGGTGGGCATTCTGGCTCTTCGGGATACCCTGGTCCCTCCTCACAACCAGCAGTTTGGAAGCAACTTTGGAAATTAAAAATACCACGCAAGATTCTTATTTTTGGTTGGAGAATACTCCGTGGAATTATTCCTGTTAATTGTATCTTGGCTAATAGACATATTGGTAGTAATGGTGAATGCCCAGTATGTCATCTTGCAGCGAAAGACATTAAGCACATGATCTTTGAGTGCTTCCCGACGATTGAATTATGGAAAAGATTGGGTCTTTCTGATTTTATTAATTCTTATACTACTCATGAAAGGTCTGGATCAGTGATTATGGAAAACATCCTGGTTTCGGATGATCTTCCATGCCCTATAATGCCGAGTTTGGGGGCAAAGGAAACTATACTCATTGGAGGTTGGTATCTTTGGTGGATTCGAAGGCAGGTAACTCATAATGAAAAAACCCCACCGGTTTGGAGATGGCCGGCTTCAGTACTTGCAATTGGCAATAATTATAAAAAGTCTATTACTCGGAATTCTATACAGGCTTCGGTTACATGGCTAAAACCGGAACCTAATGTTGTTTAAATTAACGTTGATGCCTCTTTTCATCTAGATAGTGGTGCAGGGTCAACGGTTGTGATAATCAGAGATCAACATGGAAATTTTATTGCAGCACAGTGCATATTTATTGATAGAGGTGCAGATGCTACTACCCTTGAAGCAATGGCTATGAGAGATGGTTTACATTTGGCAAGAGATCTTGGTTTCCATAGAATTGAAGCGGAATCCGACTCCCACGAGGTGATCAATTTTTGTACCGGACATTCACGTTGGTGGGATGCTGCTGCTGCAATATTTGCTGAATGTGTGGATATTTCAGCGTCTATTGGTCAGGTGGTTTTCAGACATTGTCCTCGGCAAGTGTAACATCCCAAGTTTTCAAAAAGTTGAAAAATCAGAAAACTTTAAAACTTTCAAAAATTACTAAGTATTTTGCTTTAAAAATAAAATCATGCATGCATTCATGAGCATATTTCATTGTTGCATTTGAAGATTTTCAAATGGTGGATTTATAATTTCACTTGAAAACATATTTAAGAAAATAAAAGGCGGCAAGGTATGCCCTTCACATTATTTTAATTATGTGCTATGTTTGTCAAATGCTTGGTTGTATTGTTTGTATATAATTGGAAAAGAATTAATTTTCCAATTGTATTATTTTATTGAGGCATAAATATTTTCCGACATTAAGTGTCAAAATCCATTTAAACACGTTTTTAATTTTTTTGGAATTTTATTTAAATTGGAAAGATCTTATTTGAAATTTTAAATCAAAGTGTTTGTTTTTACAAAACTATAAAAATTTGTTTGACATCATTTGGATCTATAAATCAAAAATTATAAAGAAAAGAGTAAAAAAAAAATGACTCCAAATCCGGATCCAGATTTTCAGAAAAACTTGCTCTTCTAAACTATCTTCGGTTAAACGCGAATATCTCAACAAATATGACTCCAAATCCGGATCCGCTTGTTCCTACGCGTTCATAACTACGAGCCCAAGCTATTCCACCGACCATTAGCCTATATAAACATTTGTAGCAGCCGTCATTTTTTTCCCTTTTCGTCCCACCGAAACCCTAATCAGCAAAATAGAATTTTGCTTATCTACCCACCAAAACGATCTCGAATCGCACCGGAGCCTGAAGCAATATTGAAGATCTCTCCATTATCTTTCCATCCCGAGAGGCCTCAACTCTTTTCATCAACCGTGGAGGAGGAATTTCGAATCCCCATCTTTCAGATCCGAATTCGTAATTCCTAGATCTCTTTGTGCTCGGATCTTCAAATCGAAATTCCTTTGGTGAGAAGTTAGATTTAACCCTGATCTACAATTTTGTTTTTGAACACTTTTTGTTTTGACGTACGGAATTTTCTGAATACAGTTTGCGTTTGACGTTTTTCGGAGAAGAAAACCATCTCAAATCTTCAAGGCCTGATAAACCAAAGTTGTTCTCCTGATCAAGACCTTTCGTTTGCCCCAAACCTCACCTCTTTTGGTCGAGCGAGCTAGGAGTTATTCACGGTCAAAGTTTCGGACCAGAAAGGTAAATTGTGATTTGTGACTAAACTATTCATCTACTGATGTTATATTTGTGCTAGTTAGAAATAGCACGTAATTCTTTACAACTTTCGTTTAGATTGTTTTTCCATCCGAGCAACTTTATTTTTGGTCAAAATCAATAGTCAAAGCCCAGTCAGCATGCCCAGTCAACGCCTCGTCAGCAATGCGTCAGCGCTTCGTCAGCACCCAGTCAGCAAGTCAACGCCACGTCGACCAGGGACTTCAGTGCGAAGATTTATTGAATTTTCTTTTCAGTTTAGTCCCTGCGCATTACAGATAGGTTCTCGATTTTAAAACTATTAGTAATTTTTATTGGCTTGGCCAAAAATTGCAAACTTTATATTTTTGAAAAGCTCTCGACACGTAGAAACTTTTGGTACAGTTTATTTTAGGTTTTGTCAAGTTTAAATTGGTTCAAATTTAAATAGGCTTGTTTGGTGATTTTTGGCATAATTTAAATTTTAGACATATAAAAATTGCAAATAAAATATTTTTGGATATCTTATGATGTTTGCTAACAGTCCCTTGCGCCCAATATAGTTTTTGGCTAAGTTAAAAGGGTTTTGGTTGTTATATGCTCATGTGACTATTTTTGACTTAGTTTATTTTCTGTAATTATTTTCAATATGTTTTCTCTAGTTAATTTGTGCTAAGAACTAACCTTAGACCAGAGAGAAAAAAAACCAAAGCCCTTAGAATATTTCTAAGTTATTTTTTCTAGTTGACCCTCCTAGTTGGAAACCACTAAGTCTGGATTAGTGAAAATCAATGGAGAGGATGCTACAATTGTCAACTCGAAGATTTCCAACATGAAGATAGAAAACTCATGAAGGACTTAGCAATTTCAGAAGCATCTCCAAGAAGAAAAGTACTTAGAAGAAAATCAAGAGGAGCTTCAAGATGATCAACCCCTACTTTTCCCTTAGTCTTGTTTTCTTTCTGTTCTTCTTGTCTTTTGTTCTCTATTTAACTTAGAGGCGGCACCAAATGATGAAGTCTACAAATCCTGAAGTCTACAAGAAGAAATGGAGTCTTCAAACCAAGAAAAGAATGACAAGACTGAAGATGGTTCTTGAAGGCTAACTTCTCTCTTCTATTTGTCACATTGGACATAAAACAAGTCATTGTGTCCATGACTAAATTCTTAGAATACAAGTTGAAGATTTTTCTAAGTCAATTTTATCAAATTCATGTTTCCCAACCTTCCTTGACCTAGCTAACATGTTTAAGTTATTATTGTCTATGTGTCTTGAGTAATTTTTGCATGTCATGCATATCATTGCCTTAGAATATTTTGCACATCATACATGGCATATTTTCCAATTGATTTGTTGGTTTGCTTGTATGTTTATTGTGGTTGTTTTATTGTGTTAGAATTTTCGGAGAGAAACGAAAGCTGTTGCAACTGCTACTCCTGCTCTTCCTATTGCCAAGGCAAGTGGCACACCCCTCATAAATTTCCTATGTATTTTCTATGCATGACTTAGTGTATTTCTTTTATTGCATGAGTTGGATAGTATTGCTATGCTAAAACTACTATCTCCTTTATACTAGTTGTGTCTAGCACCCATGACAACTTAGTAGAATTATTGATGCTATGCAAAAATTGCTTTTGGGAAATGTTAAAATCTACTAAGTTAATGAATAATCTGGGTGGAAGTGGTTTTGCGTGGTTTATGTTGAGTGGCTACTCAGGACCATGTACATGGGGGTTTTCACCTAAGATAGTTTACTATACTTAGGACCATGGTATGTGGGGGTTCTCACCTGAGAGTTCACTTGAGGATTGCCACCCAGGTACAAAGGGACCAAAGTTTTGTCCAAGTGAAGATGCTTCCCGTGCAACCATGTGGTATAATGGCTCTGCCTTGACTTTTCCCCAAAGGTCTCGTCTCGACTCTCTCCTTTTCCTTATCACAAATTGAGTGCTTGAGGATAGTTTGGGTTTGTTGGGTCTCATGGTGAAAGGGCACAACCTCTGCAGAGTTAAAACTAAGTACTTAGCCGTGTCCCCGGTACGGACAATTTGAGCAGCTGATCAAGGATTCAATGGAGGTTTCCCAACATTCCAATTTCTGAAGTTAAAATTTTGAAGGTTGAACAAAGGTGGAAAAGAGGGTGGTTTTCAGGCCATACCTGCTTTGACAAAAGAAAAAATGTTTTGTAAAGAATTAGGAAAAATTGGCTTTGTGCAAATTAGCCTCAAACTCCACCAGTCAAATATGCATATAGGTTATTAGAGTTATTCCATTAAGTGTCCACATAGTGTCACTTGCCAGATCCATTTTTAATGGTTCTGACCCACTCCGTTGCAACAATTTTATTTGTTGCAGATTGTTCAGATGACGAGTGAGATTACGATTAAGGTTTCGAGTCTGCAACCAACATGTTTTGCCTGTGGCACATGAAGATGATGGAGACTCCTTGAAGAATAAATTTTCGCTGCTGTACTCTTTTAAGCTAGCCTTGTGCTATGCAAAGTTGTATTTGAACAATTTATTTTACCAAGTCTGGATCATTCGTGTAATAATGATACAATGTTGTGATATTCATCTTAAACTGTGTGTGCAAATGAAATCGATCCAGGGGTTTGCACTATACACAGGTACCTTGCCAAATTTTAAGTGCAGGTACGTTACAGATGGTATCAGAGCACTGTGTTGCCTGTAGATTCGAAACCCTAAGTTTGGTTAGAAATAAGAAAGCCACTAGGATAAAAAATTATTTGCTCTAAGTCTAAAACTTTTCTACTATCATTCTTGTAACTTTCTTAACTAATTGCTTTCTAAACCTCTTCTCTGGTTTTTAGATGATCAGCCTCATTGAATCAATCAGGAGAGGACCAGAGATGACCATGACTCTTCATTGTGACACTAAGTTCCCAAGAGCACTTAAGGACATCATGAAGGACCTGAGATTTGAAGGAGACGCTGTTTACAAAGGATTTCCAATGAAAGCTGATGATGGTAAAGAGTACTGGTGGGTGCACTCCACATATACAAGAACAAGAGAGATGACCATAAGACTCAAGGTTGCTGCATGTACACAAACCCAATAGTGTACCCATCATTCTTCAATTCAGCAAGAAGTGCAGCTTGGGAAGCCATCGAAAACCTTGGAAGGAGGCTTCGTTTCAGACTCCATAACACCTAGAAGTACTTTGATGAGCTGAAAGAAATAGGAGATGAACTTGATGCACTTAGAAAAGAAATAGACTAGACCCCATTCCTAGGAAATAGAATAATAAAAGCTCCTTGAAGTATTGATCTACCAAATTGTGGTATGGCAGTACTTAGGCATTATTTTTCAAACATCCGTATGATTATTTTCGTGTAAGGACAATTGAAAAGTTTAAAAGTTTAGGTTTGAGTTGTGTTTGTTTGTGTTGTGTGTTGTGGTTGCTTGTATGGGTAGGAATACTTCTTCTAGACCTGTCTATCTTGTTGCTCATCTATTCTTAAACCACAGATGCCTCCTCGTCGTGAACCTGAGGGAAACAACAACAACGACGACAATGAAGCTATGATGCAGCAGATGATGGCTCCCCAAACTCAGCTGATGACCATGATGTCTCAATTCATGGCCAACCAACAAGGACCTCCACCACCACCACCTCCCCAAGTGGACATGCTTGCCAAATTTCGAAGGCTTAAGACCAACAAGTTCTCAACTGCACCTGAACCAATTGTAGCTGATGATTGGCTGCGTTCTGTGCAAAAGGATCTGGTGACAACTGAATGCGATGACGCTGAGAAGATGAGATTCACCGCACATTTGCTGGAAGGACCTGCTGCCCAATGGTGGGAAACATTCCAAATCACTCACCCTCTGGACACCTTGACTTGGGAGGACTTCAAGGATGGCTTTCGTAATGCTCATATCTCCTCAGGCATTATGAACTTAAAGCAAGAAGAGTTCAGGAACCTGAGACAGGGGAACAGATCACTCAAAGAGTATATGGATGACTTTCTTGCACTATCCCGTTATGCTCCTGAAGATGTAGATACTGATGCAAAAAGGAAGGCAAAATTCCTCAAAGGGTTAAGTGATGACCTAAAGATTCCTTTGACTGTGGCATATGCTCCAAACTATCAGGCACTCCTTGACCAAGCCATCACACTGGAGGATAACATCAAGAAGGTAGAAAACATGAAGAGGAAGCTGAGTTTTAACAAGCATCATGCTGAGCCTTCATTCAAGAGGCACTCCACCCATGATGGGAACAATGGTCACAAACATGGGAAACACCATAATGGAGGAAGTCACCACAATCATCAGGATCACAATAGTGGAGCCAAAGGAAGCAATGGAGGCCTCAAGGGAATGGACAAGCTGATCACGAACATAAGAATGGACAACCCCGCCCAAACCCTGAATACAGGGATATCAGCCAGGTGCTTTGTTAGAAGTGCAAGAACAAGGGCCACTATGCCAACGAGTGCCCAACAAAGAAGGCCGAACCAGCTGCCAAGCCAAATCCTTTTGATAAAGCATATGTGAACCACATCAATGTGGAAGAAGTGGAAGGTATATTATAAATCAAGTTTGCATCTAGAAGTTTTACACTACCATCAAAAATCTTTTAAGGGTGGTAGCCATACAGTCACAACCTATTGCTAGCCTTTCCGAATCTCGGGACGAGATTCTTTTTAAGGGTGGTAGTCTGTAACATCCCAAGTTTTCAAAAAGTTGAAAAATCAGAAAAATCTAAAACTTTCAAAAACTACTAAGTATTTTGCTTTAAAAATAAAATCATGCATGCATTCATGAGCATATTTCATTGTTGCATTTGAAGATTTTCAAATGGTGGATTTATAATTTCACTTGAAAACATATTTAAGAAAATAAAACGGGGCAAGGTATGCCCTTCACATTATTTTAATTATGTGTTATGTTTGTCAAATGATTGGTTGTATTGTTTGTATATAATTGGAAAAGAATTATTTTTCCAATTGTATTATTTTATAGAGCCATAAATATTTTCCGACATTAAGTGTCAAAATCCATTTAAACACGTTTTGAATTTTTTTGGAATTTTATTTAAATTGGAAAGATCTTATTTGGAAGTTTAAATCAAAGTGTTTGTTTTTACAAAACTATAGAAATTGGTTTGAGATCATTTGGATCTATAAATCAAAAGTTATAAAGAAAACAGTAAAGAAAAAAAATCGGCCGAACTGGAACGGCCGTGAGCGAACGAGCGAACAGCAGATCGAACCAGATTTTCAGAAAAACGTGCTCTTCTAAACTACCTTCGGTTAAACGCGAATATCTCAACAAATATGACTCCAAATCCGGATCCGCTTGTTCCTACGCGTTCATAACTTCGAGCCCAAACTATTCCACCGACCATTAGCTTATATAAACATTTGTAGCAGCCGGCATTTCTTTTCCGCTTTTCGTCCCACCGAAACCCTAATCAGCAAAATAGTATTTCGCTTATCTACCCACCAAAACGATCTCGAATCGCACCGAAGTCTGAAGCAATATTGAAGATCTCTCCATTATCTTTCCATCCCGAGAAAGCTCAACTCTTTTCATCAACCGTGGAGGAAGAATTTCGAATCCCCATCTTTCAGATCCGAATTCGTAATTCCTAGATCTCTTCGTGCTCGGATCTTCAAATCGAAATTCCTTTGGTGAGAAGTTAGATTTAACCCTGATCTACAATTTTGTTTTTGAACACTTTTTTGTTTTGACGTACGGAATTTTCTGTACAATACAGTTTGCGTTTGACGTTTTTCGGAGAAGAAAACCATCTCAAATCTTCGAGCCCTGATAACCAAAGTTGTTCTCCTGATTAAGACCTTTCGTTTTCCCCAAACCTCACCTCTTTTGGTCGAGCGAGCTAGGAGTTATTCACGGTCAAAATTTCGGATCAGAAAGGTAAATTGTGATTTGTGACTAAACTATTCATCTACTGATATTATATTTGTGCTAGTTAGAAAGAGCACGTAATTATTTACAACTTTTGTTTAGATTGTTTTTCCATCCGAGCAACTTTATTTTTGGTCAAAATCAATAGTCAATGCCCAGTCAGCATGCCCAGTCAACGCCTCGTCAGCAACGCGTCAGCGCTTCGTCAGCACCCAGTCAGCAAGTCAACGCCACGTCGACCAGGGACTTCAGTGCGAAGATTTATTGTATTTTCTTTTCAGTTTAGTCCCTGCGCATTACAGATAGGCCCTCGATTTTTAAAGTATTAGTAATTTTTATTGGCTTGGCCAAAAATTGGAAACTTTATATTTTTGAAAAGCTCTCGACACGTAGAAACTTTTGGTACATTTTATTTTAGGTTTTGTCAAGTTTAAATTGGTTCAAATTTAAATAGGCTTGTTTGGTGATTTTTGGCATAGTTTAAATTTTATACATATAAAAATTGTAAATAAAATATTTTTGGATACCTTATGATGTTTGCTAACAGTCCCTTGCGCCCAAAATAGTTTTTGGCTAAGTTAAAAGGGTTTTGGTTGTTATATGCTCATGTGACTATTTTTGACTTAGTTTATTTTCTGTAATTATTTTCAATATGTTTTCTCTAGTTAATTTGTGCTAAGGACTAACCTTAGACCAGAGAGACAAAAACCAAAGCCCTTAGAATATTTCTAAGTTATTTGTCCTAGTTGACCCTCCTAGTTGGAAACCACTAAGTCTGGATTAGTGAAAATCAATGGAGAGGATGCTACAATTATCAACTCGAAGATTTCCAACATGAATATAGAAAACTCATGAAGGACTTAGCAATTTCATAAGCATCTCCAAGACTCCCAGAAGAAAAGTACTTAGAAGAAAATCAAGAGGAGCTTCAAGATGATCAACCCCTACTTTTCCCTAAGTCTTGTTTTCTTTCTGTTCTTCTTGTCTTTTCTTCTCTATTTAACTTAGAGGCGGCACCAAATGATGAAGTCTACAAATCCTCAAGTCTACAAGAAGAAATGGAGTCTTCAAACCAAGAAAAGAATGACAAGACTAAAGATGGTTCTTGAAGACTAACTTCTCTCTTCTATTTGTCACATTGGACATAAAACAAGTCATTGTGTCTATGACTAAATCCTTAGAATACAAGCTGAAGATTTTTCTAAGTCAATTTTATCAAATTCATGTTTCCCAACCTTCCTTGACCTAGCTAACATGTTTAAGTTATTATTGTCTATGTGTCTTGAGTAATTTTTGCATGTCATGCATATCATTGCCTTAGAATATTTTGCACATCATACATGGAATATTTTCCAATTGATTTGTTGGTTTGCTTGTATGTTTATTGTGGTTGTTTTATTGTGTTAGAATTTTCGGAGAGAAACGAAAGCTGTTGCAACTGCTACTCCTGCTCTTCCTATTGCCAAGGCAAGTGGCACACCCCTCATAAATTTCCTATGTATTTTCTATGCATGACTTAGTGTATTTATTTTATTGCATGAGTTGGATAGTATTGCTATGCTAAAACTACTATCTCCTTTATACTAGTTGTGTCTAGCACCCATGACAACTTAGTAGAATTATTGATGCTATGCAAAAATTGCTTTCTGGAAATGTTAAAATCTACTAAGTTAATGAATAATCTGGTGGAAGTGGTTTTGCGTGGTTTATGTTGAGTGGCTACTCAGGACCATGTACATGGGGGTTTTCACCTAAGATAGTTTACTATACTTAGGACCATGGTATGTGGGGGTTCTCACCTGAGAGTTCACTTGAGGATTGCCACCCATGTACAAAGGGACCAAAGTTTTGTCCAAGTGAAGATGCTTCCCGTGCAACCATGTGGTATAATGGCTCTGCCTTGACTTTTCCCCAAAGGTCTCGTCTCGACTCTCTCCTTTTCCTTAGCACAAATTGAGTGCTTGAGGATAGTTTGGGTTTGTTGGGTCTCATGGTGAAAGCGCACAACCTCTGCAGAGTTAAAACTAAGTACTTAGCCGTGTCCCGGTTACGGACAATTTGAGCAGCTGATCAAGGATTCAATGGAGGTTTCCCAACATTCCAATTTCTGAAGTTAAAATTTTGAAGGTTGAACAAAGGTGGAAAAGAGGGTGGTTTTCATGCCATACCTGCTCTGACAAAAGAAAAAATGTTTTGTAAAGAATTAGGAAAAATTGGCTTTGTGCAAATTAGCCTCAAACTCCACCAGCCAAATATGCATATAGGTTATTAGAGTTATTTCATTAAGTGTCCACATAGTGTCACTTGCCAGATCCATTTTAATGGTTCTGACCCACTCCGTTGCAACAATTTTATTTGTTGCAGATTGTTCAGATGACTAGTGAGATTACGATTAAGGTTTCGAGTCTGCAACCAACATGTTTCGCCTGTGGCACATGAAGATGATGGAGACTCCTTGAAGAATAAATTTCCGCTGCTGTACTCTTTTAAGGTAGCCTTGTGCTATGCAAAGTTGTATTTGAACAATTTATTTTACCAAGTCTGGATCATTCGTGAAATAATGATACAATGTTGTGATATTCATCTTAAACTGTGTGTGCAAATGAAATCGATCCAGGGGTTTGCACTATACACATGTACCTTGCCAAATTTTAAGTGCAGGTACGCTACAGCAAGCAAATATTGTTGCTCATGAGATTGCAAAATATAGCTTCTGTAATAGAAATTTGATTAGTTGGATTAACGAACCTCCGGGTTGGTTAATGAACTTCCTAGTGGATGATGTAACTATTATAACTGGGTAGCAACAGGTTTCTTACGCACTCTTTTCCTTACCAGGGTACCTAAGGGGACTGGAAGGTTTTTAATGAGGCGGCCTGTTTGCTTAATATAGTGTGTTTTATTTTCAAAAAAAAGTGAACTAGTTAAAAATTTACTCATGACATTCTCAAAAGCATGCATGAGGCCATGCATAACCTCGCCATCCTCCTCATAACATCATCTAAATGTCTAAATAAACTCCCAAGGTACGTAGTAACAAAACTGTAACACGATAACGAAAATGCAAAAACACATGACGACGATATCACGAGGCATTCAGACGAGAACGGTAAGTTTTGCACACGCCACGGGGCAATCGGATGCATGAGCTAGCAGATGAGAGATCAGAATGGCCTCTGGCCCATGATGTTGCCCCGCGGCCAGTAGTGGCAGGTCATGAGCGTCTCCCCGGAGGCGCACTGCACGCTGGCGCACCCGACCTGCGTGCTCATGCGCCACATCAGCTGCTCGAACTGCGCGCACAGGTTCCCGACGGCGCACGCGCCGGCCCCGAAATCGAAGTGGTCCGCCTGCTCCGCCCACGCCGAAACGGCGTCGCTCGGCTGCCAGCTCCGCGCGCCCTCCCCGCCACCGCGGAACACGTTGACGCCGGACGACGACGCGGCCGCGCAGTTGCCCTTGAACCTGGCCGCCCACCGCTCCGCCTGGCCCGCCAGGTCGCTGCTCCACTTGAGCGGGCGCAGGCCATGGATGGCGCGCAGGTGGCTCTGGGGCACCACGAACTGCTGCGCCTCGCTGATCTCGAGCAGCTTCCGGCCGGGCGCCGCCAGCGTTGAGGCTGGGGAGCACGATAGCAGGACGAGGGCGGCGAGCAACCACGAGAGCCTGCTCCTACTTGAGGTGTACTCCATTGCGAAGCCCAGTGTCGTCTCTAGCTAACAGCTACTGTATCTAGTAATCTACTCCTGCTTGAGGCGAGTAGAGTAGTATAGTCAAGTAGCTACTAGTTGGTTTAACTGTTAACTTCAAGGGCGCTGGGCCTATATATACACAGCAGCTGAAACTTTCAGTACAATGGCGGTGTTGACAATTCTCAAAACTTAACATGCGCTATGTAGCAGATCTGCCTATCGCGCCATACTGCAGCGGAGATCCATGGAATCGTTTCATGTGATGAGGGTGCAGCAAAGTTCTGTTTCTTGTTTGACTTGGAATTGTTTAGACTTCAGATGGACAGTTCAGTACATTCGCGATTTCTTTGAACCTTCTGTTGGGCGACAGCACGTCTGGGGAATGAAATCGACCGACGGAGCGAGAGTCGAGGTCAAAGCCTCAAAGGATCCACAGATGGAACCTCTGCATACACCCTCGCCCTCCTCGTAGACAGAGTGCGAGTGGCACACACATGCTCTCATGTGGTTGCGCGTGACTGACCACATCTAGAATCGTGAGATTGCTAGATCGGTGCATGTTCAGCGAAGGTTCATTTGCTCTAACCTAGAATTAGCATTTTTTGGCATGAAATTGCCGTTTTCTTTGATAGGCCAACTGGCTCTAACCTTCAATCTATTACACATTTCTGGGTAGCTAATAAAAGATACTCCGCTCTTAACTACTCCCTCTGTATCAAAATGTAAAATACCTCCGCCTCCGCCTCCGCCTTCGGGTGTTTTGGAGAAACTTTGGAAGTGGACGCTGCTTGTCTCTCCGGGGTGGACTGCGCCCTTGTGCGCGCGGTGGTTCTTCTGAAACACCAAGACCACGTCCCCGCTGAGATCCTTGTCTCACGGCTGCCGTGGGGATCGCGCTTGATCATCCTCTCCAAAATCCGTGTCTGGCGCGCAGAGGAATCCTACAACTCTGACGGCGAATATGTGCCGTTCTTCGCCCCCCCCCGCCTCCACTTTTCCGCCGCGGGCGTGGTCGCCTGGCCCTCGCTCCAGCGCCTCTTCCTTTGGGCCGCCTGAACGATCGCGAGGAGAATGCCGCTCCCGGAGGACGCGATGATTCCACTGCTGCCCACGATGCGCTGCTGATGCTGCTTGACAGCGTCGCCAGCTCTCCGTCTGGCGGCGGGTCGCAGTCTCCTGCCTCCACGGTGTCCTCCCTCACCATCTCCTGGTGCAGTGGTGTGGGGACGGTGCCCTCGGAGTCGTTGAGCTCTGGGCCCCCCATCAACGCGGACCGTAGGCGAGGCGTCGTCATCACCGAGCTCGAGGAACCCTCCCGTGCCCCTCCCCAGCGCCGCCACAGCTCCCGCCTAGCCCAAAAGGAGCCTCAGCACTACGTGAGCATGACGTCGCGCGCCACCAAACTTCGCGGGCTCCGTGATGCCTTGGGCGGGTGCACTGGAGCCTTGCAGAAGGCCGTCCTCAAGCACGGGGTGCTCTCCGCCTGCACGAAACCGCTGCGTAGAAGCGCCGTCGAAGCCCTCGCCGCCACCATCCCCGCCTCGTCTGCGGTGCCCACCGTAGATGATGATTAGGCCCCCGTGTGTTCGTGACCATCTGGGCTGCGGAACTCTAGCCCCTATCCACGCCTTGTTCGCGTGCTCTCTCCCGTCCTCCCCCTGTACTGCTCCTCCTCCGTGTAATCCCGTGTTCTGCGTGTTTGGTGCTCCCCGTCTCCATGATTAGCGCCACCCGCGACATTACCGTGGTCTCCTGGAACACTCAAGGCCTTGGCTCTCTGAAGAAAAGGCTTGTGGTCCGTGATGCCCTCGCCAACGCCTCCCCCACCATTGCTTGTCTGCAGGAAACGAAACTGCACTCAGTTGATCGCCCGTGCACCTCCACCTTCCTCCCTTCCGCCTTGTCCGCGTTTGAATCTATTGATGCGCGCGGGAGCTCGGGGGGATGATCACCGCTTGGGATCCAAATCTCTACTCCCTAGTCTCAACCCACAAAGGTCACTACGCTCTCACCACGGTCCTCGGCTCCACCATGTCCGCCCTCACCTTCGCTATCACGAACATCTACGCTCCCGCCAATCACGCTCATTCCCCCGCCTTCCTTCAGGAATTTGAAAGCCTAGGCCAGCTCTTCCCCCACCCCTGGATCGTGGTAGGCGATTTCAACCTCCTGCGCGCGCCGTCTGACAAGAACACGTCTAATTTTGATCAGAATCTTGCCGACGCGTTCAACGACAGCATCCGCGCCCTTGCTCTCTTCTTGCTCCCGCTCCTCGATCGGCTGTACACCTGGACCAACAAACGGCACGAGCCTGTTCTTGCGCGTCTCGATCGGGTTTTCTTCAACCACCTCTGGAACACGGCCCTTCCCAATTCCTCGCTGCGTTCCCTCCCGCGTCCCACCTCAGATCATTTTCCCCTACTTGCCACGCCTCCACCACCATCCCCCGCTCTCACTGCTTTCGTTTCGAGAACTCGTGGCTTCTCGATCCACGCTTCCTCCCCACCACCATCCCGTCCTGGACTTCACCGCGCGCTCAGAGGGACGCCGCGGGTGACCTGGCCGCTCGGCTGAAATCCTACCGGTCGGCCGCTATGGTTTGGAAACGGACACACAAATTCAACCTAGCTTTGGAAAAAACTGTCTCTTTTTGATCGATGCTTTTGACTGGTTCGAAGAGAATCGCCCTCTCTCTTCTGCCGAATTCTCCCTGCGCTCCCTCTGCAGGTCGTCGCTCAGCCGCCTGGTCCTTGTGCGTGCTGCTCACTGGAAGCAACGGGCTAAGTTCAGGGCGATCAGAGAGGGAGATGAAAACTCGCGTTTCTTTCACGCGCGGGCCTCGCAACGGATGCGCAAGAACCACATCAGGGCGCTCGACGTCGACGGCGCCGTCCTCATCTCCCACGAGGCGAAGGCGGCCGCCCTCCACAGCTTCTACAAGGCGCTGCTCGGGACTGATGCCGAGGAGGACGCCTGCATCGACTTCTCGTCCCTCTACTCCAACTGCCTGACGGTGGACGGTGAGGACCTCACCGGCCCCTTCTCTCCCGATGAGATCAAGACGGCGATCGACGGGATGGATCGTGCCAGCGCCCCTGGCCCGGATGGGCTTGGCCCAAGCTTCTATCGGGCGGCCTGGACCACTGTCCAACCATCTCTCCTCCGGTTCTTCGAGCAGTTCCACTCCGGCGCGGCTGACCTGGCGCGCGTCAATCGTGCCCACATCGTCCTCCTCCCCAAGAAGGATGGGCTGCTCGCTCCGGCCTCCTTCCGTCCCATCTCTCTCCAAAATACTTCCATTAAATCCATCTGCAAAACACTCACCACTCGCCTCCAACGCCAGATTGGGCAGATCATCGACCCCGACCTGACTGGCTTTCTCGCAGGTCGCAGCATCTCAGAAAATTTCATCTACGCCACCGAGCTAGTCCAAACCTGCCATAAGCGCCGCGCCCCCTGCGTGGTGCTAAAACGGGATATGCGTTCGACGAGGCAATTGCGCGCCCAACGCGTATCTGTAACCGTCCCTGGGTGCGAGGGGATCCGTGCCTCGGGGCCACCAGGGGCTCCGTTGACCGCATATACACGAGCTTGTACGCCATACCCGAACAGAATACGTGGAGCACTTTATACCGTATGAGGTACGATGTGGGACCAAAACCAGGATACACATTAACTCCCCCGTGACCGTGAGGGCAGCCATTCGAATCTGAATACCGCACTGTTCCTCCCTGGTCTGCTCCTCCATTGTCTGCTCTTGAGTGCGCGACGGCCAGATCCAGAGCTTCCGGAAGTTGTTGTTACAGGGTGGGCATGCCAACTTCGCGGATTTGTTGATGAGGTGAGATCCCTCTTGTCTCATCTCTTACTGTTTTTTCCCTTGCTTTGGAGCCCTGTCAATTCATTCGATTTTGGGGATTTCTTGATCTGCAGCATGCAGGCCCCTTCACATGATTCCGGAGCTCGCCGTCCCTTGGTGCGAGGAATCCCCGACCTCGTCCAGATCAAGCTTCGAATTCGACTCTAAGGGGAGCATGGGGCCCACAGGTGAGAGCATCTATCAACAAGATACGACGCAAAAATAAATCCCGGTACAACGTTCCGCTTCCGGATACACCGCTTAAGGCCCACACTGGTCAACTATCGGCTCAGATCCCAAAAAAACTGGACGGCAGCGATTGGCGTTGTGCGCGCAATGCCATCGTAAAAGTCCGGGTCCTGCTAAAACTCGATTTCGCCAAAGCCTTTGATTCTGTCAGTTGGTCCTCTCTGCGAGCCATCATGCGCGCTCGTGGCTTTCCCCCGCTCTGGTGCGAATGGATTGATGCCATCCTCTCTTCCTCCCATTCGGCCATCCTCCTTAATGGCGTTCCGGGACGATGGATCCGGTGTAGACGTGGTCTGCGGCAAGGTGATCCGCTCTCACCTTACCTCTTTCTCATTGTCGCGGACGTCCTGCAGCGTCTCGTTCAGACCGACAGTACCCTGCAGCACCCCATCGTCGACGGCGCCCCTGTCCGGTGTTGCAGTACGCGGATGACACCCTGCTCATCCTGCGTGCTGAGCCCGCGGCTGCACTTCAGCTGCGCTGCATCCTTCGCCTCTTCGAACGCGCCACCGGGCTGAAGATCAACCTCTCCAAAAGCACCCTGGTCCCCATGAACGTCGACCCCTCCGTGCTCGAATCCATCCGTTCCGCCCTGCAGTGCCGCGTTGAGGGGTTCCCCCAAACGTACTTGGGGTTGCCGCTCTCGTCAGACAAACTTGGCATGGCTGCTTTCCGCCCCCTCATTGCGAAAGTGGACAAGTTCCTGTCCGGCTGGCGCGCCATGCTCCTGTCAATGGGGGGCCGGCTGGTCCTGCTTAATGCAGTCCTGGACGCGCTGCCTACCTTCGCAATGGGGGCCCTCACGCTCCCTGCTGGTGTCCTTGCCGAGATCGACCGGCGAAGGCGTGCTTTCCTCTGGGCAGCGGCTGATCGCGCCTCGGGCGCCCAATGCCTGGTTGCCTGGACAACCGTCTGTCGTTCTAAGAGGGAAGGAGGCCTGGGCGTCCGCTCGCTCCCCGCCTGCAACAAGTGCCTGCTCACCAAACTCCTCCACCGCCTGCACTGCGCGCACCTGGCATCCTGGCCGCGCTGGGTCTGGACTGCTCTTTGCGGTGCATCGGTGGACTCCCTGAGCGCAGGAGGCGATCTCCATGGCTCCCACTGGCGCGAGCTGGTCAAACTGCTCCCCCTCTACCGCTCGCTGTCTACGGTGTGCCTTGGCGATGGAGCGCGCACGTCCTTCTGGCTGGACAGCTGGTCGCAGTTGGGCGCCCTTGCCACAGCCATGCCCGAGCTCCACTCGCACTGCACGGCGCCCCTCGCCACGGTCCGGCAGGTGCTCCTGCTTGGGATAGACGCCTACCTGGTCTCACGTTTGTCGTCCACCGCGGCTGCTTAGCGCGTTGCTCTCTTGCGCATGCTTGATGGTGTCGCCCTGCACGATCGTGCAGATCAGAGGATGCTGCCGCTGTGCGCTGACAAGAACGGCAATCTTCGTACCTCAGCCCTCTACTCCCTCTGCATGTTCGGCGGGGAGCTCTACCCCCACTATGACTTCGTCTGGAAGAACTCTGCTCCTGGCAAAGTAAAGATCTTCGCCTGGCTTCTTCTCCGTGGACGGGTGCAGTGCAGGTCCAACCTGCTCCGAAAGAAGATCCTTACGGCCGAGGAGAGCGGGTGCCCTCTCTGCGATGATCATCTAGAAACACCAGACCACCTGGTGTTTGCATGCCCGTTCGCCCGCGGCTTCTGGTGCGCGATTGGTGCTGCGCCTGCCCACGAGCATCGCGCTGCTGATGCCGCCCGCTGCCCTCTCCCTCCATCTGCCCCTGCTCGCTCTGCCGACACCCTGCGCTTGCTGTGCCTATGGCGTCTCTGGAAGCATCGCAATGATGTGGTCTTCAACGGCCTCGTCCCCTCCCTGGAAAAGCTCAAGAAAGACTGTCGGGATGATGCGAGTCTCTGGCGTTGCCGCCTACCTGCGTCACACCGCGAAGACGTCGATCTTTGGCTTGGCTACTTCGCGCCCCACCCTCACTGAACATATTCTTCTTTGTGCCTTTTCCTTCTGTTTAGTAGCTCCCCCCCCACTCCCTTCCTCTCTGTAATGATCGCTTCCTGGTTGGCAATATATTCAGGTGGGAGTCTTTGCTCCCCCCGGTGGAAAACTCAAAAAAAAATGTAAAATATTTTAACCTTTTCTAGACAAAATATATTTTAGAATCTACGCACTAAAACATGTCTCGATATATTTTGTCTAGTAAAACATTAAGCATCTTACATTTTGACACATAGTATAATTTTTGCTCTTGTGTCATAAGGTCGATTCAGAAACTTAGGATTGATTCATTTTTTATTGGCATAGCATGACGTGATATAGTTTGTGCAAGAACGGATCTTGCTCATGCTCTCCACGAAAATGGTCAAAACATTACCACTTGATGTTTTCGTCCAGCATTTGTACGAACCATCAACAAAAGGCGGAGATGTATACCATCTCCTAATATCCGAGTCAATTGAGGTCCTGCTCGTAATCCCGGATTGGACGGTACCATACCTGAGTTTCTAAGTCGATCAGAATTTCACGGACGGAGCACACGAAGTCTTGCAAAGGCAGATAAAGCGCCAATGCAAAGAATACACAGTAATTAACGGTTACCTATATAAACGCGGTACATCTGGAATTTTTCAGCGTTGTGTTTCGCCGGAAGAAGGACGACAAATCCTTTAAGAAATTCATGCCGGAGATTGCGGACATCATGCTCAATCAAAAAGCATAGGCAATAAAGCATTATGTGCAGGTTTTTTCTAGTTGACAGCCAAGACAGATGCAGAGCACATAGTTAATACATGTGCTGGATGCCAGTATTACGCCATGCAGACCAATATGCCGGCTCAAGCACTCAAAACTATCCCCATAATATGGCCGTTTGCGGTCTAGGGGCTAGATATGATGGGGTCGTTCAAAACTGAAAGAGGCAGACTTACACATCTACTCGTTCCAGTGGATAAGTATACCAAGTGGGTGGAAGCTAAACCCATGAAAAAGCTTGATGGTGTGACTGCAAGAAATTTTATCATAGACATAGTCATGAGATACGGCGTCCCACATAGAATAATTACGGATAACGGGACAAACTTTACAATTGGAGAGCTAGAAAAATATTACCGGCAAACAGGAATCCGCCTTGATCTATCATCAGTGGCACACCTACAATCCAATGGGCAGGTCGAACGTATGAATAGTTCAATCTTGCAAGGTATACGTCCAAGACTTGAATCTCCTTTTCATAGAGCAGCTGGAGCATAGGTAGAAGAATTGCCTTTGATGCGAATAGATCAACAGGGCAGACGCCTTTTTTCCTGGTTTATGGTGCAGAAGTAATGCTCCCAACGGACATGATCCATGATAGCCCTAGAGTGTTGTCATACGATGAGACGGATGCCGAAAACGCACGATAAGATGTCGCCGATCTTTTAGAAGAAAAACGAAAACTTGTGTTGCTGAGATCTGTCATTCATCAGCAAGGACTACATCGATACCATAGCCGGAAAATCAAGCATCATTATTTTAAAAAAGGTGACTTAGTGCTAAGACGGGTGCAAGAAAGAAAACACAAGTTAGCCCCAGTCTGGGAGGGACCTTTTATCATTAGCAAAGCTATGAATAACGGGTCATATTACCTTGTAGATATTCGGGATACTGAAGATGACTGATGTCTATGCACGCTTCTATTCTTGTAGACAGTGTTGGTCTCCAAGTGCAGATGTTTGTAGAACAGCATCAAGTTTCCCTTAAGTGAATTACCCAAGGTTTATCGAACTCGGGGAGATAGAGGTCAAAGGTATCTCTCTCAAGCAACCCTGCAACTACGATACAAGAAGTCTCCTGTGTCCTCAACATACCTAATACAATTGTCAGTTGTATATGTGCACTAGTTCGACGAAGAGATAGTGAAATACAAGTAATATGGATGATTATAATTAAGTAACCATAGCAATCTGAAATAAAAATGGCAGCAAGCAAACATGTAGCAGAACTGATTGTAAATGGTGTTTCAATGCTTAGAAACAAGGCCTAGGGATCCTACATTCACTAGTGGACACTCTCAACAATGATAACATAATTGAATGCATAAATATCATCTCTTCACTATGCTACTCCAAACCACTCTCCGGTCGGATAACGAACACCAATTCATGCGTATGGCTATAACTGCACTCCTCAAGTCTGTATTCCCTCTCTAGGGAACCCCACATTGTCACTATGAGCACCCCAAATTAGTACTAAACAAACACCACAATTTCATAGGGTCATCCAACACAAGATATAAATATCATGCTAAACCACACCGTGCATACACTCTCACCTTTACACCGTGATCAAAGTGTTTACGGAGATCTCATAACAAAACCACTTGAGTAGCATAACAGATGAAGAGTAACATCTACTTATTCAACTAGATTACAAAGCTCATGATCACATAAAGATCACACCATGGGAGAGAGAGATGAGACACATAGCTACCGGTAGAGCCCTCAACCTCGAGGGAGAACTATTCCCTCCTCATCATGGGAGTCAGCAACGGCGATGGAGATGGCGGTGGAGTCGATAGAGATGGATCCAGGGGCACTTCCCCGTCCTGACAAGGTGCCGGAACAGAGATTTCTGTCCCCCGAAACTTGTCGGCGGCAGCGGCGGAGCTACGAAACTTTTCGTGGAAGGGGGCTGATAACTTAAGGGTTTATGCCTTGGGGGCATATATATGTGAAAGGACGATGGTGGTGGGCGCCCGAGGGGCCCACACCACCTCCCGGGGCGGCCAGGGGCCCACCCGCGCCCAGGCATGGTCTGGGGGCTCTAGTGCCCCACTCTAGGTCTCCTTTTGACTTCCTCGACCCTCCGGGAATTCTAAGACTTTTGGCTTTTGAACGTCCAATTCCCAGAATATTTCTAAAACAACTTTTCTGAAACTAAAATAGCAGAAAATAGCTTGTCAATAGGTTAGTCCTAGAAAATCGATAAAAATGGCATAAAGTGTAAGGGAAACATGTAGCATATGGCATGAAAACAACATGGACCATCAAAAATTAAGGATACGTTTATGACATATCAACATCCTCAAGCATAGTTCATACTCCTCCTCGAATAGGTAAACGACAAAACAAATAATTTCCGAGGTGACATGCTACCAACATAAACTTGATCATCATAGTAATGTAAAGCATGTAAACTAGGATCAAATGAATAAAGGCTGTGGTTTATAGTTGATATCAAAATAGAATAATGTATAAACCATTAGGAAGAACAAAGTAAAACTTTTCAATGAATCAATACTAAAAGGCAATCGAATGTGCAAAGTATATTAAAGATGATTTAAGCTTCAAGAACAACAATATAATCATCCTAAGAATCAAACTCTCACAACAACTCATGTTAGGATCATGTCAAGTGACAACACTATGCACGTAGGAAAATCATTAAAATATTTGTGCACTCAAAACAAGCAAGCGTTTTGTATTTGTCCCTGGCACCAGGATGTTATGGCTAAAAGAACATTATGGGGGGTTGGGTCAATGGAAGAAAGTCTCACACAAATGAAAGTGATCATTAGACAAGAGGAAGTCTTATAATCGAAGTTATGTAAGGAGTAGTGATGGCCGCACAACAGATGCACATAGAGCTATAAGTGTATGAAATCTCTCCAATGAAATTAGTGGGGGTGCATCTAACTTGCTTGCTCACGAAGACCTAGAGCACCTTTGAGGAGGCTCATCACTGGAATATACAAGCCAAGTTCTATAATGTAAGTTCCTGATACGTCTCTAACGTACATATAATTTTCGATGCTCCATGATAATATTTTGCCAAATGCTACATGTTTTCTCCCTTCTTTATGTCATTTTTATCGATTTTCCGGACTAACCTATTGACAAGATGCCATAGAGCCAGTTCCTTGTTTTCTGTTGTTTTTAGTTTCAGAAAAGTTGTTCTAGAAATATTCTCGGAATTGGAAAATTCGAAGCCCGGAAGTCTTAGAAATCCCGGAAGCACCCAGAAGTCCCGAAGAGACCCGGAGGGGGGCCACACCATAGGGTGGCGCGGGTCCCCCTGGTCGCGCCACTTGGTGGTGTGGGACCCCTGGCCACCCCCCGGCATTGCCCTTTCGCCTATTTATACTCCCCCGAGGGAAAACCCTAAAAGAATCGACCTTTTCCACAAAATACATCCGTAACTCCGCCGCCGCCGCTAACAAGTTTCGGGGGACAGATCTCTGTTCTGGCACCCTGCCCGGACGGGGATGTGCCCCCGGAACCATCTCCATCGACTCCACCGCCATCTCCATCGCCGTTGCTATCTCCTATGATGAGGAGGGAGTAGTTCTCCCCCGAGGCTGAGGGCTCTACGGTAGCTATGTGGTTCATCTCTCTCTCCCATGGTGTGATCTATATGTGATCGTGAGCTTTGTAATATAGTTGAATAAGTAGATGCTACTCTTCATCTTGTGCTACTCAACTATTTTATTAATATGAACTTTGGAGTCACCTTGTCCCGTGGTGTGAAGGTGACACTGTGCACATCGTGTGTGTCTCCTCTATGAATTATGGTGTTTGTCTAGTACCTTCTAGGACGCTCATAGTGACAGTGTGGGGTTAACTAGACATGGGAATGCTTAGTTTAAGGAATGCGTTTTGCAGCCCTACGCAACGATTAGTGTTCGTTATCCAATCGGAGAGGGTTAAGAGTAGCATAGTGATGAGAAGATATTTAATTATTCAATTATGTGATCATTTTTGAGAGTGTCCACTAGTGAAAGTAGGATCCCTAGGCCTTGTTTCCAAGCATTGAAACACCATTTTCTGCTTGTTCTGCTACATGTTTGCTTGGTGCCATATTTATTTCAGATTGCTATTATTACTTATAACCATCCATATTACTCGCATTTCAATATCTGTTTGCCGAACTGGTGCACCTATATACCTGACAAGTATATTGGGTGTGTTGGGGACACAAGAGACTTCTTGTATCTTAATTGCAGGGTTGCTTGAGAGGGATATCTTTGACCTCTACCTCCCTGAGTTCGATAAACCTTGGGTGATCCACTTAAGGGAAACTTGCTGCTGTTCTACAAACCTCTGCACTTGGAGGCCCAACACTGTCTACAAGAATAGAAGCGTGCGTAGACATGAGTTCCCCACATAGATATGCAAGCCATAATATGAAAACTCTCTCCAAACTGAAGTAATGATGCTAACGAAGTACAAGTGTGGAATACATGATAATAGTGTTGCCCCCTTTCTCTTTATTATCTCTGTTATGTCCCTTTTTGGGCTTTTTCTCTTTATTTTTTGTTTTTTTTTATTTATAACCTCACTGGTAGGGGCAACGCTCTATTTTACAATGAATCATCACACTTTTAGTACTCATAACTCAAACTAAAATATCTCTGATGTATATAAAACTAAATGCTCCTGCCAGTGTAGCAGTATGCAAAATAACAATGAAACATGACATCAAGTAACATAATGAAGATGGATTTTGTATGGCAATATATCTCGGAATGGCTATGGAAATGCCATGGTATGTAGCTATGGTGGCTGTTTTGAGGAAGATAATTTTTGGCTTATGTGTAGAAGAACAAAGTTCTCCCACGGGATTTGGATGCACTGGCGAAGTTTGCAACAACTCTCAATGTGAGAATGAGCAATGCACAATACCGAAGAGGCTAGCAAATATGGATGGTGGAAGTGCTAGAAAACCGCAACATAGAACTCACAAGTTAAAAGATTCCAACTAAAATTATGATCTTACAAGGCATAATGAAAATCACTCCAAGAGGGTCCATGGCAGAGACAAGTCACTGTTAGCTACCCCGACCGTAGCGCGTAACAAAAAGCCATTACGATTGCTATCAGCAAAGGAAGTCATATACCATTATCCTATAAACTGGTTATTTGAGTGTGGCACAGTTTCAACCTTTTAGACCAACCATTAATTATTTTTACTCTACTAAACCAGAAATTTTACCATTAAGCATATTAATATCTCAAAACAACAACAAATAATCAAGTGAACCTGTTTAGTGATCTACAAGAATATGCAACCTTTTTTGTTATACCATCTACCAAAAGTAGCATTTTCTATTTCCATCAAACACCAAACAACAAAAACTCTCCAAGAGATATAGAAATGAAACAAGATAGTACTAACATAACTTTACTAGAACTAACAGCTCTGAAAAAGAGATGCGTGAAAAACATGAGCTAAAAGGAAATTTGTAGCATCTAGAAGAAAAACTAAGAATACAAGCGCAATGAGTATTCATATGAAAAAGTGGAGCGTGTATCTCTCCCACACAAAGAATGCTAGGTTCAACCAATATTATTGCAGCAAGGAAGACAAAAGAAAACAAACAAACACTCCAAGTAAAATTCATATGATGTGACCGAATAAAAATATAGTTTCACTAGAAGTGACCTCATAAATTGTTGATGAAGAAGGGGATGCCTTGGGCATCCCCAAGCTTAGACGCTTGAGTTTTCTTAGAATTTGTTGGGATGAACCACGGGGGCATTCCCAAGCTTTGGCTTTGCACCCTTCTTGATCACATTATATCACCCTCTTCTCTTGACCCTTGAAATCTTTCTTCACACCACACTCAATGTAATTCGCATTACAGTGTTAGTGAACAATTAAAAACTCACATGTTCTGCAAGGACATAAGCATTATTGATACTTTTAAACATTAGGTACAACCACTGATGTTTTGTGGAGCAAAGAAACCCACTTGACATAGTAAAAGAGCAAATGCAAGAAAAATGGCAGAATCTGCCAAAACCATAACAGTCTGTAGAGACGAATTTTTTGGGGCACTTAAGTTGCTCAGATCAGAAAAACATAAAGAACTAAAAAGTTTCGGAATTAACTGAGGAATAAGCACAAAAAGTTTAAGTTCATTTTGATATTTCTGTAATTTATACTATTTTTTACGGTGGACAACAGAAATCTGTTTTCTGCGCAGAAACCCAAAACCAACTCCAACTTTCGCTAGAAACTTTACTTGGCACAACTAAAACATTAAAATAAAGATACAAAGGTGTTGCTACAGAAGTATACAGCCCCTTGACTCAAAGAAAACAGAGAAAAACAAAGCAAAAATAAAACCATGGGTTATCTCCCAAGAAGTGCTTTTCTTTAACGCCTTTTAGCTAGGCATAATAATTTAATAAGATGCTCACATGAGAAATATGAATTGAAGAAAAAGAAAGCATAAAGAAGAAAATGTAAAACAAATTTAAGTCTAACCCACTTCCTATGAAATATAATATTTTAGAAAAATAATTCAATAAAGCACAAAGTGGTTAGCATAGGAAGACAAAATAAGTGCAACTTCAAAAATTTCAACATAAAGAGGGGAAACTTGATATTTTTTAGATGCATAAGACTATTTTTCTTTCTCTCATAGCATCATGAATGAAATTAACAATATAACTATCACAAGAAACATTCTTATCATTAGCCACATAAGCATAGTCATTCTCATTAATAGTAGTGGGAGAAAATTCAACAAAATAGCTATCATTATCATTCTCATCACCATAATCATCAAATATAGGAGGCATATTGTAATCATAATTAATTTTCTCCTCAATAGTAGGTGGACTGAAAATAGCATGTTCATCATTGTAATCATCATAAAGAACTCCAACATGGTAGACAAGTTGTATATTAGGGAGATGGTTTCCGGCAATCCCTCCATAACTATGACAAGTTTCATGAGGATAATTGGAATCATAGCCTATGTTATAGCATCTTTTATAATAGTTATCAAAGACTGGAGGCATAGTATCATCATAAGCAATAGAATAGTTATCTTCCAAAGTGCATTCATTTGTAAACATATCATCATTTTTACTAGAAAAAGATGTATCAATATAACCATCAGTAGCAAAGGGATTTTCAAACACATCATCCACAAGCTCAGAGATTTCTATATCATCATCGGAAGGAACATGGATGGTACTAATAGTACATCAATTATCATCATTTTCAAAATTGGTACCAAAGATATTTTCAATATCAAAAGTAGTGTGTTTCTCCCAATCATGATCACTTTCATAAATAACAGGCATAGGAAAATCATCGAGTTCAGACTCATCAAAGACTATAATAGGAGCAACATGCTTAGGGGGAGATACCGATACCTCTCTCCTTTTACACCTCCTCTTCTTCTTCTTCTTCCTCTCTATAGGAGGGAGAGGCTTGAAAGGAAGCTTCTCCACATACCCTGGTTTATTGTCAGAAACAATAGAAAAAACCTTGGAGGATTCCTCCTCTTCCTTAATAAGATTAAAACAAATATTAGTCCTATCATATTTTGGTAAAATATCCTCTTTTACAATATTTTGTATGTAAGTATTTGCGTGGCAAATATTAACACAATAAAGATGACAACCATGCAGGACATTATTCATATGAAGAGCACTCATATCTACCAAAGAAGTTTTTCTTGATGACTCTTCACACTCCAAAAATAAAGTAAGTTCATCATGCTGTTTAACAGTGATCGTGTCATAATAAAAACTTCCAGTACTCATAGGATTCGAATGGTCACTCTTACCGCCTGAGCACTGAAAATTGAAATGACCCACTTTACAACAAAGTTCACAAATAAAAGGATAGAGGGCACAAACTTTTTTACCAAGATCATCTAAAGCCATGTACCACTTTCTAGTTTTTTTATTCCTATGATGGATGCAATATTCTTCTTCGATTTGATTCTTTTCACAAGGTTTAAGTGCTCCATAAAAATTAACATGCTTATAAGAAATAGTACTTTCAGAAGTTTGAGCATGTTCATTGCAATCATTAATAACAGTTTCATTTTTCATGCAAGTGTCTTTAAAAGGTCCATGATACATGTCCCCATTTTCTTTAGGAACATTAATATAAGAAGAAAATTAAGGATCTATAACAACCAACAATCATTTGATGATCAAGACCATATTTAGCACTAAGCTCTTGAAAATTAGCAGTTTCAGCGAAAGACTTAATGCAATCATACTCATAGTTTATATCTGATTCTTTACGTTTGTCGTTATTCCAACCTTCATTATTGGTTTGAATTGTTTCAAGAAGATCCCATTTAGCTTCAACCTTCTTACTTGAGAAAGAACCCTCTGAACAGGCATCTAGATAATCCATGTAATGTCCTGAAAGCCTTGCTTAAAAATTAGTAACAATTATTTCCTTAGAAAGTTCATGGTTAGGACATTTAAGTATTAATGTTTTCAGTCTTCCCCAAGCTTGAGCAATACTTTCTCCATCACGAGGCCAAAAATTATAAATGTAATTCCTATCTAAATACAGTTCACGAGAAGAATAAAATTTAGAATAGGATAGAGATTCAAGCTCCTTCCACTCCAAATGACGAGGATCATCTAGTAGCTCATACCACTCCCTTACTTTGTCCTTAAGTGACAAAGAGAATAGTATCCTCTTAAAGTGGTCCATTGAAATACCTGCACACTTGAACAACCCACATAATTCATGTATAAAGAGTAAATGATCACTAGGATGGACAGTTCCATCTCCAAAATAGCAGTTATTCGTGACACATTCAACAATTTTCATAGGTATTTTAATAGGAATAATTTCAGCAGGAGGATTTAAAATATCACAAGCATCATTAGATTTATTACATATGGGAGATAAAGTATCATTAGTGCAAATTTTCTCCTCTAAAGCTGGGGAACTAAAAATATTATAAAAACTAGCTTCCCCAAGCTTAGAATTTTCCATAACACTAGAAATAATGGTATCCAAAGAATTAATGCTAATAACATTGCTACTAGCATGCAAATAAAACTCTCTCATATTTTCGTTGTTTCCATTAAGACTAACTAGCAAAAATAGAAACAAGGAAGAAGGGAAAATAAGCCTAACTAGTGAAAATAAAAACAAAAAACAAAAAGATATAATTGCAGAATCTAAATGAAATAACTTCGAGCACTCACAGAGGATGTGAGTACCTTTTATCTTACCTCCCCGGAAACAGCGCCAGAAAAGAGCTTGATGTCTACGCACGCTTCTATTCTTGTAGACAATGTTGGGCCTCCAAGTGCAGAGGTTTGTAGAACAACAACAAGTTTCCCTTAAGTGGATTACCCAAGGTTTATCGAACTCAGGGAGGTAGAGGTTAAAGATATCCCTATCAAGCAACCTTACAACTACGATACAAGAAGTATCTTGTCTCCCCAACACACCTAATACAATTGCCAGTTGTATTGGTGCACTAGTTCGGCAAAGAGATAGTGAAATACAAGTAATATGGATGATTATAAGTGACAATAGTAATCTGAAATAAAAATGGCAGCAAGCAAACATGTAGCAGAACTGATTGTAAACG
The DNA here is from genome assembly GCA_028641055.1 of Alopecurus myosuroides. Lineage (NCBI taxonomy): Eukaryota > Viridiplantae > Streptophyta > Magnoliopsida > Poales > Poaceae > Alopecurus > Alopecurus myosuroides. The sequence goes on from CM054060.1 coordinate 48,339,924, forward strand.
GTGTTTCAATTCTTAAAAACAAGTCCTTGGGATCCTACTTTCACTAGTGGACACCCTCAACAATGATAACATAATTGAATGCATAAATATCATCTCTTCACTATGCTACTCCGAACCACTCTCCGGTCGGATAACAAATACCAATCCATGCGTAGGGCTGTAACAACACTCCTCAAGTCTGTATTCCCTCTCTATGACACCCCATGCTGTCACTATGAGCGCCCCAAATTAGTACTAAACAAACGCCACAATTTCATAGGGTCATCCAACACAAGATATAAATATCATGCTAAACCACACGGTGCACACACTGTCACCTTAACATCGTGATCAAAGTGTTTACGGAGATCTCATAACAAAACCAGTTGAGTAGCATAACAGATGAAGAGTAACATCTACTTATTCAACTAGATTTCAAATCTCATGATCACATAAAGATCACACCATGCATGAGAGAGAGAGATGAGACACATAGCTAATGGTAGAGCCCTCATCCTCGGGGGAGAACTACTCCCTCCTCATCATGGGGGTCAGCAATGGCGATGGAGATGGCGGTAGAGTCGATGGAGATGGATCCAGGGGCACTTCCCTGTCCCGACAGGGTGCAAGAACAGAGATTTTTGTCCCCCGAAACTTGTTGGTGGCGGCGGCGGAGCTATGGAGCTTTTCGTGGAAGGGGGGGGGGCGATATCTTTAGGTTTTATGCCTCGGGTGGCATATATAGGCGAAAGGGCGATGGCGGTGGGCGCCCGAGGGGCCCACACCACCTCCCGACGCGGCCAGGGGCCTACTCGCGCCCAGGCATGCTGTGGGGGTTCCAGGGGCCCCTCCGGGTCTCCTTTTGACTTCCTTGACCCTCCGGGAATTCTAAGACTTTTGGCTTTTGAATCGTCCAATTCCGAGAATATTTCCAGAACAACTTTTCTGAAACTAAAAACAACAGAAAATAGGAACTGACTTTGTGACATCTTGTCAATAGGTTAGTCCCAGGAAATTAATAAAAATGGCATAAAGTGTAAGGGAAACATGTATCATATGGCATGAAAACAACATGGAACATTAGAAATTAAGGATACGTTTATGACGTATCAATGACCCGAAAAATGCAAATCGCAGGAGGAAAAGAAGCATAGATGTAGAGCTACGAGAGACAAATAAATCCTGGAGCATCCATCAGTTATGTCCTTTTTATACCTAGTCTAATTCTATGTAAACATTATTGAGATCATAAAATAAAGTTTGTCGGAACAGCATGCCGATTTTTTTTTCTTATACCATTAAAATATATTATGTCTTTTCTATTCCCCAATGGTCTTTCAATTTATTTCAATGTAACCCGAATTTTGCGTGCATGCTCGGGGTTAATAAAATTGAATGCCTTCGGCCTAAAAAGGCGACTGAACACTAGATTGTGTCTGCGTGCCTGGAGTTCATACTTTTAGCTCCTTATTTCCGCAAGTATTATCTGATTGTTTGTTTGTTGAGTCACTGGATTAGTAATTTAAAGTGCCTAAGTATGTCTCATGATTCCGAGTTCAGATTGATTGGTTTCTTAACCCGGTCGCTCGGCGTGAAGTTTTCACACATTCAGATTCACTCGAACACTAAGAAAGGTTAAAGCATACAAACGAGATAACTTACAAGAAAAGGAGACAAAATACCTTGCAAGGATAAATTAAACTGCAAAAGCATAACTTGTTCATACAAAATAGGCATTCATAATGCATTACATATAAGCATTATATTGTTAAAACAACTAATGCATTGTTTCGCCTTTCAGCATCCGCAGGGCATGGATCTAGATGGCATCAACAAAATCTTCGTCTACGTCATCGTCGCTGTCGCTCGGATTCTCCGGAGTCGAACGAATCTCTTCCTCCAGGTAAAAAAGTGATGGTGGATACAATCCGAGCGATCTTGGAGGCATGCCCTTTGACGGAGTCAAAAATTTCCGCCCTTTGCGCCTCAGTATAACCTTGAGGAATGCCAGTGGCGACGCACCATGTCTTGGTGGTGGGGTAATGCAGTTTCATGAGCCCTAAGGCCATGCACACTCCACCGTGGGAGGAAGATTTCATCCAAGCACGTTGGGAGATGACTTGGGCAAATGCCTCCGGAAGCTGCCCAATGTCGGAGTATTCGTCTTTTTTGTCCAGAAGGAACTTGCTAACAAGTTTCCTTCCATCTTTCGTCATATCATCGACGAAAACTCTGAAAGCTCAGATGTGATCGATCCGATAATAGGAATCGCCTTCTGCTGCAAAACACAGAAAGACAGATATAAGAAAACGTTCATAAGAAAAGTACTTGTAAAAGTTAAAAAAAACTTACCAAAAATGTTCTTATCAATCTCGGCGACCTCCTCAAGGCGGAGATGGAGAGCAACTTCCAAATCTTTAATGGTGGCATTGTCTTTCTTGCCTTGGGCCTTAAGCCGAGACTCGGAAAGAGCAAGCGCTTTCCGGCTTTCGTCCAGCTCTTTTTGAATCTTCACATTGATTTTGTGAAGTTCCAAATTTTCAGAGCAGAGCTGATGAGAATTGCCAGCATCCGCAACTGCTTGCCTAGCTTCAGCAAGTAAGGCTGAAACGAAAGAAGGAAAAAAGTGTTAACGCGGAAGTATTCAAAAGAAAAGCTCGCAAGATCAAAATCAAAACAAGGAATGTATAAGTATGCTTACAGGCATTCTTCTTGAATTGCTTTTGAAGTTCAACAATCTCCGACTCTTTCTATTTAGTGATAGCAAGGAGGGATTTCATCTTCTTATTATTCACCGAGAGTTTGTCGAGAACTTCCATATTGATGCTCTCGGCAATTTTCTAAAAGCATACGAAAAGAAAAAGTTGGATAAAACCAAAAGATGAACATGAAATCCTAAAAGTGTTAATACGAAAAAGAAAACTTTTTTCTTTTTACTTGGGGCTGGAAGTATACCTGGCTCATCTTTTGAAGCCCGGAGAGCATCTCGGTGAACTCCTTGCTATATTCAGAAAAGGAGATCCCCATATGATGAGTTCCGCCTTGACTGACCTGCCGAGGCAAGAAAGCGTAATTATTTCGAATGATTAATCCGCCTTGTGGCAAGGACAGACCAAGGGGCTCTAACGAATTCTTTTTTGGCCCATGTGTGCATGAAGCCATTCTCGTCAAAGCATTCTTTCTGTTTTACCTTAAACTTTTGGTCATAAGATGGAATTTCTTCGTCAATCTTGATGAAGGATGGCCCTCCGTCCTCGTGTTGCACCGCCCTTTCCCAGGCGTCCAACATGGATGCATCGGGCTGGCTGGGCTGGCTAGATTGGCTGGGAAGGGGGAAGTCGGATTCCTCTGAGGAAGCAGAATGCTCCCTTACAACATCCACCATTGGGGTATTCGGGGCGATTGCAGGGGAAGGATTTCGGCCCCTGCGAGAAGTGACCTTTTGCTTTTTCCGACCTTTCCCCTTCAGTCGGGTGGGAGAGAGACTACAAAGGAAGAAAGACGGAATAAAAACCATAGATACATAAGTTTTGCTGGAAAAAGGGAAGCATAAAAAGCCAAAGTACCTGGAAGTAGCAACGACAACGCAAGCGAGCTTTCAGTGTTTCCTCCTCTACTACGGAAGCAACCTGATCCCCTGTGAGAGTTTCAAGCAGCAAAAACACGAATAAGTTATTAGTACACAATCGTAAATGCAAGAGTATGAAATCCTTTCCAAAGGCAGAAAAGAATGCTTTACCTTGGGAGGAGGGTTCTCCGAGTGAAACATTTGTAGGCTTTCCATGTACTCGTCACGGGTATCCACCAAATGATTTACGCGCTTCCGGAAGACTTTTTTGACAATGCTTTCAAAGTCATTCGCATGGCATCCTCTGGGCCGTTGTATTCGCAGAGAAGACGACCGGCATGGAAGCAAAGAGGCTGGATCCGCCTTCCGAGCCAGCAAAGGAGAGTGTCCATTCCTGTGAGCGACGGTGAAGAGGCGACCAACTTGGAGATCCGCATTTTGATTTGCAGGAGATCTGGGGGAAGAACCTGGATGGCGTCCAGAGCCCAGTTGTCCCTGAGAGTGGCAGCGGAGTTGTCGAAAGGCGGAATGCTTGTATCCTTTCCATGATACGGGACATCCGGATAATAAAAGAAGGAACCCGTCCAAAATTTGACGGATTCTGAGGTTTTGATTTTAGAAAACCATGCCTCCATGCCGCGGTGCAGGTTGAAAGATATGGTCCCACAGACAGGAGGGAGGCCGTCGAAAGTATTCTGTTTCACGTAGAAGCAATACTGGAAAAAATCTAGCCTAGGTTCTATTTCGAGGTAGCCTTCGAATAAAGCCTGAAAGCGGCTATATACAGAAAGAAGTTTGGGGTAAGATTGTGGGGTTTAACCCTGCAGTGCTGGAGAACCTGAATGAAAAATCCGGATGGCGGGAATCCCATACCTCGCAGAATGTGGGAAGCTAGGATTACCCTTTCCCCGTATTTTGGTTGGACCTCTGCGTGCTCGCTCTCCATCCTCCATTTGTCTTTAAGGATGAACCCATCCTTCTCCAGGATTTTCAGAAGAGTCGGCGTGGTGTTGCAGTGGCTCCAATCGCCGGCTTCACCCCCTTCGTCTTCTTCGCCTCCTCCGGCGGCGTCACCTTCCGCATCTTCACCGGTGCAAAGGGCAGTTTCTCCATCTCCCGATTTGGGGATGGGAGGAGGCAGAGTAGTTGAGGGCGGCGCAGATCCGGTGGCGGAATTAGGGTTTCCGCCCACCGAAGCGCCCGCAGGGATCTCCGGTGTCACTGTGGGGATGCTCCGGGGAGCCACTAGAGCAGAAGAAGAGGAGGCATCCGCCGTTGACAAAGTTGAAGAAGCATGTGTGAGAGGAGCCACAGGGTCCGCGGTGGGCTCCGTGAGCAGGGGGTCGACAATGATCTTGGGTGCGCGGGCGTTGTCTCCGGCGTCCATTTGGTGGAAGCGCGGTCGTAGTTTGGAGCACGAGCCGCCGATGGTGAAAACGCCGGCGAGGAAGTTCTTTGCTCTCTCTCTCTCTTAGGAGTGGAAGTGCGCAAGGGCGCTGAGCGCTAGTTTCGAGTAAATTGCAGTGAGAGCAAGGAGAATGGAACAGAGCGGCCGAGAAGATATTTACAACCATTTTTCGTTGAGAATATCCCAACGGCTAATTTAGCCGTTCGATGCCCGACGCCTGTCTCGCGGTTAAGTCCGGGATGCGATGGGCCAGCGCAATGATGATTATCTCCTCGTTCCTCGTGCTAAATCTGGCAGAGATATGTTTTCAGCCTTTGACTGAAACCAAACGTTCGTGACGTAAGCATGATTTTCTCTCTCACGTCACAGGTTCCTTCTCACCGAAGATTCTTGGAAAAAATGTCAGATTCCAGAAGGTCGGGATTGGCATAAAAATTATTCCGAGAAGAAGATTCAAGCTGAAGGCCGATTTTTCCGAAAGCATGGAATCCAAGAAAAGACGACGAATGGCAGTCTTAATTCTCATTGGGGGCTACTTTCGGATATATGCCGAATGGGGGTATATCCGGCATCGGCCAAAGGCTGGATTACCAAGGTGGCCCACGGGCAATGGATTAAAGTCCATTGGGCGGCCGAGTAAGCTGACGCGCAGGAAGCCGGATTTTAGAAGAACCCGGATCACGGCCCAATACGTGGTCCGGCTTAGAGAAGAAGCCGTATGCCTTAGTTTCCAAGAATAGGAATACTTTCCGTAGTCTTCTAGGTTTCCTTCCTGTAAGCCCTAGTCCGGCTATGTACCGGACGGGAGCTGTCGAAAGGCAAGTTAGATAAGATCGAATAGCTAGAAGTTAACTCGTCGGGAATTCCATCCCCACGGAGTTAACGAAGCCCTACTCACGTTGTACTTTGTATACTTTAGACTTCAGCCCTAATTTAGTGAGATTACAGGAGTAGGAATGTCGCCTTAGTTGTGACGTACCGAACCTGGGTAAATCGTGTCCTCGTTTCAACTCTCCCACGTTTTCATCCATGGCTCTATCAGCAGGCTTATGGCACCCCTTGCCATGAACCTAATTACGAACACTCGACATGCACGGTAATAAACAGTGTGTCTTCTGTCAGAAAGACGAGACTATCAAACACTTGTTCTTTGACTGCAATATTGTTTCTTCTATATGGTCAATCATTTAGATAGGTTCTACCTTATTTTCCCCAACAAGCATTGTCAATATTTTTGGTAATTAGCTAAATGGAGTGGATAAAAGGTTTAAAAGGCTTATTAGGGTGGCAGCGCTAGTCGTGATTTGTTCGCTGTGTCTGTGTAGAAATGACAAGTTTTTAATGGTATAAATTATTCTCTTATATAGATTATCTTCATGACTACAGCTGTACTCTTGGGTACAACTGCAGCGTGTGGAGCATCGGGACCTTTTTATGGAGGTGTGTACCAGACTGGAGGCTAGTATGGATGACAACATAATTTGCGGATCCCCCCCCCCCCCCGATCATAGGCGTTTTTTACTTACTTTTGTAACCCGTCTTTCTTTTGTTCGATTTCTTTGCGGCTGTGTGCATCTTTGTTATGTAGAGGCTGGATGTATAACATTACTTCAAGTAATAAAAACTCCCTTTTTTTTAAAAAAAAAGGAGTTCACATCCGGCCTATGCTCATCAAAGTGCACACAGGGGAAAAGAAAAATAGTATAGGAAGAAAGGAGAAATAAAGGTAAATGAAACGTGCAAAACTTTATCATGGCAACCTAGAGATGTCAAGAACTATAGAGGGCCTATATACCTTTTAACTATGCCGCCATCCACATGCTTTTATCATGCTTGTACCAAAAGTTCACTCACTAGAAGTCTAGAAGGACCAAATGATTATAGTCCAATCTCTTAAATTTCTTAGGAAACTACTTGCCAAGAGGGGGCTTTTTACGGTAGGGACCGGCAAATATAGACCGTGCAAGGTAGGAGATCTAATGGTCTACATTGATCAATACTTATTGACTAACGGACAAGTATTTTTCCAACAAAGGGCGAACTTGGCAGATAAAAAAAGACACCCATCAAATATAAGGAAAGTTCCTTATACTAGTTCCCTTCCTTATAATAGCTCTTATAATTATTTATTTATTTTATTCTTTACACGTACAAAAGGAAAATTAGTGCACGTGGCTCGCAAATTCGTAATTCTGTTGATGAATCCTAGAGAAAAGTCATGTGTCAATTTTCCATTACCGACCTAGGACGTGCCAACGACCACTCATCGCTAGCTAGCTTGGATCAATTTGCCGCCAACCATATCAGCGAACGTGGCACCGTTTTTCCCAGCCAACGATATTCCGCAATGAGATAATAGCATAAAATTACCAGTTTTTTTGACAAAAATCAGAAAACTACCAGTTTACGTTTGAATCACATTTTGACGATTAATTCGCATATAACACAAATCTTGGTCTGATGGCGAATTGACACCGGATCTGACGAGTTGGGCCCACATGTCATAGAGATAAATAATTAACGATGAAAAAATGAAAAAAAGAAAAAAGCAAAATGTGTGGCTGACGCCAGCATGAGTCAATAGAAGTCAATGAGGGGAACCGGTGACTGTCTCGTCGCCGTCGGCCGGGACACCTTCCTGCTGCCGCCGGGTTCCTCGCCGCCGGATGGAATGCCACGTCGAGCGAGCGCATGGGGGCGACCTCGGAGCAAGCCACAGCGAGAATGCGGCGCTCGGTGCCGGCGCCGGCCGGCGGAAGAAACACCCTCGACGAGCACGGCCCTCGCCGCCTTGCTTGACAGCGCCCCCATCTGTGGCCGTCTCCGCCGGCAGCCAGGAGGGCTCTCGTCGACGGTGGAGGAGCGACCGGCCATGGGTCGAGCTCGGGTGCGCTGCACTGCATCCACCGCCATGATCGGGGTCGAGCTCGAGGGGTTCTGTCAACGGAGGAAGGAGAAAGGATGCCATTTTTTACTTTTTAAAGAAATTTATTTAATTATTTTTTAATTAGTCTGGCAAGCGGGGGCCATCTCCACCTCACTCTCAGATTTTTATTTTAAAATTTGGGCTGACAAGTGGGGCCCGCTGTCAGTTTCGGTGTCAATTCGTCATCAGACCCAGATTTGTGCTATTTGCGAATAGTCCGTCAAAATGTGGTAGCAAAATATAAACTAGTAGTTTTCCAGAATTTTATCAAAAACTGGTAGTTTTATGCTATTATCTCTTCCGCAGTCGATCTTGCTAGGCACCAATTTCCGATGCGTGAATTCACACAAAATATTTGTGTGCAACAGGCATGCTTAAAGTATCAAAAAGAAAAAACGTACCAGAGACCACCGTAGCAAATGATATACGTACATTGAGCCACGTGCATGCATGTTTAAAGTATCGGTGGTATATCAAATCATTACGTGGCAAGATTGCACTTACTAAATCAAAACAAATCCTTACCATTTGCCCGATGAGTTACCTAAAATGCCCCTATAATCAAGGGCTGATATAACTCAAATACTGCTAAGCCATAGGACTAGTAAATTGCACCGTAAAAGAACCCGCCAAGAGGCTTCAGCTGAAGATTTTAAACCTTGCACATGTGAATTAATATATGGATTCTTAAAAAGAAGAACTATACAAGATTGGATCGCTTGGGCATATGAATATATTCATCAATGTAAACAGTCTCGACGGGAGGTGGGGATTCAGAAACCGGACTACGCCAAAGCATTTGATACTATTGAACACCAAGCTATCTTGAACATAAGCCGCTCGATGTGTATCAGAAGGGCCTCTGGCCCATGATGTTGCCCCGCGGCCAGTAGTGGCAGGTCATGAGCGTCTCCCCGGAGGCGCACTGCACGCTGGCGCAGCCGACCTGCGTGCTCATGCGCCACATCAGCTGCTCGAACTGCGCGCACAGGTTCCCGACGGCGCACGCGCCGGCCCCGAAGTCGAAGTGATCCGCCTGCTCCGCCCACGCCGAAACGGCGTCGCTCGGCTGCCAGCTCCGCGCGCTGTCCCCGCCACCGCGGAACACGTTGACGCCGGACGACGACGCGGCCGCGCAGTTGCCCTTGAACCTGGCCGCCCATCGCTCCGCCTGGCCCGCCAGGTCGCTGCTCCACTTGAGCGGGCGCAGGCCATGGATGGCGCGCAGGTGGCTCTGCGGCACCACGAACTGCTGCGCCTCGCTGATCTCGAGCAGCTTCCGGCCTGGCGCCGCGGCGGTTGAGGCTGGAGAGCACGAGAGCAGGACGAGGGCGGCTACCGCGGCGAGCCAGCACGAGAGCCTGCTCCTGCTTGAGGTGTACTCCATTACCAAGACCATTGTCGTCCCTAGCTAGCTAGCTAGCTATACTCAAGGGGCAAGGCAAGGGTTGGTCTAACCCGGAGCTTCAAGGTTGCTATATATACAGCAGCTCAAGCTTAATTACACGCCCCAGTTGACAATTAACGAGATTTAACCCGCGGTTAGTTAATCAGAGCGACGACGACTTGTGTGGACAGAGTAGCTAGCAGATCTGCGTGCTGATCGCGTGATGCTGCAGAGATGGAATCGTTTCATGTGATGGGGCACGTACATTCAGGGGTGCAGGACGGAGGCAGGAAAGTCCCGTTTCTTGTTTGACCCCAGAGTAGTTTAGCTGGGTATAGGTACATTCAAGATTTGTTTTACCCTTGTTTTTAGTGGTCGGTTTGAGACAGTACGCTTGGCCCAACGGTGGCTTGGGGAATGAAGTCGACCGACGGTGGCTGCAGGGTCAATGGATGAACAGATGGAGCCTGCGCTCGGTGGAAGTAATTAAACGGCTGCAGATCGGTTTGGAGTCCCATGACAGTGGCACACATGCATGCGTTCACGTGGGTGCGCGTGCCTTACCACGTCTACCATCGGAGGGGACTCGATCGCTGTTGCACTTCGCCGAAGGTTCCTGCCGCTTCCTTCTTTTCATGGAAACTCGTTTCTCCTTTTACTGCTGGGAAGCAACTCCGGTTACTAGTTTTTTCAGTGATACCCCGTGGTTACATTTTTTTTAGGCGAAATACCCTGGTTACATTTATGAGTCTTCGATCATATGACTAGGATGTCTGGATACGGCGATACTGATACGGATACGGCTACTGCGATACGACAATTTTTCAAAAACATGGATACGTGATACGTTTACATATATATAATAAAATTAAAAATATATTAAAATTAGTGATGTTTGTATGAGAATGACCATGATAAAGTAACAACACATCATATAATCTGCGATTCATTGGATAGCAATGTATGAATTTTAACGGGGGTGTTATATAATTTGATATCTAGCATCAGTTTGCCATGTATAATCTTCAATGGACTTTATTGCTTGTGTCCTCCAAACATATCCTTGGTGTATCCAATGTATGCGAAAATATTTTCTTTTTATAGAAATGGAAAATAGGCAGATACGTATGGGATAAGTATCCTTCGCGTATCCGGTAGTATCCAAGTATCTGAGCGTATCCGATACGGATACGTGACATTTTTGCCGTATCCGCATTTCCTAGATCATATGTATATTTTGCTTATTTCTACGTAGTAGTTTGTTAAGTATAAGCTCTGGTTACTTGCTACTAGTTGACATTGATTAAACAAGTACGTGAATTGGAGTTTTTTTTTTAGGAAATTTGGTATAGTTCCCGAGCTCATATGCCTCTCTTTCAATATGAAATTTGAAAAATGAATAGAAAAACACTTGAAAATGTGGCAACAAACAGTGTTCTACATACATGCAAAGTTTCATGAAGAAATGATATTTGTGGTTGAAAAAATAAAATAAGTGACCAACATAAGATTTAAAAATGTCTTTTTAAGCACTTTTTTTTCACAGAGCACCAAAAGTATCATTTCTTTACGAAACTTTTCACAGAGCCCCGGTTGGTGTGGGCCTTTCGCACCGGCTATCCAACCGGGGTGGCCAAAGCGCGGCTAAAGCCCCCCTCCCATTTGCCACCCTTTAGCCCCGGTTCTACACGTGGCAGTATCGCGGTAGCGTTTTGAGTTGTTTCTCTGTCGCGACAGCGTTTTGTGTTGTTTTCTGCCACAGAGCGTTTTGGGGTGTTTTTCGGACACGGTAGGAGGATCTAGGAGAGGTTTCTGCGTAAATGACATATATACTATATTAGTTCCAAATTGACAACATTTATACATATCATTAGAAGATCGTTACATTGAGATCCACTTATACATTGAGACTTGTACATTTGAGATCATTTTCATTGATACCATCTACATGCATCTAGATCATTATCGATAATAGTATGCTCCCTTTGGATTTATGGCGTCCTTAACCAAAAATCCTGCCAATCCTTCTTGAATTGCTTCTAGGCGGTCATGCGGTAGGAGCTCCCTCCGCATGTCGTGAATCGTTAAATTCTTTATATTTGTCTTCTGCTCATTCAGCATCTTTCTTATGTTCTCCATGACATAGAATCCACATAAATTTGTTCCCACTGGCTGCCGAGGGCTCTTTACGAGAAATAGAATTCAATCAAATAATGTTCAAGCAATTAAAGAGATGCGCGAATCTAGCAAGTGCTACTTACATCAACTGTATCAACTAGCATATTCGTTTGTGTAAGACCGGCTTGTTGCTTCCTTAACCGCTTCCAAGCCCTGTCCGGCAAAGAAAAAAAAGGAATAAAGGGGTCATCGTACGATAATGATTGAACAAAATGGGATGGTATAGTGCGACAATGATTGAATTTACTTGTTGTGCATTGAAATCACGAAAATGTACACCTCTTGTGTTTTATTCATAGAGTCCATGAGATCAACTACTCTGGTGTCAACGTGAATGTTGAGAAGAATCCAGTGAAAACTGCACACGTTTATATACACAGTCATGCATAACTCATCAATTGCACTTAACATGGAGTTAGCAAAATAGAAATGTGCAGGAATATGCGGAAGAAAGTAACACTCACGCGTGTTTGTAAGGAAATAGTATTTCACTACGGTAAAATTGTTTCCCCAAAAACATATGAATGTTATTCTCCGTTTCACCGGGATATTGATCTAGCATTACATCATTGACGACATATGGGTCAGTGAACCCAATGCCAGCGCCTCTTGACATTGCTGAATCTTCAATCTGCATAATATATATCGTATAGTGAGGATAATAAGAAGCAATGATAGAACAAGCTGAGGTAGAGACTTGATTACAGAAATAAATTAATCACTCTAGACAATAGGTTTTGATGATCGATTTATCGAGGCCGTCTAGATTATAGAGGTCAAAAAGATCTGCAAGATAAATAGAGATCGAGTCGTTGCGGAACAATTGCTCCTCTGTAACTTTCATGGATACGTTCGAAATAGACACATGTAGCTCACAATTTGTCTTCTCCTTGATTCCATCCACTGCCTCCATTGATGCAGCAACATCATGTATCATCCATGTACTATCCATCAACGTTGCATCGTCAGTCGGGACCTCTGTTGAAGCAACGCTGCTCCGGTGTTGAGACGGGCCTCCGTCGAGTGTAGGGTCTCACTGCTAGGAGCGCAGTCCTCTAAGCTCGTCAATCTGCTGCAGCTGATAATTGGCTTCGAGTTCCCAAAACCGGGTTGCGACCTCCTCCTTCTTCCACTTCTTTCCTCTCTCGGCTTCTATATGGATATAGGGATTCCTCCACGGTAAACCCAGACGACCACGGATATCCTCCCCAGCCTCGTGTACAACCAGTATGTTCCGGATTCCTGAGGGCCTTCATCAGCTCATCTTTCTCTCGATCCGGCATGAACTTCCCTCTTTAACCTCTTTGAACACACTAACAAGTGCCGCAAAGGGGCCACGATTTTTGCATTCACAATAAGATTCCCCTTTACGTCAAACTTTTCCCCATGCCCAGGTAACCAATTTCTTGACCTCATGGGAAAATCATGTGTAGCTGGAGTGATCCCCTGGGCTCGCAGATCTTCCTCAAGTTGATCAAACTTAGGAAATGCAACCCTGTAACCACCTAGACCCATAGTATTGTGATATTCTTCTTATCCACATTTTCCTTATTCTTTTTCGACCTTTCCTTACCCTCTTTTGATTCCTTGTACGCCTTAAATGATGTCCAGTGTTGCCTCTGCTTCTCTAACGGCCCCTCGAATATTGGAGCTCTTTCTTAAGTTTGATATTGTTTCCATAATCTTTTCTGGTAAGCATTGAAAGCCTCGGCCATCTTCTTAAGAGACCAGTGCTTGACTTTCTTGAGCATTTCGTTTGCTTGCTCTTCATTATCACATTGTGGTAGGGTGAAATGTGTCATGAGCTTGTCGAAAAGAGTGTTTTTGGCCCTATCAGTGCCAAAAGTAACTCCAAGACGATCTTCTATTTGTGCTGGTTGATTCTATTCTTGAACACTTATCGAGATGAGGTCCCTAACAATAACTCCACACTGATTTCTAAACTTAGTTGCAGTCTTTTTGGGAGCAGGAGGTTCGCCGTTATGAAAGACTGACTTGATTATCATATGCTCTCCAGAGGCAATATGTAAACCATATGTCAAAATGATACTAGAGAATAAAGCTCCTCCAGATCTACACAAAGAAATTTGAATCATCAAATTTGGTTCATTTTTCAATTTACTATGTATTTTACAAGTAATGAATTGAATACGTTTTCAGTTTCAAATTTTTATTAATAAAGGAAAACGGCCAAACCATTTTTCACCGAGCCGTGGCTAGCCACAGAGGCTGGCCCGTGGGGCCCATCGCCACGTCAGCGCCCACGCAGGCAGGCCTCGCGCACGACGTCACCCGCCGACGGGATTTCTCCAGCGAAGCGAATTATGGCTCGAGGGCAGGGGAAAGGAAGGCAGGGAGGTTCAGCGGCTCACCCTCGACGCGTGTACATGCTCGGGGGAGGCAATGGGAGGTGTCGCGATCTCGACGTAGCAGCGTCGGGCTCGGTGGAGGAAACGGCGGCGACTGCTCTACTCCCTGCGTCGGGCTCGGGGAAGGAAACGACAGCGGCGAGCAGGTGGCGAGTAGTGGTGGCGGACGCTGGGAGGCAGAGAGGACGGCGGGCAGGGCAGCGGCACGCCGGAATTCGGCAGCCTGGCGTCGTTGTCGCTCGGCCAGTCGTCTTCAAGAAAACCTAAGTGCCCCGGGCGGGGGCAAGAACTAGGGCTTAACCCCCCCCCTCCCACCCCACTGTTAGCACCAGTTGGTGTTAGGAACTGGGGCTAAAGGGTCTTTAGCCCCGGGCTGAGCCACCAAGTGGGGCTAAAGGGTTGGAATTTTGGCCGCTTGAGTTCACGTGCGCCGTACCACCCTTTAGGCACGGGCCGAGCAACCAACCGGGGCTAAAGCCCTGTTTTCGATTTTATGTTTTCCGTCCCATTTTTTAAAATTTTGAAACATATAAAATCTCTAACTTTTGCATTGTTTCGAATTTGGAAAAACTTTAAATATAAAAGGTGTTTAAAATTGCATAAGTAATTCAAATAAATTTTTTGTTTTAAAAAATAATTATTCTAACTATTTAAATTAGTAACAATTTTTTAATTTTCATATATTTGAATTACTCTTTTTTTTATTGCTTTGAATTTGACAAAACTTCCAATTTGAAAAGTATTTGGAATTGTATAACTAATCCAAATATATTTTATGTTTTCAAAAATAATTAGTCTAACTATTTAAACTAGTAACAATTTTTGAATTTTCGTTTATTTGAATTACCCCTTTTTGTATTGTTTTGAATTTGACAAAACTTTCAATATGAAAAGTATTTCGAATTATATAACTAATCCAAATACATTTTATGTTTTTAAAAATAATTATTATATCTATTCAAAATAGTAACAATTTTTGAATTTTAACCTATTTGAATTACCCTTTTTTGTATTGTTTTGAATTTGACCAAACTTTCAATATGAAAAATATTTGAAATTGTATAACTAGTCCAAATACATTTTCTGTATCACATCCCTGATCCAACGGCTCACAAGCGCTCGAAGGAAACACACCCCTGATCCAATGGCTCACAAGCGCTCGAAAAAAACACACGATCCGTGTGATTCTTCCTTATTAGTGGGATTCAGACGCTCTAGAGCCCCTCTCCGACGAAATCCTAACCCTATAGTCCCGGTTGGTAAAACAGGCCAGGACTAAAAGTCTGTTTCTTCCCGCCTCTGTCATCCCGCCTTTTTTTCTTCCTGCTCCACCACATTCCCGCCTTATTTCTTCCCGCCTCTGTCTTCCCACCATTTATCGCTATATATATGTAGGATTGGCCGCCATTGGCATAGCATATCTACAACCTTGTCATTCTCTCATGACTTCTAACGTACCCACTCTAACCTACCTGGAGGCAGAGGCGCTTTCCGCCTCAAACTACCCCTGCCCGCCTGGCTACAGCGTCCCCGTCGGCTGGAGGCTGAGCGCCGGAGGCGTGCCGGTCCCTCCTGTCCCTCAAGGTGTGCGTGTCGGGCGGCTATCACGAACCACTACTACCACGAGTTCACGCCGGAGAAGCGGAGGGATCCCCATTGGGATCCCGACTACCGCCCTACTTGGGAAGCCTTCTTCATTAATTGGCGTGGGAGGGCCCTCGCCAGGTACAAGGAGAACGGCCCGCCTCCTTCGAACTTCAACGAGGCCGGTCGTCAGCTGTGGTGGGGCGGACAGACTCTTCAGAGCGTCATGGACTACATCATAGCTGTAGTGTGCTTTAGTGAAAGAATGTCTGTCCATACATATCATTGCTTTCCTTCCTGGCATTCCTTTTCCACTCAATCTCCCCTCATGCCGCAATTCAGGAACACCAATCGACTAAAGGTCAGAAATAAAGTCAACACAAAACTCAATCACTACCTATGTTCCATAACCCTTGGAGGTGCTTCCTTCTAGCCTAACACTGTTATGAAAATATTTCTTTAAGACTCCCATGAACCTCTCGAAGGGGAACATGTTGTGTAGAAACACAGGACCGAGAATGGTAATCTCTTTGACTAGGTAAACTAGGAGGTGCGTCATAATATTGAAGATGGATGGTGGGAACACCAACTCGAACCTGACAAGACATTAGGCCACATCTGTCTATAACGCTGGTAGACTTACTGGATCGATTACCTTCTGAGAAATTTCACTGAGGAATGCACATAGCTTCACAATGGGTAGTCGAACATTTTCTGGTAGAATCCCCCTCAAAGCAACCAGAAGCGATTCGTCATCAACACGTGGAAGTCATGAGACTTTAGATTTTGGAATTTTTCTCCGCCACATTTAATATTCCCTTTATATTCGATGAGAAGCTAGACGGGACCTTGATACTACTTAGTACTTCAAAAAAAGATTTCCTTCTCTTCTTTGATAAAAGCGTAGCTAGCGGGACCACCTTGAAACCGCTTAGGATTCATGTCGTCTCCTCCTTTTGTGTGTTGCTGGTCCTGCCGTGTTTCAGATGTATCTTTTGACTTCTCGTACAAGCCAAAGAATACTAGAAGATTCACGCAAAGATTCTTTGTCAGGTGCATCATGTCGATCAGAGAGCGGACATCTAGGACTTTCCAATAGGGTAGATCCCAATATATGGATTTCTTCTTCCACATGGGTGCGTGTCCATCAGTGTCATTCGGAACAGGTTGTCTGCCTGGACCCTGTCCAAAGATTACTTTCAAATCCTTCACCATATCAAATATATTATCACCAGGTCGGAGGATAGGCGTCTCCCCAGTATCTGACTCACGATTGAAATGCTTTCCCTTTTTCTTAAGGGATGCTTGCGCAGAAGAAAACGACGATACCCCAGGTACACAAACTTCTTACATTTATCCAGATATATACTTTCAGTATCATCTAAGTACTGTGTGCATGCATTGTATCCCTTGTTTGTATGTCCAAAAATGTTACTAAGAGCAGGCCAATCATTGATGGTCACGAATAGCAATGCTCGTAGGTCAAATTCCTCCTTCTTGTACTCATCCCACACACAGACACCTTCTTCGTCCCATAACTGTAAAAGTTCATCAACTAATGGCCTTAGGTACACATCAATATCATTGTCGGATTTCTTTGGTCCTTGGATGAGCATTGCCATCATAATGAACTTCCGCTTCATGCACAACCAAGGGGGAAGGTTATAGATAAATAGAGTCATAGGCTAGGTGTTGTGACTGCAGCTCTGCTCCCCAAATGGATTCATGCCATCTGTACTTAGACCAAACCATAAGTTCCTTGCGTGACATGCAAACCGCGGTAACTTTCTCTCGATTTTTCTCCACTGCGACCCATCAGCGGGGCGTGTCTCAACATCTCGTCTTTCTTACGGTTTTCCATGTGCCATCGCAACAGCTTGGCATGCTCTTTGTTTCTAAACAAACATTTCAACCGTGGTATTATTGGAGCATACCACATCACCTTTGTAGGAACCCTCTTCCTCGGGCGCTCACCCTCAACATCGTCAGGGTCGTCTTGTCTGATCTTATACCGCAATGAAGTACATACCGGGCATGCTTCCAAATTATCGTACTGCTCACCGCAGTAGAAGATGCAGTCATTAATGCAGACACGTATCTTTTCCACGTCTAATCCTTGGGGGAAGACAACCTTCTTTGCTTGGTATGTACTGTCGGGCAATTCATTCTTTCTTGAAAGTTGCTTCTTCATTATTTGCAGCAACTTTGTAAATCCGATGTCAGTCACACCATTCTCTGCCTTCCATTGGAGCAATTCCAGTGTGCTACCCATATTTTTCTGGCCATCTTCGCAATTTGGATACAACAATGTTTTGTGATCCTTTCACATCTGGTCGAACCTCACCCTCACATTTTCAATTTTGTATTCTGTCTTTGCATCTGTAATGGCCTGGCCAAGATCATCGATGGGCTCATCTGGTGCCCGGTCTTCTGCTTCTTCTTCATCATTATCTTCCATTCCTGTCCCGGTACCGTATTTAGGGAACACATCATGATAGTTTTCACCATTCTCTTCTTCTTCGTTGTTTTCCATTATAACCCCTATTTCGCCGTGCTTGGTCCAACAATTATAGCCGGCCATGAAATGGGACTGAAATAGGTGGTAGTGGAGGACTCTATGGGGAAGAGTGTTCCTTCTGATTCTGACATACAGCACATGGACAACACATAAAATTATTCCGCTTGTTTGTCTGGGCCACATCGAGAAAATAACCCACGCTTTTCATGAACTCGGGAGAGCGTCGGTCAGCGTACATCCATTGCCAGTTCATCTGCATTATATAATTATCAAAAACCATTACAGAACATCGTAGAAATGACCATTCTACATCGATAGATGAAAGGATAAAGTTGGTACCTCGACCGAGGAGGAAAGAACAAGGAGACAGCTTAATTAAGTGTTGATAAGACAACTTATATCATGTTTATTTTGTACGAGCTGAAGTGGCATTATGCTTCCGGGCATTTCATCGAACACCTTTTATGCATAGGAGTAAAAAAATTAGCACACACCCTCTCACACCTTTCTACCTCCAAACTGAGTAAGTGGCTGAGGAGAGGAGTGTGGCTGGTCAATTTTATATAGATAGGGACCTTTAGCCCCGGTTCCAGACACGAACCGGAGCTAAAGGTTGCCGCCTTTGCCTAGCCCCGGTTCGTGGATCAAACCGGGGCTAAAGCCCCCCCTCCCCCACGAGCTGCTCTACGACCCCCGAGCCACTGGAATGCAACCTTTAGCATGGAAACGATAGTCATTAAAACAAGTGCACAAATGGTTCTTCTAGAAAACAAAGTTGCTCGAACTATCATACATACCTTATGTTATTGTCCATAACATCTCCAACCGTCCCTACTATTCTTTCCCATTTGTCCAACGACCAAACACAAAAATCATACATAACCGGATCCCTCAAAATGAGACCAAATGTCCAGCCCGTGTGGCACCATTTAAATCTAGTCTATATATGGGGGTGGATTTGCGGCCATCTAGACACCTCTGGACACGTCAGCCACGTGAGACAAGCCCACAATAGCCCAGTCTGTCCTCACATATATGACACCCGAAAAAAATGCTAGCGAGTATCCTCCGATCTGCTCTGTTGTCCACTCTAGTCCCCTCTGCCTTCCATGATGGATGACTCTAGCAACATATTGACTGGGGCTGGCTCATGGCAGAGAATTCGAGCTCCCATCCACCTCCCAGACCTTCATGTAAGACGAAGAGGTCACCATCCAAATTATTCTCCACAACTCAATGTAGGACAAAGGGCAGCTCTTCGAACTCCGTATAAATGACTAGCGAGGGTCAATGCAGCCACTCGGCCATGTCGCTCATGGTGTCCTCAAGGTATTCTGCATTCTCCCACCCGGGCAGCATTGCATGCTCATGCCGTATCCTCTAATCCCGCGGCAGCTACTAGAGTCGAAGGCGCGGGGAATCGAAGTACCAGGTAGAAGGGCCCGTGCAAGGTCAGACCTAGCCGGTCCGAGGATGACTATGTCTTTCATGAGGTTCTGCACTGGTCGCTGACCTCCACGTAGATAAATCGTGTCGATGCCTCCTTCGAAAGAACGCAAAGGCGTTGCAAGGGGGGAATCGACACGTCCAAGCGGGCAACAACGGAGAACATGGATACTGCCGCCAAAGCTTAACGCTTTGTTGCAGAGTAGACTTCGCCACCACATGCCTCGCCGGGATCCCATGTTGTCCTACTCCTAGTCTTCATCCTATGATAGCTTCTACACCCTCCGGATGACGACCCCTATGTTGTTTTGGAGACGTACTACTGCCCAAGAGATGACAAGTGAAAGGGCAAGGATCTGCGGTGAATCCTCTCCTTTTATTATGTAATTAATCATCCCTTTTGTTGTCTGGTGATGAACTATGTGAACTAGCTAGCGCTTTTCGTTGTGTATGGACAATTCGTCAAGTTTTTGGTTCTACGTGATCGACATCGCATGATTTTGTATGGATTTGGGCAGTGGGATATGAGTAGGTGCCTACATATTTTTGATGGGTTCATAGCATAAAAAAATTCATACGGTAAGAACAACAATGGACCAAGATCTAATCTAGAGGATGCATGCAACGAGTAAAATAAGTTCTAGAAGAACTAACCCTCAAAGACCAAAAGTGTTACGAGATCGAATCTCGTGGATGATGTAGACAAACACTTGCCGACATCAAGATCGTGAAGACGAGTGCTGCAATCCGGATCCAGCAAAGTGGCGGAAGTAGTAGATCCACCGATAACTCCAACATCACAACAGTGTGGTGTGGTGAATAATACGATTTGGCCATGGCTTCACCAAGCCGATGACCAAGAGGTGGAGCAGCGAGAGGAGGCAGAGAGAGATGGACACAAGTGTGTGGGGGGGGAGAGGGAGCTCCTACCCCTCTATATATATAGGAGGCAGTGAGGCAGCCCCTATGGGGTGAACCCAACACTTACCTCTTCATGTGAGTGGAGTTTCCACTCATGCCCACTCATGCTCTAATTCAATGGATGGATGATGGAGCATAGACACACGCTCGTTGGGAGACCCCAAGCATAAGGTGTGAAGAGTGCAGCGGCAAGTTTTCCCTCAGAAAGAAACCAAGGTTGAATCGATCATAGGAGAAAGAAATCACTTCCAAAGGTTGATGCAGCTGATGTTGGTAGGGCACACTACCGGTTCAGCAGCAACATGGAATCTACACACCACAATCAAATTACTTTGCCCAAACGAAGCAGTGAGGTTGTCAATCTCACCGGTTTTACTGAAACAAAGGATTAGACATATGGTGTGGAAAATAGTATTTGTTTGTAGTAGATGAAAGAGAGCAATAATTGCAGTAGTAAAACAGCGGTTGCAATGGTTGTATATCAGTGTAAAGAAATAGATCGGGGTCCACAGTTCACTAGAGGTGTCTCTCCAAAAAAAAATAGATAACATGTTGGGTAAACAAATTATAGTCGGGCAATTGACAGATATAATGGCTGCACCATAGTGCATATGCATGACATGATGATTACTATGTGATTCATGCAGGCATTACAACAAGATACATAGACCGTTATCCAACTGCATCTATGACTAATAATACACCCTCAAAGTGTCATCCGAGGAAACCTTGGGTATTAAGTTGCAAGGAACAGATTATTGCATTAAGCAAAGTGTGTAATGTAAACAATAAAATCATCCTTAGACAAAGAATTGTTGTTTTCTCCCTAATGGAAACAGCACATTCCCACCCGTTACGTTTCCGTCACTCGGGCGTGAGTGAAAGGGAGGCATGAACCCACTATCGAGCATAAATACTCCCTCTTGGAGTTACAAGGATCAACTTGGCCAGAGCATCTACTAGTAACGGAGAGCATGCAAGATAATAAATAACATACACATGAAAGAACATGATAGATTGATAATCATTGTACATAGCATTCAATATACATAAGATCCCAGAAAACACAACATGTAGCATTACAATAAGATGATCTTCATCATGTTAGGCAGCTCACAAGATCTAAACATGAGGCATAAAGAGGAGAGAACAACCATCTAGGTACTCCTGTGGACCCGTAGTCCAGGGATGAACTACTCACGCATCACTCCGGAGGCAGACATGGTGATGAAGAGCCCTCCGGTGATGATTCCCCCTCCCGGCAGGGTGCCGGGGAGAGCTCCAGAACCCTCCCTAACTAGGGTTGACGATGACGGCGGCTACGGATCTTTTTGGTGGAAAAGGCTTGGGTCGTTAGGGTTAACCCGTGGAGGATCTTAAATAGGCGAGATGGCAACATCAGTGGGTGGCCAGGGGCCCCACACCACCAGCTGGCGCAGCCAGGGGCTGCGCCGCCCTATGGTGTGGGGCCCTTGAGGCCCCACTCCGGGTTTCCTCTGGACTCCGTGTACGTGACGACTTTCTAAGACTCTGGGAGTTCGTTTCGTCCAATTCCGAGAATATTTCCAGAACAACTTTTCTGAAACCAAAAACAACAGAAAACATGAACTGGCTCCGTGGTATCTTGTCAATAGGTTAGTCCTAGAAAATCCATAAAAATGACATAAAGTGTATAATAAACATGTAGCATATGGCATGAAAATAACATGGAACATCAGAATTTATGGATACGTTTGAGACATATCAAGCATTCCCGAGCTTAGTTCCTGCTCGTCCTCGAGTAGGTAAAACAATGAAAACAAATAATTTCTGAGGTGACATGCTACCAACATAAAGTTTATCATCATCATGTAAATCATGTAAACTAGGATCAAACGAATAAAGGCTATGGTTTATAGTCGATATCAAATAGAGTAATGTATAAACCATTAGGGAGAAAAAAGTAAAACTTTTTAATGAATGAATTCTAAAAGACAATCCACTGTGCAAAGTATATTAGAGATGATTTAAGCTTCAAGAACAACTATATAATCATCCTAAGCATCAAAATCTCACAACAACTCCTGTTAGGATCAATTCAAGTGACAACAATATGCACGTAGGAAAATCATTAAACTATTTGTGCACTCAAAACAAGCAAGCGTTCTGTAGTGGTTCCTGGCAACGGATGCAAATAGAGCTATAAGTGTATGAAAGCTCTCTAATGGAACTAGTGGGGGTGCATCCAACTTGCTTGCTCACGAAGACCTAGAGCACTTTTGAGGAGGCTCATCATTGGAACATATGAGCCAAGTTCTATAATGTAAAGTTCCCCACATAGTTATGCAAGTCATAAAATGAAATTTTTTCCAAACTGAAGTATTGGTGCCAAATAAGCACAAGTGTGGAATAAATGATAGTGATGTCGCCCCCTGTCGAATCCCTGACTCAACAAATCCCTTCGGTGAACCTATCGGGTTTCGATTAGGAGAACCCATGAGCGCTGGCGGAAATCGTCGGCTAGACAGGGGGCGAGATTTACCCAGGTTCGGGGCCCTCGTAGAGGTAAAACCCTTACTCCTGCCTCTTGTCGATCTGTATTGATGATTAGATCGGTTACAAAGGTTATGCTCGAATCGAGAGTAGGTCTCGAGTTCAAGGCTTTTGGTCGTGCGGTATTGCCTGGTCCTCTCTCGGGGGCTCTCCTGGCCTTATATAGGCGGCCAGGTCTCGAGTTCTACCCGGAGAGGACTCAAACCCTAGCCAGGTCGGTTACATGTTTCCTAACTTAAGCCGCAAGTTTAGTGCGGGTGGGCTTCACGTGGGCCTTCTGGAGTATTCCAAGGGCTCCTCTTCTTGGGCCTTCACCTTGGGCCTGAGAGGGGGTGTCCTTATCCGCAGGATCCAGAATCCATATCTTCGTCACCCCCTCTCTCTTTATCATCTCTCTTTGGCCCTCTTTTTTTTGGGCTTTTTCTCTTTTTTTCCTTTTTTTATATAACCTCACTGGTAGGGGCAACACTCTATTTTACAATGAATCATCACTCTTTTAGTACTCATAACTGAAACTGAAATATCTTTGATGTATAAAACTAAATGCTCCTGACAGTGTAGCCGTATGCAAAATAACAATGAAACATGTAACAAGTAACATAATGAAGATGGATGTTGTATGGCAGTATATCTCGGAATGGCTATGGAAATGCTATGATAGGTAGGTATGGTCGCTGTTTTGAGGAAGATATTTTGGGCTTATGTGCAGGAGATCAAAGTCCTCCCACGGGGTTTGGATGCACTGACGAAGTTTGCACCAACTCTCAATGTGAGAACGGGCAATGCACAGTACCGAAGATCCTAGAAAATATGGATGGTGGAAGTGCCAGAAAACCGCAACTTAGAACTCACAAGTTAAAAGATTACAACTAGAAATATGATCATACAAGGCATAAAGAAAATCACTCGAAGAGGGTCCGTGGTAGTGACAAGTCAATGTTGGCTACCCCGACCATAGCGCGTAACAAAAATCCATTGCGATTGTTATTAGCAGAGGAAGTTATATACCATTATACTATCAACTGGTTTATTCGAGTGTGGCACAGTTTCAAGTTTTAGACCAACCATTAATTGGTTTTACTTTACTAAACCATCAGGTTTACCATTAAGCATATTAACATCTCAAAAGAACAATAAACATTCAAGTAAAAAAATTTAATGATCTACAAGAATATGCAAGTCTTTTCCAACATACCATCTACCACACGTAGCATTTTCTATTTCCATCAAACACCAATCAAAAGATATTTCAACACAAACTCTCCAACTGATATATCAATGAAACAAGAGAGTACTACTACTACTATACTAGAACTAACAGCTCTGAATAAGAGATGCATGAAAAAAAGGAGCTAAAAGGATTTGCAGCAGCTAGAAGAAAAATAAGAATACGAGCAAGGAAGAAAACGAGTTTTCATATGAAAAAGCGGAGCGTGTCTCTCTCCCACACAAGAATGCTGGGTTCCAACTATATTTATTGCAGCAAGGAAACCAAAGCAAAAACAAATAGACCCTCCAAGTAAAGTGCATATGATGTGATCGAATAAAAATATAGTTTCGCTAGAAGTGACGTGATAAATTGTTGATGAAGAAGGGGATGCCTTGGGCATACTCAAGCTTAGACGCTTGAGACTTCTTATAATTTGCTGGGATGAACCACGGGGGCATCCCCAAGATTTCGCTTTTCACTCTTCTTGATCACATTATATCACCCTCTTCTCTTGACCCTTGAAAAATTACTTCACACCAAACTCAAAGTAATTCTCATTAGAGGGTTAGTGCATGATGGTGCAGGTCTTGCACTCGTTGGGAGACCCCAAGAGGAAGGTGTGATGAGCATAGAAACAAGTTTTCCCTCAGAAAAGAAAGCAAGGTTGAATCGACCAGTAGGAGAAAGAAGCACTTCCGAAGGTTGATGCAGCTGAGGTGGCAGGGCGCACTACAGGTTCAGAAGCAACATGGAACCTAAAAAACACGATCAATTCACTTTGCCCCCACGAAGCAGTGAGGTTGTCAATCTCACTGGTTTTTCTGAACACAAATAGGTTAAACATACCGTGTGGAAAATAATATGAGAACAATGTGAAAACAGCAGTAGTAGTGTGAAAATAGTGGAAGCTGTGTGAAAACAATAATTGTAGTGGTTGTATTATTAGTATGAGAAAATGGACCGGGGTCCATAGTTCACTAGAGGTGTCTCTCCATAAAGATAGCTAACAAGTGTGGTGAACAAATTACATCTAGGAAATTGATAGATAATGAAACATGCATGACATGATGATTACTATGTGATTCATGCGGGCATTACAACAAGACTCATAGACCGTCATCCAACTGCATCTATGAATAATAATCCACCCTCAGAATATCATCCGAACAAACCTTGGGTATTAAGTAGAAAGAAACAGATAATCGCGGTAAGAAAAGTGTGCAATGTAAACAATGTAAACATTGTTGTTTTCTCCCTAATGGCAACAACACATCCTCCATCCGTCACGTTTCTGTCACTCGAGCACAGATGCAAAGGAGGCATTAACCCACTATCGATCATAAATACTCCGTCTTGGAGTTACTAGTATCTACTTGGCCAGAGCATCTACTAACAATGGAGAGCATGCAACATCATAAATAACATACACATGAAGACAACATGATAGATTGATAATCAACGTACATAGCATTCAATAATCATCGGATCCCATCAAACACAACATGTAGAATTACAATAAGATGATCTCGATGTTGGATCGCGTAGAGATAAACAGAAACTTTTCCTACGCAATGCTTCCAAGATCTAGCCGAGGTAGAAGGCCACGAGTATTACCACTAGACGCGCAGGTGCGGATTATCGATGCAGCGCGTCGGGGCAGTGTAGTCCCATGATCCGGTCCGGCCGATCCAATCCCTCGTACGTCGAAGTGCTGAATGTACAGCACCTCTGCTGGTATCCACACGTACGAGGAGGAGCTCCGACGGCGGACTGCTAGGTCCGGTGCGACGGCTGGACTGAGTGGGGCTAGGGTTCCCAACGCATGGGAGAGTGGACTAACGTGCCCGCTGGGCAACCTGCGCCCCTCTTTATATAGCGTATGGTAATGGGCTTCACAACATTTGTGGCCCATTCCCTCTGTGATTCCGACTCACAAAACCAGTCCATTTCCGGTTCGGGTCCAACCCGACCAATACTTGCTCCCGCTCTTAAGTGTGCGACCCTGCAGGCTCATGGCGACTTGGACACGATTGGAGTCCAACTCCCAATCGATCAATCGGTAGCGGCTCCTAGCAGAACGTGCCGACTCCCAAGTCCCATTGAGTCATGACGACATACCTTTCAATGTGATATTCATCTTAGTCCCTTTTGCCTCACGATATACCTTGTCGAACTATAGGCGATTTATCGTCATCCCTTAAATAGCTCAACTCTCTTCTCGATCCGTGATATGTGATTCATCTGACTAACTCTTTAGTCAACAGACACAGTTAACACTTAACTGAGTCGCGCATGGCCATGCTTCCTGAATCATATCACTCGAGAGGGCCCAGAGAATATCTCTCCATTCGGAGGGGCAAAATCCCATCTTGATTATCCACATCACGCAGCTTGCTTCTCATTCGACCCGAACTCTGCCTCTATAGTTGCCTTGTCACAGAACAACGTTTGACAGAACCTAAGTCGGTGATCCACAACTCGGATTCTGCGGCAACCTCAGGTCTAAGGATTACATTGATTGAGACATGCAAATAACGACTTGATCGTTGCATCTCAATGTGGGTCAGTCCGACTTGCTAAACTCTTTAGCCAAGTCCATGAACGTTGGAATGGCATCACCATGCCCATGACAAGTGGAACCGTGTCATCAGCCAACACTCACATTAGTCTAGGGTGTGTGTCCAGCACAACCTAAATGACCAAGGACAATCTAGTATGAACAACATGAATATATAGTTCCACAATTGAATCACATATTCAATGACATATATCAGATGTTCAAAACAAGGACAACTTAATAACTTTATGAATACAGTGGGAATTACATCATACATGATTGCCTCTAGGGCATATTCCCAACACTCGATCATGTAGGGAAGCTCACGAGATCTAAACATGAGGCATAAAGAGGAGAGAACAACCATCTAGCTACTGCTATGGACCCGTAGTCCAAGGATGAACTACTCACACATCACTCCGGAGGCGGGCATGGTGGTGTAGAGCCCTCCGGTGATGATTTCCCCTTCCGGCAGGGTGCTGGGGGGAACTCTAGAACCCTCCCGATATTGGGTTGATGATGACGGCGTCCTCAGGTGTTTTTCGTGGAAAAGTGGTCTCTCCTTAGGGTTGATGTATCGGGGGCATAAATAGGCCAAAGGGCAATGGCGGTGGGCGCCCGAAGGGCCCACACCACCCCATGATGCAGCCAGGGGGTCTGTCGCCTCATGGTGTGGCCCTCCGTAGCCCCCCCCCTCCGGGCCTCTTCGGGACTCTGTGCAACCATCGGGAATTCTAAGACTTTCAGGCTTCGAATTTTCCAATTCCGAGAATATTTCCAGAACAACTTTTCTGAAACAAAAAACAGCACAAAAACAGGAACTAGCTCTTTGGCATCTTGTCAATAGGTTAGTCCCAGGAAATCGATAAAAATGACATAAAGTGTAAGGAAAACATGTAGCATATGGCATGAAAACAACATGGAACATCAGAAATTAAGGATACGTTTATGACGTTTCAGTGCACAATCAAAAACTCACATGTTCTCCATGGACACAAGCATTATTAATACTTTTTAAACATTAGCTACAGCCACTGATGTTTTGTGGAGCAAAGAAATCCACTCAACAAAGTAAAAGAGAGAATGCAAATAAAAAGGCAGAATCTATCAAAACCAGAATAATCTGTAAAGACGAATTTTTTCAGGGCACTTACATTGCTCAAATCGAAAACGCAAGGCTGGAAAAAGTTTCGGAATTAGCTGAGAAATAAGCAAAAAAAAAATCAGGTCATTTAATATATCTTTCTATGAATTTACACGAATTTAACGGTGGACAACAGAAATCTATTTCCTGAGCAGAAATCCAAATCTAACCTCAACTTTCACTGGAGACTTTAGTTGGCACAACAAATGCGAGAAAATAAAGATACGAAGGAGTTGCTACATAAGTAAACAACACCTTGACTCAAATAAAATATAAGAAAATAATGCAAAAATAAAACCATGGGTTATCTCCCAAGAAGTGTTTTTCTTTAACGCCTTTCAGCTAGGCATAGAAAGCATGAAGATGCTCACATAAGAAATATGAATTAAGAAAAGAGAGCATGAAAAAGCAAGTATAAAACAAATTTAAGTCTAACCCACTTCCTATGCATAGGAATCTTGTAAACAAATAAATTAAAGAAGCTCAAACTAGAAATCATGGGAAGGTAGAACGCGACCAATTTCAAAACTTTCAACAAAAAGAGAGGTGTTTTAGTAACATGAAAATTCCTACAACCATATTATCCTCTGTCATAATAATTTTTAGTACCATCATGAACAAAATCAACAACAAAATTATCACATAAAGCATGTTTGTCATGGTGTAAAAGCACACCATTCATATCAAGCTCAAAAATAGTGGGATCAAAATTAAAAATAAAGACCTCTTCTTTCTCACTTTTAGCAATAGAAAAACAAGATGATTGGTCACTCTTAACAGGTATGGGACACATTATAGCAATGCTATTTTCAGTAGCATTATAATTTATAACATCAAGTAACATAGGACCATCATCTAGAGCATTATCATATAAATTTTCTAAACAAACTTCCTCATTGTCATGCATATCAATAGTTGGAATAAATAGAGGATTGTCATAGGATTTATGAAAGTAGCATGGATTATGATAAATAACAGTAGCGATATCATTATCACAAGTTTCATTCATAGTAGTATCGAGGTCACAAGTATAGCAAGTATCAATTTCATCAAAAAGGGATATTTCAAAAGAATCAATAGGATCGTCACAATTATCAATATAACACTCATCCTCCTTTGGTAAGCATGGAGGGAAATCAAATAAGGTATGAGTTAAATAGTTACTCTCATTGGGAGGTAGACATGAGTAGCTACTCCATTCTTCCTCCTCTTTATCATCACTCTCCTCCTCTTTTTCATCCAATAGGCTTCCAGATTCAGCAATTTCTTCTTCCATAGGCTCCTGTAAGGCATTAGTCTCCTCCTTTGGGGAAGAGCATCTATTAAGATATTTAATTATGTAGAAATTACAATCCTTGTAATTATCAAAACAATATTCAAGTATACCATAAATCTCGTATTTATAAGGTGCATCATCAATACTTTCAAGCAAATAGGCAATTTTGAATGCACCTTACAAGCAATAAATTCCTCAATTTGTTCCACGTCATAAAAGTCATAACTTTCCTTAACATAAGAAGATATGGTAACATTATCATTATACTCACATTGAAAAGGTAGGTGTTTATACCTCCTACAACAACAAGATTTATCAGAGCAATAAGTAACATTATTAGTTGAGCACAAGTTTCTAGCAATGATATACAATTTATTAATTCGTTCCCATAAGTGTATCCCTTTTTATGACAAGCGGTGTTCCTTATAATATTTTTGTTGTTCTTCCGTGAACCCACTGATGTATACGCACGCTTCTATTCTTGTAGACAATGTTGGGCCTCCAAGTGCAGAGGTTTGTAGAACAGCAGCAAGTTTTCCTTAAGTGATCACCCAAGGTTTATCGAACTCGGGGAGGTAGAGGTCAAAGATATCCCTCTCAAGCAACCCTCAATTAAGATACAAGAAGTCTCTTGTGTCCCCAACACACCCAATATACTTGTCAGGTATATAGGTGCACTAGTTCGGCGAAGAGAGAGTAAAATGCAAGTAATATGGATGATAATAAGTGATAATAGCAATCTGAAATAAAAAATGGCAACAAGCAACCTTGTAGCAGAACAGGCGGAAAACGGTGTTTCAATGCTTGGAAACAAGGCCTAGGGATCCTACTTTCACTAGTGGAAACTCTCAACAATGAAAACATAATTGAATGCATAAATATCATTTCTTTATTATGATACTCTGAACCACTCTCCGGTCGAATAACAAACACCAATCATTGCGTAGGGCTGTAACAACACTCCTCAGAGTAAGCACTTTCCCAACCAAGTAACCCCCATGCTATCACCATGGGACCCAAATGGTTCCACGCAAAAACCACAATTTCATAGGGTTATCCATCACAAAATATAAATATAATGCTAAACCACACGGCGCACACACTATCACCTTTACACCGTGATCAAAGTGTTTACGGAGATCTCATAACAAAAAACACTTGATTAGCATAATAGATGAAGAATAATATCTACAAATCCAACTAGATTACAAGGCTCGTGATCACATAAAGATCACACCATGGGAGAGAGAGATGAACCACATAACTACCGGTAGAGCCCTCGGCCCCGGGGGGAACTACTCCCTCCTCATCATAGGAGACAGCAACGGCGATGGAGATGGCGGTGGAGTCGATGGAGATGACTTCCGGGGGCACTTCCCTGTCCCGGCAGGGTGCCAGAACAGAAATCTGTCCCCCGAAACTTGTCGATGGCGGCAGCGGAGCTACAGATGTATTTTGTGGAAAACGTCGATCGTTTTAGGGTTTATGCCTCGGGAGTATATATGGGCGAAAGGGCGATGACGGGAGGTGGCCAGGGGCCCACGTCCCTAGGTAGCGCGGCCAGGGGGACCCGCGCCACCCCATGGTGTGGCCACCCTGTGTCCCCCCTCCAGGCATCTTTGGGGCTTCTGGATGCTTCCGGGACTTCTAAGACTTCTGGTTTTCAAATCGTCCAATTCCAAGAATATTTCCAGAACAACTTTTCTGAAACTAAAAGCAGCAGAAAACAGGGAACTGGGACTTGGCATCTTGTTAATAGGTTAGTCCCGGAAAATGTGAGAAAACGTAGGAAAACATACGGAAAACATGTAGCAATTGGCATAATATCAACATGGAACATCAGAAATTATAGATACGTTGGATACGTATCAAGCATCCCCAAGCTTAGTTCCTACTCGTCCTCGAGTAGGTAAACCATAAACAAAATAATTTCTGAGGTGACATGCTACCACACAATGTTGATCATAATATGTAAAGTAGAGCATGTAAACTAGGATCAAATGAACTAAAGCTGTGATCTATATTTGATATCAACAAGTAATGCATAAACAAATAAGAAGAAAGAAGCAAAACTTTTAATGAATCAATACTAAAATACTATCAACCGTGCAAAGTTTATTATAGATGATTTAAGCTTTGAAGAACAACAATATCATGCACGTCAAACGATCTTCACAACTCCTGTTAGGATCAAGTCATGCTTTCCACATGATGCAATGCTTGAATCTTAAACTATTTGCGCACTAGAAACAAGCAAGTGTTCTGCGTTGGTCCCTGGCACCGGGATGTTATGGCAAAGAGAACATTATGGGGGGTTTGGAAGGTCAATGGAAGAAAGGCTCACAAAGCTGAAAGTGGTCATTAGACAAGAGAAAGTCTTACAACCGAAGCTATGCAAGGAGTAGGGATTTCCACACAATGGATGCACATAGAGCTATAAGTGTATGAAAGCTCTCTAATGGAACTAGTGGGGGTGCATCCAACTTACTTGCTCACGAAGACCTAGAGCTCATTTGAGGAGGCTCATCATTGGAATATACAAGCCAAGTTCTATAATGTAAAGTTCCCCACATGGTTATGAATGCATGATAATATTAAAACTCTCTCCAAACTGAAGTATTGGTGCTAAACATGAAGCACAAGTGTGGTATAAAGGATAGTGATGCGCCCCCTCTCTCTTTATTCTCTCTTTGGCCTTTTTTTTGGGCTTTTTCATTTTTTATTTTTTATTTTATATATCCTCACCGCTAGGGGCAACATCCTATATTACAATGAATCATCACACTTTTAGCACTCATAACTGATAAAGAAATATCTATGATGTCTCTAAATGCGTGCTCCTGCAGTGTAGCAGTATGCATAAATAACTGTGAAGCTCATCATCAAGTAACATAATGGAGGTGGATGTTGTGTAGCAATATATCTCGGAATGGCTATGGAAATGCCATAATAGGTAGGTATGGTGGCTGTTTTTAGGAACAATATATGGGCTTATTTGTAGGAGAACAAAGTCCACCATGGGATTTGGATGCACTGGCAAAGTTTGCACCAACTCTCAATGTGATAAAGGGCAATGCACAGTACCAAAGATGCTAGCAAATATGGATGGTGGAAGTGTCAGGAACCGCAACATAGACTCACAAGTTAAAAGATTATAGCAAGAAAATCATCTTACAAGGCACAATGCAAATCACTCCAAGACGGTCTGTGGCAGTGACAAGTCACTGTTAGCTACCCCCGACCGTAGCGCGTAACAAAAGGCCGATCAGAAATGTATCACTCGTAGCAATCATATACCATTGTTTCTATCAGCTGGTAATTTAAGTGTGGCATAGTTTCAAGTTTCTTAGACCAACCATTAAAATTTTATACTTACTAGTCCTTCCCGTTTAGCCATTAAGAAAATTAATATCTCAAAACAACAGCAGTGATTCAAGTGAAGCAGTTTAGTGATCTACAAGACCATGCGAATTTTTCCACTATACCAACTACCACATAAGAATTTCTATTCCCAACCAAGCACAAATATGAGACAACAAAAACTCTCTACATGATACAGCAAGCAAACATGAGAGTACTCACATAACACTACTAAAACCAACAACTCTGAATAAGAGATGCATGAAAACAAAGGCTAAAAGTGAACACTCACAGAATACTAAAACATGAGAGTACTAGCAAAAAGTGAACACTCACAGAACAATAAGAATGAAAACTAGAGTGTTCTAAGCAAGACGCTTGAGTCTTCTTGGAATTTGCTGGGATGTACCTCCGGGGCATCCCCAAGCTTAGCCTCTTCACTCTTCTTGATCAAGTCATATCATCCTCTTCTCTTGACCCTTGAAAACTTCCTTCACACCAAATTTCTCACAATCTTCATTACCAACGTTAGTGCAATCAATATAATAAATTCACATGGTTCATTTTTAACACATGTATAACACTCAAAAACACATTATATACTGTCACAACTTCTTTTAGAACTCTTTTTCTCAAAAGAACACCAAAAGAAAGAGATTAAGATGCAAATGCAATTATTGGCAGAAATCTGTCAAAACAGGACATCAGATAAAGATGATTTTTTTCGAAAATCTTATATTGCTCAAATAAAAAAGTGGTAAACTAAGAAAAGTTGCGTATACAGCCCAGGATTACGCACAAAAAAACTAAGGTCATTTTTTATTTTCTGTGATTTTATACGGAATAAACAGTTGACAGTAGAAATCTGTTTCCTGCGCAGAAATCCGAAATATAGCCTCAACTTTTCACTAGAGGCTTTACTTGGCTCAACACAAATTCAAAAGAAAAGATACAGAAGGGTTGCTAAGGAATAGAAAACACCCAAGTGCAAAGCACACCAAAGAAAACGGGTTGAAAACAGCGAAATAAAACGGGTTGTCTCCCGGTAGCGCTTTTCTTTAACGCCTTTCAGCTAGGCATAATGATTTTTAAAAGATGCTCACATAAGAATAAGAGTTGAAGCACAATAAGAGAGCATCAAGAAGCAAATATATAACATATTTAAGTCTAACCCACTTCCTATGAAAAGGAATCTTGTAGAAAAACAAATTAACAAAGCACAAAGTGACTAGCATAGGAAGACAAAATAAGTGCAACTTCAAAAATTTCAAAATAAAGAGGGGAAACTTAATATTGTTGAGATGCATATAATCATGTTTCCCTCTATCATAATAACCTTCAGTAGCATCATGAATAAAATTAAAAATATAGCTATCACATAAAACATTCTTATCACGAGCCACATGCATAAAAGAATTAATACTCTCCACATAAGCATAGTCATTCTTATTAATAGTAGTGGGAGCAAATTCAACAAAATAGCTATAATTATTATTTTCATCACCATAATCATCAAATATAGGAGGCATATTGCAATCGTAATTAATTCTCTCCTCAATAGTAGGTGGACTAAAAATATCATAATCATTATAATCATCATAAAGAGCTCCAACATGATAGACAAGTTGTATATTAGGGAGATGGTTTTGGGTAATCCCCCCCATAACTATGACATGTTTCATAAGGATAATTGTAATCATAGCCTATGTTATAGAATCTTTTATAATAGTTATCAAAGACTTGAAGCATAGTATCATCATAGGCAATAGAATAGTTATCTTTCAAAGTGCATTCATTTGTAAACAAATCATCATTTTTTACTAGAAAGAGATGTATCAAGCATATCATCAATAGCAAAAGGATTTTCAAACACATCATCCACAAGCTCAGAGCTTTCTTTATTATCATTGGAAGTAACATGGATGGTACTAATAGTACAACAATTATCATTATTTTTAGAATTGGTACCAAAGAGATTTTCAATATCAAAAGTAATGTGTTTCTCCCAATCATGGTCACTTTCATAAATAACAGGCATAGGAAAATCATCGAGTTCAGAATCATCAGCAAAAGCAGTAATATGAGAAACATGCTTAGGGAATGATACCGTTACCTCTCTCCTTTTACTCTTCTTCTTCTTCTTACTCTCTATAGGAGGGAGAGGCTTGAAAGGAAGCTTCTCCATATGCCCTGGTTTATTGTCAGAAACAATAGAATAAACCTTGGAGGATTCCTCCTCTTCATTAATAAGATGAAAACAAATATTAGCCCTGTCATATTTTGGTAAAGTGTCCTCTTTTAGAATATTTTGTATGTGACGTATTTGCATGGCAATTTTCAACACAATAACGATGGCATTCATGCAAGACACTATTCATATCAAAAGCACTCATATCAATCAAAGAAGTTTTTCTTAATAAATCTTCACACCCCAAAAATAATGTAAGTTCATCATGCTCATTGGGGGTGATCATGCCATCACAATACAAACTTGCAGTACTCATAGGATTCGAAAGGATGCTATCATGGCTTGAGCATTGAAAATTAAAATGACCCACTTTACAGCAAAGTTCACAAATAAAAGGATAGAGGGCACAAACTTTTTCACCAAGATCATTTAGAGCCCTATCCCACTTTCTAGTTTTTTCATTCCTATGATGGATACAATATTCGTCTTCGATTTGATTCTTTTCACAAGGTCTAAGTGCTCCACAGAAATTAACATGCTTATAAGAAATAGTACTTTCATAAGTTTGAGCATGTTTATTGCAATCATCAATAACAATTTCATTTTTCATGCAAGTGTCTTTAAAAGGTTCGTGATATATGTCCCCATTTTTAGGAAGATTAATATAAGAAGCAAAGGATCTATACCAACCAACAGCCATTTGAGGATCAAGACCATATTTAGCATTAAGCTCATGAAAATCAGCAATTTCAGCAAAAGTCTTGATGCAATCATACTCATAGTTTATACCCGATTCATTATTGGTTTCAATTGTTTCAAGAAGATCCCATTTAGCTTCAACCTTCTTACTTGAGAAAGAACCCTCTGAACATGCATCTAGATAATCCCTCTAATGTCTTGAAAGCCTTGCATAAAAATTAGTAACAATTATTTCCTTAGGAAGATCATGGTTAGGACATTTAAGTATTAATGTTTTCAGTCTTCCCCAAGCTTGAGCAATGATTTCTCCATCATGAGGCCAAAAATTATAAATATAATTCCTATCTAAATACAGTTGATGAGAGGAATACAATTTAGAGTAAAATAGAGATTCAAGCTCCTTCCACTCCAAATGATGAGGATCATCTAGCAGCTCATACCACTTCCTTGCTTTGTCCTTAAGAGACAAAGAGAATAACCTCCTCTTAACTTGGTCGATTGAAATACCTGCACACTTGAACAACCCGCATAATTCATGTATAAAGAGTAAATGATCACGAGGATGGACAATTCCATCTCCAAGACAGCGGTTATCCATGGCAAGTTCAACAATTTTCTTGGGTATTTTAAAAGGAATGCTTTCAGTAGGAGGATTTAAAATATCACAAGCATCATTAGATTTATCACATATGGGAGATAAAGTATCATCAGAGCAAATTTTCTCCTCTAAAGCTGGAGAAATAAAAAGTTTATAGAAACTAGCTTCCCCAAACTTAGACTTTTCCATAGTACTAGAAATAATGGTATCCACATAATTAATGCTACTAACATTGCTACTAGAATGCAAATAAAGCTATCTCATATTTTTGTTGTTTTCCATTAAGACTAGCTAGTAAAAATAAAAACAATCAATAAGTAAAAAAATAAGACTAACTAGTGAAAACAAGAAAGATAAAGATATAATTGCAGAATCTAAAGGAAATAACTTCGAGCACTCACACCCGAGGATGTGAGTACCTTTTACCTTACCTCCCCGGCAACGACGCCAGAAAAGAGCTTGATGTCTACGCACGCTTCTATTCTTGTAGAAAATGTTGGGCCCCAAGTGCAGAGGTTTGTAGAACAGCAGCAAGTTTCCCTTAAGTGGATCACCCAAGGTTTATCGAACTCAGGGAGGTAGAGTTCAAAGATATCCCTCTCAAGCAACCCTGCAATTAAGATACAAGAAGTCTCTTGTGTCCCCAACACACCCAATATACTTGTCAGGTATATAGGTGCACTAGTCGGCAAAGAGAGAGTAAAATGCAAGTAATATGGATGATAATAAGTGATAATAGCAATCTGAAATAAAAATGGCAGCAAGCAAACATGTAGCAGAACAGGCGGAAAACGGTGTTTCAATGCTTGGAAACAAGGCCTAGGGATCCTACTTTCACTAGTGGACACTCTCAACAATTAAAACATAATTGAATGCATAAATATCATTTCTTCACTATGCTACTCCGAACTACCCTCCGGTCGAATAACAAACATCAATCATTGTGTAGGGCTGTAACATCACTCCTCAGAGTAAGCACTTTCCCAACCAAGTAACCCCCATGCTATCACCATGGGACCCATATGGTTCCACGCAAACACCACAATTTCATAGGGTTATCCAACACAAAATATAAATATAATGCTAAACCACATGGCGCACACACTATCACCTTTACACCGTGATCAAAGTGTTTACGGAGATATCATAACAAAAACCACTTGAGTAGCATAATAGATGAAGAATAATATCTACGGATCCAACTAGATTACATAGCTCATGATCACATAAAGATCACACCATGGGAGAGACAGATGAACCACATAGCTACCGGTAGATCCCTCAGCCCTAGGGGAGAACTACTCCCTCCTCATCATAGGAGACAGTAACGATGATGGAGATGGCGGTGGAGTCGATGGAGATGACTTCCGGGGGCACTTCCCCGTCCCGGCAGGGTGCTAGAACAGAGATCTATCCCCCGAAACTTCCCTCGGGGAGTATATATGAGCGAAAGGGCGATGTCGGGAGGTGTCTAGAGGGCCCACACCCCTAGGTGGCGCGACCAGGGGGACCCGCGCCACCCCATGGTGTGGCCACCCTGTGGCCCCCCTACGGGGCTCTTCAGGACTTCTGGATGCTTCCGGGACTTCTAAGATTTCTGGTTTTCGAATCGTCCAATTCAGAGAATATTTCCAGAACAACTTTTCTGAAACTAAAAACAGCAGAAAACAGGGAACTGGCACTTGGCATCTTGTTAATAGGTTAGTCCCAGAAAACCTGAGAAAACGTAGGAAAACATACGGAAAACATGTAGCAATTGGCATAATATCAACATGGAACATCAGAAATTATAGATACGTTGGAGACGTATCACCCACCTGGCCAGTAAGATCTAGTTTCAAAGAAATTAACCATTGATAGTAGGCATGACAAAGCAAGTAACGAGAAAAACAATAACAAAGTAAAAAATGATTGGAGGTGAGAGACTCCCCTTGCAGAAATCCTCTCTCTCCCCGGCAACAACGCCAGAAAATCTTGATGGAGTGTAGACACACGCTCATTGGGAGACCCCAAGCGTAAGGTATGAAGAGTGCAGCGGAAAGTTTTCCCTCAGAAAGAAACCAAGGTTGAATCGACCAGTAGGAGAAAGAAATCACTTCCAAAGGTTGATGCAGCTGATGTTGGCAGGACGCACTACCAGTTCAGCAGCAACGTGGAATCTACACAACACAATCAAATTACTTTGCCCCAATGAAGCAGTGAGGTTGTCAATCTTATCGGGTTTGCTGAAACAAAGGATTAGACGTATAGTGTGGAAAATAATATTTATTTGCAGTAGATGAAAGAGAACAATAATTGCAGTGGTTGTATATCAGTGTAAAGAAATGGACCAGGGTCCACAGTTCACTAGAGGTGTCTCTCCAAAACAGATACATAACATGTTGGGTAAACAAATTACAGCCGGGCAAATGACAGATATAAAGGCTACACCGTATTGCATATGCATGACATGATGATTACTATGTGATTCATGTGGGCAATACAACAAGATACATAGACCATTATCCAACTGCATCTATGACTAATAATCCACCCTCAGAGTGTCATCCGAGCAAACCTTGGGTATTCAGTTGCAAGCAACAGATTATTGCATTAAGCAAAGTGTGTAATGTAAACAATAAAATCATCCTTAGACAAAGTATTGTTTTTTTCTCCCTAATGGCAACAACACATCCCCCACCAGTTACGTTTCTATCACTCGAGCGTGAGTGAAAGGGAGGCATGAACCCACTATCGAGCATAAATACTCCATCTTGGAGTTACAAGCATCAACTTGGCCAGAGCATCTACTAGTAACAGAGAGCATGCAAGATCATAAATAACATACATATGAAAGAACATGATAGATTGATAATCAGTGGACATAGCATTCAATATTCATCAGATCCCAGCAAACACAACATGTAGCATTACAATAAGATGATCTTGATCATGTTAGGCAACTCACAAGATCTAAACATGAGGCATAAAGAGGAGAGAACAACCATCTAGCTACTGCTATGGACCCGTAGTCCAGGGATGAACTACTCACGCATCACTCTGGAGGTAGGCATGGTGATGAAGAGCCCTCTGGTGATGATTCCCCCTCCTGGCAGGGTGCCGGGGAGAGCTACAGAACCCTCCCGAACTAGGGTTGACGATGACGGCGGCTGCGGATCTTTTTAGTGGAAAAGTCTCGGGTCTTTAGGGTTAACCCGTGGAGGAGATTAAATAGGCGAGAGGGAAACGTCGGTGGGTGGCCAGGGGGGCCACACCACCAGCTGGCGTGGCCACGGGGCACGCCTCCCTATGGTGTGGGGCCCCTGAGGCCCCCTTCGGGTCTCCTCGAGACTCCATGTACGTGACGAATTTCTAAGACTCCGAGATTTTGTTTCGTCCAATTCCGAGAATATTTCCATAACAACTTTTCTGAAACCAAAAACAACAGAAAACAGGAACTGGCTCTATGGCATCTTGTCAATAGGTTAGTCCCAGAAAATCCATAAAAATGACATAAAGTGTATAAGAAACATGTAGCATATGGCATGAAAATAACATGGAACATCAGAAATTATGGATATGTTTGAGACATATCAATGGACTCTCCACTCAAACAACTCAATAGTCTCCTCATTGAATGAAGAAAAAAAATTCATTTTTTATTTTAATATTTTTCAATTCTTATCAATTAACAAACATTAACACTTACCCCTTGAATAATTTCAATATTCCCCGATTTTTTTTTGGTGATGTCCAAACTTTTCTCCGATATTCCATATCTACTTAATATCATCGACAAACCTTAAATGTGTCACCCTATGGTTCATGAATAATGTAGACATGATCGAGACATCTCTCTGATCAGTAGTCAACAGCTAGACCTGGAGATCCGTAATGACTCCTACAAATTCGAAGTGAATGTTGTGATCGCGTGAACCATAAACGTCGTAACCCATTCCTCTTGTCTCGCGGTACTTTACTACTCCAAGATCTGATCATTGGTATCAACTATACCTAGTTTGATCGCATTACCTACAAGTACTCTTTTACTCGTTCCATGATATGACATCCTTGTGACCTAGTCACGTGCTTGCAAGCAGTGTCGATGTGATATCACCGAGAGAGCCCAGAGTATATCTCTCTGTCATTTGGATGGAAAATCCCACTCTTGATCCATGAGCCTCAACTAATACTTTTCGAGTATCCAACACCACCTTTATAGTCATCCTGTTATGGTGTGAAGTTTGAGTTAGTGATTGACATGATCTCATGGTCTATGGATCAGGGTTACTTCCTATGTGTTTGAAATAACAATGTAAATTAAATGTCTTGATCGCATTTCTATACTTACTTTGGGTGTGTGTTCATCACATAGTTATCCTAATGATGTGATCCTGTTATGAACAATATCTGATGTTCATGACCAGGAAATCTCAATCATTCGTTAATTAACGAGCTAGTTAAACGAGAGGCGTTACTATAAACTCTTGCTTGTTTATTAGAAACACAAGCTATTAACATTTTCAGTTAACACGGTTATAGCATGAGAAATAAAAATTTATCATCAACATGAAATAAGACAATAACCATTTAATTATTGCCTCTCAGGCATATTCCTTTCAGTCTACTACTTTCACTAGGGGCAATAAACTAGATTACGTGGCGATGAACTTAACACCCATTGAGTTCTTGTGATGATTATGTTTTTTTTCCTTGGAAGAGATTTATTCTACCGTCTGTGACATTCAAATCCGTGTATACTTTGCAAATATTTATATCGCCATTCGTGACATGTTCACGGATGGAGTGAAAACGGTGCTTCATAATTCCTGTGTGACCTTGGTTCTTTAAAATTGGCTATGGCACCATTGTTGTCACAATAGATAACCATTTGATCCAACTGATATGTCATAAATGTATCCTTAATTTCTGATGTTCCATGTTGTTTTCATGTTATTTCCTACATATTTGCTATACACTTTATGCCATTTTTATCGATTTCCGGGACTAACCTATTGACAAGATGCCATAGAGCCAGTTCCCTGTTTTCTGTTGTTTTTAGTTTCAGAAAAGTTGTTCTGGAAATATTCGCGGAATTGGAAAATTCGGAGCCCGAAAGTCTTAGAATTCCCGAAGGTTCCATGGAGTCCCGAAGAACTCCTCGCCCTGAGAAAAAAGGAACTCCAGATGCAACACAAAAGCCCAAAGAAGCTAACATAGCCTTTGGAAGAGAAAATGGAAACAAGTGGAAAGGACGAAGAACAGAGCCGATAAACTACACCAAAGAAGAGTGGGAAAAAATAAAGTCGGAAAAATGTGTCCACCACTCGCAATTTGGGAAACCCACCCACACCAACGCACAATGCCGGCTGAACAAGCATATGAAAGGCAGTGCAGGATCCGGAAACAAAGGGAAGAATTCCAAAAGGAAATTCTCCAAGCAAAAGCCAGAAGCTGAAAAAGAAGACAGTGAAACGGACACTGACAAAAAAATCCAGGAACAACAGCGAAAAGGCGAGCCTAAGTTTCCGAGAGTTGATGGAGAATGCAACCTAACTTTCCTGGAAACTCCCTCAGCAAAGGTGGCAAAGAGAACGCTTCGAGAAATAAACGCGGTTGTCCCTGCAACCCCTAAATTCTTGAAGTACTCAAATACACCAATTACCTGGGATCAGTCTGATCATCCCGGAAATATCCCGGAACCCGGCACACAAGCTCTAGTTGTAAGTCCTATTGTTCAAAACACTAGGCTAAAAAGAGTGATGATGGATGGAGGATCCAGCATTAACATAATGTACCTGGATACACTAAAGCATCTGTGAATCTCCGAGACCCAGCTCAATCATAGCAACATACGTTTTCACGGCATCGTCCCTGGCAGACAAACACGGTCCCTAGAAGAAATTTCCCTAGATGTAACCTTCGGAGAGAAAGAACATTTCCGGCAGGAAAAAGTATCCTTCAAGGTTGCGTCGTTCGAAAGCGTGTATCACGCAATACTCGGACGTCCATCTTTCGCCAAGTTCATGGCAAGATCATGTTATATATATAACAAGCTGAAGATGCCAGGACCAAAAGGAGGAGTAATCACCATAAGTGGAGACTTCAAATTTGCAAACGAGCTGGAAAAAGAAAACGCCCTTTGCGCAGAAAAAGTGATAGCAAAGGAGGAACTGAAGGAGCTGGCAAAAGAAGTATCGCCGATAGAAATGTCGGCAGGAAAAGAAAGCCGGAAGCCGGCAGACAGCTTCAAATCTTCCGAGAATACAAGACAGGTTATCCTATATCCCAAAGATCCGGCAAAGTTTCTCGTAGTGGGAACTAGCATGACCGAAAAATAGGAAAGCGAGCTCATCAAGTTTCTCCGTGAGAACTGGGATATTTTTGCATGGTGTCCAGCGGACACGCCAGGCGTACCCAGGGAACTTGCTGAGCACCAACTTAAGGTAATTCCAGGATCTAAACCCGTCAAACAAGGTCTCCGTCGATTTGACGGAAGAAGACGAAAGGCTGTTGGCAAGGAAATTATCCGGCTATTGGCAGCTGATTTTATCCGGGAAGTTATACATACTGAATGGTCTGCAAACCCAGTATTAGTCCCGAAGAAAGATAGTACTGCTCTTAGGATGTGTATAGATTACACCGGCCTGAACAAATTGTGTCCAAAAGATAGGTCTGCGTTACCGCGAATCGATCAAATAATAGATGCCACTGCTGGCTCTGAGCTTTTATGCTTTTTGGACGCTTATTCCAGGTATCATAAAATAAGTATGAAGGAAGAGGACCAAATCAAAACCTCCTTCATAACCCCATATGGAACATACTACTACATAACCATGCCTTTTGACTTGGCGCATGCTCACACCATGTTTATGACTATGAACCAGTCACGAATAGCCTCCATGACCACTTAGTTTTTGAACTTGTGATACCACTTATGCTTTAATTAATGATGTTTATGTCGCTATGCATGATTATGGCTCTTACGCTCTCTTGATTTGTCGCTCCCAGTCTTTTGCTAGCCTCCACCTGTACTGAGTATGAGCTCTACTCGTGCATCCAACTACCTTAAACCGAAGTTTTTTCCCATTGTGTCCACCATACCTACCTACATGCGGTATTTAACTGCCACTCCAAAGTAAATTGCTCATACGTTAAATTTAAAACTTCAAAACAACTCCTGCTTTATGTTCCTAATTTTGCTCATGAGGATGTCAATGGAGAATATTTATCTCACTTGTCGATTGGATTTCACACCCTGGACTAGTGGCTTCATCCGCTTATCCAGATGATAGAAGAGCTGGCAGCGGGGTTTCCATCCCCAAATTAATACACACAAAATCTCTTCTCTATTTTGCCCCTGATTTCTCAGTCAAAGCATAATTGCATAAACAAAAGAGAAAGAGGGATGACCTTCTACCCAGATGCGTCCTTCACATGGGAGCTGCTCTTGTGAATCCAGTTGGCTTGTGACGTACTGTATTTTCTGTTTACCATTCATTGACATTAGCATACATCTCCCAAAATATAGACACTCCTCCACGGTATGTGATTGTTGGCAGGCACCCGAGGATTCGGTTAGCCATGGTTTGTGAAAGATGGATGGGAGGAGTATCAAACTTTTAATACCTCTGTTTAATAAAATAAAAAGCTCTAGCACATGAGTGATCCCTGCTTCCCTCCGCGAAGGGCCTTTCTTTTACTTTTATGTTGAGTCTCCATCTTCTAACTTTATGCACAGTTGAGAGAGCATTTTTG
The DNA here is from genome assembly GCA_028641055.1 of Alopecurus myosuroides. NCBI lineage: Eukaryota > Viridiplantae > Streptophyta > Magnoliopsida > Poales > Poaceae > Alopecurus > Alopecurus myosuroides. The sequence continues at coordinate 48,383,509 of CM054060.1, forward strand.
CCATTCTGAGTTTTATGTGCATTTGTCCCATAAACATCAATAATTGCTTCATGATGTGATATTATTTGTTCTTAAATTATTTGCTCTAGTCTTCCTCATGAACTTTGAAAGTGGCCTGGCATTTATGTTTTGCCCCACTCTTAAGGACTAGAAAAATATCACTTTGCCATGCTTTCTCTATACCTGAAACAAACGTTTATCTTTCTTTGCATTATTATTCTTGATCCTTTATTTGAGATACTCTTCACGATGAAAAGTGATTGCTATGCTTTATTATTAAAGTTCTATTTATCATGTTTGTGTTTGAAGATCTATGATCTCAGCTTACATATGCCTTTACATTTTTATGATCAAGTTTATGTTAGTAGCATGTCACCTTAGAAATTATTGTTTTATCGTTTACCTACTCGAGGACGAGTAGGAACTAAGCTTGGGGATGCTTGATACGTCTCCAACGTATCTATAATTTCTATTGCTACATGATAATATTATTCCAATTGCTACATGTTTTCTCCCTCCTTTATGTCATTTTTACATGTTTTCTGGGACTAACCTATTAACAAGATGCTAAGTGCTAGTTCCCTGTTTTCTGCTGTTTTTTATTTCAGAAAAGTTATTCTGGGAATATTCTCGGAATCGGACCCCACAAAGCCGAAAGTGTCTATTTTCCCCGGAAGCATCCAGAAGACCAAAGAGGAGTCAAAGAGGGGCACCAGGGGGCCCACACCATGGGGTGGCGCGCCCCCTTGGCCACGCCAGGGAGTGGTGTGGGGCCCCCAGGGATCCACCGCCTCTGCCCTTTCGCCTATTTATTCCCCCCGGATGGAAAACCCTAGAGACCTGATCAAAAATCCCCAAAAAGTTCCGCAGCCGCCGTCATCGTCAACCCTAGATCAGGGGGGTTCTGAAGCTGTCTCCGGCACCCTGCCGGAGAGTTAATCATCACCGGAGGCCTCTACATCACCATGCTTGCCTCCGGAGTGATGCGTGAGTAGTTCATCCTTGGACTACGGGTCCATAGTAGTAGCTAGATGGTTGTCTACTCCTCATATGCCTCCATGTTTAGATCTCGTGAGATGCCTAACATGATCAAGATTGATCTTATGTAACACTATGTGTTGTGTTTGCTGGGATCCGATGAATATTGAACTTATGCCAAGTTGATTATATTCTTTATTGCATATGGTATTTGTGGTCTTGCATGCTTTCCGTTGCTAGTGGTTGTTGTGGCCAAGTAGTTGCTAGTGACTCCAAGAGGGAGTATTTATGCTCGATAGTGGGTTCATGCCTCCTTTTCGCCTGTGCTCGAGTGGCAGAAACGTGACGGGGGAGGATGTGATGTTGCCACTAGGGAGAAAACAGCGGTGTGAGTGCCCGCGTGTACAATCATTGCTTACATTACACACATTGTTTAATGCAGTTATCTGTTGCTTGCAACTTAATACCTAAGGGGGTTCGGATGATAACCTGAGGGTGGATTATTAGTCATAGATCCAGTTGGATTACGGTCTATGTATATTGTTGTAATGCCCGCACTAAATATCATAGTAGTCATCATGTCATGAATGTGCAATACGGTGGAACCTTTATTTGTCAATTGCCCAGCTGTAATTTGTTCACCCAGCATGCTATCTTTTATGGAGAGACACCACTAGTGAACCTATGAACCCCGGTCCATTTTCTTACACTGTTTAACAAACCTCTACAATTTTCTGCTTTCTTTACTTACTGCAAGCATACACCATTTTCCACACTATACGTCTAATCTTTGTTTTCAGCAAGACCGGTGAGATTGACAACCTCACTGTACCGTTGGGACAAAGTATTTTGGTTGTGTTGTGTGCAGGTTCCACGTTCCTGCTGACACCGGTGAGCCATCACCACCGTCAGTGGCATCAACCTTCCAAAGATCCTCTTTCTCCTACTGGATTGATAACCTTGGTTCTTAACTAAGGGGAAAACTCCTACCGATGTGCCCATCACACCCTCCTCTTGGGGGTATCCCAACGAGTGCAAGATCTGCACCATCACGTATCAATATCCCTAAGCTTAGTTCCTACTCGTCCTCGAGTAGGTAAACGACAAAACAAATAATTTATGAGGTGACATGCTACCAACATAAACTTGATCATCATAATAATGTAAAGCATGTAAACTAGGATCAAATGAATAAAGGTTGTGGTTTATAGTTGATATCAAATAGAATAATATATAAACCATTAGGAATAACAAAGCAAAACCTTTCAATGAATCAATACTAAAAGACAATCCACTGTGCAAAGTATATTAAAGATGATTTAAGCTTCAAGAACAACAATATAATCATCCAAGGCATCGAACTCTCACAACAACTCATGTTAGGATCAAGTCAAGTGACAACAATATGCACGTAGGAAAATCATTCAAATAATTTTGCACTCAAAACAAGCAAGCGTTCTGCATTGGTTCCTGGCACCGGGATGTTGTGGCTAAAAGAAAATTATGGGGGGTTTGGATTGTCAATGGAAGGAAGTCTCACACAACATAAAGTGATCATTAGACAAGAGCAAGTCTTATAATCGAAGTTATGCAAGGAGTAGTGATTGCCACACAACGGATGCACATAGAGCTATAAGTGTATGAAAGCTCTCCAATGGAACTAGTGGGGGTGCATCCAACTTGCTTTCTCACGAAGACCTAGAGCTTTTTTGAGGAGGCTCATCATTGGAATATACAAGCCAAGTTCTATAATGTAAGTTCCCCACATAGTTATGCAAGTCATAATATGAAACTATCTCCAAACTGAAGTAATGATGCTAAACAAGCACAAGTGTGGAATAAATGATAGTAGTGTTGCCCCCTCTCTCTTTATTATCTCTCTTTTGCCTCTTTCTTTCTTCTTCTTTTTTCTATTTGGGCTTTTTCTTTTTTATTTTTTTGATATATAACCTCACTGGTAGGGGCAACACTCTATTTTACAATGAATCAACACACTTTTAATACTCATAACTCAAACTGAAATATCTCTGATGTAAATATAACTAAATGCTCATGCCAGTGTAGCAGTATGCAAAATAACAATGAAGCATGACAAGTAACATAATGATGATGGATGTTGTATGGCAATATATCTCGGAATGGCTATGGAAATGCCTTGGTAGGTAGGTATGGTGGCTGTTTTGAGGAAGATAAATTTTGGCTTATGTTTAGAAGAAAAAATTTCTCCCACGGGGTTTGGATGCACTGGCAAAGTTTGCATGAACTCTCAATGTGAGAATGAGCAATGCACAATACCAAAGAGGCTAGCAAATATGGATGGTGGAAGTGCCAGAAAACCGCAACATAGAACTCACAAGTTAAAAGATTCCAAATAAAATCATGATCTCACAAGGCATAATGAAGATCACTCCAAGAGGGTCCATGACAGTGACAAGTCACTGTTAGCTACCCCGACCGTAGCGCGTAACAAAAATCCATTACGATTGCTATGAGCAAAGGAAGTCATATACCATTATCCTATCAACTAGTTATTTGAGTGTGGCACGGTTTCAAGCTTTTAGACCAACCATTAATTGTTTTTACTCTACTAGACTAGCAAGTTTACCATTAAGCATATTAATATCTCAAAACAACATCAAATAATCAAGTGAAATAGTTTAGTGATCTACAAGAATATGCGAGCTTTTTCGTTATACCATCTACCACGCGTAGCATTTTCTACCAAGCACCAAACAACAAAAACTCTCCAAGAGATATATCAATGAAACAAGAGAGTACTAACACAACTATACTAAAACTAACAACTCTGAATAAGAGATGTAAGAAAAACAGGAGCTAAACAGGAATTTCGCAGCAGCTAAAAGAAAAACTAAGAATACGAGCATAACAAGTATTCAAATGAAAAGGCGAAGCGTGTATATCTCCTACACAAAGAATGCTAGGGTCCAACTATATTATTTCAGCAAGGAAAAAAAATAAAACAAAAGAAAAAAAAATAGACGCTCCAAGTAAACTTCATATGATGTGACCGAATAAAAATATAGTTTCACTAGAAGTGACCTGATAAATTGTTCATGAAGAAGGGGATGACTTGGGAATCCCCAAGCTTAGATGCTTGAGTCTTCTTATAATTTTCTGGGATGAACCACGGGGGCATCCCCACGCTTTGACCTTGCACTCTTCTTGATCACATTATATCACCCTCTTCTCTTGACCCTTGAAAACATCCTTCACACCACACTCAAAGAGTAATTTGCATTAGAGGGTTAGTGCAACAATAAAAAATTCATGGGTTCTGCATGGTCACAAGTGTTGTTGATACTTTTAAACATTAGCTACGTCCACTGATGTTTCATGAAGCAAAGAAATCCACTTGACATCGTAAAAGAGCAAATGCAAGGAAAATGGCACACTCTGCCAAAACCTAAACAGTCTGTAAAGACGAATTTTTTAGGGGCACTTATGTTGCTCAGACCGAAAAACTTAAAGAACAAAAAAGTTTTGGAATTAGCTGAGGAATAAGCACAAAACATTTCAGGTCATTTTGATCTTAATGGATTTTATACGATTTTTTACGGTGCACAGCAGAAATTTGTTTCCTGCGCAGAAATCCAAAACCAACTCCAACTTTCGTTAGAAACTTCACTTGGTACAACTAAAACATGAAAATAAAGATACAGAGGAGTTTCTACAGAATTATAAAACCCCTTGACTCAATAAAACAGAGAAAAACAAAGCAAAAATAAAACCATTGGTTATCTCCCAAGAAGTGCTTTTCTTTAACGCCTTTTAGCTAGGCCTAGAAAAATGGAATCAAGTGTTTTCAAATGAAGAAGCATCAAGAAAAAAGTATAAAACAAATTTAAGTCTAACCCACTTCCTATGCATAGGAATATTGTAAAGAAATAAATTAAAGAAGCTCAAACTAGAAATCATGGGAAGTTAGAACAAGAGCAACTTCAAAACTTCCAACAAAAAGAGAGGTGTTTTAGTAACATGAAAGTTCCTACAACCATGTTTCCCTATCTCATAATAATTTTCAGTAGCATAATGAATAAACTCAACAACATAATTATCACATAAAGCATGTTTGTCATGGTCTAAAAGCACACAATTCATATCAAGCTCAAAAACAGTGGGATCAAAATTTAAAATCAGCTCCTCTTTCTTCCCACTTTTAGCAATGGCAAAACAAGATGATTGATCACTCATAAAAGGTATAGGACACATTATAGAAATCCTATTTTCAGTAGCATTATGATTTATAACATCAAGTAACATATGACTATCATCAAGAACGTTATCATATAAATTTTCTAAACAAACTTCCTCATTATCATGCATATCAATAGTTGGAATAAATAGAGGATTATCATAGTATTTATCAAAGTAGCATGGATTATCATAAATAACAATAGCAATATCACAAGTTTCATTAATAGTAGTATCAAGGTCACAAGTATAACAAGTATCAACTTCATCAAAAAGGGATATTTCAAAAGAATCAATAGGATCATCACAAGTACGAGTTAAAGAGTTACTCTCATTAGGAGGTAGACATGGGTTCCATTCTTCCTCCTCTTGATCATCACTATCCTCCTCTTTTTCATTCAATGAGCTTCGAGATTCAGCAATTTCTTCTTCCATAGGCTCCTGCAAGGCATCAGTTACTTCCTTTGGTGGAGAGCGTCTTTTAAGATATTTAATTATGTAGTAATTACAATCTTTGTAATTATCAAATAAATATTGAAGTATACCATAGATCTCATATTTATAAGGTGCATCATCAATATTTTCAATAAAATAAGCAATTTCGAATGCACCCTTCCAAGCAATAAATTCCTCAATTTGTTCCACATCATCAAAGTCATAATTTCCCTTAACATAAGAAGATATGGTAACATCATAATTATACTCACATTGAAAAGTTAGGTGTTTAAACCTCCTACATTAACAAGATTGATCAAAGCAATAACTAACATTTTAAGTAGAGCACACGTATCTAGGAATGATATGCAATTTATTAATTGTTCCCACAAGTGTATCCCTTTTTGTGACAAGCGGTGTTCCTTATAATATTTTTGTTGTTCTTCCGTGAACCCACCTTGCCAATAAGATCTAGTTTCAAAGACATCAAACATTGCTAGCAAGCATGATAAAGCAAGTAACAAGCAACATAATAACAAAGTAAAAAATGGTTAGAGGTGAGAGACTCCCCTTGCAGAAATTCTCTTCCTCCCCGGCAACGGCGCCAGAAAAGTTGATGGTGCCAGAGTTGGTGGGAGGCTGCCTGCTTCTTGATGACTTCGAGTTCCCCGGCAACGGCGCCAGAGAAGTGTTTGATGCGTGTGTAACACACGTTCGTTGGGATATCCCAAGAGGAAGGTTTGATGAGCACAGCAGCAAGTTTCCTTGGAAAGAAACCAAGGTTGAATCGACCAGTAGGAGGAAGGAGTAACTTCAGAAGGTTGATGTAGTTGAGATGGTAGGGCGCACTACCGGTTCAGCAGCAATGTGGAACCTACACAACACAATCAAATCACTTTGCCCCAACGAAGCAGTGAGCTTGTCAATCTCACCGGTTTTATTGAACACGAAGAGGTTAAACGTATGGTGTGGAAAACAGTATAAGAACAGTATAAAAACAACAGTAGCAGTGTGAAAACATTGGAACGAGTGTGTGTATTATCAGTATGAGAAAATAGACCGGGGTCCACAGTTCACTAGAGGTGTCTCTCCATAAAAGATACCTAACATGCGTGGTGAACAAATTACAGCTGGGCACTTGAAAGATAAAGAAACATGCATGACATAAAGATTACTATGAGATTCATGCGGGCATTACAAAAAAAAATACATATATCGTCATCCAACTGCATCTATGATTAATAATTCACCCTTTGAATATTATCTGAACAAACGTTGGATATTAAGTTGCAACCAACGGATAATCGCAGTAAGCAAAGTGTGTAATGTAAATAATATAAACGAAGTAAACATCATTGTTTTCTCCCTAATGGCAACAACACATCCTCCATCCGTCATGTTTCTGTCACTCGAGCACAAATGCAAAGGAGGCATGAACCCACTATCGAGCATAAATACTCCCTCTTGGGGTCACTAGCATCTAATTGGCCAGAGTATCTACTAACAACAGAGAGCATGCAAGATCATAAATAACATACACACGAAGATAACATGATAGATTGGTAATCAAAAGACATAGCATTCAATAATCATCGGATCCCAGCAAACACACCATATAGCATTACAAATAGATGATCTCGATCATGTGAGTCAGCTCACGAGATCTAAACATGAGGCATAAAGTGGACATGACAACCATCTAGCTACTGCTATGGACCCGTAGTCCAAGGATGAACTACTCACACATCACTCAGGAGGCGGGCATGGTTGTGTAGACCCCTCCGGTGATGAATTTCACTCCCGACAGGGTGCCGGGGAGAGCTTCAGAACCCTCCTGATCTCGGGTTGACGGTGAAGGCCGACTCGGGTGTTTCTCGGGAACAAGTGGTATATTTTTAGGATTGACGTATCGGGGGGAATAAATAGGCGAAAGGGCGATGTCCACGTGAGGTGTCGCCGCCCATGTCACTGTGTTGGCGCCCTCGGCCTTGCCACCGCGCCGGCATCCTGGACCTCTCCACCACCTGCCGCCATGTAGGACCAAGGTAAGCTTCACCTGCTGTGTTCCTCTCTTCCCCTGCCCGAACCATAGAGTGTAGATGCCCCCATAAGGATGAACCCTAGAATGTAATTTAGCAGCCATATTATAGCAACCACGAACCAACCTAGGATGTTGGTGACAATACATAACGGTGGGATTTGTAAATCATAATAGTTGATGTCTAGTAACCAAGTACCTTACTAAAAAGGAATAGAAACTGTGAGATTTGGAGAACTTTTGCTAATGTTTTTCCCGAAAAGCGAATGAATCTATCTGTTACTCAATTTAAAAACAATTTTGAATAGTTTGACAACATCTTGTGTTGTTACGAGGTACTACACGTGATGACAATCTGATGAAGGATTTTCGTGACTTCTTTGGAACTAAATAACGTCATAGATATAAGGGTTAGTGAGATTAGTACAAAGTTGTACCCTTTTGTGCACATCCATAACGGTGACTTCTACAAGTCACCGTTATGGATGTAGAAAAAAGGTACAATTTTGTTCTGATCTCACTAAACCTTACATATGTGATGTTCTTTAGTTTCAAAGAAGTACAAAAATCCTTGTGTTCATGCTTTCTCTGGTTACCATGAGGTGTACTGGCTCGTAACAAATACAAGATGTTGTTGAGCTCTTTAAAATTGTTTTGAAATGGAGTTCCGGATAGAATGTTTCGCTATTTGGGGCAAATTTTAGCAAGAGCTCTTTTTTATAAGTATCCTTTTTTATATACATTTAGGTTGGTTTAAATTAACGTGTTTCATTTAGGATGATCTATTTGATGTATGTTTCTTAGAATTTATTTTTGTGTAACAAACTATTGTAGAAAATGGACTTCTTTAGGCTGTTCATATTTTTCATGTCGTCCTGAATTACCGTTATGCCCTGCTAAATTATGTAACAGGTTTATGTTTTTCTGAATATGGACGAAAGTCTTGATGTCATCCAAGTGGGCGACAAAGGTTTGCGTGTTAGTCCACAAAACGTCGAAACAGGGTACAACAACATGCTTGCATCTGTCGTCCGCGAAGTCTAGAACATCCACGACGACAACGTTGGATACAATGTACACAATCTTATTCTCTTAAAACTTCACCGAAGGTAAAATTTCCCTACGATTACAACAACGACGATCTCGCATTCCTCAAGTTTAGAAAAGCCTTTAGTTCCTGGAATATAGGTTGAACAAAGGTTACTATGATACAAAATTTGTCGAAGTACAAGCAAGATATCCTTCTATTAGTTAAGGCGATTGGAACAAACCTTTCAAGACTAAGCATGCTATGTAATATCTAGCTATTGGCACAAACCTTTCTACGTACGTAGCATCCGGCGGAGATTGAGACATACTTTGTTGTTATGTGAAATTGAATGTTATGTAATACTTTGCTGTAAATATATCTAGCTATTGGTGCAAACATTTCTATGTAGTATCCAGCAGAGATTGAGACATACTTTGATGTTATGTGAAATTGAATGCTATGTAATACTTTGCTGTAAATATATCTAGCTATTGGCACAAACCTTTCTATGTAATATTCTGTGTGTGTGTGTGGAATTTACAACAACAATTTGTTCTATATTTTTGTTTACAAAGATCATATTCGTGGCGAACAACCTATTTTGAGCGCCACTAGTACATGATATCCATGGCGCACAGTTCGGGTTCAAGCGACACGGGTACAGGAATTACCCGTGACACACACATTGCTCTGTTCGCCACAAGTATCCATGCGTACCTATGGCGCACAAGAAACGTTCGCCACAAGTAGACACTTACCACGTGGCATAACAGTAGTTCCGCAGGCTAGTTCCCCACTGGAGGTGCAAATCAGTGAGGAACATGTAGGATTTTTCCTACTAGTGTTGGACACCTCAGTCGTTGGACCTAGGGGACCGGAATCTCCGTGATGGAGCTGGATGCCGGAATATCTAACCTACCTTCGGTTCACCTCCAGACAGGGATTCTGTCCGGTGGACGCTTTGGCAAGGCTAAGTCCAAGATTGGACCCTGGAGTTTCCAAACAATGCAACATCGGAGTCTCAGGACAGGAGGAACAGAATGTCTAGCCTGCACAACACGGAATATCCGACATGCACATCAAGCTAAAAGTTTTCTCCAAACATGTTTATGGAAAGGCTATATCGGTGCAATATGTGTGTGTTATTGATTGATTAACCCATAACTTACACTGATCAACCCCCCCTCGTGATATTATGCTTTCCCTACGACTTAATAAAAGCTATAAAATCTACGAACACCAATCTTCGATCTTTTATCCTTTTTGAGGGGTCGATCATAGTCTTGTGTTTTTTATAAAATTATCCTAAAGAACTTAGCACACTGTTAAATATCACTTGTGTTGTTAACAAACACCCAAAACATATGTATGCATGAAATTCCCTTACAGCGGCTCGCCTGCCCACGTGCGGGGACTTGTAGAGAACTTCAGTTGGCTATTCTTGACTATTTAATTGGTTCAGGGCCTGTTAATAGAGTGGGATAAAAGGGCGACCGCCTCAGCCCGAGAGGAAAAGGAGGCCGGATACTAAACTATACTTGCAACTCTTATACTATTATTATCAGCCATATACAAAATACAATTCACTATTTACAAACAATTAAGAAAGGAGCTCGGTATACATGAAAATTTCACACGACAGACAAATACAATTTACCATGTACGAACAAACCAATTAGATTGGCGGTAGCACATTTAATTCTCCGCTAGTCTCCCTTATGGACATCTTACACAAGTTGTATCAAAAGTTGTGCTAGATTAATTTTGTTTCATGCCTAACTTCTTATTTGAGAACATAACATGAGCAGTTGATAGAACACAGTACAAAAACGCATTGTGATCATATATCCTTTTTGTGTGCAAAATGAAGGAGAACCCATAACAACACGTACTTAGTTGTTTCTTGAATTTTGGGTATGGTATTCCAAGCCCACCAAGCTAAGCTAGTTTCTTGGTCACAACGAGTTAAAAGAAAAATTCCAAACTAGCATTGACATTACCATGTTTTCAGCTTATTATTGAGCTCACTGTAACTTGTAAAACTTATTTTGGCCACAAACAAAAAATTTATGCAAACTTTTCAATTTATACTACATAAGTTTCTAAAGGTCTTCTTACCTAACAAGACGCTGTAAAATTCTACCAAGATATTTGTTCAGCCCTACTCTTTGTAATATCTACCATATAATTAATAATAATAATATTAGAAAAGAACATTCACATTGTAGTATATATACCCTATGATATTAATTTTTGTTAAGATTCAAGGAAGTGTACGTTTTCCTTTTTATGTTTTCACATTTTGGATGGTTATGTATATTGTAAAAAAAATGTTTCCGAAAGAAAAATGTTTTACAAAACTCACATATATTGACATACATTGCAACCGTATAGCGTAAAGCATAACAATAAATATTGAGAAACGATATTGCAGGGTTAACAATGCTAACTAAATACCATATACAAAATTCAAAACTAAAAATAATATAATAATAAAATAAATATAAAATTTTAATATAACTATACGTATTTGAGTCGCCCTGGGTCAAAAAATCCAGTTGTATCAACCCTTGGTATAATATTGTTTTTCTTGGAGGGTGAATCTTCAAGACTGATTCTCTTGCTTAAATTTATTTTGATTGACGGCAATTAATCAGACTAATGGGAGAGCATCTAATCTTAATTTTAATTATGGTAGGGGATGGGGTTTATGTTCCTCCCAAGAGGTATGTCGCTTCCATTCTCAGGCATAATGACAATGTGGTTGTGGGAATGACCAATTAGTCCTTGGAGGCAGATATATCTGGCGTAGACCTCCTGTTTGGGAAGTTTGGAGCGCTGCTTGAAGTCTACAATTTCCGGAACACCAAGACCGGTGCTAGAAGGGGCATCGCCATAAACTTCATTGAGAGGAGCGATACCTAGGCGGCGATCGACGCCATGGATGCAGTATGGCTATGGTTACCACATCCTCTACGTTGGTTGGGCTCCTTACCACTTTGGGAACTGATATGATGCTTTCCTATCCATTTAGCTCCCAACATTTACTCAATCTGGTTATCGGCATGTAGATTCGCAAATAAAATCATATGGTAATGCTACCATTATTTTAGTGTACCTTACCATCATTGAAGAAACACATATACAAAACTGAAGGAAAGGGGCAAACCACCAACCAAAAAAAACTTAAAGGGGGGAGGTGTTTCGGCTCCTGGTTGCATATGCACGCTATATTTAAAGTTCATTTTAAACATATTATAAAATGTCGAAAAATTACAAAAGAAATGTTCTCACATAGATCTTAACATCCCGTGTGTTCAAGTCGTTTCATGAAAAAACGATATTTTTTGTCTTTTTTATACACGACACGAAATTGCCGGTTTTTCGTGAAACGACTTTGTGTACACATATATTGTTAATATCTATGCGCGATTGTTTTTAAAAAAAAACGACATCTCAAAATATGTTTTTTAAATCCTGGATGCATATGCATCCGGGAGCAAAAATGGATTTCACCAGGTGGACTGCCAACTCAATTTAGAGGAGGAAAATGTTCATATTACATGCTAGTGAAATTTAGTTGAAAAAAGAAGACAAAAAGAGAAAGGGCTTAGCAGATTACAAGGACCGCTCGATGTCTTCATGTTGCACGCATGTCTCCACTGCATGTTCATGCGCCCGCACCATCTGGTAGGAACCGAGAACCAAAATGTCATCTTTGATCCGCTCTAGAACATGATTTTCTGGCATAATTGTGGAAAATTTGTCGGCATATCTCCTTCGAAATAGGCCTAAAAGTGTCTCCAACCGGGTACCTCAAACCCTCCCTATCACTGTCCGCTCAATGTCCGGCAGGAGAGATTACAAAAACAACACCCAACTTGTTTCTCAGATCCTTCCTATATGACCGGGCTGTCCGACAAAACCTAAACTCAAAGCAAACATGGGGAGAGTTTGGGGGTAGGAACTAGGAAAAGGCTACCCCGTCATGCCTGCCCTGGCCGCATGAGAATTTTTTGTTTCCATTTCTTTTCCTTTCTTTTGTCCTTCATTTATTTTACTCTCTCCTTCTCCACCAATCACATGCATGTGACCTCATCTTTGGGGGAATTTTAGGAAACATGGTTTGGAGGAGATTTTTTTAGGCTGCCTGGTCGCTGTCTGCGGACACGTCGCGAACAGTTTGGGAGGGGGGAGATTTTTGGATCTCCGGTTGGAGATGCTCTGGCCCCATAGAAGGTCACCATTATCTCGTCCTTTTTGACTTTATCGGACACGAACATCCAGCAATCAGTTGGGATGGAGAATTGATCGCGATGAACATTCAATCGAGAGGCCCCAGTCCAATCAACAAGAAGTTTACAAAGCCCTGAACAAAGCCAAATCAGTAGCCGATTTTGGCTCTTGGTCACATAGAGAACATCAATCTCCATGATTCGTACCTCTTTGAAGAAAACAGATCATCCGTGAGGATGCCCTCCCAAAGCCATAGCCGCATAAAAAAATTGCACTTCGGATGCGCCTTACTTTTCCAAAGCTTAGCCATAACCCCAAAGAATCCTAGGAGCTAAGAAGAATAAATCGAGGCCATACCGAAGGATCTCGGGGTTGTGGAATTTCATTAGATCTGATCCTCCATATCAGATAGAGAAATCACTGCAGCCGAGTCCTCAAGTTTGTGAATTCCCTAATATGGCCCTTCGAGATGACATGATGCAATTCATCCGTCCATTTCTCCACTGTGAGCACCAACGCCATTGAAATCTTATTTAATCTTGAAAGTTTGAATACGATGGGGACAATCTCAGCTAGTGCCATTCCACCGAGCCACCTAGAGGTATAAAACTGTCGCACCCGGACTTCTAGAGGATACTCGCAGTTCCGTTGAACAGTAGATGATTGGATTACGGGGCCTACCTGCACCCGCACCTCTTACGAGTAGGCCAACACACGTATGTGTGACAACCAACCCCTACTGTTCACCGTCTACGCAAACCATCCCATAGAAATCAGGACACTACCATTGACGTACTTCATAACATACACACATGGTACGTCAACGGCTTTTGAACAAGTGATATCACAACGAATCTCTAAGACACAAAAGATGGAAATAAGTTGCAAATAGCTCTCACTAGAGCAGAGATAGCAAATACAATCATCCAGAGGACACATGTCCCAACAATTCATCATTACATCACAGCGGAAGCAAACAAAGTGTCTGAGTACAGACAAGATCCAAATAGGCCTAAGAGGCCGGGAATGAAAGGAAAACGGAGCCCATCCACGTAGTCTCGGATCCTGCCCAGGTCCTCTATCTACTCGTCAATAGCCTCGTCATACTCCACGTAGTAACCACCATGAGGATCCTCGGAAACGTAGTCTGCAGAACACGCAGCCCCAAAGGGGTCAGTATAGAAAAGTACTGGCAAGCAAGACGCACATGATACCAAAGTGTACCCGGCAACACCAAGTACAGATGCTCTGGGTTCAACGGAAGAATAGGTGATGTAAAGATGCGGCAGCTGGCTGCACTAACCAACTACAGAGACACACTACAACATCCGGCTAAAAGAAAGAAGATAAGATAGCGTATCGTAACCAACTACCACTAACATCAAACAAACCCATCCTGGATCTCGCCCCTTATCCTAAGAAGCACTCCAAGGATAACTCACACAGTTGGATTAATGATGTTCAGATTAATGTGTCAATAATCCTATTACTAGTCAACTTAGTATTAGTTAGGTGTAAGTTGTTCTGAGTACTTGTTAGCCAGCACTTTCACCAAGTCATCCATAACCGCGGACAACACGGCTTCTCGAGAAGATTTAACCCTGCAGGGATGCACCAATTTGGCCGTACATGTAAGAATATCCCGCCAGACGGGAATCAAACCCACCAAGCGAGGCACTCAACACAACCCAACTCTTCTTCGCATCAAGCCCAAAGAACCCCGTGCAATTGAGCGCACGGCTAATCAAGCCCCACGAAGAAAAGGGGACCCTCATAGCACTCTAAGAACGTGTCTCCCTAAATGCCGACTACAAAAGTTCCACCCTGGCCACAGGTTCGCACCTGCATATACATGCGGGAAATGGAAAACCCAAACTATGAGGCGATTTGGACTAGATGCGAATCGAATCAAATTGAGGGGGGCGCCCATACACGCTTCCCACATGCGGTTAGTGCGCTCATCATGGATCAGTAGACAAGACCCTTTTCCTAATTAGGGTCGACACTAGCAGGCCTCAAAACCACGCCGGGCCTCCTGCCGGTGCCTTATCATCAAATTATTATTACCTCAAACATTAGCAGGTTATTGTTGAAACATCGAGCCCCTAGAACATAATAAATATGGTAACAGAAATAACGGACAGCAGACTCGAGCACAACAACCCTAAGCATGCTAGTAAGACACGGGCAACAAGCAACGGGGTTATAGGTGTGGAGGTGAGGCAATATCAGGGTTATAAGATAACATGTGATAGGATCGGGACATAAGCAACGAGTCATAAGGTTAGCAGGATAGACAACGGAAAGTATCGTATCCAGTGTGGAAAGGACACAATGGTTCATGTGAGTGAATACTTGCCTGCAAACTCAGTAGCCTGGTATTGAGCTAACTCCTCTGAAGTAGTGTCGTAAACCTCATCTGTCTCAACGTCGTCGTCTATTCGAGAAGAAGCAAACAAACAACGAAGAGAGACGAACAATCAATAACATGGCATAATGCACAAACATGGTATGATGCATGACAATTTAATTGGTGCATCAAAGATAAGCTAATTGACATGGTAACATAATTAAATGGGCCCATATGCAATTTGGATTGCATATGGAAAAGCCCAATAATTAAGGTTGGACTAAATGATCTATAAGTAACCATCATGTGAAAGTAGATTAGAATGATGCATGGATGATGTTAACAAAAAGGAAACAACAATAGCTTCAATTTGATTTGAAGTTTACCAAGTTTGGAAAATTATTTATTAAGTTATGGAAATTTGGCTTCTTAATGAGGTACACAAGCATTTGTTGTTTTCATCAATTTTAATTGTTCAAAATAGATAACAAAATTAATATTTGGAAAGAACACAAAATTTTAGGTGGAATGCATGTTTCATTTGTTGACAATGGATTTAAAATGAATTAATTATGAATTAAACAAATTTAAACAAGATTTAAATGGATTTAATTCAAGTATGAATTTATTTGAATTTTTATTTGCTCAAACCATTTAATAAAATTCATATTTGGAAAGATTATGTTTTTCTGGTTTGAAAACATATTTTACAAATTAAATTTGAGTTTAAATTGAATTAGTTATGAATTTGACCAAATTTAAAATGAGTTGTTTGAATTTGAATTTAGTAAACATTTGAAATGTTCAAAACAGTAAACAAATGAGTTAAACATGTAGAGAATTTAATTTGGGTTGGAAAACATATTTTATTTATTTTATTTGGACTTGTTATGCAAAAGTTATTCAAATTTGAAATTTGAGGGGCTATTGTGTGAATTAAACAGTTTTAAATTTGTTACAGGGGCCTAGGTGCGAAGCAGAATTACAGAATAGGTCCCTTGGGACCTTTTCTACCCAGCAGAATGACCCCTGGGTCACTGGCCTGTGGGCCAGTGCCCAGTTGGCGCTGCGTGGCGCGCGGGTGTGCGCATGCGTGGCCTCCGCGGTCGCTGGCAGGTGGGACCTGTACGCGTGCGTGGCAAAGTGCCAAAAAGGGGGGTGGATTAATCCGCGAGGCGAGGGATCGATCCCTGGCCGCGGGCGCGCGCGCACTGGGCGTTGCCACTACGCTGAGCTACTGTCTGTTGACAGTATAGGAGCGCGAGGGATGATAAGGTTCAGTTTCAGTTGGTTTTACTGAAACTGAAAGTTTCAGTCTTTCTGAAACTCGCTGTCATCTGCGCACGGTGGCCTCCGGCGACGCCCCGCTCGCTGCTTGCTGCGTGGATGCGTGTGTGCTCGTGGGTGTACAGGGAAGTGTGCGGTGTCGAGGAGGCAGAGGGGAAGGGGAGGACGCGGTGCTCACCCCTCCTGTCGTCGATGCAGCGGCTCGGTGGCGGAGGTGAACGACGGCGACGGGGAAGAAGATGGCGGCGGTGATCCGGGGGCTCTCAGCCCTGGTCGAGGAAGCGAGGAGGACGGCGGAGGAGAGGGGCTCCGATTCCCGCACTCGTCCTGCTGCGAGGGTGACTAGGTCGACGGCGATCGCCGGAGATTCAGTTACGGTGGTGCGGTGGTGGGGTTCAGAGGTGGGGAGCAGAGAGGGACAGCGGGAGAGAGGAGAGGAAAAACATGGCGGCGCGGCGATGGAGAAGGAGGAGGGAGGTTAGTGCAGAGGAGGAGCTCGCGGCTAGGGTTATAAGGAGGGGGAGGTGGTGCTCGTGGCCGTCCCTGCCTCTGTAGCTCGACGTGGACAGGCGCATCGCGCGTACAGAGGTAAGTGACGAGGGGGGGTAGCAGGCCGTGGCTGGTGGGCTGGGCTCAGCCCACTGGCCTGCCCTCTCCCTCTCTGCGTTTTTTTTTTGTTTTTCTGTTTTTTTACTGATTCTGTTTTTTTTTGCAGAAAAAGAAAAAGGAAGAAAAGGAGAGAAAAGGAAGGTTTTAGGGGTTTTAAAATTTTGTGCTAATTTTTATAAGTTGTCCTTTACAAAAAGCACCAATTTGCAAACTATTGTTTTTCAAAATTTTAAAATTAGTTGCTGTTTGTATTTTAATTGAATTTGAGTGAAATTTTGATATTTAAGTGAATTATTGAAAAGAACAATTTACTAGTTTGAACTTTCTGGTTTATTGGAAACAATTTGATGTTTTGATTTGAATATTTTTATTTGGAAAATTGTAACAGAACAAGTATGAAACAAAGATTTTGAAATTTGATTTGAAATTCAATCAACATATGGATGCAAAATGATGACATGATGCAAATGAAAAAATAAAAACCGGGAACAAATCATTCTAAATTGGGAGTTTTCATACTTGGGATGTTACAAAACGCCCTCCCCCCCCTTGAAGGAATCGCCCCCCGAGATTCCTACCTAGAAGAGAAAAGGTCCGGATACTTCTTGCGAAGATCCTCTTCGGTCTCCCACGTTGCCTCTTTATCGGAATGATGAGACCGCTGCACTTTTACGAACTTTGTGCTCTTGTTGCGAGTCTTACGCTCGGTCTCATCGAGAATGCGAACAGGATGCTCTTCATAAGAGAGGTCTTCTTGCAGATCAATGGAATCATGATCAACTGCACGACCTGGATCTTTGAAGCACTTCTTGAGCTGAGACACGTGAAACACATCGTGCACCTTGGATAGTTTTTCTGGAAGTTCAAGACGATAGGAATTTTCCGCACGCCTTGAGAGAATGTTGAAAGGACCAATGTATCTTGGTGCCAGCTTTCCTTTGACACCAAAACGATGAGTGCCTCTGAGGGGAGTTACACGGAGATATGCTTTGTCTCCAGCTGCATAGACCATGTCCGTGTGTTTGCTGTCATAGTAGCTTTTCTGACGAGACTGAGCAATCTTGAGATTGTCACGAATGATGCGAACTTTCTCTTCGGCTTCCTTAACAATGGCAGGGCCTAAGAGTGAACGTTCACCAGCTTCAGACCAATTGATTGGACTCCTGCATCTGCGGCCATAGAGAGCCTCAAATGGTGCCATGCCTAGGCTTGCCTGGAAGCTGTTGTTGTAGGAGAATTCAGCATATGGAAGACATTCCTCCCATTTCATGCCAAAAGAGATACCACATGCTCTGAGCATATCCTCGAGAATCTGATTGACTCTTTCGACTTGCCCTTGAGACTGAGGGTGATAAGCTGTGCTGAACAGAAGTTTGGTGCCCAATGCTTCTTGAAAACTTTTCCAGAAATGAGAAGTGAAGATACTTCCACGGTCTGAGCTTATTTCCAATGGAACACCATGAAGAGGAACAATCTTTGCTGTGTAGAGCTCTGCTAACTGGCTAGCTGAGATTGTCTCTTTGACAGGAAAGAAGTGAGCTACTTTAGTGAGTCGATCAATGACAACGAAGATTGCATCGTTGCCCTTCTTGGACTTTGGAAAACCAGTGACGAAGTCCATTTCAATCATGTCCCACTTCCACTCAGGGATTTTCAGAGGTTGGAGAAGACCGGCTGTTTTCTGATGAACCGCCTTAACACGTTGACAAACGTCGCATTCAGAAACGTATTGAGCAATTTCACGTTTCATGCTAGGCCACCAATACAGTGTCTTGAGATCCTGGTACATTTTTGTACTTCCAGGGTGTATGGAGAGAGGAGTTTCATGAGCCTCCTTGAGAATGACATCTTTGAGACTTTGAATTTGAGGAACTGTAATGCGTCCTTCGAAGAACACAGTTCCCTTGTCATCAATTGAGAATGACTTAAATTTGTCCTTGCCTTCTTTGATGCGCTCTACCATCTTCTTGATTTCAGCATCACAAAGTTGTTCAGAACGAGTCTTGTCCTCGAGAGTTGGACTGGTTGTCAAGTTTGCAAGATAGCCTTGAGGAACAAGACCAAGGTTTAGCTTCTGGAATTCTTCATGCAGAGGAGGTTGGCTTTCCATGATCATGAGATTATTGCAATACGACTTGCGACTGAGAGCATCGGCCATAACATTAGCCTTGCCTGGAGTATAAGAAATGGTAAGATCAAAGTCTTTAATCTTTTCAATCCATCTCCTTTGCCTGAGGTTTAGATCTGGTTGAGTGAAGATGTATTTCAGACTCTTATGATCGGAAAAGATTTCAGTGCGATTACCCAACAAGTATTGTCTCCATTTCTTGAGGGCAAACACAACTGCTGCGAGTTCAAGGTCGTGAGTGGGATAATTGAGCTCATGGGTGTTCAACTGACGTGAAGCATAAGCCACAACTTGACGTTCTTGCATAAGAACTGCACCTAAACCTTGGAGAGAAGCATCACAGAATATTTGGAAAGGTTTGGAAGGATCTGGGCCAACCAGAACTAGTGTAGAAGTGAGTTTAGTCTTCAGGAGATTGAAACTTTCATCACATTGTGGAGACCAAACGAACTTCTTGTCCTTCTTTGTGAGGTCAGTGAGAGGTTTGGCAATCTTGGAGAAGTTTGGGACGAAACGACGGCAATAGCTAGCCAAGCCGAGAAAACTTCTTACTTGCTTCACCGTCTTAGGAGGTTTCCAATCAACAATTGCTCTAACCTTTTCTGGATCAATGGCTATGCCCTTGGCAGAGATGACATGACCAAGGTAAGCAACTTCTGAAATCCAGAACTCACATTTGGAGAACTTGGCATAGAGACGATGCTCGCGAAGCTTCATGAGAGTGAGACGAAGGTGTTCTTCATGCTCTTCCTTGGATTTTGAGTAGACAAGAATGTCATCAAGATATACCACAACGAACTTGTCGAGGTATTCATGGAAGACAGAATTCATGAGTCGAGAGAAGGTCGCCGGTGCATTGGTGAGACCAAAGGACATGACGGTGTATTCATATAGACCGTAGCGAGTGGTGAAGGCTGTCTTTGGAATATCCTCTTTTCTGATCTTTATTTGATGGTAACCCATTCTCAAGTCCAACTTGGAGAATATTGAGGCTCCAGCAAGTTGATCAAAAAGATCATCGATACGAGGAATTGGATACTTGTTTTTGATGGTTTTCTCATTGAGAGGACGATAGTCAACAACGAGTCTCTTTGTTTGATCCTTCTTCGCAACGAACATAGTTGGGCAACCCCAAGCCGAGGAACTAGGTTGAATGTAACCTTTTTCCATGTACATATCAATTTGCTCCTTTAGCAATTTCAGCTCAGGAGGAGCTATCTTGTAGGGATGCTTAGAGATTGGAGCAGTACCTGGTTCAAGTTCGATCACGAACTCAACAGCTCTGTCTGGAGGCATTCCTGGCAATTCTTTTGGAAAGACGTCAGGGAATTCGAAAACCACCGGAACATTTTCAAGTAGAGGTAGAGGTTTTGCATCGAGGGTGCATAGCTGAATGGAACTTGATTCATTTGGAGAATAGACTATCTGGCCAGAAGGGTGGAACAGAGTTATTGACTTTTGAGCACAGTCAATTTTTGCTTTATTGGCCTTCAGCCAATCCATACCAAGAATGACATCAATGTCAGAATTTCCCAGCAACATGAGAGAAGCAAGGAATATGCGTCCTCCAATTAGGATTTGATTGTCCATACTTATCTTGGAAGTTAACATTTGAGATCCCGGGGAGTGAACAGTGATTTGATTGCTTAGTGGAACCACAATTAGGTTGTTTGTTGTGGCAAAGATCTTTGACACAAAAGAATGCGATGCTCCGGTATCAAACAACACTTTAGCTGGAAAAGAGTTTACGGGGAATGTACCGAGAACGACGTCAGGAGCTTCCTCAGCTTTGTCGATCTTGACATGATTCACCCTTGCGGTCCTCCCGACAGGCCTGTTGTTGGAGTTGAAGGCCTTAGGCGGGGGAGCGCGCACCATTGCCTGGTTTGTGTTAGGACGAGGTGGTGGTGGAGGTAGCTGCCTCTGCGTGCACTTGTCGGCGTAGTGTCCCGTCTGCTTGCACTTGTAGCAAGTGACGACACGAGGAGGTCCTGGCCTTGGCTGCCCCATCGAACCCCTTGGATCATTCAGCTGAGCAGGGTTGGGTGGGCGGGGAGCGAAGCCTGGAGAAGTTTGGGCGTATGGAGCCCGAGTGACAGCACCATTTGGCACCCAGATGCGGCGCTTCTGCGTAGGGGTGGTCATTTTGGAGGAGGAACCACCCTCACGCGAGTGCTTGCGAGACTCCTCGAACGCCTTGCGCCCATTTTCCTCATTGAGCGCGGTGTTAACGAGATCCTCGAAGCTGTTGGCCTTGACATTGGTGAGGGCGTAATTGAGTTCCGGGTTAAAACCTCTGCGGAACCTTGCCATCTTCTTAGCTTCGGTGGACACCTCATCTCCAGCGTACCGAGCGAGGCGATTGAACTCACTCTGGTACCCGAGGATGTCCAACTTGCCCTGCTTGAGAGAGCAAAACTCTTCACGCATCCTTTCCATGAGACCATCTGGAATGTGGTGCTTCAGGAAGGCTTCCTTGAAACAATCCCACGTGACTGGCATCCTAGTTCTCATGGCCTAGAAATTTTCCCACCACGAAGCTGCCTGACCCTTCAACAGATAGGAGGCATACTTGACTTTGTCTTCTTCAGCCACATGTGCAATCTCCAGAGCCCTGGCTATCTCACGGATCCAGTCATCAGCGTCCAGAGGCTCACGTGTGGCCACGAATGCTCTTGGGCCCAGACTGAGGAACTCCTTGATGCTGACTCGTGGAGCAGTCTGGTTGATGTGCTGATTAGCCTGAAAGTGGGCCATCTGCGTCATGACTTGGGTCATCTGAGTCAACAGCTCCGCGATTGGCGGTGGCTCAGGCGTGTTGTTCCTTGTTGGCGGCATCCTGAATGGAAATGCATTTTAGCACAACAACAGAAAAGGATAGACTTGGTAACCGAAAGAGAGATTATTCTGACGCATGAATAGATAACCACAAGGTTCACCATCACATGTTCAAATACATCAGAATATCCAACACACCATAAATGGTTCCAATGCCAAAGGATAACTAAACATAGCTAAGAATGTGGATACATCGGTACTCCCATGCTCATCACGCAGGACGGCGACTAGGAGTACGGCGAGAGGTACGGTGAGGAGGACACCCACGAAAGTATGTAGAACGACGATCCACATAGATCTGACGTGGTCTGAGCCCGACTCTAGGTGTGGTGAAGTACATAGCATCGACTCCCTGTGCTCCAAATAGGGGAATCCCAGTGTAACCAGCACCAAGGTTGAGGAGTGGACCTCTGATCGGCTCGTAACCTCCAGCATCTGGCAGACGATGCCCAAATGGCTGATCGAAACGTGCAAAGCGCTCGTCTCCAACAAAGTTTGTGGTGTAAGTCGCCAGACGAGTCAAAGCAAGGTAGAGCTGCTCCCTGACTGAAGCCAACTCCTGAGATAGTGTGGTGGCAACTACGTCAGTGTGTCTCACAAACTGAGCGGTGGTGTGCAGCCTGGAGTTATCATGCTCATAAACATCCAAGTTGTCGCAGAGAGTGAAGTGAGCTCCCTCCGAAGTGATGTAACCACGGTTGGATGTGGCGATAGATAGAATCGTCAAATCCCTAGTAGTCAGCACGAAGGACGGTGAGGCTCACATAAGCTGCCTGCTGCACAGCCATATCCACTGTGGAACCTACTGCCTCGTAGCGGTGGACTACGCTCATGCCATCATCTGACAGAATGTAGACGATAGCCTGGTAGTAGGTCTGCTCAAACTCTCGCTGCTGCTCGTAGACCTGGTACTCTGGTGCCCAACGGAACCCCAGATAAGTGACCATGTCTCTCAGCATCTCCGGATAACCGGCGGTGCTCTCGCAACGAGTCATCCGAACCACCTGTGGGTAGAACCTGAGATCCATCTGCAGATGATTGGGGAACTTTGATTAGACGCCGGTAGAAGAACTGAAGTGGAAAGCAACAACAAGGTTTCAACGGACGAAAAGGATGTTGAGAAGAACAGGATATCGAAGCAACATCGAGAAACACGAGACCAAACACTCCTGAGGTACTACGGAAAACCCATCCGGGCTTCTAAAGGATCAATATCTACTGCTTAAGGAATAGAGGATCTGCTTCCGGGGCTTACACGCCTCCGTTCTCAATCGTGAGTAGGCAACATGATAAATCATGTCACAACCACCTCCATTCCTATGGTCTAGTAGATATAACTATCCTAGAGAAACCAGGATACGTGAAATCCTAACTTGAAAGTTTAGATGAGAAGAGAAAACAACGTTGCACTTTCTTACCAGAAAAAGGGAGGGTGGGTGGGGAAAGAAATAAAAGAACAGAATTCCTACTCTCACGTTTCATTTTTCCTATATAGCTACAAAATAGTTTCTAGACTCAAACTGCGACCAATAAAAAGGGATCCTACAGGCAGACAGGCTCTGATACCATTTGTCACACCCGGACTTCTAGAGGATACTCGCAGTTCCGTTGAACAGTAGATGATTGGATTACGGGGCCTACCTGCACCCGCACCTCTTACGAGTAGGCCAACACACGTATGTGTGACAACCAACCCCTACTGTTCACCGTCTACGCAAACCATCCCATAGAAATCAGGACACTACCATTGACGTACTTCATAACATACACACATGGTACGTCAACGGCTTTTGAACAAGTGATATCACAACGAATCTCTAAGACACAAAAGATGGAAATAAGTTGCAAATAGCTCTCACTAGAGCAGAGATAGCAAATACAATCATCCAGAGGACACATGTCCCAACAATTCATCATTACATCACAGCGGAAGCAAACAAAGTGTCTAAGTACAGACAAGATCCAAATAGGCCTAAGAGGCCGGGAATGAAAGGAAAACGGAGCCCATCCACGTAGTCTCGGATCCTGCCCAGGTCCGCTATCTACTCGTCAACAGCCTCGTCATACTCCACGTAGTAACCACCATGAGGATCCTCGGAAACGTAGTCTGCAGAACACACAGCCCCAAAGGGGTCAGTATAGACAAGTACTGGCAAGCAAGACGCACATGATACCAAAGTGTACCCGGCAACACCAAGTACAGATGCTCTGGGTTCAACGGAAGAATAGGTGATGCAAAGATGTGGCAGCTGGCTGCACTAACCAACTACAGATACACACTACAACATCCGGCTAAAAGAAAGAAGATAAGATAGCGTATCGTAACCAACTACCACTAACATCAAACAAACCCATCCTGGATCTCGCCCCTTATCCTAAGAAGCAATCCAAGGATAACTCACACGGTTGGATTAATGATGTTCAGATTAATGTGTCAATAATCCTATTACTAGTCAACTTAGTATTAGTTAGGTGTAAATTGTTCTGAGTACTTGTTAGCCAGCACTTTCACCAAGTCATCCATAACCGCGGACAACACGGCTTCTCGAGAAGATTTAACCCTGCAGGGATGCACCAATTTGGCCGTACACGTAAGAATATCCCGCCAGACGGGAATCAAACCCACCAAGCGAGGCACTCAACACAACCCAACTCTTCTTCGCATCAAGCCCAAAGAACCCCGTGCAATTGAGCGCACGGCTAATCAAGCCCCACGAAGAAAAGGGGACCCTCATAGCACTCTAAGAACGTGTCTCCCTAAATGCCGACTACAAAAGTTCCACCCTGGCCACGGGTTTGCACCTGCATATGCATGCGGCAAATGGAAAACCCAAACTATGAGGCGATTTGGACTAGATGCGAATCGAATCAAATTGAGGGGGGGCGCCCATACACGCTTCCCACATGCGGTTAGTGCGCTCATCATGGATCAGTAGACAAGACCCTTTTCCTAATTAGGGTCGACACTAGCAGGCCTCAAAACCACGCCGGGCCTCCTGCCGGTGCCTTATCATCAAATTATTATTACCTCAAACATTAGCAGGTTATTGTTGAAACATCGAGCCCCTAGAACATAATAAATATGGTAACAGAAATAACGGACAGCAGACTCGAGCACAACAACCCTAAGCATGCTAGTAAGACACAGGCAACAAGCAACGGGGTTATAGGTGTGGAGGTGAGGCAATATCAGGGTTATAAGATAACATGTGATAGGATCGGGACATAAGCAACGAGTCATAAGGTTAGCAGGATACACAACGGAAAGTATCGGTATCCAGTGTGGAAAGGACACAATGGTTCATGTGAGTGAATACTTGCCTGCAAACTCAGTAGCCTGGTACTGAGCTAACTCCTCTGAAGTAGTGTCATAAACCTCGTCTGTCTCAACGTCGTCGTCTATTCGAGAAGAAGCAAACAAACAACGACGAGAGACGAACAATCAATAACATGGCATAATGCACAAACATGGGATGATGCATGACAATTTAATTGGTGCATCAAAGATAAGCTAATTGACATGGTAACATAATTAAATGGGCCCATATGCAATTTGGATTGCATATGGAAAAGCCCAAGAATTAAGGTTGGACTAAATGATCTATAAGTAACCATCATGTGAAAGTAGATTAGAATGATGCATGGATGATGTTAACAAAAAGGAAACAACAATAGCTTCAATTTGATGTGAAGTTTACCAAGTTTGGAAAATTATTTATTAAGTTATGGAAATTTGGCTTCTTAATGAGGTACACAAGCATTTGTTGTTTTCATCAATTTTAATTGTTCAAAATAGATAACAAAATTAATATTTGGAAAGAACACAAAATTTTAGGTGGAATGCATGTTTTATTTGTTGACAATGGATTTAAAATGAATTAATTATGAATTAAACAAATTTAAACAAGATTTAAATGGATTTAATTCAAGTATGAATTTATTTGAATTTTTATTTGCTCAAAACATTTAATAAAATTCATATTTGGAAAGATTATGTTTTTCTGGTTTGAAAACATATTTTACAAATTAAATTTGAGTTTAAATTGAATTAGTTATGAATTTGACCAAATTTAAAATGAGTTGTTTGAATTTGAATTTAGTAAACATTTGAAATGTTCAAAACAGTAAACAAATGAGTTAAACATGTAGAGAATTTAATTTGGGTTGGAAAACATATTTTATTTATTTTATTTGGACTTGTTATGCAAAAGTTATTCAAATTTGAAATTTGAGGGGCTATTGTGTGAATTAAACAGTTTTAAATTTGTTACAGGGGCCTAGGTGCGAAGCAGAATTACAGAATAGGTCCCTTGGGACCTTTTCTACCCAGCAGAACGACCCCTGGGTCACTGGCCTGTGGGCCAGTGCCCAGTTGGCGCTGCGTGGCGCGCGGGTGTGCGCCTGCGTGGCCTCCGCGGTCGCTGGCAGGTGGGACCTGTACGCCTGCGTGGCAAAGTTCCAAAAAGGGGGGTGGATTAATCCGCGAGGCGAGGGATCGATCCCTGGCCGCGGGCGCGCGCGCACTGGGCGTTGCCACTACGCTGAGCTGCTGTCTGTTGACAGTATAGGAGCGCGAGGGAGGATAAGGTTCAGTTTCAGTTGGTTTTACTAAAACTGAAAGTTTCAGTCTTTCTGAAACTCGCTGTCATCTGCGCACGGTGGCCGCCGGCGACGCCCCGCTCGCTGCTTGCTGCGTGGATGCGTGTGTGCTCGTGGGTGTACAGGGAAGTGTGCGGTGTCGAGGAGGCAGAGGGGAAGGGGAGGACGCGGTGCTCACCCCTCCTGTCGTCGATGCAGCGGCTCGGTGGCGGAGGTGAACGACGGCGACGGGGAAGAAGATGGCGGCGGTGATCCGGGGGCTCTCAGCCCTCGTCGAGGAAGCGAGGAGGACGACGGAGGAGAGGGGCTCCGATTCCCGCACTCGTCCTGCTGCGAGGGTGACTAGGTCGACGGCGATCGACGGAGATTCAGTTACGGTGGTGCGGTGGTGGGGTTCAGAGGTGGGGAGCAGAGAGGGACAGCGGGAGAGAGGAGAGGAAAAACATAGCGGCGCGGCGATGGAGAAGGAGGAGGGAGGTTAGTGCAGAGGAGGAGCTCGTGGCTAGGGTTATAAGGAGGGGGAGGTGGTGCTCGTGGCCGTCCCTGCCTCTGTAGCTCGACGTGGACAGGCGCATCGCGCGCCGTACAGAGGTAAGTGACGAGGGGGGGTAGCAGGCCGTGGCTGGTGGGCTGGGCTCAGCCCACTGGCCTGCCCTCTCCCTCTCTGCGTTTTTTTTTTTGTTTTTCTGTTTTTTTACTGATTCTGGTTTTTTTTTTGCAGAAAAAGAAAAAGGAAGAAAAGGAGAGAAAAGGAAGGTTTTAGGGGTTTTAAAATTTTGTGCTAATTTTTATAAGTTGTCCTTTACAAAAGCACCAATTTGCAAACTATTGTTTTTCAAATTTTGAAAATTAGTTGCTGTTTGTATTTTAATTGAATTTGAGTGAAATTTTGATATTTAAGTGAATTATTGAAAAGAACAATTTACTAGTTTGAACTTTCTGGTTTATTGGAAACAATTTGATGTTTTGATTTGAATATTTTTATTTGGAAAATTGTAACAGAACAAGTATGAAACAAAGATTTTGAAATTTGATTTGAAATTCAATCAACATATGGATGCAAAATGATGACATGATGCAAATGAAAAAATAAAAACAGGGAACAAATCATTCTAAATTGGGAGTTTTCATACTTGGGATGTTACAAAAACTTGACTAGCTGACCATTACCAATCGTGATATGAGTGCAATCATCAAAGGGAGAGGCGTCAACCATACATTATCATCACCACAATTACCAACAAGTCAAACACAAGCTAAACAACATTCGCAAAATAATAAAACACAAGCTAAACAAAACAAAATTAACAAGTTCTATCAGAAGCCATAGCTTCTTTAATCTTAAAAGTTTGAATAGGTTTGGAGCAATATGTAACACCCCGTCCACTCCCGGGTAGGCTACTATTACCCCTGACACCTCGGTAGGATCGCCTTGACTGCCCCCACATATCGACACTAGTCTTAGCCAGCGGACCACTTCCAATTGTGGTATGAGTGTGCAAGCATCAAAGAGAGAGGCGTCAACCATAACATTATCATCACCACCATTACCAACAAGTCAAACACAAGCTAAAAAATATCCAAAAAATAAAATAAAAACACAATCTAAAGCCATATCTTATTTAATTTTGAAAGTTTGAATAAGCTAGGGGAAATCTATAACACCATGGCCACTCTCGGGCCAGCAACTGTTACCCTTGGCAACTTTGTACGATCTCTAGGTAGACTAGCCTTACAAACCAACACTAGTCTTTTCTATGCAGTTTGGCACGAAATCTCTAAACTAGCCCGAGAGACCAACACTTTGTCATCACTCATCTACACTCGAGAAGAAATTATTGGTCGGTCACCCATCCTGATATTACTCCAGTCCAAGCATTCTTAACATATGTATTCTATCAACATGGTCTTGTGGAAAATAAGTTGAAACTTATCGATATGGGTATTATATCAATCCTATTAAGCCCTAGGACATGATCGCACACAATCTCAGTCTATGTCGCTCCACCGAGCTACCTAGAGGTCCAAAACTTGGCCAGCTGATGACCAATTCCAGTTGTGATATTGTGTCGAAGCATCAAAGAGATAGAGGTGTCAACCTTAACATCAATACCACCAACAAATCAAACACACAAGATAAACAAAACAAACTTAACACGTCGTATCAGAAGCAATGATCTACAGGATCAGAACATCACATGCTTCTCCATGTGAGCCACGCCAAGACAAATAAACAATTGTATTTCGTGCTATGTGGTGTTTATCATGGCCTAAGTAAAAATTGTTAGACAATGAACGAAAAATGGATGTAATTCCAAATCAATCTCCTCTCACTTGGTCTAGCACTAGCGTTGAAATATAGATATATCTAAATTAATGATAGTTATTTTAAAATAGAGGGAGTATTAGGGTGTGTTTGGTTGTGTGGCTATCCTCGAGTGGTTAGGCATAGCCATTTTCTTATCTGGTTGGCCTTCGTTTGGTTTACATCATGGTAGGGATAGACAAATTGGATAACACTAGAAGGGGATGGCACGCTTTGTTGCGGCCGCTTTGGCTGTTTCTCTAACAGTATTTGTTTTTTTTACTTTTGCTGGATTGCTACCGTGTCGTTAACTGAACCTACAAACTCTTTCACAGTTGCATGTCCATCAAAAAAGTACTTTATCTCAAATATTTTAGGAATCACCTAAAGATGTTAGTCCTTCTTTGCATATGCCTCCATCTTAATCCCAGAGCGCGTATAAACCGTTGAAAACAACCCCTCAAACCTCACAAGCATTAAAAAAGTGGACCAGCAATAACAGGAGAATAATGATATGTGCACAAAAACCGTTGAGGGAAACTATTTCACTTCGATCCAAGTACACTATATGTCAACACTCAATTATACATAATACAAGATTCAACCTAGCTAATCTCCCACCTCTTGTGCAATAATATGACCTTCCTTTGCTAATAATACCATAAGCACAAAAATACAGTGCATGTTTTTAACAATGTTTGGATCCAGGTCTTTGAGAGGCTGGGATCCTCTGCAGTAACTGTATGCTACTGTACGCCCACTAACATGTGGGGCCAAGGGCTACCAATCAGTGGCAGTACTGCAGTGTATTAACTATAGAGGATGTCAACCCGTCGTCGAATACATGCCAGAAAGGCACAAATTAAACAAAACTGAAGCCACCAGCCACCAATGAGTTGGTTGGGATACTCTAAGTGTCTTGGTATGTACCTGTAGTCCACTCTTTAGTTGGGAATGCATCTTAAAATCTTTTGAATATGCATATCTAACATAAATTATCTCGGAGAACAAGATGGTGAACTTGAACTTGAACGATGAACATGATAATCTTCTATAGTATCGATTTCTTCATATGGAAGTATGATAATTACTACGCATGGCATATGATTTCGAACTGTAAACATATGGCATTCTCAACACAATCATATCATGGTCAAAATAGATACTTGGTTGGTAAGATTGAATATACTTCTCTGCCAATCTATACTTCTTATAAAGCAAAACCCCACTAACATGCATTAATGATTTTTCTATCTCAACATGCAATCTATCCACGTCACACATTCTCTTAGCCAATCGATTAGCCATGTCATATCCACTAATATCTGTGATATTACATATTTTCATGCCACAAAACCATGCCTTTTTTCAACCATATAATTATCCATGTCACTAATATTTAATTCTCAAAATATACAACAATTTCATGTGAATTAAATTTAGTATATCGATTACGTGATCAACTGAATCTTGATAATAAAATATTTCATACACCTTATACTCATTTTGTTTATAGAATATTTGTTTAAAGAGATACCCGCTGCAACGCGCGGGGTATTCTTCTAGTATCATCAATGATGCAACCACTTGCATTGTGTAGAAAAAGCAGCAAAATTCCATTACAGTCCTGAACTACCCCAAATATTTACCACCCTATGTGGCAAGTATTGATTCAATTACCTTGATGGAGAACGAATAAGACCTCTACTCCCACTACGGCGCCTGTGTCCACCTACTTCTGCGGGTTTTTCCCGCATTTGCCCTTCTAGTTTTCATTTCTTCGTAGTCTCAGCAACAGTATCTTTCAGAACCATAGACTAACAAAAGCTTAAGAAAATATGAAGATACATGATCAGCATTGCGCAAAATTACTAATGCATATTTGAATGAAAAAACGTGACATTATTTGCTTGTTAAGTTGTTTGCTCATTATCCTTTTATAAGACATTCTTGTGGTGTTTATTTCTTTTCAGCTTGGTTCACTCTGAAGTGCCCCCACAAGAAGATGCAGGGTCACGGTGAAGTGCCTCTAGGATTTTGGCACCTGATGACATGCAAGAATGAAGGAGTATTCTAGACAACCAAATTGTAGGAGCAAAAATAGTGCCAGAAGCTCCATAACTTGTGGTAGATGTATATATGCTATATCTTATTCCTTCTGAGTAAACGGCATATTACAGTCTCCATCACATGTCTATCTACAAATTAATTATCATTTTATGCCATAGAAACACCTCTAAATTCAGTAACTTTTAGGTCACTGGTGTCTTTTGAACCTTTAAATCTAGTAATGTGTTCGATTCTTGTATGCTTCACCTTGTAACTTTCAGGTTACTCATGTCTTCTGAACCTCTAAATTCAATAATGTATTCAACTCTTGGATGTTTCGCCTTGCTTCAATAGTTACTTTTAGCGGCCGAAACACGTGCGTGATGTGTGGAATATGCACTATGCACGTGATCGACATCTCGATGCTTTGATGTGTCAAACAAAATATTCTGCAGGTCGAGCAAAGCAAAGAAATCTGCTAGAAAATTTCTCCAGTCAACATAAAGTATATAGCAGACCTTCTGCCCCTTGGAATATGATTCATACGACGGGCTTCACCTTTGTTCCCTTAATTTTAAATATAATATATAGTATTAGAACACTTAAACATGCTAATCAATACAACGTACACGTTGCTCATCAAAACCAAATTAACATAATTATCACTCACGTGGACATGTACTTTACGATTTCAACATAGCCAAACACATCTTGTGTCCTTCAACTCCTCTTGGGTGCCACCCGCCCTTCCATCGACACCTTGTGTTATGTTGCTCTTACATCCAGACCCGATGATAGCTTCTAAACATGTAATCTGCATATCCAACAAATCTACCATGTATTACTGAAACAATCTTTGAGTCCTAAAAACAAATGAAAATATGCAAGACGCGAATAACAACCAGGTACCTGTTGTGTATGCATGAACAAATAATATGAGATAAACTTTTATACGGACTAACATAATTGTTGTTTTTTAGAAAGCTAACATGACTGTTAAGATACATCAATAGTTCCACATTTAGCGTGAGACAATTTGGCATCTTCTAATCCCAGAAATGTAGACTCGATTATTTCAGTACACAGGTTTATACACTTTCTATTTCAGCAACCATGTACATCATAAAGTAAAGAAAAACCATTAGACATTGCACTTAGAAAAGTTAATTGCTAGTCAATTCCACGCCATGTTCAAGTTTCCAATTCGTGACCAGAGCATGTTTTTTTATAGCACATTGAAGATAAATATTTTGCACGAGTCTGAAATAGAGAAAAAAAAAATATGAGTATGGACCATGCTCAGGAAGAATATCACGGCAGCTACGTTGACTACCGCACATGCAAATGGCCAGCAAAATCCTACATCGCCTTGTACGCTAGCACATACAAAATAAAACTTATGAAACAGAGCAGGATGAGGAGGCAAAAACAAACAAAACACATCTCTACCAGCGTGCAGCCTGTATCTAACATAAACACATCAAGTGGAGGATGAAGGAACATAACGACACTTGATACATGAAAGACTGAATTCAGACACAAACAGGGACAAAAGAGCAGCAAAGGGAGAACGAACCAGCAAAAAGGACATCAGTTGCACGGACGAAATCAACGACTGTACGGACAATACAGATGGGGAGAAAACAAGGACCAAGGAGGACAGTAAAACTAGATCAAATCGGCAACAGAATCTCCATAACCTAGCACCCACGCAAGGCGAGCACGCGCCCAGCACACCACGAGCGGTCACCCCACAACGACGCCCAACTGCCCCAATCTTGGGACTCCACACCACATGACAGAGACATAGCCGCCATAATGCCACCCAACGCGCATCACGCGCACCCCCACATAACATGTAAAAATCCTATGTAGAAAAGAGCAAACAAAGAAAGAAGTAGCGAGCAAACCAGCGCTGGCCCGACGGCGGCACTGGAGCACCGCCCAATTGTAGGACAAAACGTCGTCGTCTTCCATTAGCAACAATATGAGAATGATAGAATGAATATAACCTGTAGGCAAACGAACCTGCAAAAGGAAAGGGGTCGGACATGCCGGCACCACCGGCGCAGCTCATGTTGAGCCGGGGAGTGGAGCACCATATAGTCGTGTAGCCGTGGCCACAGAGCGACAGATGTACCAGACGTGATCGCGCTCGTCCGCATCCTAGATCAGCATAGGCTCAGTTCCGCAACAGGTCGACAACGGGATTTGGGCAGAGCTAGAGGTCGTCGCTGGTCGTCTCCGCCGGACAACAGGACGTGGGGTGGAGGGGAAAGTGGTGGCAGGTGGAGAGGAGGGAGGTGGAGGGTAGATAGGGCGGGGTGGAGGAGGGCGTGGCCAGCGACAAAAAATCTCCGGCGGCGGAAGAGAGTCGCTCGGTGGGGGTCGCCTGACGTGTAGTTTGGGTATTGGGAGACGAGAGCGGAAAGACCACAACCCGCTAACTGGCCCACAAAATAGACACGCCCCGTAGCCAAGCGTATGCACACGAAAAAATAACACGGTGACTGACATGCAGGCCCTGACGAGGACGCACCAGAGAGCTCAAATCCCTCGCCAATTAGGAAAGTAAAGGATTCATTTGAAATAGTGGTCGAGGCCATCTTGTGAAAAGTGCCGGACAAGGCTATCCACTTTTGCCTCACTCACCTCTCTTTTCGTTTCACCCCACATACGAAAAAAAACACCCCATTTCCCCCTTCTCGGTTTCTGCGATGATAGTGGCGGCTCTATATCCAACAACAGTGGTGCATCAAGGTTGATGAAAGCAAGGACGTAAGTCCATCCCTCCTAGTATTTCACCTTTCCTAGAGATCAATAAAGAGCCTTAATTGGAGGAGAGGACACTGGTGGAGGGATACCAAACCGAAAATAAGCAGCCATAGCGACGCATGCCACTTTCGTGGTGAAATTTCCACAGCTGGCGCGGCCAAGCTGTTTTCAGGTTCCACCGGGGACACCGGCACGGGTGAAGGTCCCCGCGGGCAAGGTTGTTGCTTTTCCGCACAGAGTGCGGTGTCGGGCCGGTGGCCTGATCAAGCCCGACTAGGACATGCTGGTGATGTGGTAGAGCTGGTGGCGTCCAAGGAGGGAGGCCGACGCATGACTCCACACGGTACCTGCAGATGCACGATTGGTGTATCCTCCCGCCGGCCGGAGGCGTCAAGGCCATTCCTTATCTGAACATTCATCAGCGCAGTGTATTTTAAAGTTTAGTTCTTTCAAGTCTTTGTGTAAGGTAGATTAGTTCCAAGATGACATGGAAGGGGCTAGAAATATGAAATTACTATTATACAGCTTTGAAAGTATGTGAGGGCTTAAAATCAATTTTGAGATAAGTGAGTTAATGTTAATTCTAGAGGATGATGCCAAGCAACAAGAGTATGATGACATGTTTAATTGCAGAGGGGCAGTTGGCCAATCAAGTATTTGGGTGTTCCTGTGAATGTCGGGAGAAACTCGGTCCAGGAAATGTAATTCCTGGGTGAGGAAGTGAAAGGTATGATGGATGGTTGGATGGTGGAGCCCTGTCTATTGGGGACAAGGTGATTAGAATTGATGTTTGTCTTTCATCTATGTCAGTTTATCACATGTCTGTGTTCCTGCTACACAAAACAACTCTGGAAGAGCTTGACAAACCTAGAAAGGCTTTCTTATGGAAAAGCAATTCAGCCAAGAAAAGATACCATTTGGTGAACTAGAATTTGATTTTTAAACCTAGAGCTAAAGGGGGATCGGGGGTAAAGAATCTTGCAACCTTTAATATAAGCATAATGTGCAGGTGATGGTGGAAACTGGAGGCAGGTGATGGTCCCTGGTAACAATTTATCACAGCCAAATATTTAGCAAGAGAGGGGATATCTCACATCAGGCACACAGAGCTATGAACTCTGCTTTTTGGACTGATTTATTACACATCGGGCAGTTGTATTTGCTGGGCAGGATTATGGTGGTAGGAGATGTCCGAAGAACTGAATTTTGGGGTGATGCTTGGTGTGTCCATAGACCTTTGAAAGACTTGTTTCCAGGATTTTTTTCCAGTTTGTAATGAACAGATCATAACTGTGGCAGAAATGGCTAGAAAAGATAGATACCTAGCTTCAGGAGATGGCAGACGGGTGAACTACAAGGAGAAATGAGAAACTTGCAGAACAAGATGGTTGGTGTTGCCCTAAACGACAATAATGATACCCCGAGATGGAAGTGGAAAAAATCTGGCGTGTTTTCTGTCAAATCCATGTATAAATTCCTATCAAGCAATGAGATGGATAGATCTTCCCGACATCTTTGGAAGGCGAAGGTACCTTTCAAAATTAAGGTTTGGTTTTGGTTGATCTGGCATGATGCTATTGCTACTAAGGACAACATGAAGAAAGAAAATGCATTGGCAACTATAAATGCCAATTCTGCAACAAAGACGAGACTATTCTCCATCCTTTCTTTAACTGTGATGCTGCAGAATATGTTTGGAGCGTGATAGGAACGGCGGTGGGAGATGGTAACAGGCCTAGATCTTTTCTCCAGTATTTCTGGTGGATTCCTAGATACTTGAGCGCAAGTCGAGATGTCCATATCACTAGGGTTGCGGCGATTTGTTGGGCAATTTGAAGATCAGGAATCATGCATGTTTTGAGAAAAAACTGATAAAATCGCCCTTCGAACTGATCAGTTATACTTGTGTCTTTCTCAATTATTGGTTATGTTTTCATTCAGTTCAAGAGCGGGAGGATATTCGTGCTGGGGCAAACATGCTCCTCCAGGTTGCAGCATCGATAGAGTCTGGAAGAAACTCGGTGCCTGAGCGCGTTGTCGGAGTTGCTAGGCGCATTGAAGCTGTAACTGATGTGGAAATGGAGGAGCTGCAGATGACGCTGAAGATTCTACCCAGTGAAGTGATGGTTCACGTGGTGCTTGCCCTTCTGCCAGTTGTTTGTTGGTGCCGAACCTCCTATGGATGTGTTTTGGATTCGTTACTTAGTTATGTTAGTTTAAACTGTCGATTAGATGCTTGTTGTTTGCTGAGGTGTTGGTTCCTGTGGGGTCGCTTTTGTTGCGAGGCAACATGTAAATATGAAAAAAAAAACTTAGGCTATACGGGGCGTGAACGCTTCTGACATTCGTCGATGCTGGTGGTGGTTCTGTTATTGAAATGATAATGGAACACGGAACCTTTCCCTGGGGTGCCATTTGTGTAAACAAAATAGATCAGTTTCAAGACTCAATTCTAGAATGTATACTAGACGACTGTCTCATCAGATTGGTGTATGTATGTACATACTAACATGCTATATTTGCAAGTTCTTCATATATGAATTTTGACTATATAGGCTTATAAAATTTCAGTTTTAAACTTATAAAATATTCATGTTGTTCAAATGTGAAATATAGAGGGTAATCCCAACATCTCAACCAAAGAGAGTCGCCACAACAATCTACCCACTACATCCCTCTGACCAAACAAAATATTGGTTATTCATAACCACTTTACAGACTTTCAACCAAACATTAGAAGTTGTTATCCGTAACCATGTGGTTGGGGATATACTCATCCGTCAAATTCTAATCCCTGAACTCATCCTCCAAATTCTAACCACTGAACCAAACACACCCTTATGCTCACTTTTCTTTTTGAGATATCATTACCTCTGACTTGAGTTACCTTGTGTCGTGGATCGGTCGATCCTAGCAATGCAAAACTGCCCAAGTATTCTAGGGACCAACTCTTCGTGCTAAAAGCCATCTCAGTGACTCCTATGACAAAAGACTAGTACAACCGGTTAGTGGTGGAGTAGGGAATTAAACTGAGCCGGGTCGAACAAAAAATCTCCAAAAGAAATTAGGCTGAAAAGCAAGTGTATTCGGCATAAGAAAGGTTCAAACAGATTCAATTTCGTAATTCATCAAGCACAATTACAAACTGACTACGAAGAAAAATAAATCTACATTAAAAATAGTGCTACATTTTGATAAGATAGTATCATACCATTAAGTTGAATCCATGTTGACAAGACAAAACTGTCGAGGAAGATGACCCCTCCTGTCACTATAGGAATGTAAATTGTAGAAATGACCGCCAATCCGGACCAAGTTTTTTTTTTGGGAAATTACGACCAACTAAACAATTACGGCCTCTTGATTAATATACCCATCTAATTTTATCTCTGATTTCTGGAGTACCATATTCATCAATTGGTCTCCGAAGTGCAGGATCGGCAACAACATTTGCTGGATCAAACATTTCAGGAACATTTGCTTGTTGAGTGTCCTACAATATTCAAATCAAAATCAATCTTTGAGCAATCATCTTCACACTACTGGTCACGAACATTGAACAAATAGGCATCAAAATTAAAACTGAAGTCAAATCCAAAGGGGAAATTAACCTTTTCGTGGCATGCCCTCTTCGGATTTCTGGAGGTTGCTCGAGCCAGCGCCTATTATGTCGGTGTCCATCAAAGCCAGGGACTAATCAGATCAGGAGCTGAAATAGCATTCAATTCAAATGGGGACTGGAGGGGGTCATGGGAACATGGGGAGGTGAAGCACGGCCGGCCGGGAGATAAGGCGTGACGCAGTCGGGGATTCTCGGCGGCGGGCAGTCAGACGGAGGCGCGACGCAGATTGGCTAGGCGCACTCCTCGCCAGGCGGCGAGCAGCTCTGCCTCTGCTGGCCGTGCGGCGAGCGGGGATGGTGTGCCCAGGGAGCGAGCAGAGATGGGCGAGGCAGTGGCCGGCGGACGCAGGCCGGGCGGCGAGCAGAGACGGCGAGGACGAGGCGGTGGCCGGCGGACGCAGGCCAGGCGGCAGTGGCGGCACGCGGGGAGGGAGTTGCGAGCGGAGATGGGTCGAGGGCACAGTCCCGGTTACTTTTCCAGTTTTATTTTTCTTTTTCCCGTAGGTATTCTTTCTTTCGCCTAGTGCGAGCTGGGTCGGCCGACCCTCCTCGAACCCCTGAATCAGTCATTGTTCAACACATCCCATCCGTCCCATTGGATAGAGTAAAGTTATCCGCCCATCTACACCGTCCAACTCCACAAAGAATATTCTTGTGCTCTTGTGCCGTCCAACTCCTCCCGGCTCCGCCCTTCCGCCTCATTCCCCGCCCCCCGGCCTCCACACAAACTAATCTTATCCCACATTTTCCCTCCCAGCCTCGATTTAGGATTGTTGTTCGCTCACAAGCAGAGGGCTGGAAGCGAAAGGCCGGATTTGGGGAACTCGGTGCGACGACTTCTTTCGCGGCCTGCCGCGGATAGGGAGGTGGAGATTGAGGCTGAGGAGGAGGGGTAAGACGCTTGAAACCCCGAGGAGGTGGAGGAGAAGGAGATTCAATAAGATAAAAGGATAGAGGAGAGTGAGGGGACGGGGTCTTGACGAAAATTTTATATCCGGCACAGCCAGCTGACTCGCACGGGCAGGGAGTTGTTTGTGTTTGCCGGACATAATGTTGGCACCAATTCTGCTATTGGGGTGCGATCACATTTCAGATTCTCGGTACTAGTACATCTCAGGTGTTGTTCAGTCCAGCACAGCCGTTCAATGGGATAGTAGCAAAGCTATCCGCCTATCTTCACCGTCCACCTCTAGATAGAATATTCGTTACGTAGCCTGTGCTCTCCGTGATTCCAGAACCGTCGATGTGGGTCCACACTACTCTCAAGCAACCGGGAATGCCCGCCTCCTCCAGACTCCGCCCTCCCGCCACGTGTTCCCTCACGGCCTCCACACAAACTCACCTTACCCCACATCGCCGCCGCCGCCCCCGCCCCCGGAGCCGCCTCGCCTCCACCATGGGAGAGTCCAAGAGCACGCCCCCTGGCAGCAGCCGAAGCAGCGGCTCGCGGTGGTCTGCGCTCGATCTAGGATTGCTGTTCGGTCGCAAGCAGAGGGCTGGAGGCGAAAGGCTGGATTTGGGGGACTGGGCGCGCCGCCTGCTTCGGCGGCCTGCCGCGGACAGGGAGGTGGAGATTGAGGCTGAGGAGGAGGGGCGAGACGCTGGAAACCGCGAGGAGGTGGAGGTGGGCGGCGAGGAGGCCGATCACCTTGTTGTCATGGTTAACGGGCTCTCCGGGAGGTGCGTGGGCTTCTGATTTAATTTTGGTGCTTACAGTAGTTTGGTATAAGCTGATTTTGTGCCTTCAATCAGTTCGTCGGATTGGAAGTTTGGGGCGGAGCAGTTCGTGAAGAGGCTGCCTGGGAAAGTCTATGTGCATCGTGAGTTTATATACAAGTTGCTCTGCTTTCAGTTTACTTTTCTGGCTGTGTTATAGTACGTATTATGTCATGGAATTTCTTAGGGTACAAAGCTAGAAATCTGTTGATCGGATGCATCACAAGCATACCTAACATTTATCAGTTAAGATACGTTGATTTCTTGAACATTTGGGATGATTTGGTTGCCTAATGAAGAATTAGACCTTCAGGGTTTCCAGGACTTGCCTCGTAGCAAGATAATTGCCATGCTAAATGTTTGATTGTAGTTTTGAAAATATGAAAGGAAGTATTACACTGATATGCTGCAACAGAGTGTTGTTGCTGCAGATACAACTGCACTTATTTCTTTCCAAATTTCATAATAACATAATTTGCCTTTTCCATTGTGGGCTACATGATGCATTAACTGTTGACATGTCAATTTCATGATGCACACTACTTTCTCGTGCACTAGGTACATCTTGATACAGGTGTCTTATAAATTTTATGTGAGCAGGTAGTGAGTCCAACCATTCAACGTTAACATTCGATGGAGTTGATTTAATGGGTGAAAGACTGGCCGAAGAGGTATCTTTATTATCGACTTCATCACTTTCTTCTTGTATTTCTAATTCTAGATACTTCTAACTTGCAACATTGCTAAAATAAGCATGCATGCTATGTTTAAAATGAATTTGATACTCCCTCCGTCTCAAATTAATTGTCAAAGTTGGACAAAAATGGATGTATCTAACATTAAAATATGTCTAGATACATCCACTTTTGTCCAACTTTATGACAATTAATATGAGACGGAGGGAGTACATGAAACTCATATTTATTATCCAGGTACGGCAAGTTGTCCAGAGGAGAAGAAACTTACGGAAAATTTCTTTTGTTGCTCATTCACTTGGTGGATTGATTTCAAGATATGCAATTGGGAAACTCTATGAACACTCAATAGGCGAAGAACCACGCCTTAATATGGATAAACATTCTGGTGAAGAGGATCTGTATGGAGGTGGTAAATTAGCTGGCTTAGAACCGATGAACTTCATAACGGTGGCTACACCACACTTGGGCTCAAGTTGTAATAAACAAGTGAGATCTTGATCTATCTTATGTGCAGCAGTAGGTACTACTAATACTAATTGTCAGTGGGAGGTAAAATGGATGTCTATTACTCCCTCCGTCCACTTTTATAAGGCTCACTTCTTAGCACTCAATAGTAAGAAGTGAGCCTTATAAAAGTGGACGGAGGGAGTACTAAACTTAACAGTTAGCCTACCTTCTTTCTTACACTTAGGAAGTGATTAGATTTTGCTTCTTCCATTTCTATTTTGGGTTCTCG
The DNA here is from genome assembly GCA_028641055.1 of Alopecurus myosuroides. Lineage (NCBI taxonomy): Eukaryota > Viridiplantae > Streptophyta > Magnoliopsida > Poales > Poaceae > Alopecurus > Alopecurus myosuroides. The sequence continues at coordinate 48,424,150 of CM054060.1, forward strand.
TACTCTTACAAGTCCAAGACTTTTGCATCTGTCATCTCACCTTGCTATTGAAAAATAGACAAATAGCTCTGGAGCACAGGTGCATGTATCTCATTCTTGCTCCCAATCGAACTGAAATGCTTTTAACTAGTGAATGTGGAGCCACTTGATAAGGAGCCTAGGAGTATAATTTTCCATTGATAAAGTAGACTTTTTTTTTTCTAGCAGAGGAATCATTGTCCAGTTATCATTCCTGCCTCTTTTTTATGTTTTCTACTGAACAGTATTTTCATGACAATGATTGATGTTAGAAAGATCTTATGTTCGCCTCCGAGTTATATCTTCCATCATATTTTCTACTGAACTCAATAGAAATTGTTTTCAATGAAGACAGCAAATTGTATTCCCATCTGACATTTATGTTCTCCATAGCTGCCCTTTCTTTTTGGTGTTCCGCTTTTGGAACGAACTGCTGCGGAAACTGCACATTTTATAGTCGGGAGAACGGGTAAACATTTGTTCCTCTCGGACAGGGATGACGAGAAGCCTCCACTTCTCGTGCGAATGGTTGAAGATTGCGATGATGGAAAATTCATGTAACTCACGATTTACATAAAATTCTAGTGGTACCTTTAAACCTGTTTTTCTGCAATGCCACTTGATTATTACCTTGTTATTATGCAGGTCAGCTTTGCGCTCTTTTAAACGCCGTGTTGCATATGCAAATATAACATATGATCGTATCCAACAGATATGACAGATAAAAGCTTGATATATTTTCTGTATTGTGACATTTTTTTTATTAGTTGTTCAAGAATCACCTCCCAATGCATGTGCCCTTAACTTTGAAAAAGATATAGTTGGTTGGCGAACATCATCGATTCGACGCCAGCATGAATTGCCCGAAGTAAATTAGGCCTTCACTTTTTCATTCTATCAAAAAGCATTAACAATCTTTCTGTGTTTCTAACTATCTGCCCTGTCTATGTGCTTTAGCTTGAGTTAACAGCGAACAATGAAAAGTATCCACATGTTATTCATGTTGGTACTGCTAACCCAGAGGGCCCTCGGCAGGAGGATTCTGTAGATGCTTCACTCGAAGATGGCCTTGAAGGTAACAATTACTGCATGCCGCGTTGCTGTAAGCTTGGTTTTCTTTCGATAATGTCAGGACAGAGATCCCTGTTGAAATTGCATAAAGGTTTTGGATTACTATAGGGTTCTAAAACTCGACTGTCATCAGTAAATTCAGAACCTTAGAAAATTGGAAATACTGATAAGAATATGGAGTGTACTGTATACGCGGTCCTTTTAAACCATAGATCTATGCTCGTAGGTTTTCTACTGATATTAGATGTTACTTTTTTCAGAGACGATGATCCGTGGCCTTACACAAGTGCCCTGGGAACGTGTGGACGTATGCTTTCCTGAGAGCCGACTAAAATACAATGCACATTACAATATCCAGGTAAGCTTTAGCTACTATAGCTACTTGCAGATAATTACTCTCACAGCAGTTGCCCCCACGTTCTTGTGGTTCTAATTGACATTGAACTCGTAGAGGCTCACAACTGACCACCCCAAATTTGTTACTGCACTTGTGTGGGAACAATATTGTTGTATCTTTGGAATTAGTCAGTAGCTGTGGACCATTTGCTTCAAGATATCAATCCTGTTTACTTGTTGAATAATGAATAGGAATGGCAAAATGACCTTTTGCTGTTAGATAGACAGTTGTGCATGATCCCTGAACTCTACCTTTACAAATAGTAAAATTACTTTTAAGAGGTTGACAGTGGACTGACCCTGCAACCTGCATGCAGGTCAGGATCTATCCAACGAACTTGGAGGGAGAGGATGTCATTTACCATATGATTGATAACTTTCTAGTCTAGACTGGCCGGCCTTGCCGATTCTTTCCAGCGGATTCAGATTTATCTGTCTTCTATACGGCGGTGTAACTCCAATCTAGTTAGATTATTGACGTCCTAGCTGGCCAACATACATAAAGCTATGTGAGAGTAACATAGTTACGGTCAGGTGATCATGGAATGTAATCTCCTGATTTCATTTCAGACTTAGTTCATACTGTAAATATTAGCCAACTAATGTAAATTTCTGTGGCATTTGGAAGCTTCTATCTCCTGGAGATCTGATCATACATTGGAATAGTTAGAGGTGCTTACAGTTAACAAGAATGCTATGTTTACGGACGATTTGTTCGGAAACATTGGCTTACGGATGGACGTGGCGTCCCAGTTGAGTGATGCCACAACCGCGCCCGTAAGTGTAGCATGCTAGAGTTACCCTGTCTTGTCGTACTGGGTGTGAATTTCCGTAACTGCTTCCCGTAGGTGTAGCATTACTGGGGTGAGAACCATGAAAGGAGTAGAATTTTAGAGCCTGACGTTATTAGGTTGGAAAATTACTGAAGCCCCACGTAATCTTGTGAACGTGACGAGAATCTGTGGTTGTCCATAAACTCAGCTTGAAAAGGAAACAGGTAATTCATTCCCTGGTAAGAACCACCACATGCCATGCTTAATAATAGTCGATAGAGGTCAGAGAAGAGAAGCAAATTGCCTAAACGAGCTTCTTCGCCTCGTGACCAATAGCTCCTCCTCCTTTCCATAGCACGAACGATCCCTGGTAGAATCGCAGGAGCGTAGCGTAGAGATATTAGGGCAGAAAAAAAAGGAAGGGGAGAAAGCAAAGCCGAACTGCGCGGCCTGCCCGGCGTGGCGGGGATGGGCAAGTACAGCGACGGCGAGACGGGCGGCCGGCGGCACAGGCAGCTACCCGCTGGTGGCGGTGTGCATCGACAAGGACAAGAACAGCCAGAACGCGCTCAAGTACGCGACGGAGACGCTGGTGCACCGTGGCCAGACGATCGTGCTCGTCCACGTCAACACGCGGGGCACCACCGGCGGCGTGGAGGACGCGGCGGGGTACAAGCAGCCGACGGACCCGCAGATGAAGGACCTCTTCCTCCCCTTCCGCTGCTTCTGCACCCGCAAGGACATCCAGTGCAAGGACGTGGTCCTGGACGACCACGACGTCGCCAAGTCCCTCGTCGAGTTCGCCGCCCACGCCGCCATCGAGAAGGTCGTCCTCGGCGCCAACACCCGCAACAGCTTCGTCAGGTTCAAGGCCGACGTCCCCAGCAGCGTCTCCAAGACGGCCCCCGACTTCACCAGCGTCTACGTCGTCAACAAGGGCGGCAAGGTCACCTCCGTGCGCATGGCCACCCGCCCGGCGCCATCCGTCTCGCCGCTCCGGACCATGATCCAGGGGGCCAAGGCGCCGCTGCCGCCCGAGCCGGCGCCAGCCCAGAAATGGGCGCCCCCGCCGCCTGCAGCAGCACGACCTGATACACGCATGCATCCTCAAAGTAAGCCCCCAATTCTTTTAGCTATGCATTGCATTGTCGATGATCTCTCGATCATCTGTCTCCGACTAATTAACAATGGCATGGCAGGCGACCCGGTCGGGACACCAACGATGCAGCTCCAAGACAACTTCATCATGTAAGTTCACGTACTAGCTAGCTCATAATATATGGACTGACAGGTAGCTGGAAGTGCTTGATCATGCATGCATGGTTACGTGTGCTGAGGACAGGTCGCCGTTCTCGAGGGGTCCGACGTCGGCGAGGAAGGAGTTCCGCAGTTCTCGTTGCCGGAGTCGTCAGACATATCGTTCATCGGCGTCGCCCCCGGCCGGCGGAGCGTGGACCGGCCGTCGTACCCGCCGCGGCTGTCCACCGGGTCGGACAACCCGTACGAGCAACACAGCTTCGAGGCGCCACGCCCGGGGTGGGGCGACTTCGGCAACGAGAGCACCTCCAACTCCCAGACCAGCGTCTCCTCCCTTCCCGGGGTACCTTAATCGCGTAGTATCATCAAACTGCGTGCGCGCGCACGATTCTTGCAAATTCCAATTTATGCATGCTCTGTGTGTGTAGGAGGACATGGAGGCGGAGATGAGGCGGCTGCGGCTGGAGCTGAAGCAGACCATGGACATGTACAGCACGGCGTGCAAGGAGGCGCTGAACGCGAAGCAGAAGGCGACGGAGCTGCAGCGCTGGAAGGTGGAGGAGGAGCAGCGGTCGCACGACGGGCGGCTCACGGAGGAGACGGCGCTGGCGCTGATCGAGCAGGAGAAGGCCAAGGCGCGCGCGGCCATCGAGGCCGCCGAGGCGTCGCAGCGGATTGCGGAGCTGGAGGCCCAGAAGCGGATCGCGGCGGAAAGGAAGGCGCTCAAGGAGGCCGAGGAGCGGCTCAAGAACGGCGGGTCGTCGTCCGCCCGGTACCGCCGGTACAGCATCGAGGAGATCGAGATCGGCACAGACCATTTCTCCGAGGCGCGCAAGGTCGGGGAGGGCGGGTACGGCCCCGTGTACAAGGGCCAGCTCGACCACACCCCCGTGGCCATCAAGGTGCTCCGCCCCGACGCCGCACAGGGGAAGTCGCAGTTCCAGCAGGAGGTGGAGGTGCTCAGCTGCATCCGCCACCCGAACATGGTGCTCCTCCTCGGCGCCTGCCCGGAGTACGGGTGCCTCGTCTACGAGTACATGGCCATGGGGAGCCTCGACGACTGCCTCTTCCCGCGCGGTAACACTCCGGTCCTTCCGTGGCAGCACCGGTTCCGCATCGCGGCGGAGATCGCCACGGGCCTCCTCTTCCTCCACCAGGCCAAACCCGAGCCGCTCGTCCACCGGGACCTGAAGCCGGGCAACATCCTTCTCGACCGCAACTACGTGAGCAAGATCAGCGACGTCGGCCTCGCCCGCCTCGTGCCGCCGTCCGTCGCCGACACGGTCACGCAGTGCCACATGACGAACGCCGCGGGCACCTTCTGCTACATCGACCCGGAGTACCAGCAGACGGGGATGCTGGGCGTCAAGTCCGACGTGTACTCCCTCGGCGTGATGCTGCTGCAGATCATCACGGCCAGGCCGCCCATGGGGCTCACCCACCACATCGGGCGCGCGCTGGAGCACGGCACCATCGCCGACCTCCTCGACCCGGCCGTGCACGACTGGCCCGTGGACGAGGCGCGCCGCTTCGCGGAGCTCTCGCTGCGCTGCTGCGAGCTCCGGCGCAAGGACCGGCCCGACCTCGCCACGGGCGTCCTCCCGGAGCTCAACCGGCTGCGCACGCTCGCCGAGGACAACATGCAGTCCTGCAACCCCATGGGCATGGGCGGCGGCGGCGGCGGCGGCATGAGCAGCTCCGCCTACACCAGCAACGCAGCCATGCCGACGCAGTCACGTCCCGTAAGAATTACTACCGACAAGATCCACCATTCTCTTCATCCTATATATTTTCGACAAGGCAAACTGGAACTGCTAAATCTTGTATCATCTGCAGGATGGGATCAGCGACCCGTTCGGGAGATCGCAGTACAGCGGGAACACGAGCCAGCCGAACGTGCCCTTGAGAAGGCCCAACTACAACTGAAGCTGCATTCCACTCCATCGCTGCGAGCTTCAGGCAGCACTAGGCTAAAGGACAGAGCAGAGCATCAGGAAGACCAATTCATTCGTGAACAAACTGTCAAATGCGTCCGTACTCCTGCGACGCGTGCAGAACCATGTCATCGGACACTTTATCGTCATGTGATTATTCTTGTAATTCTACTCTTGTGTACAGCGCAGTACCTAGCATATGATTTATTGATTCAGCATTTCAGTTGTCTGTAAACAACCGTAATTAAGGCTCTTGCTGACTGCTTCTTCCACAAGTGTCTTGCCGTTGCTGTTTCTGATTTTTGCTGCATGGTTTACCTGTACTGCCGTGCAATACGGAACAGATGAGAATGCCTCGTGCCCTCGTTCTTGTTCCAGAGAAGCAGTCGCATGCCTGACTGAAACTCTGAACTACTGCGACTGCAACTAGAAGCAGAGCGTGCGTGCAGGATTCCTGGTACTCTGAACTACTGCGACGGAGAAAGAAATGGTGCCTCGAACATGATCTGTTGTGGCGTCATGGTTTGTGCACGGCCAGGGACCCTGATGGCAACGGGCACCGCGGAAGAAAAACCCTAGTAAGGTAAGAATTTGGGACACAATATTATCCATGGATATATAAATAGCAAAATCATTACGCTGTTGCCTAAGAGACAGGGAAGTGATATGTTTCAGATGTTTAGACCCACTTGTTTACTAAATGTCATTTTCAAAAAAAATAACGAAAGTTATTAACAATAGGGCTGTAGTTGTAGCTGATAAAATAATCTCAGTAGTGCAATCTGCTTTTATTCGTGGGAGGTATATCTTTGATAATGTTGTTCTTTTACATGAGGCAATGCATCACGTTCATAGGAAGAAAAAATCGAGAGAGTTGTTCAAAATAGACTATGGAAAAGCCTATGATAAAATTAATTGGGATTTTATGTTTAGTGTACTGGCTATGAAAGGGCACCCATTTTCGCCTGTTATTATGCTTAATATGGCTGATGATGTCTTGTCTGTTTTGGTGCAAAGAGCCCAAGACAATGGCCTATTGAGCGGTCTAGCTGGTGATTTGCTGGATGATGGTGTAGCCATCATTTAGTATATGCCGATGACACGATTTTCTTATTGGAAGATAATTCAGAAGCTGCTAGGAACCTGACATTTATACTATGCTTATTCGAACAACATACAGGTTTAAAATTAAACAGTGAGATTAGTCGTTTTTGTGAGGCAGTGGAGAAACAGGATCAATATGCTTTCACTTTACATGAAAAGTTCAAAAATTCCTGTTTAAATATTTAGGAGTACCAATGCATTATAAGATACTAGCCAATCTTGTCTCAAAAGATTAGGAGGATTAGGTAGAACAAAAATCTGGTACATGGAAAGGTAACTTGGTATCTATTTGTAGTAGGCTTATTTTTGTGGAAACATGTTTGAGCAATGTTCCAAGTTGCATGATGTATTTTTTCGAAGTTACCAAAGGCATAATTAGGAGTTTTTTTTTTTTTAGAGCTGATTGCTTTGGCAAGAAAAACAGGGCGTGAAAAAAGTATCAGTTAGTTCATTGGTCGGATGTTTGTAGACCTAGAGATCAAGGGGTTTGGGGTGTTACTAACATCCAAATTAAGAACATTAGTCTTTTAAATAAGTGTATTTGGAAGCTAGAAAATGAGGATGGGCAATGGTAGGAGATGATTAGTGCAAAGTATTTGAAAAATAAAACTTTGACTCATTGTAAATCATCTCCTACTAATTTTCACTTTTGGTCTGGTATTATATATGTTAAGGATATATTATACGGTTGTTGTTAGAGGGTTTTGGGTGGTGGAAAAAAGACTAGATTTTGGGAGGATTGCTGGTTAGGACATAAACCTTTGTACTTAATGTTTCCTAGGCTTTACAACTTACCTTCATTCAGAATATAACGAAAATTGCAAAATACCACTACAATTGGGGCAAAGGTGACAAAAACCTACGATTTCATGTGATTTGTGGTGGTTTTTTTCTACATGGTTGTTAAATTTACCCCAACTGTGGTGGTTTTCTTGCAATTTACTAAAATATAACTACACATACTATCTTTACTAAAGGTTGTTATTGCTTTAAGTTTGGACTATTCCTGTGAGAGGAAACGTTGAATATGTGTGAGAATCTAAAACAAATATGGGCCAATGCCAAGTTTAGTGAATCGTCGGATAAAGTTTGATGGCTATTAACTAAATCTGAGGAATTTACCAAGAAATCGTTGTACAATTACTTGGTTGCTAGGAGGATAGATTTTTTTAAGGTTTTATGGTCGTTGAAGATTCCTTTGCAAGTATTTTGTTGGTTGATTGTACATAATACAATATTGACTAGAGATAACCTTAAAAATGGGGATGGAAAGAACATATCTTTGCGAATTTTGCGGTAAAAAGAAACCGTGGGGCATCCGTTTTTTGCATGCCCGCTGACGAAATATGTGTGTATTGTGTCTTGCATTTCTCTTTGGGTACATTCTAAGACGTCGTATTTCGTTGAATTGTATCAAAGACGGTTTGCGGCATCCTCTGGTATGGATAGGAAGATACTTATTACAGTAACTGGGGCATACAGTACGCGCTTTGGAACGTATTGAGCCTCTATCAGATCATGCCCCCTCCTGTTATCGACTGACACAGCAAAACCACATGCACATCCAAAATTCAAGCTTGAATTAGGATGGTTTTTTCGTGATGGTTTTGATGAGTTGGTTAAGATGCTGTGGTGCAAACCAGTGGTAGGGGATAACCCAATTCAAAGATGGAATAATAAAATGCTCAATGTGCGTAAGTATCTTCGAGGTTGGGATAGACATACTCCTGGATGCTTAAAAAAGGATAGGAGCGCATGTGTTCCATAATTGATGTGTTGGATCGGATCACAGAGACACGGCTGCTATCTACGCAAGAGACTGAACTGATAAGTCAATCCAACGCGAAGCTAGTGCAGATGTTGCGAGAAGAGGAACTCAAATGGTACCAAGGATTTAAGGCCCAATTCATTCTTGAAGGAGATTCCAATACGAGATATTTCCATAATGTCGCCAATGGGAGACATAGAAAAAAGTATTTATTCTCTTAACCAGAATGAAGGTCTAATCGAAGGGTGTCGAATCTCTGACTCTACAAATCCCTTAGGTGACCCTATCGGGTTTCGACTAGGAGAAGTCATGAGCGCTGGTGGAATCGTCGGCTAGACAGGGGGCGAGATTTACCCAGGTTCGGGGCCCTCGTAGAGGTAAAACCCTTACTCCTGCCTCTTGTCGATCTGTATTGACGGAAAGATCGGTTACAATGGTGATGCTCGAATCGAGAGTAAGATCTCTAGTTCAAGGCTTTGGTGGTGTTGTGTTGCCTGGTCCTCTCCCGGGGGGCTCTCCTGGCCTTATATAGGTGGTCAGGTCTCGAATCCTACCCGGAGAGGACTCGAACTCTAACTAGGTCGGTTACATGTTTCCTATCTTAACCCGCAAGTTAGTGCAGGTGGGCTTCTCGTGGGCCTTCCAGAGTATTCCAAGGGCTCCTCTTCTTGGGCCTTCAACCTTGGGCCTGAGAGGGGGTGTCCTTATTCGCAGGGTCCAGGATCCATATATTCGTCAGTAGCCCCCGAGCGTTTGCTCGAGTGGGATTTTTCCAGTCGAGTAGACGGTCAAGCCTTTCTTGGTCTGCCTTTCTTATGGATAACCAGCTTGGTTGTTTTCTATTTTAAAGGGTGTGTTCCCTGCGTAACGAGTCTTCATACTCGAGTGTCGAGCAGCATAGGTGCATGTTTTTACGGCTTTTATCGCAGAAGGATGCGGCTCAGTAGCTTGGCTCTCCCGAGAGATCAGGGCCAATTAATTGCGACTAGGCAAAAACATTCCTGGCCTACACAGATTCGAGACCTCCGACTCGAACCCGATAAGGTGATTGTTGCGACTGAGCCGTTGTGGACTTATCGAGTCGAACTTAACCTATAGGGGTACCCGGCGCGTCCGCTAGGATTTTTCTTCGTGTTGTTGACACGGAATCATACCGGAGGACGCAGCTTTCGAGTGCGATTCCAGGCCCTTAAGAAAGATCTTTTTGGGTCTTACCTTCATATTCGAAGAATATGGCATCCGGATGTGCCTAGTCGGCTGAACAATCCAGGTCTTTATGATGTAGAAATATCATGTGTGAATGGAGGTAGGTTCTTTCTACCCGAGTGATTGTTTAAGATTCAATCGAAAGAATTTTCGTACTGAAGAGAGTCATGCCCCTATGAAAGAGTTTTAATGTTTGGACTGTTGTGCCTGTACGAAAGAGTTTTCGTGTATAGGGTAGTTCTCTTGTTTTAAAGAGGTCTTGCTCCATGATTTGTTCGCAAAGGAATTGCCTTTAATCGAAGGAATTTCATACGAAGCTGTTTTCGTGTTTGAATTTTCCGTTCGAAGGTTCTTGAATTTGATGATGCATGCCATGACGTCATGGCGCGCTTTTCTCCTCCCGATGGGACGTGACGGAGTGGTAACAGATGGGCTGGCCCACCTAGTCAGCTTTTTGACCGGGAAACGAGACGCCACTCCCGGTTTTTACGTGAGCGGTGCAGTAAATGCGCACGATCTTCTGTTAAGATCGTGGCACGGAACAGCGTTTCACCGTCTCCTCGTTTCATCTTCACACGTGGTGGCTGCGATAGGCGCCACGTAGCGCATCGAATGGCTGGGGCTGATTCGCTCCGTGTATAAATACGGGACTTAGCGCTGCGGTAAAAACTTCCCAGCCTTCGTCTTCAATCCATCTCCTTCCTCGCGCCCATCTTCTTACTCGCGCTCGAGCTTGTGCTGTCAACCATGGCTGGAGGCAAAAGGCGTGGCGCTGCCACCTCTGCAACCGGAGAAGTTTCCGCACAACCTGCGCCACGAGCTGGCGACTGGCGTTCGTCCAACACCACCGCGAAGAGCATCAAAGAGATGCAGCGGGAGGGGCTGCTGCCGGCTGAATCTGAGAAGCGGGTGCGCCTCGGGAAGAAGGAAGAGGTACCAAACCCGCAGTCGAACGAGCGCGTGGTCTTCGCGGACCACGTGTCTCGGGGTCTTTCCTTCCCTCTCCATCCTTTCCTCCTCGGGTTGCTGTATGTCTATGGCATACAGCTTCACGATCTTCCTCCGAACGCGGTGCAGCACATATCGTGCTTCATCGTGTTCTGCGAATGCTTCCTTGGCATTCGCCCTCATTGGGCGCTTTGGAAGGCCCTCTTCAAAGTTTGCATCTTCCGCGAGAAATCGCGGGTGGACTCCGAGCCTGGCGAGCCGCTACGCACAGGTGGCTTCGGAATCCAGGCGCGACTGGAGAGCAGCTACTTCAACATGCACTTCGTCGACTCCGCCCAAGGCTGGCGGAAAAAGTGGTTTTACGTCATCGACAACAGCTCGGGTGGGATCGTGGAATTCCGCCCGTTCGCTGTTTTGAAGAGGCGGAAGTCATGGGCGCACAAGCTGTCAGCCGAAGAAACCCAGGTTGTCACGCCCCTACTCGCAAGGGTGTCCGCTCTCCGGGATCAAACTGCTGGAGTGGTACTCAACGGGCTGCACCTGGCGAGTATTTTTCTGAAGCGCAGGATCCAACCGCTGCAGCAAAGGCCTTCCACCATGTGGGAATACCAAGGCGCTGAAGATCCTAGCCGAGTGAGCCGCGAGGAGCTTTCGAACGTTGAGTTCGAGAAGAAAATCGCGGCTGTCACCAGCTTGAAGGTGGGGGAGAAGTTCCCCGACTGCACAGTCGAAGTCTTCGACGCTTCGAAACCTCCACCAGTCGCGGTTAGTTTTACCCTTCCTGTCTTCTATTGTTTTCTTCTTTGCTTTGAGCTTTAGTCGACTGAATTTTTTCATGCCTTCTTCTGCCTTCTTTGTAGAGCTTAGCAGTGGCGAACTGCTACCCGCCAGTTGCGGGAGAGGACGCCTCGGAGTTATTGGCGAGTCACCTGGACGGCTTAGCCGATACCAGTGTAGCCGATGCTTCTTCGAGCTCCGAGGACGATTCTTCGGATGATGCGGAGGGCTCGAATGGCGGCCTTCATCACCACAAGCGTCGTCGAGTGGATGATAACGAGACTACTTCCAAGGATAACTCCTTGGAAGAATCGCCTGGGAAGGCTCCTATCTCCGCGACTCCACTTCGCTCACTCGCCCCTTCCCCTTCATTCCCAGTGATCGCGCCCGCTTGGAACGCGGATTTGCTGGATGAAGATGAAGATGATGAGTAAGTTCTTCTTCTTGTCCTTTGGTCGAACTTTTTTCCTTTGCATCTATGTTGATGTTTATCTGCTGCAGATTGCAAACCATCAGTCCTCGCAGGTATGCTTCTTCTGTTCCTCCCGAAAAGAGGAATAGAGCAGGAGCTGCGGGTGAGACTCCCACTGCTGGCACTGTCCAGAATTCTCCCAGCGCAGCCCCCCATGCGGCGACTGTGGAACGTGAGGCGCCCAGCTTTGCCGCCAGGACTTCAGCTTCGAAAGAAGTGACGGACAGCTCCATGGATCCCCTCTCCCGCGCCACGGGCCAGGTAAACTTTGTCATTTGTCATAAAAATTTTATCGGGTGCACGACAGTGCTCCCGATGGGAGTAGCCCCCGAGGCTGTAGTCGATCGCGTGCGGTCGGCTACAGGCTCAAAGCTTTGTCTTTTTCTTCTTCTTGATTTTATCAGGTGCACGGCAGTGCTCCCGATGGGAGTAGCCCCCGAGGCTGTAGTCGATTGAATTTAATCGGGTACATGCTCCAGTTTGTATCTTCTAATTCTTCTATCTCTGCATTTTTGTAGTCGCTTGTTGACTCTCTTGCGGCGATTGGTCGCCGAGTTATTCTTGCCGAGTCAGAATGTGAGTCGCTTCGATCAGACCGCAGTCGACTCTCGTCTGAGAACGAGCTCCTTAAGAGTAAGTCTTATCATCTTTTCTTCTTCCTATTTTTTCTTCAATTCTTGATTTCTGACAAGTGTTTCTATGTAGCCCGGCTCGAATTCGCGGAATCCGAGAAGGGCAGTCTCTCTGAGCGGTTAACCACTCAGGGGGCTGATTTAGCGGCCATCCGACAAGAATTGGAGAACTCCCGCATGCGATCGGAGGATCTTGAGAGGCAACTTGCGGATGCGCGGAAGGCTCTAAAGGATCAAGAGGATGCTGGCAACAAGGCCGATTCTGACCTTGTCACGTTCCTCCGTCCCCTTGCTGAGCGTCTCGCGGGTAAGTAATTTAAGCTCTCGCGATTTCATCTTTTATCCTGCTGAACTTGCCAGGTCTTGATATTCTTTTCTTTTGCAGGTCTTCTGGATGTTCCTCTGGAGATCCCTGGGATCCAACGGGTAGACGTGCTAACCGACACTCTTGCTCAACTCAAGAGGCACGCCGAAGGAGTTTGCTCCTTGATTGGCGATGCCACTCATGTGTTGACGCAACTGCACGGTCGCTTCCTCGCCAACGCTGCACCTCCGTCTGCGCTAGATGACTTGCTGAAGATCTTTTCGAGAGCAGTCTCTTGGATGCCTACGCGGTCGCCCAGTCGGAGTCTGGCGCAAAGACTGCGATCCAGTTCGCGCTGGCGCATGGAGTCACCGGTTTGGAGGAAGCCTACTCGGCTCTTCCAGTCGACCCCTCCACGGGCAAAAAGGTACGGCTCTCTCGTTTTGGCGAGCAAGCCGCCATCCTTGCTCGGAAGCTGTCTGAGCTATTTGCTCGGCTCACAGGAGGGGCGACTGCCGCTAGCGGGAGTACCACTGTAGCTTCATAGTTTTGTATTCCTTTTCCGCTTTGAATGTAATGAACCTTGGGATGTATTCCCGTATTATTTTTAATCGAAATGTTTGCCTGGAAATTGCTTCTGGTAGTTTGTGTATTCTCTCCCGATGGGAGTAGCCCCCGAGCATTCGTCAAATGTGCGACTAGAGATTCTTCGAATAGGGCGTCTTACTTCTTTCCTTGTACTCTTCCAGCCTACTGGATTTGTCGCTGAATCCTCAGGTGGACTTGCTACCCGAGCTGATCCACTTGTTACAGCTGTTGGGTCTTTGGCGGGTCTTCGTTATCGTGTAGCCGATGGCGAGCGCAAACTGAAAGTGTTGCGTGGGGTGGCCGATGTGGCGAAGTCCAAGCAAAAACTGGCGACTGAACGCGAACAGTTTGTGATGGACGAGCTGGCTTCCCTTGCTAGGGAACTGTTGTGTAAGTAATACAGCCCCCATGTCTTCTTTGTCTTGCTTCCTTATCTGATTACGTACTCTTGTCTGCAGTTGTTAAACCGGATGATAGGGAGGAAAAACAGTGGGTGGAAAACCACATTCTTCAAGAAGCTGGCAGCTCAAGGCCTCATGCGAACAATTTTTGGTCTGATCGCAGCCGAGGTTTTGTGTTAGCTACTTTGAAGTTCCGTGTTTCCCAGATAAAAGTTCTCGTGAGTTCTTTTCACGAGGTCTTGATCGCGATAAACGCTGCATTCTACCCACTTGAGAGGGGTCCTGAAGATTGGAGGTATCTCCTTGGGCTCTTCGGGCAGAAGGGAGAAATTCGCGAGTGCGAGCGCAACCAGATGATTTGCGGCGCGGTGGTTGCTCACTCCTTTGTCCGAATACGATATCCTGAAGTAGATTTTAACTCCGTAGCTAGCCTCCCAGATGAATCAATCGATGATATTTCTCCGCATTACGATGTTGTTCGTCCTGCAGCGGAGAAAATCATTCGATTGACCTCTGAAGAAGTAGAGAGAGTGTTGGCGACTGAGAATGCTTATCGCCACGACTGATTGTATGTTGTGTAGCTTGTAAAAACTGTTTATAAGGTGTGTAACCTTGTGTGTATGAATTTTTCTTGTGATGCTTAGTTGTAGGCTTAGCCCCCGTGTGTTTATGGGGTGTGTACCTGTAACTATTTTAGCATGTAAGAATAGATAATCTTCGAGTAAATATGGTTGAGAAACCATGTATTTTATTGATATGACTGAGAAGTCATGTATTCGGGCTACAAGAGTGGCTAGTATAGCCTTATTTGTTGTGATAGTAAGTAATCCTAGGGATAAAATTTGCGGAGGTGTGCGATATTCCAAGGATTAGAATAGATTCCTCCAGTCGACGGATTCTTCAGCCTGTAGGCTCCGCCTGGGATGACTTCGTGTATGAGGAAGCGTCCTTCCCAGGGTGGCTCGAGCTTGTGTCCTTCCTTCTGCTTGAGCCGCAGCACTAGATCTCCAACCGCGAATGCTCTGTGGCGTATGCGGCGACTGTGATAATTTCGCAGTGATTGCTGATATACTGCGGATCTTGCGAGCGCGATGTCTCGCATCTCGTCGAGTGCGTCCATATCTTCCGCGAGTGCCTTGTTGGAGGTTTCTTCGTTGTAGGCCACGACTCGTGGGGCGCTGAATCTAACATCCTCGGGTAGGACTGTTTCTGCTCCGTATATCATGAAAAATGGTGTGTATTTTGTGGATCGGTTTGGAGTTGTGCGGAGGCTCCATAGTACGGAGGGTAGCTCTTCTGCCCAATGTCCTGCGGCGGGGTTCAGACGATCTAGTAGACGTTTCTTGATACCAGCCGAAACTAAGCCGTTGGATCTTTCGACTTGACCGTTTGTTTGCGGGTGGGCAACTGAAGCAAACTTGAAGTTGATGCCCTTTTTCTCGCAAAACTGTTGTGTTTCCTTTGCCGTGAAGTTTGTACCATTGTCTGTAATGATGTTGTGTGGCATGCCAAATCTGCATACAATGGAGTCGAGGAATTTGACGGCGCACTGGGCGCTAGCCGAAGTTACCGGCATGGCCTCGATCCATTTGGTGAATTTGTCGACTGCAACCAGCAAGTGTGTATATCCGCCAGGTGTGGACTTGCGTAGTGGTCCAACCATGTCCAGCCCCCATTGTGCGAAGGGCCAGGCAATGGGTATCATGTGCAATTCCGTAGCAGGTGTATGTGGTCTTGGTGCGAATCGCTGGCAAGCATCGCATCGCTCGACCAGGTTCTTTGCATCGGTAGCTGCTGTTAGCCAGTAGAATCCCGCTCGGAAAGCCTTTCCCATGATAGTTTTCCAGCTAGCATGATGTCCGCAGTCTCCTTGGTGGATGTCCTGGAGTAATTCTTTGCCGTCTTCGGGTGCGATGCAGCGCTGAAGTATACCCGAGATGCTTTGCTTGTATAATTCTCCGTTGACTACCCGAAAGGATTTGATGCGTCTCACTATTTGTCGAGCCTCGCGTGGATCGGCCGGGAGCTGTCTGTTGATCAGGTAGTCGAGATATTTCTGCGTCCAGACTGGCTCGACCAGAAAAACCTGTCGTGATATATTATGGGTAAGCTTGATAATGGCGACTTGCGGGCTGACCTCTGTTTCTGACGCTGCGGGTGTTCCTGTAGCTTTTTTGACTTTGACCGATCGCTTGATCATCCGTTCGAAATATATTCCTGGTGGTATGGGTGTATTTGTGGAACCCATGTTTGCCAGCCTATCTGCTTCTTCATTGCTTGATCTTGCAATGTGCTTCAACTCGCACCCTTTGAAAGTTCCTTCGAGTAGATTGCACATGTCGTGATACGCGACCATGTTTTCAGCAATTGCATCGCATTCTTTCATTGTCTGCTGTACAATGAGATTGGAGTCGCCGTAAATCATTAATCGAGTAGCTCCACAGGCGACTGTCATCTTCATCCCATGCAACAGGGCTTCATATTCTGCGTCGTTATTTGATGCTGGATCATCTGGTGGAAAGTCCAATCGCAGGACGTATTGCAGTTTGTCTCCCTGTGGCGATATGAGGACAATTCTAGCTCCTGCTCATTCGTTTCTTTTGGACCCGTCAAAATACATTATCCAATTGCTCGTGTACTCAGGTGGCCCGGTCGTTTGTAGTTCTGTCCATTCGCTTAGGAATTCCACGAGCACCTGAGATTTGACTGCGTTGCGCCCTGCGTAAGTGATGTCCCAGGCGCCCAACTCGATGCTCCATTTGGCTATTCTTCCGGATGCCATGGGGTTGTTCATGATTGTCCCGAGTGACGCATCATTAACTACTGTGATGGCGTGTTCCTGAAAGTAGTGCTTGAGCTTTCGGGCTGTAAGGACCACCCCGTATGCGAGCTTCTGGTAATGAGGATATCGTTGTTTGCATGGCGAAAGCACTTCGCTGATGTAATAGATTGGACGCTGAACTCCGTACGCTTTGCCCTCCTCAGGTCGTTCGACTACGATTGCTGTGCTGATGACCTGGTTTGTGGCGGCTAGGTATAAGTAGAGTGGCCCCCTTTCTTGCGGTGTTGCAAGGACTCGCCTACTTTGCAATGATCGCTTTAAGTCCACGAATGCTTGCTTAGCTTCCGGTGTCCACTCGAATTTGTCCATCTTCTTCAGCAGCTTGTAGAAGGGTAACGCTTGCTCTCCCAATCGTGCGATGAACCTGCTAAGGGCGGCCAGTCGCCCTGCAAGCTGTTGGACTCCGCATAGATTAGTTGGCTCCTTCATTGTCAAGATTGCTTGTATTTTCTCTGGGTTGGCTTCGATGCCTCTGGCGGATACCAGGTACCCGAGAAGTTGCCCTGCTGGAACGCCGAAAACGCATTTTGTCGGCTTGAGCTTGATCCTGTATGCGTTGAGGGCATCGAATGTTTCTCTAATATCCTCGAGGAGTGTGCTCTCAGCTCGAGTCTTGATGACTATGTCGTCAATGTACACTTGTACGTTCTTGCCAATGAGCTTGGCGAGGCATTTTTGCATGCAGCGCTGATATGTTGCGCCTGCGTTCTTGAGCCCGAAAGGCATTGTCGTGTAGCAGTAGACACCGTGAGGTGTGATGAATGCTGTCTTTTCTTCGTCTTCTCTTTTCATCTGGATCTGATTATATCCCGAATAAGCATCCAGGAAAGAGAGGCGTTGGCAGCCTGCCGTAGAGTCCACGATCTGGTCGATTCGCGGGAGGGGAAAGTTGTCCTTGGGGCAGTGCTTGTTTAACGACGTGTAGTCGATGCATACCCGAAGGATGTCCGTGTTCTTTTTGGGGACCAGCACCGGGTTTGCTAACCAAGTGGATATCTTGATCTCCCTGATGAATTTTGCTGCTAGCAAT
The DNA here is from genome assembly GCA_028641055.1 of Alopecurus myosuroides. NCBI lineage: Eukaryota > Viridiplantae > Streptophyta > Magnoliopsida > Poales > Poaceae > Alopecurus > Alopecurus myosuroides. The sequence continues at coordinate 48,441,671 of CM054060.1, forward strand.
CTGTTTACTTCTTCTCCAAGCGCCTTCTTCTTGGGTTCCGAAAATCGTCGAGTAGTTTGTTTGATTGGTTTGGCATCTGGAAAGACTTCGAGTGAGTGCTCGGCAAACTCCCTGGGTATTCCTGGCATATCTGATGGCTGCCAAGCGAAAATTTCCCAGTACTCACGGAGGAGTTCGACGAGCGCGCTTTCCTATGCTTGCGGAAGGGTGGTGGAAACCAGCTCTGTCTTCGCAGAATCTGTCGGGTGCACTTGATGCTTTCGAGTGTCGCTGTTAGCGCTGAACTCCAGTTCAGGCGCGTTTTTCTTCGTGAGGGGCATCACGGAGTGATCCGTGGTTTTTGCCAGCTCTTGAAGTTCTTCTTGCATCCCAAAAGATTTTGCGATCTCATTAGATTCAATGTCGCATTTGTTGGATTTTTGAAAATCTCCGTCGATGGTGATTACGCCATGTTCTCCAGGTAATTTGAGCTTCAGGTAGGCGTAATGCGGTACTGCCATGAATCTGGCGAACGCTGTTCGACCAAGAATAACGTGGTACTGCGAAGGCCAGTCGGCAACTTCGAAGTCGAGGAATTCTCTTCTGTAGTTGCTCTTAGTGCCCAGCACAACTTCTAGGTTAATTGTTCCGAGTGGACGGATTGCTTTTCCTGGAACTATCCCGTGGAAGGATGTTTCTGACTCCTGGAGGCCGTCCAAGTTCCTGTTCATCCGACGGAGTGTATCCGCGTAGATAATGTTGATGCCACTGCCACCATCCATGAATACGCGGGCCAAGTCGTAGTTGCCAATTTTTGCTTGGATGACAAGGGCGGCGTGTCCTGGTCGATAGACTCGTGGCGGGTGGTCCTTCATCGAGAATGTTATTGGCTGGTCCGCCATCTTCAAGTATTCTGTTTTTGTTGGCGGTGTCTGCACGGCCATGCACAATTGCCTCGTGTTAGTCTTTTGAGCTCTGCGGGATGGACATACCTTCTGGATCATCGCGAGTTGCCCTGCTGGATTCGGGTACGCGTTGGCCCCGGAGTTTTGAGCTGGCGGTGCAGGTAGCGCGGCTAATGCCATGTTTGGATTTGCTGGCGGGGGTGGGGGTTGTGGCGGCTGGAACCCTTGGTGGCCTCCTCCTGGAAGCGGTGGGTAATTTTGCGCGTGTGCAGCTCTTTTCCTTGCGAGTGCTTCTGTGATATCGATAAACTTTCGGCAATCCTTAAGAAGGTGCGTTGCCTTAGTTTTGCTCGTGCGTTTATCTGTAAATAGATGTTGCGAGCAGTATCCATCGAGGTCTTCGTCAGGTAATTTTTCTTCAGCTTTTGGTCTCCACTCGCGATTCCCACGGCGACCGGAGTCGCGGCCTCGCGTGAATTCCGCTGCGACCAACTCCTCTCTGTCTTCGTGATCGTAGTATTTTCTCCTCTTCCTTCGACTATGACGATCTTCATCATGTGCAGGTGATGATGCCCTCTCATTGCGCACCGCATCTTCTCCGTTAGCCCATTTTTCGGCTATGTTCATCAGCTCCCCAATTGTCTTGGGTGCGGCTCTGCCCAGTTCTTCTCTGAAAGCTGTTCTTCGGGCGCCCTTTGCGAAGGCTTCAATCGCTACTTCTTCTGAAATGGTTCCTGCGGTATTCCTGAGCGTAGTCCATCGTTGGATGTACTCGCGGGTGGACTCGCCACTTTTCTGCTTGCATGCTCGCAGTTCTTCAATGGTCGCTGGCCTCTTGTAAGTCGACTGAAATTTTTTGCAAAAATCGCGGTGCAAATCATCCCACGATGCGTAGCAAGATTTTGGTCGTCTCTCCAGCCAACTGCGAGCCGCACCGGCGAGATGCAAATTGAGGTATTGCATAGCCGTGTTTTTGTTCCCACGTTGGCATTTTACTGCCGTGAGGTAATCTCTTAGCCATTGAGAGGGCTCAGTGAGCCGTCGTACTTCGTTACTTCCGTGCTAAGTTTGAATCTTTTGGGTAGGGGCGCCTCGCAGATACTGCGGGCAAAGCAGAGAGCGCCGCAGGTTTCGTCATCCGAGGAGCCAGACGAGGAGCGCTCGCGATATCGCGAAGCCCTCGCCTTATCCACCCTTTCTTGCGCGAGATCTGATCGCGCGTCGTACTCTGGCCGGTCGCGGTCAGTATCCTTCCTTGGCTCCTTGCTTCGCTTTCGCGAGCGGCCGTTATGATGCTGCGAGCTCCTGTCTCTCGGACTGCCTTCGCTGCTACTTTGACTGTCATCACGGCGCCGTGCTTCTTTTCCTCGACCACGACATGGTGACCTGTCCCTTCTTGGCGAAGAACTCCTGCGTTTACGGGATGCTTCCCTATCCTTGTCTTTCTCCTTCTCCTGTTCCTTCTCCAGCTGCTCTGCGGCCTTCTTTCGATCATAAGCGGCGAGTCTTGCGGCCGCCAGCCCTAATCCCTTACGTACTTGTTTATACTGTTCCGCCCGAGGATCACTTTCCGTCGGTTGGTTCATCTGCATGTAAGTTGCTGCGGCTAGAACCGCGGCAGCAGGAGTTTGCGGATAGACATTGCCATCGTCGTCGACTCGCATGAGAGAAGGGGTCACTGATCTGCTGGTTCCGGCTAGGGACTCATCGTTCCTGGATGTGGATGCGTGTCCTTTTCTCGTGGGTCGGGTTCCAACCGAGGGTGTTATGGATAGCCCGGCTCGCCTTTGGCTCGACTCGTCCGCCGCTCTTCTTCGGCGGGCCAGATCTATCCGAGCGTCCTTGATAGTCGTGGCTGCTCTCACTAGGTGATAATGGTAGGCAACCATGTCTTCGTGTGAGGCCCCGGATGCGGGGGGCTTGCTCGTTCGCATAGCTTCTTTTGCTCGGTTCCAGGATTCCCGTGAGACGCCGATTATGTTGCGCTCTGTCGCGCTGTGTTCTGTTTCCGAGGCTTGTTCCGATCCTGCCATGCAGACTTGAGCCATTCGAGGCTCGTGCGTCCTAGGCGTAGGTCGAAAGTTTCTTCGAATTCTTGATGGTTCCTCTGTCGAGAGGGTATGGTAGTCGTTGGCGTTGAAGCGGATGGACTCGCCGCTTTTCTCCAGATGACGGCGTGAGTCGACAGCTCCAGATTCGGTTTCCGATTCATCCGAGAAGTGGAGGATTCCGTCCCGGTTAGTCACGAATTTTAGGCTCCCGAACGTCAAGGTGACGCTTTTCTCCAGATCCTCGAATACCGGGCGCGATTCCGGCGAGTGAGGTGTGACCACGACAGATCCGATCCGTATAGGATTGTTCGGAGCCGTAGTCGATGGTTTCCAATGAGAGTGCGTTGTCGATGAAGCCGAAGATGCCGGTGATCCAGCGCCCTTCCTCCCCACGGTCGGCGCCAATTGTCGAATCTCTGACTCTACAAATCCCTTAGGTGACCCTATCGGGTTTCGACTAGGAGAAGTCATGAGCGCTGGTTGAATCGTCGGCTAGACAGGGGGCGAGATTTACCCAGGTTCGGGGCCCTCGTAGAGGTAAAACCCTTACTCCTGCCTCTTGTCGATCTGTATTGACGGAAAGATCGGTTACAATGGTGATGCTCGAATCGAGAGTAAGATCTCGAGTTCAAGGCTTTGGTGGTGTTGTGTTGCCTGGTCCTCTCCCGGGGGGGCTCTCCTGGCCTTATATAGGTGGTCATATCTCGAATCCTACCCGGAGAGGACTCGAACTCTAACTAGGTCGGTTACATGTTTCCTATCTTAACCCGCAAGTTAGTGCAGGTGGGCTTCTCGTGGGCCTTCGGGAGTATTCCAAGGGCTCCTCTTCTTGGGCCTTCAACCTTGGGCCTGAGAGGGGGTGTCCTTATTCGCAGGGTCCAGGATCCATATATTCGTCAAAGGGAAAGAACGGCTCAAAGACTATATTACAAAGTTTTATAAAGTTCTTTTCGGGGCTCCTGAAGTAAATAATATTAGTACGGATGAGTCACGAATAGATGATATTACCGAAGTCTCCAATGAGGAAAACACCTTTCTTAATGCTCCCTTCACGGAAGAGGAGATCAGAAAAGCGGTTTTATAGATGGAGCACATTAAGGCACCTGGTCCAGATGGATGTCCTGTAGAGTTTTACTAGCATTTCTTAGAGGTCATTAAATTTGACCTCATGGATTTGTTTGGTTGCTTGCATTCCGGACAGCTAGGGCTATTTTTGCCTTAGTTTTAGGGAAATCGTTTTGTTACCTAAGATTTTGGAGGCAAAAGGATCAAACAATATAGACCAATCTTCCTTCTTAATGTTAGTTTCAAAATCTTTACGAAAATTGCAACCATCCGGTTAAATTCGGTAGCAGATCATGTGGTAAAACCTACGCAAACGGCTTGCATGCAAGGTAGGAATATCCTAGACTGAGTCGTGATTTTATACGAAACCGTACATGAGATGCATACGAAGAAAGTTAATGGTGTGATTTTTAAAATTGACTTTGAAAATGCATATGATAAAGTGAACTGGAGGGTCCTCTAGCAGACCTTGAGAATGAAAGGGTTCTCAGAAGAGTGGTGCGTCATGGTTCAAAATTTTGTGTCTGGAGAAAGTGTTGCCATTAAACTAAATGAAAATATTGGCAGATACTTCCAGACTAAAAAAGGCTTAAGACAAGGTGATTCGATTTCGCCCATATTATTTAATATTGTGGCTAATATGTTTGCAATCATGATTGAAAGAGCCAAAGAAAATAGCCAGATTGAGGGAGTGGTTCCACATCTTGTTGATTATTCTTAAATACGCAGATGATACGATTCTGTTTATGGAGCATGATTTGGACAAAGCTGCGAACAGGAAGTTAATTCTCTCCGGGATCGAACATATGTCTGTATTAAAAATTAACTTTCATAAAAGTGAATTGTTCTACTTCGGAGACACCCAGGATGTCGTAGCTCGGTATACCGATTTATTCGGGTGTGATCAAGGTCAATTTCCTATCAAGTTTTTGGGCATACCAATACATTATAAAAGATTGACTAATGCGGAATGGAGTAACGTCGAAGAGCGCATGGAGAAAAGGCTAGCTAGTTCTAAAGGAAAATCGTTGTCGCTTGTTGGAAGATTGGTTCTCATAAACTCGGTACTTTCTAATATGGTATTGTACAAGAAATCATTCTTCCAGTTACCTAAAGGAGTCTTAAAATAATTAGGTTATTTTCGATCTAGATTCTTTTGGCAAGGGGACAACAAAAAAAAATATTCACTGGCCAGGTAGGGATGTAGTTTGTCGACCAAAAGATCAAGGAGGGTTGGCTATTCATGACCTAGATGTTAAGAACTCATCCCTTCTAGGTAAATGGCTTTTCAAATTACTTACTGAAGAAGGCGTCTGGTAAACGCTTCTTAAACAAAAATACATTTGCACAAAAGAAGTTTCACATGTTATGTGGAAACCACGTGATTCTCACTTTTGGGCTGGCCTAATGGCGACTAAGAATCAATTCTTTCTCTATGGAGTACTTAATATTAAGGATGGATCACAGATAAGGTTCTGGTAGGATATATGGTTGGGTAATAACACACTGAGAACGGTATCCGGCTTTATACAGCATTGTACGGCACAAGGAGGATACGGTTATGCTAACATTCCTTCCAGATGTGTCGTTTAGGTGAGATATCATAGGTCCACGACTTTTTTCGTGGAATGCATTGGTGGATAGATTGACTACGGTCAATTTGGCACCTAGCACCGATTAGTTTTGATGGAAGTCAACCGGGAACGGTAAGTTCTCGGTGTATTCCACGTATAAAGCTATGGTCCAATCAGATTTACCATTCGATATCAATAAAAAGATATGGCAGATGAAGGTACCATTCATTAGTGGCCTCCCCTAGACCTAGGTGTGAATCGGTTCTGAAAATTTTCGACAAACTGGAATTTCCGCCTCCCCGAGACCGGAATTTCCAGGCCGAGGGGGGGGGATATCCTCGCCCATAATTGACTGAAAATCCGTTTTACTCTGATTCCTCTGGGACTAAGTAGTATCAACATTCTTGTATCACCACTAATGTATCTTTTCATTATGTCAAAATTAATTGTGTGTACTTATCTTGTGCTATTCCACCATGATTCTATTTCAGAGGTAGTAGCTCTTCGAGTCCAAGCCATGGTCCTTCAAAGCTTGTTCGTAAGTATGCTCTCTGCCCTAATGAGGAAGGTGTTTTTATTAATGAGCGTGTTACCCGTCAGCAGTAGAGAGAAGCAAAGAGGGAGGCTATCAGAAAGGTCAAGTCTCAGGCTACGAGTCCGAAGAAGAGGAATGCAAAGAGGATCAATTACAAGGATATGGAAAGTGTGTACTATTCTGCTCTGAGACAGCGGGATTGGTTCCTTGAGGAGGCCGGAGATGAAGGGATCCCAGAGAGGAACTGCTGGTTCATTACTCAGAAGTACATTTATGATGATATCTATCAGACTTTCGAGTTCCCTGTGCGTGGCATGCATCCTATCAACATGGAACTTCTGGGTGTCAAGTCTGAGTCTGCTGAAGCTCTGGAGGTCACTAGGAATATGGGACTTCACCATCTCATGTATGTTCGGTGAGCTACAACATTACTATCATGAAGTAGTTGTACTCCACTCTTGTCATGAAGAATGGCGATACTCATACTATGAAGTGGATGGTAGGGTCTATTTTGTGTGAGGCCAATTTTCGTGACTTTGATATGCTTCTTGGCTATGCTTTAAGTGGTGTCATTCGACTTCATTCTTCTGAAAGGCCAGATAAGAATATTTTGGGTGATCTATATGTCGGAGGCTCTTGGTCTGGTCAAGGGTCTTTTGCCACTTTATGATCTTCTTGTACGCATCTTCGGGGAGAACGTTGATCCCTGTGGTGGCAACATGAATGCTCTCAGTGGTCCTTCGATTGATCTTCTCCTCCTGGCACATGAGATTGTTAACTTTCAAGACTCTACCAAGGATACTCTATTGATGTGATGGACTACATCTTTCATGAGATGCACGATGCTATGGTATCTCGGTTGACCATTCCTTATGGCCCATACATCATGTTCCTCATCAATAAGACCATGAAGTATTTTTCTCTGTGCGAGGGTTGCGTGGAGCACAAACCCAAGAGGTTCTATGTGAAGAGACAATCTGCCTCTGCTGCTGCTCATGACTCCTCTATTGGAGTTGTCCGTTCTAGTGATGCATGTTCCCCTGGTCAGCGTGTGGTTCCTCCTTCCTCGATATCTATTGGGACTGAGGTCAAGAAGCTCAACTAGTTTCATAGGAACATCATGTGCATGAAGGTGGATATTCACCGTGAGCAGTACAATGCCTATCGCCGTGATCACAACAAGGCACATACTCAATAGCTCATCCTTCACCGTCTCGGTGGTGCGATAACTACTCCTCCTTCCAATCCTCCTATTACTCCATACAATCAGTGGAGCACTTATCAGTATCCTTGGGTTGATGTGGAGGAGAAGCTACATCCTCCTGTTTCCTCCTCCTCTCGTGCTTCTGCTCGCCGTGTTGATGAGGATGACGATGATGATGGAGACTATGATGATGAACAGGGAGATGCTTCTTCTGAGGGTGACCACAACGAGGAGGACGATGGTTCCGAGTGACTCCATTGGACGTAGCATCGCTCTTTTCTCCTTTTTGGTGTCTCGATGCCAATGAGGGGTAGATAGTTCTATTAGAAGTTCTCGCAGGATTTGTATGGGTTGGGCATAAGGTTATGCTTTTATAATTTATTAAGAGCTTGTGTCCATTTTTATTTGTGATTTGAACTATTTGTTTATGTTGAACTATTTGCTTTGGAACCCATTGCTATATTGTGTGTGAACCCTTGTTGTGTCGTTATTCCATTTAAATTATGTATGCACATATCTAGGAGGAGCTAATATGTTTTGTGGTTGATTTTACTGCAAATCTATGTGTTGTCATCGAACACCAAAAAGGGGGAGATCGAAAGAACATGTATTGATCCCTTGTGTTTTGTGTGTTAGATAACAACACCAGTGATGTTTTAACATCATGTTGAGTGTTGGAGGTTCATAGATGAAATCATACAGATCCACCAAAAATACTAGAGATAAGGTCTATGACACTCTTTGTCTACGCCAGAATATTGGGGCCGAAATATTTGTCTTAGGCCGGAAATTCCGGTGCCAATTTTCCTGGCCAAAATTCGGCTAAGGACTAGAGTGTCACCTCCCCTGGAAAGGCCGAAATATTGGCCCGGGAATTTTGTCCAAGGACGGATATTCCGATGTGTCTTCTTCCAGGCGAAAGTTCGTCTAAGGAGCAGACTTTGACATCTTGTGGAAAAAACTAGAATATTGGCCCGGACATTTTGTCTGGGGCCGGATATTCCGGTTTGAAGACTTCACGCAGAAAAATGGCTAAGGACCTGGGTGGTTCACTCGTAGAACCCACCCGGAATATTGGCCCGGAAATTTGCGCTAGGGACGGATATTCCAGTGTGGAATTTCCTAGGTGAAAATTTGATTAAGCACCTAGGTGGTTCACTCGCAGAACCCACCCATAATTTTCAGACCGAAATATTGGGAGAAGCCCGGATATTCTGGGGTGAAGATCAAGACCGCCGAAAATGGCTATGAACCAAGGTGGGTTGCTCTCAGAGGTGGCCCGAAAATTTGGCACGAGATCGGATATTCCGGGGGGAGGAGGGGACATTCCACCCCCAACTTAGGACGGATATTCCGGCCCCAAATTCATGTCAAACAGGTACATTTTCAATGAGGGCTATAAATACCCCTTCTTCTCCTAGCTCCAGCTAGCTCGTCCAACATTAAAGTTCTGTCGTGGGATAATCACGGCAGATGTTACCTGGGGTAACTGATCCTGGGGCAAGACGACACAGGCGTTTGGCAGAGGGTTTAGCTCAGAGGGAAACATGGTGCAATTCGATCTGGCAGCCGGCAATCAAAGTCGCCGAGTCTCCGATCTTGATATAATAACTCAACTCTGGGATTACACTCGATGCTCGATATCACACGATATTGCTAGGGTTCTTAGATCTCTATGTAAAACTAGACCTGGGGGTCGGTTTATAAAGCACCCGTACCCCCGGCTTATTCCCCAAGGCGCATCCTGAATCCTACCCGGACCCGGCGCACAAACCCTAACTTTCTCCTACCATAACCCACAATCCGGGTTACTGGGCCTACAAGCTTGGGCCTTCACAAATTTCCTTATCCTTAGTCGGGTCCTATGCACCGTACTTTGGGCCGGGTTACTCCTTGGAGTTTGGCATACCGGGTTATCGTCCCCCCATCAGTAGTCCCCAGAATAGCCTGGGCTTCATGGATCCTCCTTGAAGCGCTTGCTATTCCCTGCAAAGATATCAAACGTACGGCCATATAGAGGCCGGGTTAAGATGTTTTGATATTCAGCTAGGCCTTACTCCATGGTGGCCATATAGTAATCCGGCTCTTTCCCAATTACCCAACTTACTTTCCCAGATAAAATCCCAAAATGCCAAGATTTCGCACTCGATAATCGACCCTGATATCGCGGGGTTAATTTCCTTCTTCCTTTTATCCAGATGCCTTGCGCGATATTTGACGCATATCTCGCCAAAACTCAAATTAATAGCCGTTTACTCCCGTAACTCATGGCTCCTGCTCACTGAGCTAGGCTTATCCATTCGCACTATAAATAAGCCCCTTGGGGGTGACCCGAACCCTGACGGCTCATTTCCCCCACTCCATTCCTTTCTCCCTCTGAGCTCTATCTCTCACTGAGCGCCACCACGGAAATCCCGCGAGCATCACCGGAGCTCATCGGCCGGAGGCTGCGCTCCGCCACTGCTCGCCCCGCGCCGCCGCCAAGATCCGCCGGCGAATCCTCATCCGGCCCATCAAGAACTGCGAAGGGACACCAGGCCTGCGCCATCTGCCTCCGTGTCGAGACATCGTAGTAGTTTTCATAGACTGGGGTGCCATGAGACTACGGTAGAGACGTGGGGTAACGGGTTAGCGTAGTAACACAGAACACGGGATTTACCCAGGTTCGGTACGTCGCGACAGTACGGCGTACCTACTCCTGCACTTCTCACTATGTGGGACTAAAGCCCGTATAATAAGGTTACAATGTAAAGGAATAGATCCAGCTACTCGTCGAGGATGAACTTCCCGGCGAGTTGCGTAAGGCTTGAGCTTGGACCTAGAACCTTGGAACTAAAAGAACTTATGAAATCTATCTCCCGTCCGGCTTTATATAATAGCCGGATTAGGGCTTACAGAACCAGACACCTAGAAGACTATGTTTAACTTGTAACTTGGAAAGTAAGGAATCCGTCTTCTCCTCCAAGCCAGATCACGCGGGCCGTGATCCGGGTTCTTCTAGAATCCGGCTTCTACGCGTCGGACTACTGGGCCGCCCAATGGACCTAAGCCCATTACCTTGGAGGCCACCCTGGTAGTCCAGCTCTTTTGTCTACCATCTTCTATACCCCTATTCGGTATATATCCGACAGTAGCCCCCAGGAAGGATCAAAACTCTGAAACTCCGCCTTTCGTCAAATACATTTTGTCCGGGAAACTTGATTCAGCAGTCTTGATTCTTTCTTCTCTCCTTTTGAAGGAGATGGTAACATAAAACTCGGAACTATGAAAATCCGGCTTTTCTTCTCGCGATCCTTCGCGGAAAAGGAACACGTGACATCAGCGCTTTAATCATGCTGACGCAAGCGCCGCTTGGTTTCACGCGGGAAACCCTGCAACGTATCTCTGACAGATTCTCACGAGAAACGAGGAGATAGTCATCATTCCTCTGTCGTTCCGTTTCCCGGATTTTCCGGCGAGCGACACGCGTCGATCATCCAACGGTCAAAAGAGCCGTTGGCGCGTATCTAGAGGTTTTTAGGCTATAAATAGCCGTCCTCGTCGTCTCCGGAAATCTTTCCTCACTCCCTCTGCCCACGCCATTGACGCAAACGCGAGCACGAGAGCTTAGAACGAATCCTTGCCCCGACGAGCCCTTTGCACGCCGGAGCGCTCCGTCACCACCGAAAACGATGGCCTCTCCGTCGTCCTCTCCGGCCCGCGCCTCCATCGACGATCTTTTGGGCGACCTGGATCCACAGCTGGGGTCGCCCAAGCATGCCGGCGGCGGGCCGGAAAAAGCCACGGCATCCGCGGCGGGCGGAGGAAACGCTTCCGCCGCCGCGGACGTAGCGGGCCCAAGCACCTCAACATCCCCGCCGTTCGCACCGGAAACGGCGGGGGCCAAGATTCACTCTCGTGGCACTGAGCGCTTCTCCGCCGGAGCTGATGAAGAAGCAGAATTTGTCGGAATTTGGAATCAGAGTGATACTTCACTCGTCCTCCTTCGTCGGATGTCAAGGGATAGATTAATAGTTAAAGGCAAATGGCGGATCTCGAAGAATGAGCCAGAGCCCAAGCCAAAGGAAGGAGAACGCGTCCTCCTCACCTCTCATGTCACGAGAGGTATGGGTTTTCCGCCTTCCGCCTTTTTCCTAGACGTCCTCAACTTTTATGGTGTTCAACCACATAATATCTCTCCAAATTCCATCCTCCAATTAGCTAGTTTCCAAGCTCTTTTCGAAGGGTATCTTGGAATAACTCCCAACTTAGACTTCTGGCATTATTGTTTCGAGGTAAAACACAACATCACCAACGGTGTTTCGCCCATCTGCGGTACCATATCTTTTATCCTCAGAAACTTTAGGGAAGAATGGTATCCGAGGATAAGAATGCCGAAACCTGACCAATCTTGGCTAGGTTCTTTCTTTTATCACCAAGACATTCCGTTTCCCAACAAAGAAACCGGACTTCCTCCCTTTGTCAATTCTGCTGCCATTCCTCATGAAAATTGGACACTTGCAATAACAGAGGATTTGCCTGAAAGCCTGATGAAAATAAAGCGTCGTATTGCCAAACTTTCTTCTTCTCAACCACCTTTGGTTTGGAAGGATATCGTGTTATGCTGGTTTGGACGTCGCGTACAACCTTTATCCCTTCGTTCCCGACTTCTTTGTGAGTACACGGGACCGGAAGATAGCATGAGAGGCACCGATAGGTCCTTTAGCAAGAAGGATTTTATAGAACGCCTTCATCAGATAGTTGCCGCTGATAGCCAGGTTGAAGAAAGTCTAGCCATATATCATGCGGAAAATCTGGTTCCTAAGGTACTTTTCTTCCCTTGTTTCTGAGTTTCCTCAGATTATCTTTTCTCTTCATTTTTAACATACTGCTGATTCTTTCCTAGTTTGACGAACTTGGAGAAAATGATCTTGCTTCTGATGCTGAAATCAGCCAATTGTATGCCGAATTTTACAACAACCAAAAGCGCAAGAGGCAAACTACCATCAAAGAAGAATTTCCTTCTGCAGCTGCGGGTACAAAGGGGAAAACAAATATGCCAATGGGCGGAAATTTTCAATCACCCGTCAGAAACGAATCCATTCCTGCTCCAGATGATATCCGGGTGAAAGAAGAACTTTTCGACGAACTCGGATATATTCGTCCGGAAGCTAAGAAGTTTTTTGCTCCTGCGCCTCTGGTTCGCCCTTGGCCACAAAATGGATTAGTTATCCGCAATAATATCGCATTCTCGCCCCGCCAGGTCATACACGATGGCCTTCACCACGTAGGAATTCTTTTCATGGAATATGCCAGAGAATTCAAGGAGACCTTAACTGATTTGCGAGAAATGAGCCAGGTAATACCTCTAGCCCCCAAGCATTAAGTTGAAAATCTAAATTCTTCTTAATGATTCTTTGTATGCTTGTTCAAACTTAAGCATCTGGCTTTCATTTCCATGTTTCAGCATTCCGCAGATGCCATAAACGTGGAAGTTTTGAAAAAACTTAGCCTCAAAAGCAAAGAAGTAAAAACACTTCAATCTGCTATTGAGTCAAAAAGCAACGAACTAGCGTCGACTCAAAAGCAATTATCCAAAGCCACCGGTATGTTTCTTCATGTTTGTTGATTTTTGCTGGAAAGTCATTTCTAAATCTTGCCGTAATGTCGGATTATTTTGTCTCTACTTTTCAGCTGCTTTAACCAAAGCCAAGAAGCTCACAGCAAACGCTGCCTATTTTTCTCAACTTCGTGAAGAAAATTCCAACCTTCAAAGAGAACTTTCAAAAGTTCGAGAAGAACTGGAAGCCAGTAATCTAGCCCTTGGGATTGCGCAATCCAAGGCTTCTTTGCAGGCAGCAGAGGATAAATCTATTATCAATGATTTAGAAAGTATGCTATTTCCTCGTATGAAAGAAAGCGATCAAATTGACGCGGTTCTTGGTAAGTTGACTTCTTTTACCAATACTTTCATGCCATATTCTTATATTTTCTAATCTTTGCCTTTTGTCAAAAAAAAGCAGGAAATTTTCCAGGGATTTCTCGGACGGAAAAGATCCGGGCCTTTGGGAAGATATGGAATTCAATCAGAAATGCAGGAATGCACTTAATTAGTAAATTCCTGCCCACAAGCAGTATACAATTCTCAGAAGTTTACCGACTTCCGGATGGCATTATGGAAGTAGCGAATTCGAAGGAATCTTTCCTTCGCTCTGCAGCACGGGGTGGTGCGCGAATGGCACTTGGCCTCATGCGCTTACACTACCCTGATGCAAAATCCTGGCGTGTAGCATCCGGTATTCCTCAAGAATGCTCAGAAGCACAAATAAATGCAATTTTTAAAGAAGTTGAAGGCCATGCCACGCAGATTGCTTCCATGGTAAATATTTCCATTACTTATCCGGAAGAAGAAGTGCCCGAAACCCCCGAGAATGATGGCAGTGATGAAGACTCAGAGATTTAAAGGGGGCGCACTTAACCTGGATGATGGATGCGTATAGTAGCTTCTTTACAATGTAATTCATATTGTAATACTTCTATGTCATTTGTCGGAACAAGAACTCCGCCTTTTGCGATTTCATACTTCTTGCAAAGTTTTTCCGGGTTTGGCTGCTCCTCTATCTTCTAAGTAATCTGGTATATATGCTTTAACTGTCCTTAGTGTCTGAAATGGCTCAAATAGCATTATGAATCGTTATGCCGAGTAACTGGGGACGAACCAAGCAGTTTTGAAACTCGAAAACATGAATCATGCTAAAGGCATTTTTACTAACTAATTGCAGTAACCCATCATACGCACGATCAGATAAAACTTAGAGAAAACAAGGAACTGTTCTGAAACTTGGGCACGCAGGCACAATCCGAGTTTCCTTTAACCTTTAACAGGCCGAATCATTCAGCTTTTAAACACCGAGCACGCAGGCACAATTCGGGTCAACATTGAGTATTTGTAAGATCATTGGGAAATAGATAAAACGGAAATATTTTGTACTTATAATGAATATGAATTCCGATAACTTTATTTCATGATCTCAAAGATGTTTACATAGAAATTGAACTAAGTGTAGAAGCGACGTAATTGCTGGATACTCCAAGGCCTATTTGTCTCTCCTAGTTCAGCATCTATTTTTCTCTTTCTTTTGCGATTCGGCTTTTTGGGATCATCCTCCGTATCTCGAATGTCGACAAGATAATATGATCCATTCTTCATGGCTTTACTGATGACAAATGGTCCTTCCCATACTGGGGCCAATTTGTGCTTCCTTTGTTGCACCAATCTCAGCACCAAGTCACCTTCCTTAAAAGAACGATGCCTGATCTTACGACTATGATAACGTCGTAAACCTTGCTGGTAGATGGCGGATCTTTGAAGCACAAGTTCTCGTTCCTCTTCTAGGAGATCGACAGCATCCTGTCGTGCTTCTTCGGCATCCGAGTCGTCAAAATTTTGCACTCTTGGGCTGTCATGGATCATGTCCGTTGGAAGCATAGCTTCCGCACCATAAACTAGAAAAAACGGGGTTTGCTCAGTTGACCTATTTGGCGTCGTTCGAATACTCCATAACACGGAAGGTAGCTCTTCTACCCATGCTCCAGCTGCTCTATGAAGAGGAGTTTCGAGTCTTGGGCGTATTCCTTGCAGGATTGAGCTATTCATTCTTTCAACCTGTCCATTAGATTGCGGGTGTGCCACAGATGCAAGATCCAAGCGAATTCCCATTTGTTGGCAGTATTTTGCCAACTCCCCAATGGAGAAATTTGTCCCGTTATCAGTTATTATGCTGTGTGGGACGCCATACCTCATTACTAAATCGATAATGAAATTTCTGGCAGTTGCGCCGTCCAGCTTTTTGATGGGTTTAGCCTCCACCCATTTTGTGTACTTATCTACTGCTACGAGTAAATGTGTAAGTCCACCTCTTGCAGTTTTGAACGGTCCCATCATGTCTAGCCCCCAGACCGCAAACGGCCATGTGATAGGGATAGTTTTTAGTGCTTGGGCCGGCAAATTGGTCTGCTTGGCGTAATATTGGCATCCTTCGCATGTATTCACTATGCGTTCGGCGTCTGTCTTGGCTGTTAGCCAGAAAAACCCTGCACGGAATGCTTTTTTGACTATGCTTTTTGATTGAGCATGATGTCCGCAATCGCCGGCATGGATTTCTTGCAATATTTCTCTTCCTTCCTCTGGTGAAATACACCGGAGAAAAACTCCAGAAGTACTGCGTTTGTATAAGTGGTCGTTGATTACTACGTATCCTTTGCATCGACGTTGTATTTGCCTTTGCAGGACTTCGTCTGCTCCTTCCGGGTACTTCTGATTGACTAAGAAGTTTAGGTACGGGATTGTCCAATCCGGTTTAACGAACATGACTTCAATTGTTTCAGATGCTAAAGGGTAATCGACGTCTCCACCTTTTATGGATGGTTCATGCAAATGCTGGACGAATACCCCTGGTGGTAAAGTTTTTACTCTCTCTGATCCCATGCGGGCTAACGCATCCGCGTTCCAGTTTTCCTCCCTTTTTATGTGAAGGACTTCGAACCCGAAGAAGCAGATGGCAAACTCATCCACCGTTCTCCGATATTCGGCCATTATGGGGCTTTTCGCGTCCCAGGTTTGGTTGAGCTGATGCTGTACCAAATCCGAGTCTCCGTAGCACAAGATGCGTTTTACCCCTATTTCTTTTGCAATATGCAAGCCATGAAGCAAAGCTTCGTATTCTGCCACATTATTACTGGCGTTGAAGTGTATTTGCAATACGTACTCCATTGTGTCTCCCTTGGGAGATTTTAGAACTACGCCGGCTCCAGCTCCTTCCTTCATCTTAGACCCGTCAAAGTGCATGATCCAGTACTCGGATTCTGGCATCGGTGTATTTTCCATTGCTTCTGTCCAGTCGGCGACGAAATCTGCCAAAACCTGGGATTTTATTGCCGTCCTTGGCTGATACTTAATGTCGAAAGCTGCCAGCTCGATGCCCCATTTAGCTACTCGGCCGGTTGCCTCCGCATTGTTTATAATATCTCCTAGTGGTGCTTTACATACCACTGTTATAGAATGTCCTTGGAAGTAATGGCGCAGCTTTCTGGATGCGAAAAATACGCCATATGCCAGTTTCTGATAGTGCGGGTATCTTTGTTTGGATTCGGAGAAAACTTCGCTTATGTAGTATACCGGATGTTGATCTGGTATGCTTTGCTCTTCTTTTGTCCGTTCCACAACGATTACCGCGCTAATAACCCGACTAGTAGCCGTAAGGTATAGTAACATGGGTTCTTCATCTTTGGGAGATGCCAAGATGGGAGCGTTCATCAAGGTCTCTTTTAACTGGGCTAACGCTGCATCGGCCTCTTCTGTCCATTCGAACTTGTCGGATTTCTTTAACAGTTTGTATAGTGGCAAGGCTTTATCTCCCAGCCGACTAATAAATCTGCTGACGGCTGCAGCGGAACCCGTCAATCTTTGGACATCTTTTACGCATGTAGGCTTTGAGATATTCAAGATTGCCTTGATCTTTTCCGGGTTAACTTCTATTCCTCTGTGAGAAACGATGAAACCTAGAAGTTTTCCTGAGGGAACCCCGAATACGCACTTAGATGGATTCAACTTCATCTTGTAAGTGCGCAAATTTTCGAAAGTTTCTCGCAAATCCTCAAGGAGTGTATCTTTTTCCTTGGTTACGACAGCAATATCGTCCACGTAAACATGGACGTTTTTTCCAATCTGACTATGCAAACAACGTTGCATGCAACGCTGGTAGGTTGCACCTGCGTTCTTCAGGCCAAAAGGCATGGTTACATAGTAATACGTCCCGTATGGGGTTATAAAAGAAGTCTTGATTTGATCTTCCTTTTTCATGCGTATTTGGTGGTACCCGGAGTATGCATCCAAGAAGCATAAAAGCTCAGAGCCTGCAGTGGCGTCTATTATTTGATCGATTCGCGGTAGCGCAAACCTATCTTTCGGACATAACTTGTTCAATCCTGTGTAATCTATACACATTCTGAGTGCAGTTGTGTCTTTCTTCGGTACTAGTACCGGATTTGCGGACCAGTCAGTATGGATTACCTCCTTGATGAAATCCGCTGCTAAAAGCCGGATAATTTCCTTGCCAATAGCCTTCCGTCTTCTTCCGTCAAATCGACGGAGACCTTGTTTGACGGGTTTTGATCCGGGAATAACCTTGAGTTGGTGCTCAGCAAGTTCCCTGGGCACGCCTGGCATGTCAGCTGGACACCAGGCAAAAATGTCCCAGTTCTCACGGAGGAACTTGATGAGCTCGCCTTCCTATTTGTCGGTCATCCCAGTCCCTACAACGACGAATTTTGTCGGATCTTTGGGATCTAGGATTACCTGTCTTGTATTCTCGGATGCCTTGAAGCTATCTGTTGGCTTCCGAGTTTCTTTTCCTGCCGGCATTTCTTTCGGCGATACCTCCTTGGCTAACTCCTTCAGTTCTTCCTGAGCTATAACTCTTTGAGCGCAAAGGGCGTTTTGCTTCTCCAACTCGTTTGCCAGCTTGAAATCACCGGTAATGGTGATTACTCCTCCTTTGGGTCCTGGCATCTTCAGCTTGTTGTAGATATAGCAAGATCTTGCCATAAACTTGGCGAAAGCCGGACGTCCGAGTATTGCATGATACACGCTCTCGAACGGCACAACTTCGAAGGATACTTTTTCCTGCCGGAAGTGATCTTTATCTCCGAAGGTGACATCTAGGGAAATTTCTCCTAGGGATCGTGCTTGCCTGCCAGGAACGATGCCATGGAAGCGTATATTGCTGTAATTGAGCTGGGACTCGGATATCTTCAAGTGCTTCAGTGTATCCAGGTACATTATATTGATGCTGGATCCTCCGTCCATCAGCACTCTTCTTAGCCTAGTGTTTTGAACAATAGGGCTTACAACAAGAGCTTGTGTGCCGGGTTCAGGGATATTTCCGGGATGATCAGACTGATCCCAGATTATCGGTGTGTTGGAATACTTCAAGAATTTTGGGGTTGCAGGAACAACCGCGTTTATTTCTCGAAGTGTCCTTTTGGCCACCTTTGCTGACGGGGTTGCTAGGAAAGTTAGCATTGCTTCTCCGTCAACCCTCGGAAATTTAGGTTCGCCTTTTCGCTGTTGTTCCTGGATTTTATCATCAGTGTCCGATTCACTGTCTTCTTTTTCAGCTTCTGGCTTTTGTTTGGTAGGTGTCCTCTTGGAACCCTTCCCTTTATTTCCGGATCCTGCATTGCCTTTCATATGCTTGTTTAGCCGGCATTGCGCGTTTGTGTGGGTTGGTTTCCCAAACTGAGAGTGGTGGACGCAGGGTTCCGATTTAATTCTCTCCCATTCTTCAGGAGTGTAATTGATGGGATCCGGACTGCGGCCTTTCCACTTGTTCCCTTTTTCTCCTCCAAAGGCTAAGTTAACCTCCTTGGGCTTTGTTGTTGACTCCGGGGTTCCTTTTTTATCAGAACGAGGTGTTTTCTTGGCCAGTATCAGTGACTCAATATTGCCTCCTCTTGCTCTGATATCGTCTTCGGCTGCAGCATGCTCATTAGCGGTTGTAAGCATAGATCCGAGATCTTTGTGCTTTTTAGAACCAACCATGAACGGTACAAGTCCGGGTTTTAGGCCATTGACGAAAGCATGCATTGCTTGTACGTCAGTTACTCTGGAGCAACTAATCTTCATTGCAGTCCATCTGGAGATGAAATCCACGTATGGTTCGTCTTCAAATTGGGTGCAACGGTTCAGCTGGTTGATGCTATTTGGGCGTTTGTATGTTCCTCGAAAATGCTGAGTAAATACTCTCGCCATATCATCCCAACTGTCGACAGTTCTTGATGGTAAACCATTAATCCAATCTCTGGCTCCGTCTAGCAACATTAGGGGAAGAAACTTGACAGCTTCCAGGTCTGTCCCGTTGTTGATCTGGACGGCTGTGTAATAATCTGAAAGCCAGGTATCCGGGTTTGTACTGCCGGTGTATTTTTGGTAGGTTGGACCAACTTTGGCGAAGCCAGAATGCAGGGTTATCCTTCGGATCCTGTCTGTAAAACACTTAGGACCAAAGTATAAATCATCCTTTTCTGCTCTATCAATATGTGCAGAATATCTCCCGGCTGAATGGACAGAAGGGGATCTGCTCCTTTCTTTTCCATTGTTACGCGGACGCGTTTTTCCGAGGTTATCCCTATCTCTTCCGTTGTCACGCCCTCTGGGATTAGGTGGAGTCCTGCTCCTGTACCTTTCCTTATCCTTGAGAGGTGTCCGAGATCTTTCACGTCTGTGAAGTGTATCGTATCTTCCAGCTTTTTCAGCTGGGTTTCTCGGAGGTGGCATTATTTTGCCGTCATTCCGGTGTTTGTCTTCCCGATCGTGTGGTTTGTATCCATCTTTCGGGAGATGAGGTCCGGTTCTAGACGCTGCGTCCCGGTTGTCGGGGTTTTTCTTGTCTTTTCTCGGATCCTCTTTTTTATCCGAATCTCCGGGTTCTTCCGGTCCAGGTGCTCCAGCAGCGCAAGTAACCGTTTTGCAGAGGGCGGAATTATCATGCAGCCTCCCTGATCGCTCTTGGCCTCGCTGTTGCTGCTGCAATGCTTTTCCTAGGAAAGCATACACCCCTTGGAGTTTTTCCCCGTTGGAGTACAGATCATTGTTCAGGATGGCGAACGCTGCTTCCGCGTTTTCAGCTGCGGTTTTGTATATTGGTTCGCCCTTGGCATCTTTGCCGTTTAACTGCTTTTGCCAAGATGGGTTATAGAACCTTTCTTTCGGCGGCAGTTCTTCCGGTTTTGCAATTCCGGGTAACCTTGTAGGTTTTAAGGCAGATCTATGCTTTCTCTCGTACTCCTCAATTTCTTCCTTCATAATTTTGATGTCATTATGGGTTTGTTGGAGGTGTTGCCGAGATCTAAGCAGTTGTTGCTGTTGCCGTTGGAAAGCTTGTCTCCTGGCTTCCAGCATCTCAGGGGGTTCATTGGGTCCCACTGGAGTTTGTAATAGTTCTTGCTCTTCCAGTTCTGTCATTGGCGGAGCAGTGATTTCCTTAGATTTCTTTTCCGTAGGCTTTGTGCCACTAATATCTCCAACTTCCAGGTTTTCATCAGCGAGATCAGCTGACTTTTTCTTCCGGAGTTTGTACTGGAGTTTTTTAGAAGCACGGTGCTTTTTCTTGGAAGAGGGAGGTTTTTTGACAGGTTCATCCTCTGTCATCTCCTTGACGTTAGGAAATATCGGAGAAGTTTCTCCGTCTTCCCTCTCCTCTGCTGGCGGAGGGGTTTTAGGGCTTTCCTGGCTATCGGCACCCGTTGTATCAGCTGGTTTTGCCATTAGCACTTCATGGAATCCCTCTTGAAAGGACTTAACTTTTCTTACGAAGGCATCATCATCTTCGTCTTCGGATTCGAAGTTATCCGATCCGGTTTCCGACTCCAATCTCGCCTCAATGGCGGCAAGCACGGACTCTGTTTCCGAGTTCATCGTCTGGTTGACGGATGTCGGATCTTCTGTCTCTGTGACGGGTATTGGTTCTTCCGTCTCTGTGACGGGTGTATCGTTGTCTGCCTCTTGCACGGGATTTCCGTCATCCGTGTTTTCGGCGATCTCGGATTGCACCATGCCGATAAAGTGCGTATCACTATTTTGTCGGCGATCTGAGCAAAATCCGGCATCATAGTCGTCTTCGACTGGGTATAGGGCGGGTGGGAGATAATTGCTTTCACCGCAAAATCCCATTGCTTCCGCGGTTAATCCGATAAAGATATTAGCAGATCCAATCGGTAAAACGCAGGCACTTGCCAGATGGTTTTGCGCCGGTATGTAGGATCCGTTGTCGAGGAAGCGCCCGACGTCGTCGTCGAATTCCAAGCTTCCGACAGTGATCGATCTTCCGATTCCGCCTAAAATCCCAGATCGGAACTTCACGCCTGACGTCGTTTGCCCCACGGTGGGCGCCAACTGTCGAGACATCGTAGTAGTTTTCATAGACTGGGGTGCCATGAGACTACGGTAGAGACGTGGGGTAACGGGTTAGCGTAGTAACACAGAACACGGGATTTACCCAGGTTCGGTACGTCGCGACAGTACGGCGTACCTACTCCTGCACTTCTCACTATGTGGGACTAAAGCCCGTATAATAAGGTTACAATGTAAAGGAATAGATCCAGCTACTCGTCGAGGATGAACTTCTCGGCGAGTTGCGTAAGGCTTGAGCTTGGACCTAGAACCTTGGAACTAAAAGAACTTATGAAATCTATCTCCCGTCCGGCTTTATATAATAGCCGGATTAGGGCTTACAGAACCAGACACCTAGAAGACTACGTTTAACTTGTAACTTGGAAAGTAAGGAATCCGTCTTCTCCTCCAAGCCAGATCACGCGGGCCGTGATCCGGGTTCTTCTAGAATCCGGCTTCTACGCGTCGGACTACTGGGCCGCCCAATGGACCTAAGCCCATTACCTTGCAGGCCACCCCGGTAGTCCAGCTCTTTTGTCTACCATCTTCTATACCCCTATTCGGTATATATCCGACACTCCGCAAGGCTTCCCTTAGATCTTCTCCGGTAAACCTTTTGCACCTATTAATTTTCCCTTGCAACTTTTGATTTTTCCTTAGATTAGATCCAAGTCAGCCCGCCACGGATTTCTCGGCTATGCCGAATTAGGCTACCCATAATCTCTTCTAGCTTGCCCAAAGGATAAAGCGCGTACTCCAATCCACTCTCCTACTACCCGCAATCATTATTCTTGCCACAAATCTGAAGATAGAACTTCCAATCTAGGCTCGAACTACCCAGAGTTTCCGCCTTTGCATCAATCACCCGGCTAGACCTTTCCTTTCTAGTTCCTTCCATTCACATTAAGTGCCTAAGCAGCCGCCCATTGTCTTCAAAAAACTCCTTCACCATTTAGATCCCATAATTTCCGCCATAATGCTTGACACCCGGGTAATTTCGAACTTGGCTCTGCGAACTAACACCCGGATCACCCGCAATTTTTCACATCTCAATATTACCCGGCCTATACTTGGCCGGCTCGCAACTTCCATATCTTAATCCTCTTTTATCTTGTACTTTGCAGCTCAACCACATGGCTCCCAAGAAGAAGGGGAAAACTCCAACCAAGACTAAAGCCACCAACTCCATATCTGCCAACTGGGCGCGGTCTACGGTCACAAAGGCCAAGCTAGAGGAGCTGGTGGAGCTGGGAGTTCTTCCTCCTCAAGAAGGTATCCAGTGGAGGGTGCCGGGTAAGGAGACCCGGCCTACCCCAACAAAAGATGAGGTAATCTGCTTCGTGGAGCATGTGACCCGGGGTTTTCGACCACCGGGTCACCCCTTTTTCCGTGATATCCTTAGTCACTACGGTCTTCGTGTCTTTGACATTGGACCCAATTCCGTACTAAACATTTCCCATTTTATTGTCCTTTCCGAATCCTACTTGTGCACTCCGCCAAGTCTAGCTCTTTTTATTGAGCTTTTTCAATGCAAACCGTGCCGCAAAAGCGGTGATGGGGCGCTTCTTGCTTGCGGCGGGGTTTCTATCCAGCGCCGCAAAAACTCTCTGATGCCACCTCTCACCCTTAATTCCCATGTCAAGCATTGGCAGCTCTCATACTTCTATTGCCAAGACACTTCCCCACCCGGCCAAAAGAAACTTCCGGGTTATTCGGAGGGTCTCCTTGACATTTCTGATAAGTTTAGTGCCTTCGCCCCTGACTCGGACAGGGAGGCAATTCAACCTTTACTAGCCAAAATCGCCACTCTCATAGCCCAAGGCCTCATCGGGCTCAACCTGGTGAAGACCTGGGTCGACTTCAGGATTCAGCCCAACTCCATCCGCACAAAGTTGATGTGCGAATATTCAGGGGAACCTTCAGACCCGCTCCGGTACTCCGATAATATCTTCGCAGCTGGCGACACTCATAAAACCATCAAGGGTTTTTTGACAGAAAAGCTCGAGGTAATCCGGAACATATCCGGGTTAGAGCCCTTCACACTTGAGAATCCAGCCCCCAAGGTAAAAATCCGACTTTGATGCCTTTACTTTTGCTCTCTCCACTCAACGCGGTTAATAACCCTTATGTCAACACTTTTCAGGCTGATGATGATTTTTGGAAAACTAATGCCTCCCCTAGCTCTGAAAGTCCAGAGGAGCAAGATACGGTTAACTCGGAAGAAGGTACTCTCCGAATTTTATTTGGTTCCCTTGAACTCACCATAGCCCCTTCCTTTCTAACCATAACTTTGATGATATCCAGAACAAGAAGATGACGAGGAAGAAAACTCCGATGGCAAGGTGGAATCTGCCAGCGACGAGGAAGAACTGGAGCCGACAGTCAAGGTCGGATCCAAAAGAAAGACCCAAGAGGCCACCTCCAAGGTTTCATATCTTCCTCTCGCATTCAACTCGCATTACTTTAATGATATACTTGAGCTAACTTGACATTATCCCACTGGCCGCTCTTGAAGGAGTCGCCCGTGCCTAAGCGTAGGTCAACTCGAAATCACCCGGGTGATGAAGCCCTTAACCCGGGTATTACATCGACCCCCCCACGACGGGCTGGTAATTACCCTATCTTGTCTGGGTCAAGACATTCTCTTTAAACCATTCCCATATGACATCTAACTTGATAATTTCCAGCTTCTCCCGAGTCCAGCGACGGATTTCCTTGTGACTTTGCGGTGAATACCGGGTAAGATCCCTTTCCTGATGTTCCACCATATTTCGTCACCCTTTCTTGACTGTGTATTTAACTACTGACTGACAACACCTTATAGGGCCACGGTCGTCGTCAGCGATCAAGAGGAAACGGAGACCGAGGGCCCGGGTAAGGGGAGCCCGGCTGATAAGACTACAGCCGCGTCCAGCGGTGAAAAACAAGCGTCGCCGCCAAACCCGGACACGCGAGGAGCCGAGTATCCAATTGCTTCCCATGCAAGCAAGAAGAACCAAACCACCGTCTTGGGTGAAGAAGAAGGAGCGTCGGATTCCGACACACGGATGACCCGGGTCCCGCCTCCTACTAAGAAGAAAGCTCCTTCCCGGAATTTCCAAGGCCCCGGGTCTTCTGATACGAGTAAGGATACTTTCGATCAGTTGATGGACACTCTCCTTACTATGAAGACTTCGGAGAGCCAGATCTTGGAGCGCATGGCTGCAGAGCACCAGGTAAGGACACTTTGTATCTCATATTTCATACCTAGTCCCCAAGTTCCAAGTATGACTTGCAAAAGTGATGCTTGGTACTTTACACCATATTCGGCTTTCCATACAATCCAACTAATACTTGCATTCCTTGCTACTTACAGGCACAGATAACCCGGTCTGATGAAAATTTACTGAGGACCGAACAACTTCTTCTTGCCGAGATGAAACGAAGGGAAATCCTTGAGGATGACATGAAAACCTTGAAGAAAGACGTTTCCAAATACAAGAAGAAGTGCAATGCCGCTCAGACCGAACTAAAGAAACTATCGGACCAGGTCTCCGATACTTATCAGATCTTGCTCAGTAAGTTTTCTGCTGCCGATTGGCTTCATGTCTTTATTTTATTATAACAGACTCGGGATTACTGATACGCTCTTTCTTTTGTTACGACTGCAGGTGCCAACCTTGCAGCCCCAGAGGAAAATGCCATTGCCAAGGCTAAAACCCTCAAGACTGTACTCCGGACTTTCTTTGCCGGCACAAAATTTATATTGGATGTTGTGAAGTGGCCTACGGAAGTATATCCGGGTGAAGAGAATCTCGTTCAAGCCTGTTCTACTGTGCCTGGGTGGGTTGAAATCTGGAAACGCTCATCATGCCGAATTGGAATGACCCGGGCTTTTACTCTGGCCAAGGCTTTCTTTCCAAAGCTTGACCCGGCAAAGGTAACATCCGGGTTTCCCGAATTCAAGGCTGACGGTTCCAAATTTACACCCAAGGATTTCAAAGCCATACAAGCCGCAGTGCGCCCCTCAGCTACCGCCTTGGCCGATAGCTTGGATTTAAATACGATTATGAGTGCATATGATGCTGATGGCAAAGTTATTACGGAGGAAGCACCCCCGCCTTTTGATATCTTGGAGAAGTGGGTTTCTAGCTCGGCGAGGAAGAGGGAAGCGACTGCGAAGAGGGAGGCCGAGTTAAGATCGGGTGCGTCTGCCTCTACACCAGCCGTCCCTCCACCAGTCCGCCCTGATGCAATGAGTCCGGGTAAGGGTGCCAGGAAGGCTAAGCAGCAAACCCAGGACTGAGACCCGGAAGGCCGTACTCAGGAGGCCGAATAGGGCCGTATTATCACAATACCTTGTAATACTTTGTAATCACACTGTTATGCTTTTGATGGTGCGCCCGTGCACCCCTGATACTGATGTCGTACCTTGTAACGTACTTTTTAGTCCGTGATATACTTTGCGGCTTCTCTGGTCTTTTGATAACCGTATTGCTTGCCTATTCTTTGAACTTTTTCTCGATACCCGATTCTCTATTTTGGCTCCCTTCGGAAGACTCGGTTTTCCGAGTACCAGAGGCTTTGATACGTGGACTTTTTCTTTAAGTCCCCAAGACTCGGATGGTGAGGTTTTTCGAACTGCGATAGCCAAGTAGTTTGTTTCTGTTTCGAAGTCCCCCAGTCCCCATGACCCAAAGTCCGAGTCATGGGGGTGTGGCCTTTCTCAGAGAACAAATTATTTTTTACCGAGTCGCAAGCCTAAAGCCATTCCGTGTGAATACTGAAGTTATGCTTGATAGTTGTTGAGTTTCCGGCTTTTAGCCTTGTACTCTGCATAAACTTGTGGTTTAGATGACCCTTTTGACTATCTTGTACTGTAAGCCGGCTTTCGCGTGGATACCATGTTGTTACATCCATACGAGAACAGTGTCAGGCCAGTCCCATCGGGCTTCATGGCTGATTGTAATCGCAAGCGAACGAATCATGCCACTTTAGTGCGAGTCACATCGAGCTTAAGTAAGAAAAGTCAAGAAAATTTGGCTCCTTTGTCCAGTTATAAGATTGCAGCCGTACTCGTTTGCGAATAACCGGCCCTTATAACTTATAGGCATCAAGGCCGGGTCTTTCGGGTTAGTGGTTGGTCACTTGAGCAACCAACCCCCAAGACCTACATGCACCTGATGCTTTTAATGATACTGAATTACTGATGTCGTATGGATACTACTTACTTGTAATCAGGATGTAATGATATAGGACTTGATAACCATCTCTTTATTGATACTAGAAATTTTGGATCAGCAGGCCGCCTCATTAAAAACCTTCCAGTCCCCTTAGGTACCCTGGGTAGGAAAAGAGCGCGTCTGAAACCTGCTGCCCGTTACATTGTTTAGTTCCTCATGGGCACCGGTCCCAGGCCGGCTTGACCGACGCACATCCTCCACGTGTTGGATTTTTTCATGATGAGCACCGGGTTTGCTAGCCAACCCGGGTAGGGTGTTTCCATGGCCTGGCTGGTTGTGAGCGGTCGTGCAGCTTCTTCTTCTATGGCAGATTGTTTGGAGGAGTCATCTTTGATAAAAGCCACCATTTTAGCGTCTTGCGCTACCTTGGATTTTGTTCTTTCACCTTCAGTACTCGGCATTTTTGATGTGGCTCTATCCTCCGGGTCTGCTTGAGACCGGTAATGCTTGAGTTCTTCTTTTCTACAGGCCTGCTCAGCCATTGCTGCATCTCCTTCGTCGCATTCAGCTGCTATGTCTCGATTTCCATGTATGGTAATGGTCTTCTTGGGACCCGGGATTTTTAGCTGTAGATATACGTAACACGGCCTAGCCATGAATTTGGCGTAAGCCGGCCTTCCAAATAGCGCGTGATAAGGGCTGCGCAATTTGACTACCTCAAAGGTAAGCCACTCAACTCGATAGTTATCCTTTGACTCTCCAAAGGCTACCTCCAATGCTATTTTTCTCTCGGGGCATGCTGAGTGACCCGGCACTATCCCATGAAAAACTGTTGAGCTTTTTTGCAGCTGAGATTCCTTGAGACCCATGCGTAGGAAGGTTTCCCAATACAGTATATTGATGCTGCTTCCACCATCCATTAAAACCTTTTTTAGTTCGTACCCGTTGACTTGCGGTGCGACTACTAGTGCCAATACTCCTGGGTGCTCCACTCTTTCTGGGTGGTCCCTTCTGCTCCATGTTACTTCCTGTTCTGACGATCTCAAGTATCTCGGGACGGCTAACGAAACTGAGTTGACCGCTTGCTTCAGTATCTTCTTGTCCTTGTTAGAGCCTCATGTGGTATGCACATGATATTGACCCAATTGCTTGGGGTTAGCCTGGAAACCTCCTGCCCCCCTTGGTTATTACCTTGGTTTCCAGCCGCCGGGTTACCAGCTGGGGGTGGGCCGTTGTCCGGGTTTGCCCCTGGACCCGGTCCTCCTCCCCGTCCTGCACCTCGCATAGCTCTGTGCACTTCCTCATTTTTCCATCTTTGTAAATCGGCGCATTGTTCCAGGGAGTGGTTAGCTGGCCTGCCATTCCTGCTGTGTTTTGGGCATGCCATCCTGAATATGTCCCAATTGTTACCCGGCCTTGGTGGACCTTGATAGTTTCCTCCATTGTGGTTACCTCCGTTGAAATTTCCTTCTGCTCTGGGCCTCGAAGACCCGGCTTCTGTGTTGGCGACAAACTCGGAGCTTCCTTCGAAAGGGCGCTTGTTCTGGCTATTTCCATTGTTACCTGATGCTGATCCATTGCCGGTTCTTCCGTTACTAATTGTGTTTGCTTTTGCCTTCTTGTCATCAGCTTCTTCTTCTGTAGTATCTGTTGCAGCGTGTTTGTTGCATGCATCCATCAATTCTCCCATTGTGACTTCCGACGCATTTCGACTGGACTTCATGCGAGTTAACTTTTGCACTAAAGGTATATACTTGCATGTTTTTGCCATGGCCTGTAGTGCATCCTTGGGCTGGATATCCGTGGATGAGTGAAGTATCTCCATAACCCGGCGCACCCAACTGCGCGCCGATTCTCCCTTCTTCTGGACGCATCGCTCTAGATCATCAATAGTGAATAATTTCCTGCAGGTCCCGTGAAAGTGTTTGACAAACGCGGTCTTCAATTCCTCCCAAGACTTGATCGATCCCTCTGGTAAATTGGTGAACCACAATTTTGCTGCTCCTTCCGACATCATCAGATACATGAACTTGGCTTGGAGGTTCTCGGACGCGTTGCGAATTGACATTGCCATCTCGTAACTGCTTAGCCATGTTTCGGGATCCATGGTTGGCTCATAATTCACTACTTTCCCTGGCTCTTTGAATTTTTCCGGGTAAGGTTCAGCTCTAATATTGTCCGAGAGACACTTGGGTCCCGCAAGAACGGTTGAAGCCGGCCTTGCTCTAGAAACGTGTGATGCCGCGGGGGGCGCGGCGGGGCGCGGTGCTGCGGGAAGTCCATGCGCTGCAGACCCGGCCGCGGCCCTCCGAGCCCTAGAACTGTCCACGACGGCCTGTGCTGCTGATGCTACCTGAGCGCGGGGAGGAGGCGGCATTTGTTGCTGCTCTTCCCTCCGCCGCGCCGAACTTGTTTGGATATTCCCTTGCTGCTGGCTCACGTATGGCGTCCCGTGCATACCGCTTCTGTGATCCGGATAATTGGCTTGCTGTGCCACCGCCGTGTGCAACAGATCGATGGCTTGCCGAGTCTTCTCTGCATGGGGTGACTCTCCCATGGGGATCTGATTTAACGCGAGTGTCGCCGCATACACATTGTCCATGGGGTTATTGTAGTGGCCGGCAGGTGTGCGGAATCGTGATGGTGGCGGTGGCGGTAGATCGTTGCCGGTTGTGACTCTAGTTCGTGGTGGGGGTAACCCGGTCTGCTCATTCGCCGGATGTGTTGCTGCTGCCACCTGTTGGGGCGCGGTTTCCTGGTTCGCTACTGGTATCGGCTGGTCCTGAGGCGTGATAAATAAATTAGCCGGGTTAATGACCCCGCCCATTGCTGGTAACCTGGTGTGGTGCCTCTGATGTATTCTAGATGTTTGCTCTCGGAGCCGGGTTTCCAATGCATCCAGCTCACGCCGCCGCGTGGCCATCCCTTGCTTTTCTGCTTCTACCTGCCTTCTTTGCTGTTCCAGCGCACGACGCGCCACATCCAAATCCCTGACGCGTTCCGCTGCGTTTTCCGGAGTGATAACCGTTGCGAGAACCGTAGGGTCTAGAATCAGATTGTTATCGAATAAGGCCGGGTGGCGCGGGTTCGAAGGACCCGCCCCTGGTGTCCGGTTTTCCAAGAATCCGAACGTGTTTGCGTGCAACTCCTCATCCGCTGCTCTGCTAGTTACTGACGCCGACTCTCCATCAACCCGGGTCAAGACCGGGTCTCCGTTAGCCGCGCCCTGTTGCTGGGCCACTGCCTGAGCCGCCCCGACTGATGCCGTGGTTGCGTTTCCTTGGTTGGCCGCGGGGGCCGCATAGACTGCAACTCGGCGTACGATATCCGGTGTAAATTCAGGCTGTTCTCCCTCACCGCTTTCCTCATACCGGTTTTCCAGTAGATCCAGGATAGACCCGGTATCGTCTTCTCTCTCGGCCCGGTCGCGTGGGGTCACGGATGGCACCCGCCGGGTTCGGGGCCGGGTTTGGCCCCCCCATACCCGCACCCGGCCCCTCTCCCCGCCCCCGCGACCCGGCCCCATACCCGCCGGCGGGTACAAAACTCCACCATACCCGCGACCCACCGGGTTTCCGGGACCCGACGGGTACCCGTCACCTTGGACGCCAGGCCAGATGTGGGCGTCGTCTCGAATCATGGCTAGGCCAGAGGAGAGAAGCGAAGATCCATCTGCTCGCGGGCATGTTGAAATGGTTGGAGGGCGCGTCTGGGCGGAGCAGCACAACGACGGGTGACCTCGGGCGTCGTGGCCCATGGACGAGCAGGGCGGAGCGAGGGCGCCGCATCACAGCAACGGCCTCGACGGGCGTCGGCCGCCAGGGACGGCGGGGCGGCTGCTGCTTGCTTCTCCTCTCGAGATCCCCTCCCTCCGTTGCCAATCGAGGAAGAAGATGGGCGCATCTCCCTTGAGGTCTCGCTGGCACTGCTTGTCGTCGTCTCCGCCGTGGGACAGCAACGGCCGTCACGGGCGCCGGCCCCCGGGGACGGGAGGGGGGCAAGGGCGGACGGGGAGAAGCAACAGTGGAAATCAGAGACGTGATTTGGAATTTTGGAGAGAAGAGGAAGATGAACTGAAGGGGAAAATGGGGATTGGGTGTGTGGTGTGGCCGTATGGGGGTGGGGGCGTGGGGCCGCGTGGGATTGGGTGTGCGACTGTGCGGTGCGACAGTGAAGGAAAAAACTGGGAATTGGCTTTACACACTGACATACAGGGCCCACCTACCTTGGCGGGTCTACGGGTTAACGGGGATGGGTTTGGCACCTCCATACCCGCCTCCGCCAGACCCGATGGGTTTGATTTTTCCCCGATAAGCAGACCCACGGGTTTTATTTCTTACCAAACCCGCCCCATTTGAAGCGGGTACCCATCGGGTTTGTGGGTGTCGGGTACCCATTGCCATCCGTACGTGGGGTCCATGCCGGCTCCCTCGGCTGTTCCCACTCCGCGATGGGTTCTTCTGTCGGATACGTCGTTCCAGTCGATTCTTCATCATCTGATCGGATAGACGTGGCTTTTCCTGGCATAGAATCAGATCCAACGTTGTCAGGGATCGAATTGGAAGCACATACCATACCGATGAAGACGTTGATCCGGCCGATCGTTACGACGGATCCGGTTTCGAGGTGATCCGACTCCGGCCCCCAGCCGGAATCGTCCACCATCTTTTCTCCTTCGTGGTCGATGCAGATTTCGCCGATGACAAGATTCTCCATGCCCTTCCGAGCTTCTCCCGTGATGTAAGCACCTTTGGACGCAGGCCCCACGGTGGGCGCCAACTGTCGTGGGATAATCACGGCAGATGTTACCTGGGGTAACTGATCCTGGGGCAAGACGACACAGGCGTTTGGGAGAGGGTTTAGCTCAGAGGGAAACATGGTGCAATTCGATCTGGCAGCCGGCAATCAAAGTCGCCGAGTCTCCGATCTTGATATAATAACTCAACTCTGGGATTACACTCGATGCTCGATATCACACGATATTGCTAGGGTTCTTAGATCTCTATGTAAAACTAAACCTGGGGGTCGGTTTATAAAGCACCCGTACCCCCGGCTTATTCCCCAAGGCGCATCCTGAATCCTACCCGGACCCGGCGCACAAACCCTAACTTTCTCCTACCATAACCCACAATCCGGGTTACTGGGCCTACAAGCTTGGGCCTTCACAAATTTCCTTATCCTTAGCCGGGTCCTATGCACCATACTTTGGGCCGGGTTACTCCTTGGAGTTTGGCATACCGGGTTATCGTCCCCCCATCAAGTTCACCATGAAAAATCTCACCCACCTTAAGAGATCTCCCAATCCCTCCACCCATACGTATTGATATTTGGAGGATTGAAGGAGAAAACCCCGATCTACATCTTCACCAAGCCGTTCTTCATTTGCCGTCATTCACTTGAGGGGTTTGTGTCTACCGTTTCCTTGTGGAAAACCTAGACCTCTTGTTGCTTACTTGTGTTTCTTGTAGAAGATTTGTGGTGATTTTGGGAGCCCCCAATTCAGCTGTGGGTGTGTGTCCCAAGCCCATTGTAAAGACACTGGATTCTCCCTTCCCCCATTTCAACAGTGCAAAGTGAACTAGGACTTGGCGAAGTTCATCGGAGAATAGACTGAGCCCTTTGTGGCTTTGAGTAGGCCTTCGTGGCGAAACTCACACCCCTCCAACAAGACGTACTCCCCTCAAAAGGAGGAACTCGGGAATACATCCTTGTCTCCGTGGGATTCCACCATCGGTTCCTTCTATAATTAGCTTTACTTTGTGTTTGTAAGCATAGCTCTTGCCATAGAGGTAAATTCACCGTAGTTGCTTATCTAGAGAATTTATCTTTGTGTCAGGACTAAATCGAAAAGTATTAAAATTTTAAGGTAGCACCTATTCAATCCCCCCTCCCACCTTAGGTGACCATACGATCCGTTCACACTTATCAAGAGTCCAGTCTATAACTACGAAACAAGGATTTTTCATAAAAGATCGGGTTCCATCATATGGGATAAGCCATCCGAAGTTTTGATATGTGACATTGGGATTGGGGTTTGAGTATAGGCACAACCAACCACACCATAAGGCCTCGTTTGGCAAACGTGTTTTGACAAGGTTTATTGGGTAATATTCCAGCCCCAAAAAAGACACCGGAAACCACGACTGGGCTGTTTGGCGGACGAGTTTTGGACGGGCTGAGCCCTAGCTTTCCCCATAATACTCGCCAATACCCGTCGGGTTGAAGCGTAACAGAGACACGGCTCTCCCCTCGCGTTTTCGACGGCTGTTCGACGACGATGTGTCCTCGTGCGCATGGGCGCGTCATCGTGGGCATCGCAGCCAATCGATTTGTCCCTACCGAAGCTAGCTCACCTACACTGATTTTTTTTGTTTCTGACATGTGCTTCTGCCCCACGAGAATAGGACAAAACCACACACTATGCAGCCGATTCAAATTTGTGTGTGCCAAACACCTAAACTTGATTGTTGGGGAAGGAGAGTGGGTGAAGAAGGGGATTGTGTGAAGGAAGTGTTTTCACCGAATCCCTCTGGGATAATACTCAGTTAAACACTACAAACCTCTTCTACCAAACGAGGCCTAAGGGGCACTTTTGTTCCCTTGTTTTGTGGGGTGAAACAGAGCACTTTTCATTACTCTCAACACGATTGCTAATGCTAGGATGTACATCGAGAGACAGACATATTTTGCAAGTGCGGCAGCAACGGCATTATGGATGGTATCTTGCATAGATGCCTCCGAAGCCTCTTGGTGCTGGTCCCATCATCTTTCCTTTCCGTCAACCATCTCAATATTAAGTCGATAAATCTTTTAAGAGGAGTCATCGCCTCTCTCGTACAAGTTGAAGAATCGAGATAGATAACCTAGAGGATGCTGAATTGGTTTCTACAGATTTTACTTTTTTGTTTCGCTTGTTTTACACTCTACTGGCTACAAATATGTGCCTAGCGAGCCCGACGAAACAGCATATATGATGTGATAACATACTTGAAACAACATGTACGAGGTCCATCGCCCCACCGCTCTCCTTCCCTTCCGATGGTAACCGGGATTTGGTCCGAGAACTAGAGAATTCTTTCATTAAGTGTAACACCTGGGGTGTTACCTGTTTGTTTGCTTGCATCATATGCATCACATTGCATTGCACCATGTTTGCATCACCACTGAAAATTTCAAAAACAATTTAAACTTTAAGCTTGCTCAAAACTTCCAATTTCAAACTTGCAATTAAAACCCCTAAATTGTTTTTCCACTGGTTAATTCTGTTTTAATCACTTGTCTGTTACAACCTTTCAAATAAAGAAGTGCAAACTAAAACCCTCTTTTGTTTCAAAGCAACTCATTATAATTCACCCTTTTAAGTTGTTGCTCAAAATCAATTAACCAAATTAATCAATTATTTCCAAGTCTTTTTCCAAACTCAAAACCATTATCAAATCATCAAACTTTTGAATCCATGATGTTCAACACAACTTGGTATTCTTTAAAACATTCTAACCCTAGGGGAAACCCTATTGAAAACACCCTATTTTCTAAATATTAATTACTATGGCATTTTTCACTTAATTTGGTTCAATTTTGAAACAGCAATCAAACATTCGAAATTTTGAAAACCAAAGCTACCAAGTGGTTTCTTTTGACCTAAGGAGCTCCCCCAATTATTCTCAATTTTTTTCACTAACCAAAAACCCATCAAATCCTTCCAAATCCTTTCAGCAAAAAAAAAAAGGAAAAAGAAAAATAAAACAAAGCCAGCAACATCTACTGCGCGCGCAGCACCTAACCCTGGCCCAGCCCGTCTAAGCCCTACCCAGCGCGCGCAGCCAGCCCATCATCCCTGCGTACCGCTTCGCTCGTCTAAACCTCCTTCGTCTAGGCGTACGGCAGCGCATCGCGCGGTGCCACGACGGCAACCACAGCGAGCAGACGGCGATCGTCGACGCCAGCGCCTATATAGACCCTACGAACCCTAGACCCCCCTGCCCTAATCCCTATGCCCCTCTCTCCCTTCGAGGCGCCGCCAAATTCCCTCTCTCGGCGCCTTGCTGTCCTCTCTGAACCCATCGCCGGAGACGCCACCGAGCTCCCTCTGAATCCGTCGTATCTCCGGCCACCACGCTGCCCTACGCCACCTCCTAGCCACAGAAATCAACCTCCCACCTCTCCAGCTCCCCTTTGAACACTTGAGCACACCCGGGGACCAACTGGATCCCCGCCGCCATCTCCGTCACATCCGCGGCATCCACCGCCGCCACGCTCTGAACTTCGCCGTTGGACGCCGCCGACACCACGCGTTTCCTCGCCAGGAAGACGGGAACGGAATCGCCGCTGTGCCTTCTTCCTCCACGTCCCCGACACGGTGCCAGGAGGTCGCTCCATCACCGGCGCCGTCAACGTCACCGTCGCCGCCGCAGAAGCTTCACCGGGCCCCTCTGCCCCCTCTTCAGCCGCGGTGAGCATTCCACCGTGACTCCTCCTCCTACCACTCTGTGCTTACGCGACCGTGCCCGTATCACCCCCGTCCCAACGCAGCTCACGCGTGGCAAGCACGAGCCGTTGGTCACCGCCGGCCCTCTGCCTGTCGCCGTCAGGGTCAGACGTGGTGCGTTCGTCAGCTAATTTCAGAAAACGAACTGAACCCCAACTTGCTCGCTCCCTGTTAGCTGACAGAAGCACGCGAACACCGCACTGGTTCAGGCACGATGCGCACAGGGCCAGGTCGTGGGTTCGAGCCCCGCTGCGCCCATTCTTTTGGGAATTTTTCCCCTGCATCCGTGCCCCACCCGTCAGCGTCCCCTGTGGCCACGCAGGCGCTCGCTCAGCGCCACGTTGGCAGTGGCCCACCGTGCAGTGGCCGTGGCTAGCTGCTGCACGGTGCAAACACATTTAACTCGATTCTGTTTTTTCCAAATGAATCTAAATTGCAGAAATAACCCCTAAAACTAAAATCTTAATAACTTTTAATCCATAACTCTAAAAAATAAAAGTTATATATGTTTTCTGTTCAAAATCTTGTAATCTTTCCAAATATTCAATTTGTGTTCTGTTTTGAATATTCAAAATGCAATTTAAATTCAAATCCAAATAATTCAAATGCCATTTGTAATAATTCATAACTAATTATTCCTAAGTCCAAATAATTCAAATAAAATATGTTTTTCATACCATTTTGAATACCCTATTCAAATATAAACTTTGTTTTCTGGTTTGAATAATTTAAATTGCCTAAACCATTTAATTCCTGTTTAATTCAATTAAAAATTGTTTAATGTTGTTTAATTCATAAATAATTAATCCAAAGTCCAATTTCAAATTGTGAAACATGTAATCCAACTAAAATTTGATAACCTTTTCAAATATCAACTTTGTTATTTGTTTTGAACACTTTAACTTGATGATAACAACCACTACTTGTTCAACATCATTAAGTAACAATAATTTCCAAACTTGATAAATGTTTTCTAAACTTGTTAACCATCCTTCCAATTGCATTTAATATTGTTATCTTCTTGTTCTTCATCATGCATGCATCATTCTAACTCACTTACCCATGATGCTTATTGTTAGAACAACTAATTCAACTATAAGGCATGGGTTTGCCATATGCAATCTTTGCATATGGAATCCATTTAAACTTGTGTATCATATCCACTAGTTTACTTTGGTGCATCTTTAAACCTGTCATGCATCCATACCTTGTTCATGCTGGATCTTTTGCCGTAGTAGTAATTGTTGCATCCGGTGTTTCTTTTAGTTCGTTGCCTCTTCCCGGATAGGACGTTGAGATGATGTGAGCAACGACAAGTTCTGCTACCTTGCGGGATCTCAGGCAAGTATACTCACTTGCTGCCATATGGCTGCCTTTCATCACTTGTTACCGATTCTTTCCGTTGATTCTTTCCTGCTATCCTTAGTAGTAGTTGTTTCTGTTACGAACCCATCACATGAATCCCTTAACCTTGATATTGCCTCACTTCCATACCTATAACCTTTGCTTGAGCCTGTGTCTTACTATCTTGCTTAGGGTTGTATTGCTCGAGTCTGTTACCCGTTACTTTCTGTTATTACTTAATTATGTTCTGGGGGCCCGATGTTAATCAATCAAACCTGTTAATTGCTAATGGTAATAATAATAATAAATTTGATGATAAGGCACCGGCGGGAGGCCCTTTGAGGTTTTGAGGCCCGCTAGTGTCGACCCTAATAGGAAAAGGGTCTTGTCTACCGATCCATGATGAGCGCACTACCCGCATTTGGGGAGTATGGGCTCCCCCTCAGTTTGACCCGATTCGCATCTCGTCCAAATCGCCTCATTTAGTTCGGGTTTTCCATTTGCTGCATGCATGATCTTGCGAGCCCTTGGTACCCGGGTGGAACTTTCGTAGTCGGCATATAGGGGGACACGGTCTTAGAGTGCTATGAGGGTCCATTTTCTTCTGGGCCCGAGTAGCCGTGCGCCCAAGGTTCTTTGGGCTTGATGCGAAGAAGGGTTGGATTGTGTTGAGTGCCCCGCTTGGTGGAGCGGCCGCTCCATCTGGCGGGATATTCATGAGTGTCGGTTACTATGGTGCAACCCTGCAGGGATAATCTTCTCGAGAAGCCGTGTTTTCCGCGGTTATGGATTACTTGGTGAAAGTACTGGCTAACAAGTACCCAGGACAACTTCAACATAAT
Organism: Alopecurus myosuroides; assembly: GCA_028641055.1. Taxonomy (NCBI): domain Eukaryota; kingdom Viridiplantae; phylum Streptophyta; class Magnoliopsida; order Poales; family Poaceae; genus Alopecurus; species Alopecurus myosuroides. The sequence continues at coordinate 48,478,750 of CM054060.1, forward strand.
GAACAATCATGTTTCACCCAATGGTTAATAACTTGACTAGTAATAGGTTATTCACACAATAACTTGACTCATCTTTAATACCACGGTGTGAGTTATCCTCGGATTGCTTCTTCGGATAAGGGGCGAGATCCAGGATGGGTTTGTTTGAAGTTATCTTTCAGTTGGTTACTATCACTCGATCTTATCTCCTTTCTGATAGTTGGAAGTAATAGAATCTCTGTAGTTGGTTAGTGCAGCCTGCTGTCGCTTATTTGCAATAACCCCCTTCCTCTCCGTTGATCCTAAAGTATTTGTATCTTGTGATGACTGGCTACGCCGGTAACTTGTGAGTATGGGCTTTATCCCTCTTGCCAGTACTTAACCGTACTGACCCACGAATCTCTTTCGTGGCTGCAAATTCCAACTTGCAGTCAACAGGTTTGAAGTCTGACGACGTTAGCTTGGGAATCCCTCCGGCTTGGCCTGGGCAGGGATTGGACGCCTTCTGTTATCTTCAGGACTCTTAGTCCAATTTGGATCTTGTCCGTAGACGGACGATGTGTTGTTTCTTCCGCTGTTATTTGGATCTTTGTATTGTATCAGTTGTAATCCCTGGCTCGTTGAGTCATCTTGTATCTTTCTGATGCTGTTGTAATTGTGGATTATTCGTGAACTATTGTAATGTTATCATAAATGGCAACCTGGAATCGGTTATTATGCGGATTTGGCAGGAATGCTGAAATCTGCATAGTGCCCGATCTCGGGGCGTCACATTAAGCGAGAGACACCATCACACACGCACGCACGCACGCATGTCTGAAACATGAAATTTCTCCAATTGTTGCTAGAAAATTATACCCAATGTTCTTTCAAAAAATAAACCGTGTTCCGAGCATGACCTCAACTCGGAGGTACGCCCACGGCCCACACGCGCGCACCACTCACGATGATGATGAAGCGGGGTTGTTGTTGAGCCGACATGGATCTCCCAATAGCTTGCCCCTCCGTGTGCAATACCTATCGATCCATCCATCACTGCCCCCTGTGCTGTCCTACAAGTGGGGATGAGATCACACAAGTGCCGAAAAACCTTTGTTTACTGCAAAAGCGCACTGGCCCGTCCGTCCTGCCAGGCCCGGTCCCCAGCTCGCAATTCCCATTACGCAACGCGCACCAATGGTGGCCCTCTCTCTGTGCCAGGCCCTGCCATCCATAGCCGCTAGGCCTGCTGCGGCGGGCGATCGATGGACGCAATGACGATGTGATCCATCGCCACGCTCGCTGCTCCTCGCGCCCAAACGAAACTTCCAAACAGTGGACCTTTTCCTTTTCTCCTTCGCTCTCCTCCAGTAGGAGTAGAACGCAATGAAGAACCAAGGATCTGTCGCATCTTCTCTCTCTCTCTTTTGCTGAAAATTACACATGATGTGCGGACACACGGTATGCTGCGTGGGGAATTAAATTGCCCAGAAGAATCTTCGTCCTTGGCATGGCAGGGCAATGCACGCGTGATGCATGCCTACTGCCTGCACAGTACTACTCTACTACTAGTACACAGCAGCAGTGGTAGTACTACGCACGAGGAGTGTGTCTCATTTACTAAAGGATCCGCTACACATGACACTATTTACGTATTCGCATAAACATTTTTTTAAAGAAATGGAGGTTTTGCATACCGTGTGATAATACATGGATCAATCAAAAGCCACATGCGTGACGAATATCGTCACACCTACGAACGCTTGATGAAGGAGGAAGTCATAATCGGGGCCGTTACCCCGTACTAACACACCAACGCGCATCATCTAATCCGGTTGCTTTCACCAAGTCGCCCGATAGCAAACTGGGAGCACATGTCCGGTTCAGATGGCCCGCAGTATACACCGATATGCACACTCGGAAGGCGCTGCCGCCGATATCCGCAAAACCATCTTCTGGAGAGATCATTGCATTCCCTATGTCAGGCTTGCTATCAACGCCGCCATGTCGCCAAACAGCTCCACCTTCCTGCGCACGTCTAACTTCCCGCGTCCATCGCCGAGGCCCCGTGGCACCACGCCGCCAAGACTCGTCGTTGTCGATGCAGTCGAAGAAACACCGCTCCACCTCCAGACCCTCCAACCAGAGCGTACTCCAGAACAAAATTAGGGTGTTTATTGCCACATTCTATGTGCACGTAAAGTTTCGTGAAAAGGAAAAAAATTGTGTCTTTTCTTAAGCTGGACAGAAAAAATGTCCCTTTTTTTCCACGAAACCTTTATGTTTACATAGAATGTGGTGTGGACATGGAACATCCAAAAAAAATCAAGGATTTTGTGACATTTTAAAATATGTTTTGGATAGTTAGAGCATCCGTGGAAGCGTATCTAGTGATGCCGCGCCTCACATGATGCGGCTCCTTAAAATTTTAATTTGCAAACTAAAAAGTCAAAACAAATTTATAGGTGTAGACATGATGTGTTGTTTACAATCCATGTAATTTGCAGAACCAAATTTGAAATTCATGCAGAGAAACAAAAAAGGGATAAAGCCAACATGAACGGTGCTAAAAAAAAAGACAAAACACAAATGACATGATCTACATAGCGATTTGTCTTTTTCTGTTTCTCTGTATATTATGAATTTTGTTCTGAAAATTCTACCCTCTCCGATCCACACAAAAAAGTGTCGCTCATTTCATACCAAGTTAGTACAAATTTTGTGGCGACACATTTTATTGGATCGGAGAAGTAGAGAATGTGAACAGAGCCCCGTGAACACCAAAACATTTGTTTCGTAATTTTTTCGCACTTGTAAATTTAAATTCTAAGGAGTGGTATCATTAAATATTTTCCGAGGATCTGAGCCAAAATGGATTTTGGAGCGGGACGGGCCTAGTACATTATTGGGAAATGCTAACGATCACCCGGGGGATCGCGTGGCTGCATCCCCCGGGTCGTCCGTGCATCACGTGTCCAGCCTGGCAGCGAAAGAGAACACACACATCGGTGTGGAGCCGTATCTTATCCCTTTTCCCAGTGCTTCTGGTCCACTCACTTTTCCTCCTCCTCTCTCACGTTCTCTTCTCCACACGCACGCCTCCCATGGCTTTTTTCCGGCTGCTCCACCCAGCGCCGCCTCCATGGCTTTTTTCCGGCTGCTCCTCCCAGCGCCGCCTCCCCCATGCCCCTAGCCCCAACATGTCTCGGCCTGGAGCCTGCCCAGGGCGTCCCTGCACCGGCCCAGCTCGCTGCTCTTGGCGGCGAGCTCGGTCTCGAGGAAAGGCACGATGACGACGGTCTCCTTGAGGATCTTGTGCTCCAGCAGCTCGGTGCGCAGCCGGGACTCCCGCTCCTGCAGCTCCTCGACAAGGCGGGCGAGCTCGGCCGCCTCCGGCCCCGTTGCCGGCGCCGACGCCGCGCGCGCCGGCTGCACCTGAGCGGAGGAGCGCGGGAAGTAGACGCCGAAGGACCGCGCGAAGGAGCTGCCGCCCTTGGCCCCCGAGCCGGGCGGCGGCGCGGGCGAGCCTGAGGGCCGCCGCCTCGGCGTCGTCTCCGGCCGAGGGGGCGCCGATGGGACAAGCTGGTGCAGTGGGGATGGTGCCGGTACGGGTGCCGCTGGCTTGCGCGCGGAGGAGGTGGAGGAGGACTTGGGCGTGGCCGGGCTGCGCTGGAAGCCCATGGCCGCCTTGACCCTGCCGGCCACCATGGCTGATGCTGCAGGAACGCCCTCGACGGGAGCGGGGTGGGCGCCCTCCTCCTCCTGATGCTCCACCGCAGCAGGGCCGCCCTCGACGGGAGCGGGGTGAGCGACCACCTCCTCCTGATGCTCCACCGCAGCAGGGACTGGGCCGGGGTGGGCGCCCTCGACGGGAGCGGGGTGGGCGACCACCTCCACCTGACGCGCCACCGCAGCAGGGACTGGGCCGGGGTTGTGCGCAGCGGATGCTGCTCGGAGTCGGAGCACGCCCTGGACGCAGATGTGGTTAGGCAACACGCCGCGGCGAGGCACCTGTGGGGCGAGGCGGAGCCAGACTGAACCGTCCGCGTTGGCCCTTCAGGAGGAGGACCGCCCAGGCAACCTCCCGGATGCATTTTATGTGGTGCAAAAACGATGCTACAATAGTGTAATTTTTTTGCTTTTTTTGTGTATTTTTTTTGCTACAAGAACTCCGATAATATCTCCGGCGAGGTCATTTGTTGCTACAATACCAAAAAAAATTTGCTATAATAATTATAATTTTTTGCTCAGCGCGCGAACTCGTTTTTTTTTGCTATTTTTTGTCAAATTTTTTGCTACGAGAACTCCGGCGATGTCACTTTTTGCTATAATAGAGTAATTATTTTGCTACATTTATTTTTTTTTTTTGCTATTTTAGTACAATTTTTTTGCACAGGGAGAGTTCTCCGGCGATCGCCGGTGAAAGTCCCGGCGATGTCTCTGACGAATTTTTTTTTTTGCTACAGTAACTCCGGCGAAGTCTCCGGCGAGGTCTGACGTTTTCTTTTAATTTTGTGCACGAACCGTTTTTTTCTACATGGAGCAAAAGCGGGGGTGTTTTTTGCTACACAGAGGATAGGGGATTTTGGGCAAAAAACTGCCACGTGTAGTTAGTCCAAGCATGAATAGAATCCCCTTCACTAATCGATGGAACCGAAAGCCATATTACTCGCAATAGTTAGAAAGGAAAGGGGAATCCGAAGTAAGAGAGCAATGGGCCAGGTCTGGAACTCCACCGAAGACTACACCCACCCACCGAACCCTTAGCCCTTGGTGGGTGCGGGGGATGGAAAATTTCCATCCCCGGGGGACGCCCAGCAGTGTCCTACATTATTACCTTGTGCAAACTCAACGCCCGTCCGTACTTGCCACATGCCCACCATTAATGGAGAGTTAGCTCCTCACCTTACCTCACCTTTTCTATGTGACGCCCCTTTCGCAGGCCTACAAATCTATCCATTTCCAAGCACAGGTCCATCTCCGAACAGCGGCGTCCTCCTCCCCTGTCTCCTCGGCTTCCCCTTGCTCCTCGCAAGGACATGAAAATTAGGATCGGATGCGATGCGCTAAGCATAACCCCCAGACCAGAATCTGCGCATCCACAGGCCCAAAAGGAGAGCGCAGCCGAGAAGCCAAAGAGCACGAGAGAAAGAGAAAGCCACGGGTGCCGCCAGAATATCACTATATGTGGATGGATGGATGGATACTATTATTATGCGCGCATGATTGCTGCTAGCTAGCCACACATCTTTTTCAGGACAATAATAATAAAGAAAGAGAGCGATTCACCAAGAACACCAGAGAGAGAAAGAAAGAAAGGTGGGGCGAATAATCATCATACGCAAGTTGGTTCGGTTCCCATTTCAAGATTTGCTCTGTGCTTGAAATTGCAAAATCTAACAAGCCTCTTTTGCAATCATCATCATCATCCTGTCCACATGGAGCCGGCTGCGATGATGATGTTGCGAATTCGCTACCGCTAGAGGTTTCATTCATACTCTAGTAAATGAGTAATTAAGAGCTCATATTTATATGATCATCATTTGGAAGAACATGATAAACATTTAGGAAGAAGGAAAGAAAAGGAGGGGGAGCTTAATTTCAGGAGCAACGGCGGCAACAGGGGGAGGATTGCGGCGGTGGCCTGAATGCCCAAAATGGCTAGGGATGAAGCGAACAGCCCCCTAGATCCCCATGTCCCATTGCCGACCACCGTGATCCATGTCCGGGTTGGGTTCCGGAGTCCTCCGTCCCGATTAATTTTGTGGCGAGGGAGTCATCACGACGGCGGGGCGGCGATGAACTTGTGCTGCAGCAGCTGCGCGGCCGACGGCCGCCTCGCCGGGTTCTTCTGGAGGCAGCAGCTGATGAAGCTCCTCAGCTCCGCGGACGCGGTGGGCGGCGCGGCCGGCGAGTCGGAGTAGCAAATCGCGACCATGAGCGCCGCCCAGTCGCCCAGCTTGCCCAGATTCTCCCCGAGCGGGAACCTGCCCAGGTAGAACTCGAGAATGCTGAGGCCGAAGCTCCAGATGTCGCCGGCGTACCCGTCGTAGGCGCCGTCGTTGAGGTCCGTGTTGATGCGCTCGGGGCTCATGTACGCGATGGTGCCCACGGAGGAGTTGCAGGGGTCCATGGTCTGGTTGAGGATGCGGCCCACGCCGAAGTCCGCGATCTTCACGCGGCGGCCCGAGTCGATCAGCAGGTTGGACGGCTTGATGTCGCGGTGCACGATGTGGCGCCGGTGGAGGTACGCGATCCCGGACAGCACCTGCCGCGCCACGTCGGCCAGAAAGGCCTCGGACGCGATGCGCCGGCCCTCCAGCGACCCGCCGTCCATGTACTCGAGCAGGATCTGCAGCTCCCCGGCCTGCTCGTACATGCCGTGGCACCGCACCACGGCCGGGTGCTCCGCGGTGCGCAGGATGGCGATCTCGCGCGTGATCTGCCGCCGCACCGCGTCGTCGTGGTGCCCGTACAGCACCTTCAGCGCGTACAGCCGGCCCGTGGGGGCGTGCCGCACCATCCAGACCGTGCCGCCGGCGCCGCTCCCGATGCGCCGGACGCGCTCCAGCTCGCCCAGCGGCGGCGGGGCGGGCGGCGCGGAGCCGGCCGAGTTGGGCGCGCCCATACACGACGGCCCGGACCCGGACGACGACGTGGACGACGGCGCCGAGGACGGCTGGGGCGGCAGGGGCAGCGGCACGGCGAGGGACGTCAGGTCGCGTTGCGGCAGCGGCAGCGTGAGATCCGGGCGGCGACGCGCCCGCCCCGGCGTGCCAGGCTGCTGCTGCGTTTGCCCCAGGCCCAGCCCCGGCCTCGCGTTCGGCGGACCGCCTGGTCGCATCGCGTGGTCGGCTCGATGGGCTAGCTCCTCCCTGGCGTGCGCGCGAGCGCGGCGGACGGATTGGTTCGCGTCGGTGATGGTTGTGTTGCGCTCGCGAGGTGGTGTGGGCTGGGAAGAAGGGATCGGGTCAGGGAAGAAGGATTCGAGAGAGACGAGTGTTTTTATAGACGCGGCACGAGCGAGGGAGGCCAAGGGACGACGAGGAGAGCTCTCTGCTCCCAGAGGTGATGAGGACAAGGAGCAGCCGTGACGCCGGGGGCTGGTAAGAAATAAATGGATTTCTTCCCAATTTTTACACATTTGTTCCTTCCGTGCCGTCCGATCCAAACATTTGGAGAAATAGAATTTCGAGGATTATTCTACACCGTAGAATGAGTTGACACTAATCTCTTGGAAAGATAGGTTTGATTTTATTCCTGTGGCACATGATTATTCTAAGGAGCATATTTATTGCAAATTTTGTCTTCCAAGAATTGATTAGCCACAATGGTTGTAACCACGTGTCAATGTTGGAAGCCCTACCCAGTTCCGCTGAGTCACTCGTGGGGTTCTACTTGTCGGGCAGCTGCGTTTGTGACCTCTGTCTTATTGTGCAACACGGGTATATGGAAATTAAGGTGACATATGCCGTGTACAAATAAATTAAAGAATATAACGACTTTTGATCGGATCATGCATAAAAGGAAAACTCATGCGTTACAAGTTCAGTTCTCCTTATGTTTGCTCCGATGTTCATGTGCAAGTCATCTCTCCGCTGGTGCTCATTATGAGAAGATTCTTACTCTTAGCTTTGTCCTAGCGGACATCAAACACCGTTGAAGCGCAATTTAACCACCTAATAGAGACAAAGTGGTAACGGTGCACGCATGAAACGCGGCTGGATCTCTTGAACAAAGTGGCTACGAACCGTTAAATGATAGAGTGGGCACAATGATTGTAAGCACATGTCTTTCTCGCTCCTGCAATGTTCGCAATTCTACTATGTTTCGTCCATCACTCGTGCGGTTCACTCGTTGGTGAGTTTGGTCCGTTACATCTAACTTTAGGTGGCCACTATGGATCGGACGCCGATAGTTGGCTTCCTATCGGACCAATTTCTAGCCTTAGGATTCGAAGCAAGTTGGTCGTCCGATATTAAGCCAGGTCCCCGCCCGCGCATGAGAATTGACCAAGAGAACACGCATGATTTTCGGAAATTAAAGCTTTCCTATTATAACTGCTTCCTAATAATTGTTTCATAAAATAACGCATCTTGAGATAATTACGGGTTGCGTGCATGTTTTTCGAAAAAATCAAATCATGAACCTAACTGATCTCTATGGATTAACCGCAGGCATATTTTCACCCATGCTTCTAAATAGGATTATTTTTTAAGCCCAACAATAATGAGTTTTGCTTCTGATGCTTTAAAGTTTGCATCGATTCACAACAACTATTTGCTTTCGGAGCAACAAGAATTAGTTTCCGCTAGGAAGCGCGTACATGGGTTATAGGAAACATATTGTGTCTACATTAAAAGCATATCGCATGTAATATTGGTGCTATTATGTGGTATAGTGACTAGTGAGTTAACGGAAACACAACTTTATAATCGTTGAAGCAGGAACAAAGTAATATCAAAGCATTCTTTAGTTGTATAAAGAATGAAACACATAACAAAATACCCGAAACATGTTGTACATATGTTGAAGCAAGTCACAGAGCCACCAATATGATACTAGTAAACATACGGAAGGAATCACACATATAAATTAGGAAGCTTAATGTATAGATCCTGAAGCACTGCATCTAGGAGAACGCAACATGACATCCCAGTCTCAAACACAAAGAACCGGTGGCGTTGATGGAAGGAAGCATCAGAGCTGACACCAACTTAAGAAAAGAACCGGTGGTAGCCATATCGAAGAGATGGCCACATGAACGAAGTTTGGTGTCGAGTCAGCTAGGAGCAACAGGGACGCGGGCTCACAGATGGAGAGGACAAGGTTGAGGCCAAGACACACGAACTCGAGTTCGACGGTCACTACTAGAGATTTGCTTATAGCAGCATATCCTACCACAGGCGAACAAGGAAAACTGTGCGCCTGGGTTAATTAGCGCAGGCGAAGCGCAAGTTGGTGCGCCTGGGGTAGGCCAGTTACCCTAGGCGAACAGAAACCGGAAGCGCCTGGGGTAAAGTGTGGCAGGGCCAACCACGGCCGACCCTGGCACGCTTCCTTTACCGCATGCGAATCGCATCTCAGTTCGCCTGCGGTATAACAGATACCACAGGCGAGTAAGTACAGAAGCGTCTGGGGTAAAAAGTGGACTGGGGTAGCTCCCTTTAGCGCAAGCGCACAGGTACGTTGTTCGCCTGGGACAAAGAATAGCCTGGGGTAGCACCACTTAGCGCAGGAGCTTCCCAGAACATATTCGCCTGGTAATACTATTTGTCCCCAATATAAGTGCGGCCAGCCACCCACCACCACCCCTATCCACCCCACTGCATAATTTACCGTAACGAGCACGCGGACCAGATCAAATGTCCGGTGTGCGGTCTGATCGTTACAAGAGGGGGACGAAGAAAGCTCCTACGAAAGTTGTGTGGTACTTTCCACTCATTGATCCCGGCCGTCTGCAGCGGTACTTCGTGGACCCCAAGGAAGCAAAGCTCATGCGCTGGCACGAGGACAGAAAGAAGGCGGTGCTGAGCGATCCAGAACGTGTTGAAAAACCAGTGCTAAGTACACACCCTTCGGATGCACGTCAGTGGAAAGCATTAGACGCATTCGATGAGGAATTCGGGAACGACCCAAGGAACATCAGGCTTGGTGCGAGCACCGACGGTCTCAATCCGTTTGGAAATCAGAGCAGCAAACATAGCACCTGGCCCGTGTTTGTATGGATGTACAACCTCCCCCCGTGGCTGTGTCTGAAGCTCCTCTTTCGCGACATGGTTCAAGAAGCAGATTGATGCCGATCCCCCGCCAATGACATGTGAGAAAGATAAAATTGTATTGGCCTTGTCATATGGCCCCTATCCATACGACATCAATGGGTACACATTCTACACGGAGGAAAGAGACAAAAGTAGCGACTATCAAAACTCGTCTATAACGATGGAATCTTACACGGGCGAAGAGGTTAGAAGATACTACAGAAAGATCGAGGAAATCTGGGAGCTTGACTACGTTGGGGTAAAGCTGCCGATGTTCCATGTCAAATGGGCTACAGACGTCACGAAAGAAGACGAATATTTCACCACTATGTCGATGTCTGAAGCCAACAAACCCAAGTCCAAGAACCCCACCGCGCAAAATGAGCCCTGGGTATTGGCTAAGCACGTGGAGCAATGCTTCTTCATAACCGACCCGGCAAAGCCTAGTCGTGTTGTCGTAAGGAGAGGAAAAAGGGCCCTCGTCGGAATGGATGGAGTCGCCGATGAGAAGGACTTCGACGGCTTAGTCGGAGACCCGATGATGGAAGAACCCGGTGAAGACGATACACCACAAGAAGAAGCAGGACCACACTACCTAGGGCAGGTCTTCCATTCACAAGAAGAAGTCACAATATGGCGGTCACGTATTCAACATCGACCAAGAAAGGCAAGACTAATATCGTGACGAAAGGTTGAGAGAGGGAAATACTCGCGATATAACATGCTAATAGCTACTATGCATACAATGTGTTTTTAGAGAGAAACACTTGCGGTATCTCGCTAAACCAATCTATTTACGCTCGATGCGACATTAAATATTTTTGCACATGTTAACTTTCATATGTATGTATTTTTTAAGTGAAAACCAACGTGGGGGAGCCACATATTATAGCATTCGTATTGCTCGATGTGTCCCAGGCCGGGGTGGGGCTGTGTAATTTAGAAAATCTTAGCACAGGCGCATCATCGGGAAAAGCGCCTGGAGTAATATATATCACAGGCGCTTTTGACAGGACATGCGCCTGGGGTAATGCCATGTGGGACCGCGCAAACCAAAATCCTACGAAATTTAGCGCAGGCGTATTACCTAGATAATTCGCCTGCGGTAAGGATCTGTGGGGCCGCGCATAACAGGGCATCGAGCCAAGCACATTAGAACCGGTTTGTATCACAAACCGGTTCTAAAGGGTCTGTCCCTTGGGCCCCCTACCTACAGGCAGCAAATGGCCGCAGGCCTTTAGGACCGGTTTGTCAAACCGGTCCTAAAGGCCTGCGGCCATTTGTGCGGGTAGCTAGGTGGGCCCAGGGAACATACCTTTAGAACCGGTTTGTGATACAAACCGGTTCTAATGCTTAGCGCAGGCGCATTTTTACCTCTGTGCGCCTGGGGTATACCTCTGTGGGCCCGCGCACAACGAATCGCTAAGAACATTAGCGCAGGCGCACCTTTGTTTGTTCGCCTGGGGTAAGGAATAGCGCATGCGCATTTCACTCGTTGTGCGCCTGTAAGTCCTCGCTCTGCTAACTCACAACCCGCATAATCACTCTGTTTCATATCGATCCCAAACCGCACGCCGCCGTCGCCTCTCTCATCGCACGACGCCGTCGCCTCTCTCATCGCACGCCGCCGTCGTCGTTGTCGAGCAGGAGGAGGAGGAGGAGCGGGAGCAGCAGCAGGAGGAGGAGCAGGAGCAGCAGCGGAGGAGGAGCGGGATCGAGCAGCAGGGGAGAAGGAGCGGGAGCACGCCGCGCGCGCGCCGTCCCTCTCATCGTCGTCGTCCACGCCGGCCGTCGTCACCCACGCCGCCGTCGCCCACGCCCACGACGAACCCAGGTCAGCCCCCCCCCCCCCCCCCCTCTTCCAACGCCCTCATACTACTGCTGCTACATGCTTTAGCTAGAACTGGATCTGATCATGTACCATTATTTCTGGATTTTGGTAGTTCAGCTCATAGTATAAAATGCTATATTTCTTACACTAGCTGAATCACCTACTAATTACATGTGAATAGAACACTGAAGCTTTGGACACTGCTAGAATTCTCCGTGATTTGTTATTAATTAAGTGCAGTATTTTACTTTGATCAATATATATGAAGGTTTTTTTGGCATGATATATGAATTTCCTGGGAGTTTTTGTGCCATGTGATGACAGCAATGCAAGGAACTGTTTTTGTGGCCATGCATGTGTGCATTCAATTTCTGTTGCAGGTACATTGAGTGCCAATGTTTTGTCGGAACGTTGATTCATTTCCGTTCCGGCGAATTTCTGGCACTCCGGCATGACCATTTATATATAGCCGAGGTCACGCCGAATTTTTCCGGTGACTAACAGTATACGTTTTGTCTACTGCTAGCTAGGGCATGTCTTCTTCTACTACGGATCCGGCTTTATTGGACCACTACATCCTTATGGCCCGAGAGTCGCAAGAGGAAGATCGGACAGAAACTGACCATGATGTCGAGCCCCACAATGATGACGGGCTCACCGGTGGCGAGGAGGAAACCACTGATAGTGGCGCCGGGGGTCCCTCAGGGAGCAGCACGACGGGAAACAAGCGTCGGAAGCGAGCTCCGAACAAGGTCGGCACCGTTCGAGAGAAATTCACGGAGGTGGACCCTTCCAGTGGCACGCCTCTAATGCCATTGGACCTTGTGAAGGGGTACTTCCTCCAACTTGGCGCGATACTTCGAGACGTCGTCAATGTCAACGAGCCGACTCTCAAGAAGAAACTAACTCTGCGCGCCCAACTCATCTCGAGGCTGCACGCGCGGTACGAGTTCCCTCCCCCCTACAACAACGAGAATCTGAAGGGCAACCTCGTGAACAAACTCGCCCTCACTAGATTCACCAAAGCCCTGAGCAATTACAAGACTATGGTGAGGGCGATGATTAAGGAATCGACACCATTCGAAGAGATCCATCGCCACTTCCCGCGGATTACGCCCGATGACTTCAAGACTTTCCTAGATAACGAGTCGCTTGATGTCACTAAGAAGCAAACGGGATGGGGGAAGGATCTAGCGTCGAAGAACATCGGTCACCACAATCTCGGCTGTCATGGCTACGACGGGAAGGAGCCAGTTTGGGCGAAAGAGGACCAGGCCTACATTGAAAAAGGGATTGAGAACCCTTACGCCAAGTATGCCCATGACCCGCAATTCCAGAAATTCATGAGGTCGAGGTATAGAAAAGTAACTCCGACCGGGGAACTTGTCTCGGACCCGAAGATGGTGGAGGGTGTTATTTTGGTCACAGACGATAGCGTGAAGAATGTTGAGAAGCTAGTGGTAAGAAATTTACCATTTCATGCAACTCATCATCATCAAGTCCATGATTTCATTCTAGTACGAAACCAATTCTAAACCGTTTATATGTTGCTTCTGCAGCTAGAAGAACAACAACTTGAATCTTCCTCGTCGCAGACGTCGACGGCCAAAGTCGCGTGGGATAAGCCTTTCATCAGGGGGTACAACAAGGCAAAGAGCCAGGACCCTCTGAAAAGGCCGCACTTAGGCCGTATCACCGGCGGTGGACTTAATAAGAAGCACGCCAACTATGGCTTGGCTGAGCCAAGCACTAAGGAGTCGCGGGCGGCGAAGAAGAGCGAGGAGACGGAGGAGCTGAAGAAGAAGGTCCATGACTTGGAAACAAACATGGAGAAGAAGATTGAGAAAACGGTGGGGGAAAAGATGAATGCGCTCATCCCCGCCGTATTTGAAAAAATATGTGGCTACATCGCCGGGGGCTCACAGGGGCCCTTACCGACGTTCAACATACCGTCGATGTTGGCCGTGCCTGTCGCCCCCGCCGTGCCCGACGCGCCTGCCTCCGATGGACCGTCGGCCGTGCCCGACGCGCCTGCCCCCGATGGACCGTCGGCCGTGCCCGACGCGCCTGCCCCCGATGGACCGTCGGCCGTGTCCGGCGCGGCCACCACCCTGTTGCCCGACGAGACCACCATCACCTGTGGTCCGTCGACGTTAGCCGAGCTCAATGCCCTCACGGTAGATTATTGACCGTCTCAAGCTGTAGCCAGTTCAATATAACCCTACTCTCTGACCTATCCATGCATGTTATCGCAGGCTGACGCGACGGGATGCACCTTCCTGCTAAAAGTGGGCAGCGAGTTGAAGGATGTTGCAAAGGGGAGCATCTTGCAGCCACTATCCCGCAAATACCACTGCAGAGATATACCGGCCAACGAGCTTCGGGTTCGCGTCGATCTGGTGCTACCGGGATTCGAGAACTTGTATCCTCCTAATCAACCCGCCGATGCCGACAGCGAGCTGAATCTCGGACAACTGGACAATCAAATCTTGCTATGGCCGAAAGCCCTTATTCGGCTGAACACGGCGTCAGGGTCGGCGCCAAGCCAAGCCATCACCGTCACCACTACACCGGTCGCGCCCGCGGCAAGCCAACAAGACAAGGTCCAACATGGCAATGTCCTCTCTCCACCTCCGGTGGATCCTCCTCCTCCCGAGCACGAGACGTCCAATGACGAGCAACAGCACGAGCATGAGACCCATGACGACTACATGGATATTGAACTTGCTCCCATTGACGATTTCATAAATCAGTTGGATGGCGAGAAGCCGGTTCCTCCTCCGGAGTTACCCGCCAGAACTCTTGATATCCAGAAGAAGGTAGATGGCGGAGAGGGCGGTTCTTCTGAGTTACCCACCAGAAAACCGGATATCCAGAAGAAGCTAACCTATTCCCAAGAAACTCCCGAGGAGCAGACGGCCTTTACGGCTCCACAGCCTACGCTGGTTACCCCGAATACACTACGTGCTACGGCCGCGGAGGCGGTTAAACAAAGCGGCACTCCCATCTGCTTGAGGCCGAAGAAGAATCGGAAGAGGCCGGGCAACAAGAAGAAAGGTGGTGCCTCCTCTAGTAGCCAGCCAGCGGTCTCCCGAGTCCTGGACCGTTTGCCGCCCGCCGTCCCGTGGAGGAAGGTGCATGAGATGGGTCAGCCGATGCTGCCGGCAGAGGTTGTCGCTGTCATGGGTGGTGACATGAGGACCATCCACGACGGGATTTTGTTCAAAGAGAATGAACTTCTACGTGAGAAACATCCCTCCTACCCGCTATACGTGGTCAAGGTGCCCCGATCCTTAGGCTTTGTGGATTCAAATCCCGCAGAGGTGTTCTTCATCAGATACGAAGACATATTCAGGGTCTTCCACTTGGGTAAGCTCGACCGAAGCATTGTCCGCCTGGTATCGCTAAGCATGGCGCATGATATGGTCATGGAGAATACCCCGCACATGGCGATTATGGACCCGTACTACATGAATGAGGACTACTTGCGGTCACATGCGGACCGAGTTCTTATCACGACTTACATAACGGGGTTTTTGATAGATAACAAGGATAAGAACGCCATTCTCATGCCATACTTTCCCAAGTAAGTAGTCCTCTCCGCTTCACGTCGTTACATTCTTTCTAGAATCTCCTTAGTATTCCGATTGATGATATTGATGGCTCTTGTTCGAAATGTTCTGCGCAGAAACGGAGGATGCGTACTCATCGTCATGGAACCGCATTGGTCACAATGCACTTATCTTGATGCGGGTAGGGCGGTGCAGAAGGACTACACCGACATAAGAGCTGTTCTTAATAGTGCCCTCAACGGCTTCGCCGCCGATTTAGGCAAGCCCCTAAAAAAGGAGAAAATAGTCCGAGGCGCCTACGTGTGCACCCACGTAACAAACTTCCCCTGCCTCAAGCAATCGGAGCAAGAATCTGAGTTGGAAGCTTGGTATGTCATCTTTCAGATGAGGGAGTACTTAAAGGATGCCCAACAGGCCCATCTACCAAGTGATCTCCGAGACCTGACCACAAAAATGGCCAACACCCCCGATGAATATGTGCGGGCTGAGTTCCGTCGCATCCAGCGGAGGATCTGCACGATACTCTCGTCGGATGTCATCACTCGGGGTGGCTTGTTCTTCCACGGCCACGCACCACCGAGCAACCGTGACATAGAAGCACACCTACGAGAGCAACGTGACACCCGGACATTCAACACGCTAGAAGGCGTTCGTCCGTTCCCGCCGAGAATATAGGATTGACAAAATGTTCGTATACACTTGCATCATATAACTTTTAGACCTTTATTTGTCGTGTTTTATTCGTAAACCTTGATGCTTCTATTTTTTGATAGTTATTTGCGGTCTATTATCACTTTCGATGCTAAACTCGTATTTTTTTCCTATGCACAGATGACATGGTATGTTGTGTATGTCGGTAGGGTGCCCGGAGTCTACGACGACTGGGACCAATGCCGAAGACAGGTGCACGGTTTCAGCGGCAACAGCTACAAGGGGTACAAGACCATGGTGGAAGCGGAAGCTCGATACGCCACTTACCTAGCGAGAGAGAAGACGGAGAAGACGAGGGCCCGGATGACCACATTCGCCATCGCCGTGCTTATACTCCTTGTACTCCTAGTGTTGATGCTACTTGTTGTTTTGCTTGTCTAGATAACTAAACTATCGATTTGTTTGGACTATGTACTCCTAGTGTTTGAACTATGCTTGTAACTAAACTATTCGTTTCGAGACTATTTGGTGATGATCGAGACTATTTGGTGATGATCGAAATATTTCTGTTATTTTGCTGTCATTTTCATATTTATTACTGTCAATTTGCTGTAATTCTGTTATTTTCGTTTCTTTTATTTTTTGACACAGCAAAACTATACCCCAGGCGAATAAGGAATTATACCCCAGGCGAACATGTACCCCAGGCGCACAGCGCTTGTTCGCCTCAGGTAAGAGGCTTATCCCAGGCGCACAAAGCTTGTTCGCCTGGGGTATGTCAAGATACCCCAGGCGCATTTGGTTGTTCGCCTGCGGTAAGTCATTACCGCTGGCGATGTGGTCCCGGGCGAACAAACATTCGCCTGCGGTAGGCTAAATTGGTTCGCCTGCGGTAGCCTTTTCCCTACTAGTGGGTGCGGCCGATGCCGAATGTTTGGCCGGTGACCACGTCCTAGGCGCCGTAGCGGCGGCATAGGAGGAGGGAAAGGTGTGCTTCCATACGGAGCGTTGCGGCGGCGGGGGCGAGATAGACGACGCCTGGGACGGCCAGGGAGCCGAACTATGATGGCTTCTTGAGCTTGACGATGAGATTGTCGCCGCTGCTCATCACCTCATGCGCGACATCGTCATTCCCGGTTGATGTCGCCGCCGACGTCACTCTCCTCATTCCCTCTCCCGGTTGTGGAAGTTTTGGGCTGGTGGCTGCAGTGGTTCTCCTACCTTGGTTGTGGTTGCGAGAACGTGGTGATTCAAACGATTAAATAGGTGATCTGCGGAATGTCTGATCGTTGCGACCATCCTACGGTGGTGAAGAGGTTCGGTGTTTTGTTTCCCATCGGCCTCAGATGTCTAGTATTTACCCTAACTTTATGTACCAATCCAGGTGTCCGGGAGAATAGGTGACACAAGTAAAAAGAGAAAAATCCGATTTTCAAACCAGATGTAAAGTTCAATTCATGCATATGATTGCTCTGATGTTCACGTTCAAATCCTCTCTCCTGGAGGTACTCACCGTCGTAAGATTCTTACTTTAATTTGGTTTGGCCAAGTGGACTTATAAAACCGCCGAAGCACAATCTAACCTAACCACACAGACAAAGTGGTTAGGTCCACGACATTATACACAATGGATCACTCGAACAAAGTGGTTAGGAACCGTTCGATCACAAAATGGGCAGAATGGTTGCAACGATGTGTCTTTCTCACTCCCGCAATTTTGGAAATCTTACAAAAATTTATTGGGTAACTCGTGTGGTTTACTTGTTGGCTTGCTTTGTCCAATACCCCTATTTTTTTCTTGCCAATCCATGTGTCTAGAAAGCTCGATGACACGATTCGTGCAAATATTAAAGAATGTAACAATTTTGCCTAGATCATGCACAAAAAAGGAATTTCCTATCTTCCAAACAATAATGTTGAAAGGATACACGTTTAGTTCTTACCTATCTTCGATCTCATGTTCACATGCAAATCCACCCTCCTAGATTCCCGGGGTACTCACCATCAAAAACTTCTTACTGTTGGTTTAGGCACAAACATGCAAAATCATTGAAGTACAATCTACCGACTAGGAGAGACAGAGTGGTAGCGCGCACACATGCTACTCTCGAGCAAAGTGACCAGGAACAGTTGTATCACAAAGTGGGCACAATGATTTTTAAAACCGCATGCAAAATTTTGTTAATAGAATTAACAAATGTTGAAATAAAGAAATAAAAATATTTTATTTATTTATTAAAGAAAAACTCTTGTATTTTCTAAGTGGAGTTTTAAGGGAAAATGAGTGGATGTGAGTGGGGCTTCCACTCACATGAAGAGGGAAGAGGTGGGGGCACCACCATGGCTGGCCGCACCCCCTCTTGGGCTGCCTCCCCCTCCCCTATAAAAGGAGGGTGAGAGCTCCTCTTCTCACACACACTTGCCCACTAGGTTTTCCCTCCACCCGCTGCTCCATTCCATGGTCTCCGGCTTGGCGAAACCCTGACCGTGGGATTCTTCTTCACCACCACGCCGTCGTGCTGCTGGAGTTCCGAGTGATACTCTACTTCCGCGCCCCGCTGGATCGAGGGAACGGAGATCGTCATCAAACGTACGTGTGACCGATCACGGAGGCACCGCCGGATTGTGGTGCACATCTTCTCGCTATCGGGATCGGTGTGAGTACGACTACGCCAACAACGAGATTTGATCTCGTAACGCTTTGTGTCTTCGAGGGTATGTGTTCTCCTTAACCCTCACTTTGCCCGTTGCACTTCGTCTCCTAGATTATATCTTGGCCTTTCGGGTGTCTCTCGCGTAGAATTTTTTTTGTTTTCTATGCAACGACCCCTTCAGTGGTATCAGAGGCGGATCTATGCGTAGATGTTTTTGTACGGGTAGAACGCATAGATGTATGTGGGCGTTGATGATCATGTTATTACGTCCTTGATAATTTTATGTTCTTAGTGGCATAGTGGGATGAAGCGGCCCGGACTAACCTTACATGTCCACGTACATGAGACTTGTTCCAGAACTGACATGCAACTTGTATTGCATAAGTGGCTTGCGGGTGTCTGTTTCTCCTACTATAGTTAAGATCTAATCTACAAAGGGTTGTTAAAAATGTGTTTATCAACGTTGTGGTTGATGTTCGTAGGTATGAACGGTTCTATCCTCGAAAGCCCTAAGCCACGTAAAATATGCAAAAATAAATTAGAAGCGTCTAACTAGTTTTTGCTGGGCATGTGATGTGATATGGTCAATGTTACAAATTTGATTATGAGATGATATCTTTTGTAAATTATTGATATACCGAAAGGTATCCATATGGTTGTCTTATTATTGATGGACAATGAAGATTGGGGTGCCATGGTACTTGGTACCACGCCGGTGGAATGATGGAGATCATACCATGATGCACATGATGGAGATCAAGTGCAAGGAAGACCATATCATATCACGTTATCCTTACATGTGATGTTTGTGATGTTAATCCTTTTATGCATTTTGTTTTGCTTAGATAGCGACGGTAGCATTATAAGACGATCCCTCTCACTTAATATCAAGATAATAATGTGTTCTTCCTTAAGTATGCACCGTAAAGAAAGTTCGTCGTTTCGAGATACCACGTGATGATCGGGTGTGACAGACTCAATGTTCGCATACAACGGGTGTTTTCAAGCCTACCATGTACAAACATGGCATTCAAACACACGCAATACTACGGTTCTACTTGGTGAGCCTAGCATGTACAGACATGGCCTCGGAACACGTAACCGAAAGGTAAAGCATGAGTCATATGGATGATATGATGAACATGTCGATGTTCGCCTTTGAAGCTACATCATCTCACGTGATGATCGGTTTTGGTGTTGTGAATTTGGTTCGTGTAATCACTAAAGACGACTAAGAGGGATGTTGTTTTTGAGTGAGAGTTCATGGTTTTATTTTGAATTAACTTGAACTTATTTATCATGAACAACCAATCAAAGTGAATTTGCACAAATTGTAGAATTCATTGGCATCCACATAACTACACTTAGTTGTTGATTGAGATATAACTGTTATGATTTGGTAAAATCATGTAAGATTGGTACCGTATTAATGAAATTTAAAATTGAGTCCTATTGTAGATTTTTGGTATTTTCTACCAAGCTCCATATGGTTAATTATTGATTGATCTAAAGAGAAACCAATTCCTACTTAGAATCTAGAGTCATGGTTGCTTCCATATTAGTTTATCTTCAAAAGAATGTTTTGTTGATCAAGGTGATTTTGAAACTGAAAAGAGTTGTTTTCAAAAACAATCAAGTGAAAGATATATTGATATCTAGAAACTTATTTGTGGCAACATGACTGAGTATAATTTAGCGTGACAATGTTTGCTTATATTATCTGAATATATGCAATGATTGAAGACGCTAGGCATTTGAATATTCCAAGAAGTTGGGCGCTAAAAAAATTATCCTCTAAATTCCTTCCTTCGAGCTATAGTAGCTTAATCATAAAATTGTTATGATGGGATGGATTAAAAGTATGGGTAAAATCGTTTACCTTACTTGGAGATTGCTAAGAGTAGAATCTAGAAGAATACTATTAATATGGTGATATTACTAGAACAATCAAACTCAAAGTATGACTCAATGGGTGATAGTATATGACTAACACGCCAAAGAAAATGAGCTAGTACGACTACCATTGTTTGATGTTGAATGATTCTTCTATAAAGGAAATGGAATATTGAAAATAGAATTACAAAAAGATATATGGCAGAAAAACAAGATAACTGGAAAAGTCTAGCTCAGGAGTATATGTTTGATATACAAGTTATAGATGTATTGCTAGTTAACAAAGTATTTTTTTTGGTATTTTGATACCACATTGGTTGGTATGAGTTGCCATACAAAGCAACGTAATGCAAGAAATACAAGGGCCTAAAAGGAACTAGTAATAGATGTGGAATCGATTATGACAAGAACAGTAATAAAGTGTTATTGTGTTCATTGTCGTATCGAACCAAACATTCAAGATTTATTTTAAGAACTTAATAAGTTGTTATTTTGTTCTGGTCTTTTGTGAGAACAAATGAGAATGTTCAAACTATGACCATATTCCATAATTGATGGATATGTTAATATAAATCATGTTGGTAAAGTAAACATCTATAAGACTAAATGCTAAACGTTGCAAGACGTAAAAGAGTTCCACTTAAATTGTGACACCACCAATTTTTAGTTCATATCAGAAAGGGAAACATGAAGGAACTCCATATTAATGGACTTCCGGAGTCATTTTGTTTTGAATAAATTGACCCTTGTGAGACCTCTTCCAAAAGATGACTAGAATTCCGTTCTTAGGCAAGGTAGAATGGACGACTAATTTAGTGGAGATTATACATATTGATGTATATAGTCTATTATGTGTAGTCATGTATGGTGGATTAATTTTTCCTTCATAAAATTTTGTCGATGATTTGAGTAGATATGCGAGTATATCTATTTAAAAAGAACGGAGTTCGATATTTTGAATTGGTTCAAAAGTTTGTTAATACGAAGTAAAAATCATTGTAACAAGATAATCAAATATTTATGATTGGATCATAAAGGATAAAGTTTGAGTTACAAGTTTAGCAAATTATCTGTGAAGTTGCAGAATTGTTCTACAACTTATATTACTCGAATTACCCCACATTAGTTTGGAGTGTTCAAGAGACAAAATCAAACCTTGTTGAACATTGTAAGATTAATAAAATTTCCATTATAATTTTGTAGTTTTATACATTAAGGACAACCACTTTTTTACTGAAAAGAGCACCATTCTGATCCGTTGAAATTGACAACATATAAGATATGGTTTGGGTAGTGACCCGAATTGTCATTTTCTTAAGTTTTGGTATGCATAGCATGTGTAAAATGTTTGCAACCAAAATGGGACACATATATGTTTATAAGGTTATCCCAACGAATCCATTGGGTATTTCTCCTATCACCGACCAAAGACAAATGTTGTTTGTCAGAAAGGGTTGATTTCTCGAGAAACTAGTTATTGCGAAATAAGTGAGTGGGAGGACAGTACAAACTCAACGAGATTAGAGAATCTTCGTTACAAGAGTAGCGTAGCACTAGAAGTTGTTCCAGGTTTTCCTATTTTGACTAAGTAGAAGACACTACATGTGATTGTAGATACTTCGAATGAGTTTACGAACTGAACCACAAAAGTCCTAACACTTTGTACTTAGACCAACTTGTGGTTTAAGTGTAAAGTGTTGTTTTGACAACAAAAGGACCTGGACCTCATAAAGGAAGCAAATGATGGGCCCTGACTTCGTAAAATTGACTATGAGTCATTATATCCGCCATAGTATCCTTGTATGAATATGAAGTATGTGACTTGGTAGTCCTTTCGATAGGCTTGATGCCTAACGATAGCAAAAGGGTCTATATAGCGACAAAGACATGGATTTTTACATCCTGAAAGTTGTACTTACCGAAAAGTTGTTTTCGACGAAGTTCAAAGAGTTGACTACTACAAGATTTGATCTTCCGTAGTGATGCTTAGTCTTTGCGGATAGTTCTAGCAAAGTTACATATTATAATATGGATGTTGAATAACAAAACAAACTCTCCTCTCGAGGAAGTTTGATCAAGGATGTGTACTTGACACAGCTGAGAGTTTTGTAAAATTCAAAAGGTTGCTAGAAAGGTATGCACACTTCAATGGTTGAATAGAGCATAACGAAGTTTAAATCTTTACCTTAATGAAGTTATCAAAAGAGTTTGATTCCATCATGAACGATAAAGATGCTCGTAGAGTTACAAAAAATTAAGTGGGAGCGCTATGACATATTTACAATACTTTATGTAGATGACATATGGTTGATTGAAAAATATGTATTTTAAATTAATATGGTTAAGATTTTCTTATTTATGAAAGGCTAAGATATTGGGCATCAGTATCTATAATAGATGGATTGAAGCGTCTGGTATGATTGAAGCCAAATTACATAGATAACATATTGAAGTAAGTCAATATCGAAATGATAAGAAAGAGTTCTTGTCACATGGAAAATAATTGAGCAAGATTCAAGTGTTTTGACACATGATGAGCATCATTGAAATTGAGATTTCTAAGTCATATTTCCATGTTATGTACACAATCAGATGAGTCCTATGCTATAAAATGTTATAGCAGAATAATTCATATGATGATTAGACAACAGTGGGGGACATCCTTGTGTCATTTTAGAATTGCTAAGGATATGTTTTCCTATGTAGTAATGACAAAATATTAGTTGTAATATGTTACACTAATAGTCTTGTCATTTATTCATGTAATTTTATCTCAATTAAAATACGTGATGAAGGGTAGCACAATAGGCTGGAAGAAAGTTCCATGCTGGATTTGAAAGAGTTTCAAAATTAAAATATTGTGACATATACTACAACATAGGCTAAAGTATATCGTTGTGTTAACAACTGATAATAAGCGTATTTTGTGTCAAGGAGTTCTTTATTGAACTTGGTGAATTTCCAAGAATCCTGACACTATGAAGCTACATTTTCACAATGTTAGTAACACTAGTTTAAGCTGAGGAATTAAGGTATCACCGGAACTTGGTGAATTTCCAAGAGTGCTAACACTATGAAGCTACATTTTCACAATGTTAGTGACATCGGTTTAAGCTGAGGAATTAAGGTTTCACCGATTGACCATATATACAAAGTCATCTCATTAGAGAATGAGTGATGCGTGTAGACGCAAAGAACATGCAAATACAATAGGACCTGAAAAGTTTGGATCTTTTTGATGATGTTTACCACATGCGAAGCATAGTAATAACACTGGAACGCCATATGTGTTAAGTGCTTACAGACTAGATTACTGACTCTAGTGCAAGTGGGAGACTGAAGGGAATATGCCCGAGAGGCAATAATAAAATGGTTATTATATTATTTCTTGTTTATGATGAATGTTTGTTTCTCATGCTAGAATTGTATTAACTGGAAACGTTGATACATGTGTGTTTAATGAACAAACAATGGTTCCTAGTAAAGCCTCTCTTTTAACTAGCTCGTTGATTAATAAACGATCAAGGTTTCCTGATCATGAACATTGGATGTTGTTAATAACATGGTCATGTCATTAGAAGAATGATGTGATGAACATATACACAAAGTAAATATAGCAATGCGATCAAGTCATTAAGTTTACATTGTTATATCAAACATACGAAGTAACTTATTCCTTAAACCATGAGATCATGTCAATCACTGATACCGGAAGGGTGCTTTGATGTCATCAAACGTCACACCGTAACAGGGTGACTATAAAGGTGTCGTTAGGTATTCAGAAAGTATTAGTTGAGGATCATGGATCAAGAGTGAGATTTGTCCATCCAATATGACGGAGAGATATACTCTGGGCCCTCTCGGTGATATCACATCGACACCGCTTGCAAGCACATGATATGATCACAACGATGTTATATCATGGGAACGAGAAAAGAGTACTTGTAGGTAACGAGATTGAACAAGGTATGGTTGATACCAATGATCGAATCCCGGACAAGTAAAATATCGCGAGACAAAGGGAATAGTTCACGACAGTGTTGGTTCACACGATCACGAGAGTCACCGTTGAATATATAGGAGTCATCACGGATCTTCAGATCCCACTGTTGATTATTGATCAGAGAGGAGTCTCGATCATGTCTATCTTATTCGCGAACCGTAGGGTGACACACTTAAGGTTCGATGATGCGTTTGAGAGGATACGGAATATCGAAGAATATTTTGGACAGCACCGAAATTGTTTCGGGGAAAATTGAAATAGTTCAAGGGGTTTTTCATCGAATGGTTGTTAATAGAATTAACAAATGATTCGAGGTGCTATATGCAAAAGTTTGTTAATAGAATTAATAAATGCTGAAATAAAGAAATAAAAATGTTTTATTTATTTATTAAAGAAAAACTCTTGGATTTTCTAAGTGGAGTTTTAAGGGGAAATGAGTGGATGTGAGTGGGGCTTCCACTCATATGAAGAGGGAAGAGGTGGCGGCACCACCATGGCTGGCCGCACCCCCTCTTGGGATGCCTCCCCCTCCCCTATAAAAGGAGGGTAAGAGCTCCTCTTCTCACACACACTTGCCCACTAGCTTTTCCCTCCACCCGCTGCTCCATTCCATGGTCTCCGGCTTGGCGAAGCCCTGGCCGTGGGATTCTTCTTCACCACCACGCCGTCGTGCTGTTGGAGTTCCGAGGGATCCTCTACTTCCGCGCCCCGCTGGATCGAGGGAACGGAGGTCGTCATTAACCGTACGTGTGACCGATCACGGAGGCACCGCCGGATTGCGTGCACATCTTCTCGCTATCGGGATCGGTGTGAGTACGACTACGCAAACAACGAGATTTGATCTCGTAACGCTTTTTGTCTTCGAGGGTATGTGTTCTCCTTAACCCTCTCTTTGTCTGTTGCACTTCATCTCCTAGATTAGATCTTGGCCTTTCGGGTGTCTCTCGCGTAGGAAATTTTTTGTTTTTTATGCAATTAACCCTTCAGTGTCCTCTATAACATCTCAGCCATCATTTTTCAACGATTTTATAAGTTTTTCTTCGAGGGAAAGTGGTAAAGTGATGCAAGAAAGCCATGTTCTGATCTCCATGTTGAAGCCAATTTATCCTACCTCGTTGAACCCAATACAGCTCCTCTTGTTCTAGTAAATTTTCTATCTTCAATTGTATCTCTCTTTGTTAACAAATTGCCTCGTCCGTTAAGGGTCCCTCCAATATATTATTCAGATCTTTCTGCAGTTCATGAAGTCTCTTCCTAGTCCCCTTCAAAACCTCTTTGTCCCATGAATGGAGAGCTTTATGAACCTCTCCGGTGTGTTCGCTCAAATATATGTGCGTGTGCGTGTGCATGTGCGTGCGTGTGTGTGTAATTCTCTTGCCTTCTCCCGTTGAAATCTTGCGTGTGTGTGTGTGAAGGATCATCTTCCGTTTTGATAATTAAATGATAACATACCTATTGGTCTAACGTTTACTTGTTATACATGAAAATGCCCAGGTTCATCAAAGATACAATCTGTATGGGTTACAATTTTATTGGGATTGAAAAGAGCTCAAAATGACAAAGCTGGGAAGTGGTTTTTGCATGCAGCGGAGACTCCAGTGAAACCACCGGAACCTCCGCCCCAGCCTTTTCCACCACTGCCCAGGCGTGGGCCTCCGGTGGGGGCTCCGGTGTGGGGTCCGCCAAAACTGCGCTCGGGTGCATACGAGCGGAGGCCAGGGCGGAGCCTCCGGTGAACATCAGGTGGGCGGAGCCTCCGCCCTCTCCACTAGCACACTGGGGGATGGCCTCCGGTGGCATCTCCGGTGGAGGGTCCGCCAAAATGGTGCTCTGTTGGATATAAGCGGATCCTCCAGCGGAACCTCGGATGCGCATCCGGTGGGCGGAACCTCCGGTGAAACCACCGGAGCCTCCGCCCTCTACACTAGCGTACTGGGGGTTGGCCTCCGGTGGCGCCTCCGGTGGTGGCTCCGCCAAACTGGGGCTTTGTTGGATAAGGGTTGAGGCTCCACCGGAACCTCTGGTGTGACTCGAGTGGGCGGAGCCTCCGCCAAAGCCACCGGAGCCTCCGCCCCTCTGGTCACAGCGCAAAGGGATTTGGGCTGCGCGCATAAGAAGACCACCGGAGCCTCCGGTGCTGCTGGGACTGCTCAAACGGTCACTTTTGGGAAGGGCTATAAATACCCCTTCCCCTACCTCATAAATGCTACTCCCTCCGTCCTGGTGTATAGGGCACAATCTCAATAACATGTAGTCCCATCTATTAGGCACATTTTGCATTAATTCTCTTCTAATTAGTGGGTGGTTGGGTTTCTCCACCCCTCTCCATCAATGCATGTAATGTTTAAACTCCAATAAATAACTACCTAGGTCCTAGAGAATTGTTATATGTGCCCTATACACCAGGACGGAGGGAGTAAGCTTTTTCCTCTCACTCTCTCCTAGCCATTAATGAAAGCTTCAACCTTCTAGATATCCCTCTCCAACCACCCAAACACTCTCATACTTTGTGGAGAGCTAGAGGAGACCTAGATCCACACTTCCACCAAAGGAATTTCAAATCCATCCACCACATCCTAGTAGATCTAGAATCCTACTTGAGGCCTAGAAACCTTAGTAGATCTTGTACTTGTAGCTTCCACCTTGTTGCAAGAAGCTTCGGATGGCTTGAGAGCCTCCATCCATCTTGTGGAGTGACCTCGAGCTCATGTAAGGGTTTGGTCAACACCTTCAAGTCGACCTCATAGTGGAAACGAGAATCTCTCTCACCGGAGAAGCTCAAGGATAATAAGGTGTGCACAACCATGCTATTGAGGACCGCCTAGGTGCCTCCCCACCTCTCCAACGTAGACGTACTTCTCTTGAGAAGGAACTAAGGGAAACGTATCCTTGTCTCCTTGTTTACACTTGTGGTTTATCTTGTTACCTTTCGTTTTACTTCCGTTGCGTATCTTATCTTGTATCACTTAGGTTGCTCACCTAGTTGCACATCTAGAGAACCTTACTTTATCTTGCTTAGCCATAATTAAAAGGAAAATAAGAAAAATTGGTAGTCAACCTATTCACCCCCCCCCCTCTAGTTGACCATAGTGCACTTTCAGCGTGTGCGTGTGGTGTGTTCTCACATAGCCATCTTGCTTCAAATCTTAACGGGCCACGGTTGTGAATATGCATGTCTGCATTAAACTCTTTATTGATGAGAATAGGTCTGCGATCACATTTTCAAACTCCACGTTCACCACACCATCTAGGGGAAACATAGCAGACCATCTCGAGACACACATTGCCTGATCCAGTATTTCTCCGATTCCGACCTTTCATGTGAAAACATCTCCATTTGTGTCCTATATCTTTGAGGTTACAATTAGTAAGGGAGTCCCTAAAATCTTGCATACATCTCTCGGGCCTAGACGCCCCTCCTTCTTTTTCACTTATGCATAGTATTTCATTAAAATCTCCGGTCATAATCCATGATAGATCAACCACTACAATGCAAGGTTCTAATATACCCCCAGGTCAAATGTTTCTTCTCCCCACTTGGTTCACCATACAAGCCAGTTAGACGCCATCCCACCTCTATGTGCTCATTGATACGTATGTCAATGAAATTAATGTTAATCTCCTTCGACGTAACCGTGATATCATTATTCCAAAATATCACTAGTCTTTCGCTTCTTCGATCATTTACAGAGACTAATATCTCGTCAAACTTCAGCCTTTTATGAAGTTTTTCCGGCTTAGCCTTACACAAATGCGCTTCAGACAGAAAAAGCACATCCGGGTGTAAATGCCCCTAGAGCTCGAGGAGTGGACGAACTGTCGAGGATTCACGCATTGCTCGGCAGTTCTAGCATATGATAATGATTTCTCCCAGCGGCGCCGCTCGAAGGAGCCCGCCGATTCCGAGTTTGAATTTGTATGGTAATTCTCACCGCCCCCTTTCTGCCTCTTAACCTTCTCGTTCCCCTTGGTATTTATCTCCAGTTCTTCATTCTCTGTTAGGATATCCTCGCCCGTTCTGCTAGTAATCATAAGAGGGGCATTCAGCCGCTTCTCAGAAGAATTTGATGGTTCTTCTCTATCCATATTCAGACTTCTAGCCGTGTCAATCAACTCTTCGTCTACCAAGCGCGCATTTGCATCTTTCTGTTCCGGGTGTAACCTCTGGTCATGGAATTCCCCAGTTCCTCTACCACAACCTCCAAGATCACGTCCTCCCTGTCTACCGCTAGCCCCAAAACCTATCCCACCAGCAGATGGCCTCCTTCCATGCCAATTCTCCAGGTCATATTTTACGAAATTTCCCACTTCAGCTTATCAGCCTCTTGGTCTCCCGTGCCACACTCAAGGGATGCGTTCCCCAGATGTCCACAAGCTCCACAAAAAATTGGAAATTTATCGAATTGTATCTTCTAGAATTCTCACTGACCACCCCTGGAGATGGAAACTAATTTCGCCGGTGGATTCCTAACATCAATTCTCACGCGTGCTCTAACGAAATCTCCGACACCATCAAGGTGCGTCTCCACCTTTCCAATCCTCTTCTCCACCAGGTGTGTGATCAACGAGGGTGCGCGGTAACCATCTGGTAGTTTATGAATTTGCACCCCAAGCATCAAAGAAGTTGAGATCAATTGAGCTCACGGGACACAATCCATCATATGGTTCGATGGAAACTGCGTTCTGTCCAAATAACCAAGGGCCGTTCTCTGAAACTTTCAACCAGACCCATAGACAAAAGCACTGGATCGAAAACAAGTTACACTTGATCGTTCGGAATTTAACCTCTTTCACATGGCTGCATGTGTTGACATGTGTTTTTCGAAGGCCCGTGGGCTGAAAGGACTCGTTGTGTGGATGCGCGCAAGGGCCATCCACTTCACCCCCTCCTTCAGTTCATCAATTTCCTCTTCGAAAATCATATCATCCACCTCATCTTCATCGAATCCTAGGCGCCCCGATGTCTTCTTCCTTCCTGGTCCCCAAACCGCTCGCCCTTGACGAGCCCGATCCTGCTAGCGCCCCCATA
Source organism: Alopecurus myosuroides (assembly GCA_028641055.1). Classification (NCBI taxonomy): domain Eukaryota; kingdom Viridiplantae; phylum Streptophyta; class Magnoliopsida; order Poales; family Poaceae; genus Alopecurus; species Alopecurus myosuroides. Next base: position 48,508,102 of record CM054060.1, read on the forward strand.
GCCCGACGAACCCTCAGAACACGATTTGGAGGTTTGAGTATGGATGACGAATATGGGACGGTCCGATTAGAGCTCACGATCAGCCTCGATGGATGATCGAAGGAGTTTTTGCTAGATCCGATGGAATTTCCACGGAGAAACCCTAGTCGCCTAGGTCATGTATGTATATAAGAACAACTACTTATTGCACCATGCATGCAGAAAAAGAAGAAAAAAAATCTCGTGTTTCAAACCTTGTTTCTGGTAGGACGCAAGTTGAATTCTTGCCCATGTTTTGCTCGTATGTGCACATGCAGATCCTCCCTCCCCGGGCGCTCATCACCATCATACGGTTTTTTTCTCTCTTTTTCTTATGGCTTGGCTACACCCACACGGACATGCAAAATCGTTGAAGCACACAATTCAACCGCCAAACCGGGAGAGACAGCGGTAACGTGCATCCATGCTACATGGTGGATCTCTCGATCAAAGAAACGGAGATGATTCCTGAAACAATAATATACTAGTACTAGTAGTGGATAGTTTAAAATTGCAAGCGTAAACAGCAAGCAGCAACGCCATTCGATACGCACGCCATGCATCACGCCCTAGGAAAAGAAAACAGGATACGATCGGAACGGAACGCAACATAGTGATAAACAAGTTGCCGATCCAGACGAGAAGAATACTAGTCTAATCATCGGTTGGTACACTTAACGGTTTCTACTTACTACTACGCAGTACTGTTTTGTATTAGCTCAGCCTGGTCAAGCGCGTTTCTCTCTAGATCTTTGAGACCGTGGGAAGAAGAAGAAGAAAGCCAAGCGAATCAGAAGGGATGTAATTACATAATTATATTTGGAAAAGCCGTGTGTAAACAGAATCCACCAACTATATTATTATGGAGTAGAATACGGATGGATGCGAGCACAGCAGTTGACTTAACCTACTGGTACGTACCTACCATGGAAATAAAATATTTTCGGTTGTTGATACTACTCGGTTTGGAGCTGATGATGATGATGATTATGGCTTAAGAACGGACGCCTGCCCGTGAACTCTCGTCGTCAGCAGTCGCCATCCGGGGCCATGCATCGGGGACGTGATCGTGTCATGGGGTAATGGTTTTGTCAAACGATGGAGACCGCGCTTGGCTGGAGTAGTAGTCCAAGCTAACATGTTACTACGGCGCTGACACGTTGCTGATGCCATCGGAGCGGTCTAAATTTGACAAGGCAGCACAATTTCACACGGCTAAACGGAGAGTGCTGTGCCATTTTCTGCTGCTGTCTGATCCGTGGACCCAGCGTGTCAGCGGCGGTAGGCAGGGAGCAAACAGCGCGCCCCGTCAGGTGAGCATACACGGTGGATCCACGGCGGCGAATGTACGGCCGCGTGGTGATGGGTAGTGGTCCTAGACAGGTTTTGCGGCAGTCGAGGGAGCAGGACAGGGCGGAGGCGGCGACTTTGGGACTTGTCATTTCTGATTCTGGCGCGGAAGCAAAACGCCGGCTCGAAGATCCGTCACGCGCACCAACGCGCGCTGCTGCACCCTGCAGTCCTGCACGGCTGCACCGCATCGAATCGCATCGAGATCCGCGTGGCAGTAAACATCGTCCCGCGCGGCACGTGGGCTCGCGCTGCCCTCGGGATCCACGCCGTAGCTTGGCCGCGCCAAGCGGAAACGGACGCGGGCGGGCGGAGGTCACTCCTCACAGCAGGCCAACGCCAATGTTGTTCCGAAGGAAACGAAAGAGCAGTGAGGGCATGAGCAATGGAGGCGATGCCAAACAGTGGTCTCATTGCCTCCAGCTAGGTTCGTAACGCTGAAACCACTGTATGGTGCAGATTTCACCCAGCGGTGGCAGCAACACATAGGACCCACTCTGCTTGCTCTCTCGCATGCTTTCTCCCATTTCTTTATCATTTTGCCCCACCATGTGTTCATCACCGATTCTTTTCTTGCTTTTTCTCGTGGGGAGGCTGGCTCCTCTGCAGGAGACTCTGATGCACTGCGGGGCGACCGCTCTGACAGTCCGAGCCTAGCTGGCCTGTGGAGCGACTGGCTGGGGCGACGCGTTGTGCATGCTCTGAGTGGCAATGCTTCTTTTCGGGGGGAAAGTGCGATCCTTGGCTGTTTCACCCGGGCTTCCGGTAGAACTGCCGCCTGATTTCTTGTGTCAAAGTGTAACTTCCGCCCGATTTTTGCGTGCCCCGCCCGGATTAACTTCCGTCCGAGTTTGCAAAAAATATTTAAAAAATTGAAAAGAAAAGGTTAATACGGGCGTGGGGACAGAAGAAGGGGTACAAGGTGAGCAGCAGTACCTTTTGTACTCTGATTCTCGGGATGGGGAAAAGAGGACATGGACGGATGATGGGACGTGGCTATGGAGCCAGCTAGGCGGCGGCACCACGAAACACACTACCACTAGCCTAGCTGCTGCTAGCATAGTTCTAGTACGTAGCGGCTATCGAATCCTCCGTAGCCGTAGCCATGCCATTCATTGCTTTCCCCCGCACAAGTCTACCTCTAGCAGTAGACATGCTACTAGGAGTACTACATACTCCGCTCGGTCCCGATTTCAGCGTATTGTCTCCGACGTCAGAATACAGTGCTTCAGCACGACGGTATTGTGTTGTGCGTCCATAATTTATGCTATACTAGCTCCATCAGTAGTATTCTGTATCCAAATGTTGACCCCTCAGCGACTTGGATCAGCGATCCATTGCTATCGGTACAGATACGTAGTATGGCAGCAAGACTTGTACAACCGCTGCCACACACGCAACAATGTCAACGCTCCCGGGAATTAATACGTACTAGTTCGTCGACCAGAAAAGTGTATGCCCAGTCTGTGCGAACGCGCGCCGGCGTGTCGCGCGGACCTGACTGCCAGTCCACACCACCAACGTCAGGCTGATATCGATCTCGCGTAGGGTGGAGTCAACGCTGGCTTGCAGTTGCAGGCGCAAACGCCGGATCGACCGGTGATCCCGACCCGTTCCGGCCGGTCAGTACTTCGCGAGGTCCCCGTCGCTGGCGCGGCAGGTCGTTTCGCGGCGCCTTCGCGGAACCACCACCGGCCGGTCGGGCGACCGGAGTTGGCCGGGAGGAAGGGGGCACGAAGCGATCAACCTACCTCGACGTGAAACACACAACTGAGTCTGTCTCCACGCGAACCGGTGTGCTGACTGCTGACGAGGTCCCGATCGGCGTACGTATCGCGCGCCACTGCCATGCACGGGGAGCCGTGGTTGTTGGGCGAAAACGTTCCGTGGATTGGACGGGGTGGGGCCTTGATCGTGTGGGGGCGACGACCTTTGGATTGTGTCACGTGCCGCCTCACGTTTTTCTGCCGTGATGAACCTGCCGGGAAATGGAAAGAGGGCCCAGCAGAGGTGAGCGCCACGAAGCTGGGATCGTCATCATTTCTCAGTGGACGACGGTTCTGTACTTGTTTCCTGCCATGGAGATAACTGGCCGCAGAGGAGTCGGAGAATCGATTGCTATCTGGAGATATTTATATAGGGCACTTAAGAACTTGGGTGAAATTTACTAACCAAAATTGTGTGAAATTACAAATTTACTACTCCCTCCGTCCATTTTTATAAGGCTCACTTCTTACTATTGAAATGCTAAGAAGTGAGCCTTATAAAAGTGGACGGAGGGAGTAACCAAAATTGTGTGAAATTACACGCACATGGAATGGATTGAGAGGGTCTTCAATAAGTAGGGTAAAATAGGTTTTAACTACTTTCGATTTAAAGGAAGCACACTTCGCCGACTGCACTTGATCATCTGTATTTTAGCTTATTTTTCTAAGTCGCGATGTAAAATAGGTCACCGGTGATCTAAATACCGAATACTTTGAGTCGTGCCCGAGAGACGAAGCCTACATGAGGATAAGCGCCGATCAAGATGCTCAGAACACGACTCCCCGTCCCCGCGCCGCCCAACAGCGATCCACTGCCATGTCGACCCCGCTAACCCTCCCCGTTGTTGTCGCGTCCGTCCCTGTCCTTATTCCCGCCATTGGCGCGACTCCTCCCGTCCCTCCCGCCCTCACCATTAATGATGGCAGTTTGGTTACCATTAGGGTACCCTCTACCCACCGGCGGAGCGTGACTGTAAACAAAAGGATCGGCCAAACAGCTCCAGGGCTCATCGCAACTTTTGTAGACTGGGCCAGATGAAGTAAACTGGGCCAATTAGTAAGGAATAGACGTGCTATTTAACCTGAAATTAGCGTTTTCCATCTTCCAAAGACCGGGCCAGGGCCCAGTATGGCCTCCATGACGCGCGGCCCTGGCTCTACCCTCTTTAGTTCAGAAAAATGAAATAATTTTATGATGACATCATCATTTTAGAAAACTTTGTTCAGTTTTTCAAACTATAGAGCGCAGAGGGTACTCTAATGGCGACCCACTTTCATCATTACACCATCACCGACAGTGGCAGGCGTGGTGGGTTTGTGCCTCCACAACCAACCACAAAGGCCAGGCTGAGCAGGAAGAAGACACCCACGACCCCGCCACCATCTCCCCCGGAATCATCACCGCCTCGGCCATCACGACGCTCGCCGGAGCCCTCGACGCTTCAACTTTGTGTCAGCTGCCGTGTTATATGTCAACTATTGGGTAACTCGTGCCGTGTAATGCATCAATTGTTGGAATTGGACATTTTTGTTGATCTAAAAACCATCCTTTTTCGGGTCCTATTTTACATCACCTATTGTTGATATTTTTGACATAACAGGGCATGTAACACTAGCTAAGCTAGGATCATTGCCGGTGGCGGGACCGGTGTGCTGACGATGGTATACATGAGTATGGAACAAATCAACAAACACACGCAGGATGAGAGCCGAAAGAACGTTTCACTCCACTACTGATTGGGATTTCGGGGCACTAGGGATATCTGATCGCGACTTCATGACCGTCGAAGTCAGGTATGTCTCGTAAGATACGCACGCTTTCTCTCACGTTCTTCAGCCAAGGACAAATTTGATGTTCTCATGATTTCATCAATCATCAGTTGCTTTTGTGTATGAAATACGTATCATGGAACAGTGTCCATGGAGCGAGCAAAACCAGCGGCTGTTGACACAGATTCAAAACCAGCGGCTGTTGAGATATTCCCGGGAAGAATGCATTCAGATGTGCTTCTGTGGGGACGTCTCATCGATCGAGCAGATAACGATAAAAAACGTAAGTAGCTCATGATGCCGCCGAGCGAATGGATAAAACTGGCCTGCAAGAGGGAAATATAACTTTGCATGCTTAGCTTTTCGAGTGGTTGATCAGATGTATCGAATTCTAATTGGCTAGTGGCCCGGCAACGGGTTGCTTTCGGCATATGTATGCGGATTATGCATATCTATCGATGTCAATGAACTCCCTCGCCGATCCACTATTTCTTCTGTGAGATTATATATACTGTACTACATTCACTGTTTTTTTTAGACCCCACCAGAGTTGAAAAAGAAAATCTTGTCAGCTATAGTATGTTCACGTATCCTGATCGAAAGGTCGCTGTCCCTGCTCCGAAAGAGAAAGATGGGAGGGGAATATTGGTTTCGATGCTTTTTATTTTGCATTTCCTCTGTCGTTGCCTGCCTCCGTTTTCCTGGAGAAATTTTAGAGGAACGCCAATGCGTGCATGTTACTGTCGTGGACGTAATTCCCAGTGGGATTGATCACAACAGGTTTTCTCGCCGATGGATGGACGTGGGCGAGTGATGGAGGCTGTCATCACAGCCTCGTCACCACGTACGCGACGCCGGCATCGGCGTCGCTTTCGGGCGGCGCGTCCGGCCGGGAGGGAATCAGGTACGTATACGCCAGCGCACCCCGGCCTTGGCGCACGAGTGCGCGGGCGCACGTCGCGAGGCAGAGAGCACATCGTACACGCAGCGGACGATCGGCGGCGAAGGGATAACCATGAGCACGAACGTCACGGGCTCGGCCGGCGCGGCGCGTCCAGCGATCCCTGTACCGCTGCAGTACGTGCGACGCCGATGGGAAGCCGGGCGCCTTTTCGGATTAAATCGCTGCACAATCATGATCGCGCCGTTGCCCTTGCCTGCGATCCACGGCGGCTTCTGATCGGATGGCGAGATGGATGGATCGACGGACGGCGAGCGTTGGCGCCATCCAGGCGGAAAAAAACAGAGGTGGAGTGGAGCCCGACAGCGGGATGCGTGCGCGGGCGTACGGAGGTTTTGTTGTTTTGCGGCACTTGCGGCGTGCGGACAGAGCGAGAGCGTCTCTCTCATCGATCGTCGGCAAGGTTCGGCGCACGGAACATCGACGCGACAGGGAATCGATCCATCGAGCGATCGCCCGCCGACGGTGTGGCGTGGGTGCACCTAGCTAGCTAGTTGCGCAACTACTAGATATAACTGTATAAAGGAACTGATGCTGACGTCGGCAGGGCTAGAAGGTTTGCAACAAGCACGAGGGTATCTGCGTGACAGGCTATACATGCGGCAGAGATGTATTATGTGAGACCCAGTGGCCATCAACTTCACGAGATATTAACGTGTGAAAAATTATGCACGGGGAAATTATGCTTCCCAAAGAAAGGAGAGATGGGGTTCCGGGATCTTCATTCTTTTAACCTTGCTAAACAGGTATGGAGACTAATTGATGATCCTAATTCTTTATGTGCACGGTTTTTGTGTGCAAAGTATTACCCAAGTGGAGATATTCTAAACGCAAGACCAGAGGCGGGATCGTCATTCACTTGGCAAAGCATTGTAGCTGGTATACAAACTTTTAAAAGAGGCTATATTTGGCGGATTGGTAATGAAGAGTCACTGGATATTTGGAAGGACCCATGGATTTTTAATAGTCCTGATAGAAAAATTATAACCCCTAGGGGACAGGTATTTTCACGAAGGTATCCGAATTGATTGATCCGGCCATGGGAGTCTAGGACCAAGAGCTGGTACGTGATATTTTTCACCCGATTGATGTGCAAAGAATTCTTCAAATACCACTTAGCCTGAATACTTTTGAGGATTTCATTGGTTGGAGAGGAACAAGGACAGGTGTTTTTTCAGTCCGGTCAGCATCTTCTTAGAGAACTAAGCGTAGGGCTATCTAAGCCCTGAGAATCGTTCTTGGCCTGGGCCTGCTTGTCAGCGGGTGTGCGGGTGCGTGTGTTTGCTTCGCTGCGTCGTGGTGGCTGTGTGGGCCCGTACTTTGCGCTGGCGTACGCGCATGTGCGGTACGTACGTCGGTTCGCGAGTACGTCGGTTCGGTCGCTGCGTTCCTCCCCTTTTTGTCGCTCCTCTCGCCTGGCGGCTGGGTTTCTTTCGCTGCTCTCGCTTCTTCTTCGGTGGTGGGCGTCTCACCCTCTCAGCTATCCTCTGGATTTCTTGCTCCGCCCTGGTTGTCTGGCGTCCGGTCGGTTGCTGGTTGCTGCTCCCTCCTCTGGCGGCCGGCGAGTTGTCTCCTTCGGTGCTGCAGCGTCTCCGTACTGCAGGTGGTTTGGCTCTCTTCTCCTTTTCTTTCTCGCCTGTAGCCTGCTTCATTGATCGGTGAGTGCGTCGTGTGCTGCGTATGGGTGTAGATCTGTAGAGTACATGCGTTTTCTGGCTCGATTGCTGTGGGGAATCGGGTTTTTTTTTCCGGTTAGATGATTTTGGGTGGATTTGTTTTGGTACTGATTGCATGTTAGTGGTCTCGATTCTCCTGCATTGCGGTTTGTATTGTGCTTTGATTGTTGTTCTAGACCTGCTTATTATTTGTGGGAGGCGGTTGGATTTTGCTGGCTGTGTTTCGGATTTTCGGTGACTTTTTTTTGGCTTTGTATGAGATTCAGAGGGCTTACTGTTTTCTGGGTGTTCATCGGGTGGATGTGCGGCTGGACTTGCTTGAGCTTGCCTGTGGGGATTGGCAGAATATTTTTAGTCGTTAGCCGCTCCTATGATCTTGGGGCCAATTCCTGGTCTCAGATTGCATGATTGTTGCTTCGATTTCGCTCGCTCTGGGAGTTGTTTGAGGTGTTTCTCTGGTTTTGGGGCCGGTTATTGCCCATAGAAATATAGAATGTAGTTGGATTGTCGCCTTTATTTGGTTTTGGTTGGTTTGTTGTTTGCTTTCCAATTTCTTCTTTGTTTCCTCTCCGCCCACATATGCCTTTTTTTTTGTTCTGTACGATGGAGCGTGGTATGCCTTGTTCCTGTGTGTCTGGTCAGAAGCGGAAGGGGCTTGGCATTTCTCCTCGGCAAGTACTGTCGTTTTTGTGATCTGCTTTGTTATTGCGCATGTGTGTTACTTGTTTTTTTGATTGCTCATGCGGCCTAGAACGACGAGGAGAATATTTAAATGGAGTGCCATCTGTATCTGAGGGTAATGCCTATGTTGACGTTCTTCTTTTGCTCAGAATGGTCTGCGGCGATCCCGTGTGCTGTTTTTTGTGTGTGTTTGATTCAGTGTCGGATTGTTTGATGAGGTAATTTGTTTGTTTTCCTGTCAACAGAGTAGGCCATGGATGCTGACGCGGAGCTACTTCCTCTGGCTCCTTTTCAGTGTACACGACGGTCCGGTGGTAGTGCTCCTGGTGGGGTTTTAGTTGGTCAGCTTGTTGTGACGATTTGTGCTTCTTTTATTGGGTTGATCTTCATGCTTTGTGATTCAGGCAGGTGGAGTTATATTTTTACCTCATGTTTCTGGGCTTGAAGCGCGGGAAAATCTATTGAGGAGGCATTAGTTCCGAAGGCCACAATCTTTTTGGTACTTAGTTTTTTAATACCCGCTTGTTTTTGTTTGTTTCTTTTGCAATCATTATCTAGTTCTGCTTTTTTGTGCTTCCACATTTGGTCTTCATTAAGTCCTATTGGCAGCACGTGAGGCTGTGGGGTACTTTGAGCTGTCGGAGGAGAATGTTGAGTTTCTTAGAGGTCTTCCTCGGCCACGCCATTTGCTTATAGTTGTGTGATTCATTGTTTGGTTAGGTTTTTTTTTTCGAAGTGTTTTGTTTTTCAGTTAATTATGCTGAGAGGTCGCATCATGGCAATTCTTGCTTATCGGTGTGTTCATTGTGGGATGCTTTTGTGATACGCGGTACGCGGAGAGGTGTGAATCTCTGAGTGCGGTTACGGTTGGAAGGGTGGTGTACAGTTTGTGTTGTCGCGGTGGAAAAGTTCGGTTGGCGCCGTTTAGAGATTGGCCTTCGCCCCTTCGAGCTCGCTGTTTATAACGGTGGCCCTAGATGCACGGAGTTTATTCGGTTGATCGGGTTTTATAATTCCATGTTTGGCTTTCACATCTCTTGGCGCCAAGGTAGATAAGTCTATAAACACGGGCGTTGGTACGAATGTGTTCAAGATCAACGGTGTCGTTTACCATAAGATAGGGTCCCTTGTGTCGTCTAATGGAAGGATCATCAGTTTGCTTAGCTTTATTTCCATGATACTTGCGCACGAGATGAATAATCTTCTTAAGATTTTTAATCCTGATGGTGAGCGTGTTTCTGGGCCGGACCTGAGATTGTAGAGGGTCTGCTTCCAATGCTAAATGAGCGTAACAAGCTGGTTAAGGATTTCAGGATCGTCGGCTAGTGTTTAGTGTCTCCTGGTTGCCCAGAGATAGCTGTCCGCATTGTTGGCTCTATAGGTTTTGTTTGTGATTCTAGAAGTTTTGGTTGATTTCCTGACCTTGACCAATCCGCCTCTCAGAGGTGAATACTAGGATCTTAGTTGAGTAGGAGCAATCAATGTGCAAACGGGCCAGCCTGTTCACGTTTTCTTGTTTTGCATCATAATTTGTCAAGTTCGAATGACTATGGGCTTGGGCTCTGTGTCTGCAGATGTACTCCCTCTATCCTATCAATATCCTTTCGGTTTAGGTTACACAGTGATTAGTTGTTTCATCCTAATTTTGTCATGGAATTTTTTCTAAATCCTGTAATATATTGCTTCGAACCTAAGTATTAACAGTTTAAAAGAAGCACATTAAGTATTGGTTGTTAGTGACATGCCTTGTGCCAATTTAGTCTTTTTCGTGTTGCAAAATAGACTTGATGATGCTACACTCAAGTGTGGTTCCGGAGGCAGCCACCGCACGACACACACTTGCTGGGGCCCATTCCATAGAACACCGCAATGTCATGCAAAATTCAGACGGTGGTGAGGATATACCTCGATGTATTTTACTGTGAAAGATATTTATGAAATAGTAACAGTTTAGGTGCTTCACTAGACCTTTTTGTTCTGTCGATCTTGGTTTTTTCTAATTTAGCATATGTTCCTGGTGATATTTATGTTTTGAAATTCTTATGATCCTTTGGTCTGAACTTTATCTTCTTTAAATTTCTAAACATAAGATAAGAAGACTCTATGTGTAGGCATCCTAGGTTGCATTAGCAGCAACACACATTATAGTCTATATGTACCTATTCCATGTTTACCTGAAATACCTTATTATGAATTTGTGATTCATTTCGGTTCCAACAAAGTTGAACATGAGTCAGAGCTTTGTCTTAAATATCAGTGCAATAGTAATGTAGAAAGTTAATTTGGCACTAGGAAGAAAATAGAATGAAAATCTGTAATACTGGATTATATTTTACACTTTTTTGGTCAGGAATTATGTACCTTTTTTCCTTTACTTTTTACAAGAATGGTACTATATTTTCCTTCTCTGGATATGTTTCATGAACAGTAATCTTTTTTTTGGTCAAACTACATTGCATTTCTGAAACTGACAATTTTTCTGAATGGATCAACTATAGGCTTTCAAAAAAAAAAATTTAGAACACAAGATTATTCTTGAAAAGAGTTACAGTTGGGGACCTTACAATAAGAAGATACAGTGCAACAAATATTGTACTGTATCCCCCTGCCCTGATGTTCAAAGGCTCAAATACCTTGTGATGTAGGTTTAATTCTGAGTGTGCACCAACATTGTCAATTACCAATACACTTTATCTTGTTTCTGCAGAAATACAGATTATGACTTTTCAATGTGTGCTTTGTATTCATGCTCTGCATTCTTCATGCTCTGGCTATATTGCTGAATCCACGGCTGCATATATTGTCAATGTTTTTGCAAGACCAGTACAGACCAGCAGAAGCTAAGAGCTTCAAGTTAACAACTTGACTTTCCCGGGTTTGTGGGTTCTTCCATGTACTAGCGCTCATTTTGGCAGGCCGTGATGTGTAATGCATACAAGAGAATCTAGAATTATGCTCCCCACAGGTATGGAACTAGAGATGCTTCTGTAGTTGCTGTACTTGACCAAGCCCATACTGACTGCATTCGACTGGTTATTGACAAAGCTGGTCAGATTTCTATACCTGTTGATGACAGCGGTGATCAAGGCAGCTTTCAGAAAAAATCTGAAACTTTTGACCTGCGAAAATTCAGCCAGAAAAGAATAGTTGAGAACCAGCAAAATATTTGTTACAAACATCAAAAGATCTCAGGATCCCAATCGTTTGCTTATTCATTTACTGGTAAATTATTTTCTGCTGGAACAAGACATAAACTACCAAAAGATTATGCATGTGATCTTCAGTTATCACTAAATTCATGCATTAAGGTCCTGTCACCTGACAATCATAATTTATACCCATTGGAGTCTGAGATTGCCATTCAAGTGCTTAGTCTTTTTTTTCTTTCGTTCTGTGTTAATCCAAAGACAAGTACCTTCATTAGGATTTCTAAGCAAGTGTTCTCTTGGATCCCTTGGATCTGGAAGCAGGCATGCATAAATCATGATATAGTTGCATGTAATTGATTTTAGCTTGTCATATTTTCTAACTTGACATCCCAATCATTATGGAATGATGCAGGCAACAAAGAAATGTCTGGTGAGCTGCTTATGTAAGCTAAGCTTATAGACTTTGCATGGTTTCCATCAAGAATAATTGATTCTCCTCACTTCCTGAAATGTCCCTAGAGAGTGCAAGCCCAGGGACAACGCCGAGTAGGGCTTGCACGTACCCTGTTGGATGAGATGGCTGTCTGTTGAAGGCCTCAATCCCAACGCATGCACATTCATCACACGGTCAATTGTTTCCCTAGAACTAAACTTGTTTCCTTAGCAATTGTAACACAACAATTAGTACCTTATCTGTAATTTCACAATTGATGAGACTGATCGCTATCTGATAAAATAGTTTAAGTTTTAAATTTTACAGTAGAATGTTTGAGATCAGGTGGTGGTTAACTACGTATGTCGTGCATGGAGACCATGTAAAGACTATATTACTAATGATGTGTCTAACGACTATCTCAATTTATTTGAGTCTCTCGAACTTTCGTATTCTATATGCTACTATCTTTTTCTGAGACCTTTTTTTGACGGTCATGAGACCTATTGAGTGTTCTGCTCCGAAATGATATTTGTTTCTGAATTTAGCATTCAAATACTGGAGCTTGGGAAACAGAAGTCCGATACAACGGCGACGAAGCAAGAACTGAACTTGCGGTCTTCATATTGTCTATTTGGTTTAAATCAAGGCACGTATGATTCTGTACTCTTTCTCTTTATTTCACATCATTAGTGATAGAAGGAGCTTCCGAGTTTATGATCTACCACACGTAGCTGGATATAGTTAAAAGATACCAACGTCGTGCGCTTTGGCCGATCTTTTTTAGAATTAATTAAGTTTTAATTGTCGGATAAAATGCTCCTATTGAGCATTGGCATCATCTTGAACAACATTGCCCCTCTAGGAAGGGCATGAATCAACAGTTCATAATTGCACGCAAGAGCTAAAACGGCGCGGCAAAGCGCGCGAGGCCCTTCTAGTACCACATCAAATGGAAGCACCAATTCAATTGTGTAACATGCAAATCTCTAATCTAGGGATCTTCATTAAATAACCCAATATGACCGATATTATGGAAGTTGCAAGTATAGGCAAAGGTGATTTCTTTTGTTGGCGAGTCATGCACGGTATCATACCCTTAGAAAACATTATTTTCAACCGTCATTTTGGCACGTCGGGGATTTGCCTTATCTGCAAATAGAGCCCCAGAAGATATGTTGCACATGATCTTTACTTGTCAGGACACCAAGACCATTTGGAATATGCTGGGATTAGAAAATTTGGTTAACAATGAAAATAGAGACAACCGCCCTGGAGCAGCAGTGTTTGAATCTATACTGAAAGATGGATCTATAGTTGTACCAGGGTATGAAACAATAAAAATACATGATACTGTGGCGGTTGCGACATGGTATATCTGGTGGATGAGACGTAGAAGCACGCACGGCGAACAAATACCTCCGACCAAGAACTGTGTGACGTCAATTCTTGCAATTGTTGCTAACTCCTCGTTAGGGCTACAATGAGGTGCTCCGTTTGGCAAAAAGGTATGGGAAAGACCGAAATCTAACTACTTAAAATTAAACATGGATGCATCTTTTTCAGCTGAAAATAATTCTGGGGCCTCGGGAGCAATTTTACGTAATAGCCAGGGAGGTTTTGTTGCAGCGACTTCCACTTTTATACCTCACGCGTCAACTGTCGCGATGGATGAAGCCCTTGCAATGCTTCATGGGGTACAGTTTGCGAGTTCACTAGGGTACAGTAATATTGAGGCGAAATCAGATAATCTGGAGGTAGTTCAATTGTGCTCAGGTGAGAAGCGAATCCGGAATGAAGCAACAACGTTCTATGTTGACATTATCTCCACGGTGGGATCTATTGGGAAGGTTGAATTCTTACATTGTGGGAGAGATAAAAATAGTGCTGCCCCCGAAATAGCTAGGAATTGTTTTGATTCACATATGTCTTGTAATTGGGTCGATGAACCCCCAAGATTCTTACTCCAGACTCTCTTAAACGATGTAACAATTGTGTGATCTCGAAGCAGCAAGTTTTTTACGCACTCTTTTCCTTACCAGGGTACCTACGGGGACTGGAAGGTTTTAATGAGTCGGCTTGCTAGCTTAATATAGTGGGTTTTTTTTAACGTGTGAAAAATTGCTTGTGTGTCAACAAATTGCGTGACAGGCTATACATGACTCAACTTGCCTTTTCTCTAGTCCCCTTCCTTCCACTTTCTCACGCCCAATTAATAGTTGATAATTGTCGTTCCAACCCCGGCTCCCCTCCCCTTTCATTCCCTCTGGAGTGGGGATGGGAGGGGAGGCAGGGCTATTGTACATACTAGATGTAGGTTTAGTTCTAGGGTTTCTCCATGTCTTAACGTCATGAAATCAAGCGTTATGCCATGTAGTCTACTCGTCCTAGTGCTCAAGCGTGGTGTGGGTGGTGTCAGATTTTCGCCGGCGTCTCGCTCCAACGAGGTTATGTGGTCGAGGCTTGCTATAGAAGGCATATTTTGATACCCCTCCCACCCCACGATAAGCGTGTTTGTTGGGCATGCCGATCTGGGCATTGTCGTTGCATCTCCGGCTCTAGCCATCAAGGTGGTGGGTGTGGTTCTTGCATAAATATTTGAGGGAGCGTATGCTCGACGGCTTCTCGATGGTCTCTTGCAGTCGTGTTGTCGACTCTTCTGCCCGAATGTTGACTCCTTTGATCTCTGACATCTACGTTGTTCCGATGTCATCTCATCCTCAACCTCCTGATCAATGTGTAAATGTGGAGAGTGGTGTTGTCTTTGGCGATGAGGTGGGTGGCTGTGGCTGGACGTGTCAACGTGATGTGGGTGGAGGAGGACCTAATTGTAATTTTATTTTCTGGTTACGGTTGCTTTTTTCAAATAGTGAGGTCTGGCTTTGTATTTTCTAAATTTTTTTTGTGCTCTTTCTAATATGTAACCCCGCCAATCCATAGTATGGGGTCATTTCGGGCCCTTCCCCTCGTTCAAGAAAAAGAATCCCGCTCAAGAGTTTAGCCGGTTACGAAATGTGATCAACACATTGACTTCAAGTTTAAGGAATCGACTCCCTATTACACTCATATATCACAAATTAATTAGTTCACCCGATGAGAAAAATATGAATAATATACTTTTCTTACCAAATTTTAAAATATATTGATATGTGAGTACCGTGTCTTTGCACTCTCACATAGTGCTTCAGTCGCCTTGTATGATTGCCCAGGCTAGTGATCGACAAGTTACCCTACCCCGGCTAGCAGTCAGGCGCCAACACGAGTGAGCAAAAAAAACCGACCGGACTATATATCACAGACATGTCGCCCGAATCTACACCGCCGCTGTCTCGCCTCATAGGCACATGATGTTGGCAAAAGCAGCGAGAAGCGGACCCAGCGAAGGAAGACAGGGCAGTGCGCGATGCCCCAAATGACTGGAGACTAGGTAAGCAAGATCATCATGAATCCGGCAAAAGTTGCTGGCTTCATCACCCGGCCACAGTACCCATCATCTGTCCTCTCAGTTTACCTTTGCAGCTACAGCTTGCCTGATCGAGCAACACTTGTGAGATGGCTGACAAGCACATAGTACAGTGCAAGCGTTTCTGCAGGTGCTACACTGAATTGAACCAGTGATGAGCACCCTGTTACTACTGCTGTGGTTGCACGTGAATGGCTATCGCCGTCGAAAACACAGGGAATGCGTGATCAAACTGCTGGGATAAATGTGTGGCAGGAAGCAGTAAGGAAGGTACGTTCAAGCCACGTGATTTTTGGCATGATTTTCGTAAGGTTTGATTGGGCAATCGCTGTTAACTTGAGCTAAAGGAGGTTGGGCCGTCGAACTTGCGCAGCTTGAAATTGGCCTGAGAAGTGTAGAGGGTCGCTTCCGTGTTACTAACGACTTCGCATGTGGTACACCGGCCCATCAATTCCCTTATTCTATAAAGAAATCTCTGAATTGCATGGCAAGAAAAACTATAATTACTGTTTGTAGAGCATCTAGAAAAATATTTGTAAATGCCAATAAAGTTTGGAAAAAAATTCAGGTGTGTATAAAGTTTCGAGGAAAAATGGCCCGTGTAAAAAAAATAAGTGAATTTTTTCAGCACTGAAATTTGTCGCTTTTGCGGAGGAAAAATAAAAAGTTTTTTTTTGCTAAACTTTGTGCCACGTGCATATTTTGTGAGTTCGTACACGTATTTTTTTTTTTTTTTTTGAAATTTTGCATATTTTGAATTGCATTCAAAATGTATTTTAGAAAACGGGGAGATGCCCCTTGGTTCAGACCGTGCCTTTAAGGGAAACTATTGTTTGGTAGCTTGAAGCAAGTGTTCAAAACCTAAGGTATTAGGACGGTGCAACCTTGCCACGGTCAATAGGTCATCACATTCATCGTCACCAATCTCTAGTCTATCGAGCATGGAATCAAAACATGCATCTCTCGGGCTTGCGATGCTAGGTGTAATTTCACAATATTTCACGGGCAAGTTCTTGCCGGTTGTTGCCTTTCCGTACTGGCATTCTCCATGCCATCACCAACGCTCATCGCCGGACGACTTTCCAACATGATGAGAAGATTTGTAGCAAACCCTAAACCCTGCCGCCGTGAGATACCAAGCAAGACAGGTAGCCAAAGCCACGTTTTACGACAAGATCAAATTAGAGACCAGGCCGAACTCAAGAGAACTAGGGACTCGTCGCCTGTATTGGCAGACGGGGGGGTGAATACCTTGAGTAGAGACATCTAACCCCGCAACTCCAATAATCTCGTTGTCGTAAGAACGGATGTCTCTTACCTAAGGAGACCCCTCCACTCCGTGCCTACTAGGCGCCTACATGGACAAAATCAAGCCTATGGACATGGCACGATCGACAACTCAAATATCAAGACAAGATATAAAAGATAAGGTTAACAATGAAGCCCATGAAGCAAGAAGCCCATTAGGTGGAGTCATGATACGTCCAAAACGTATCTCCTTTTCTGAACACTTTTCTTATTGTTTTCCTCTAAACTTGTGAGTTTTGGATATCACTAACACGGACTAACGCTATTTTCAGCAGAATTACATTGGTGTCTCGTTTTTGTGCAAAAAAATCAACTTTCGGGAAATTGCCCAGAAAAGATCCCATTGAGCTTAAAACATCAGAAGACCCCGGGAGCAAGAAGGAGGCCCGGAGAGGGGCCATGAGTGGGCCACACCACCCCCTGGGACGCCCCCACCCTTGGCCGCGCCGCCTGGTGGTGTGGGCCACCCCGGCACCCCCTCGGACTCCCCTTTCGACTACATATGCACCGTAACCTAAAAACCGAGGGGGTTCGTCACATTCCACAGAAACACAACAGAGCGCCGCCGCCATCTCGGAAATAGATTCGGGGATCAGAAGTTCCTGTTCTGTCGCCCTGCCGGGACGGGGATTCTGAGGAGATCATCGGCATCGACAATGCCACCTCTTCTCCATCAACCATCCATGATTCCCCCATCCATGTGTGAGTAAACACCGTTGTAGGCTGAGAGAGATGGAAGGGATTGTATGAGATCGATCATGTAATAATGCCAGATTGTTAGGGCATAGTGCCTAGTATCCATTGTTAGTATTTTCTACCGTTGTTGCAACTTGTTATGCTTAATGCTTGTCACTAGGGCCCGAGTGTCATGATCTCAGATCTGAACATGTTATTGTTTCATGAGTATAATTATGTTTCTTGATCATACCTGCAAGTTGTTTACACATGTCATTGTCCGGAACCTGAGGCACTAAAGTGACAAAAATTAGGACAATCAGAGGGGATGGTTGTGATGTGAGGATCGTGTGTGTTCACGGACTGTTATGCTTTGCTCCGGTGCTTTATTAAAAGGACCACCTTAATTACCAGTAGTTTCCCGAGATGCCCCACTGCCACGGGCTACTAGGACGAAAGATGTTGTGCAAGTTTCTCATAGCGAGCACGTATGATTATATTGAAACACATGCCTATGGCTTGCCTAGAATTTGGATGCTTTATTATTATTATTATTATTATTATCTGCAAGGCCCATGTTTTAGAATATTACATGACCTATGTTATCCATGCAACGCCCGTCCATCCATTCCCTCTATGCCTACAGTAATTCCCGTCCTGTTGTTTTCCGCGATTGCTATTGTTGTTACTATTTTACTACTGCTGTTATTTTCTTTCTATTGCTGCTATAAAATTGTTACCACTTATAAATCATTGCGAGCAAGTCTACTTTCAGGTGCAGCTGAATTGACAAATCAGTTTTTAAGGCTAATAAATATTCTTTGGCTCCTCTTGTGTCGAATCAATACATTTGGGTTTTACTTCCCTCGAAGACTGTTGCGATCCCCTATACTTGTGGGTTATCAAGACTATTTTCTGGCGCCGTTGCCGGGGAGCATAGCTTTATTTATTTACTCACTTGATCGTGATATTGTTTGTTGCAATCCATTCATCATGGGCAAGACTCGTTATGGAGAAGTCTCTATATTACCATTCACTACAAGAAGAGGTACAACTCTGAACACCTCTGTTGCTCTTGATTCATCGTCTGTTATGAGTAACCTTCTTACTCCACCACATGATACACATATTGTTACTTCTGCTGAGTCTGAAAATGTTTCTGATACTTTTAATGATGCTTCTACTGTGCTTGATGATACTGGTTCTCTAGGTCCTTTCCTAGATGCTACTATTGCTAAATCCAAACAAATTAAAAATGCTGAAATTTATGTTGAAAATATTGGTACACCTGTTAATTCACTTGAGCCTATTGATGATCTTGATGAAACCTATATTGAACTTAATGATGATTTTGTTGAAGAAGATCGTGTTACTACTGGTGCAAGTGCTCTTAAGAGTCTTCTTGCAAGACATGCTATGAAATATAAATCTTCTCTTGATGCTAAGTTTGCCACATCTCCCATACACATTAGAGACAAGGATTATGATTTCTCTTTAAATTTATCTTATATATCTACTGTTGAGAAGGAACCTTTTTGTGGAACTGAAAGTAAAAGTGTTATGGAACACATGAATGAGCTTTCATCTTTGAGTAGTTTATTTTCTGATGATACTAAGTTGCGTACTTATTTTGTTACCAAGATCTTCCCTTTATCATTGAAATATGAAGCTAAAGTTTGGTTTAACAATATGTTACCTGGATCTATTACTTGTCCTATGGATTTGTTTAATGCTTTCTTTCAAAGAAAAATTCCTGCTAGTGCCCAACATGTTGTTGTGCGGGACATCTTTAACTTTGAGCAAATTGAAGAAGAAAAATTGCCTGAATCTTGGACAAGGTTTTGTTCTTTAATAAGAGCTAGCCCTGTATATCCATTACCTAAAAATGAACTCCTAGATATATTTTATAATGGACTAACTGTTGAATCTAGGACATACCTGGATAGTTGTGCTGGTTGTGTTTTCACGAAAAGAACTTCAGAAGAAGACGAGGAATTAATGACTAAAATAGCCAAAAATAATGATGATTGGAATATACCTGAGCCTACACCTACACCCGAGCCAACATCAATACCAACACCCAAGAAGAGAGGGATGATTGAATTGAATAATAAAGTGATGAAGGAAGCCAAGAAATCTCTTAAAGAGAGGGGTATTAAATCTGAAGATGTGAAGAATTTACCTCCTATAGAAGAATTATGTAAGCCTATTCCTCATCCATCAACAGTTGAGGTACACTCTCTCCAATACTTTGATAATAGAAATATTCCCTATTCTAAATGACATGATCAATACTTAGATGAATTTGATAATCATGTTGTTAAGAAAGACAACTTTAATATTAGAGTGCAAAATCACCTTATGGAAAACTCTAGAGCTATTGATAATTTGCATGGTATTATTGGGAGAACCTATAATGATGTTAAAATGCTTGTTAAACATTTTCAAATGGTTCAAACTCAAATTGATCAACTTACTAAAGTGCAAAAAGACATGCTAGCTAATGCTTCTAGAGATAAACATGTTTGTGAAATAATTACTAGAAGTGGTGTTTCTACTCAGGACCCCTTGTATCTTGAAGGACATCCTAAACGAATTGAACAAGATTCTTAACAACCTAAAAACAATAGTTCTCCTTCTAAGAAAAAGAATAAGAGACATAAAAAATGTTGTAGAATCTCCTGAACCTGCTAAAGATCCTAATAGTATATCTATTTCTGATGCTGAAACTGAAATTGGTAATGATAAAAGTGATGCTTCTGATAAAGAAGAAACTATAGCCGAACCTGAAAAGCAAACTAAAACTGCAAAGTATACTAAGGAAGATTTCATTGCTAATAAACATGGTAATGAAAGAGAGCCTTGGGTACAAAAAGCAATGCCTTTTCCTAATAAGAAACACAAATCAAAGGAAGAAGATCATTATAACAAGTTTTGTGAGTGGATGAAACCTCTGTTTTTGCAAATCCCTTGGACTGATGCTATTAAATTGCCTCCTTATTCTAATTATATGAAAGATATTGTCTCTAACAAAAGGAAGATTCCTAGTGAGGAAATTTCCACTATTCTTGCTAATTATTCTTTCAATGGCAAGGTTCCAAAGAAGCTTGGGGATCCTGGTATTCCTACTATCCCTTGTTCTATTAAAAATAATTATGTTATAAATTCTTTATGTGACTTTGGAGCTGGAGTTAGTGTTATGCCTTTCTCTCTTTATAAGAGACTCTCCCTTGAAAAATTGATACACACTAATATATGTTTGCAAATGGCTGATAAATCTACTGCTATTCCTGTTGGTATATGTGAGAATGTTCCTGCTCAAGTTGGTACTAATTGTTTGATATTAACTGACTTTGTTGTGTTGGAAATGCTTGAAGATGATAATATGTCTATTATTCTTGGGAGACCTTTTCTTAACACTGCAGGGGCTGTTATTCATTGCAGCCAAGAAAAAGTAACTTTTAATGTTAATGATAAAGATTATATTGTTTATTTTCCCAAGAAGATTGATAGCAGATATGGTTTAAATTCAGTTGAAAATATTGAGACCATCAAGATTGGATAACTTTATTGTCCCATTCCAATGCCACCAAAAGAATATGAAATTATTATGATTGGGACTATGTCTATCAAGGTTGAGGTAACATAATTATTTAGTGATTAGCAAAGTTTTGCTTCATATGAAAATTGTTCTGGTAACAAAACTTGATCACCCTTGTTAACAAAATGATTTTGAATGAAGAGGACAATGTTTTCACTATGTTTTCACCTTCCCCATTATGTTTTCACCATGTTTACTTCTGTTATAACCTTGCTACTTTAGTACAATCATGTTTTCCATAATCCATATTCATGTTTCCATCATGTTTTCACCCTGATTACTGTGGTTATGCATGTTTTCACCACTTCCACTTTTGTTTTCTTTGGATATATTTCCATTGGAGTGTCATAGAACCTCTGTAGTTCTGGTTTTGGTTTTGTTTTCTACCTTTTCACTTTTGTTTTTCTAGTTTTTATTAATTATTAAAATTCTAGAAATACCTCAAAAATCAAGTTTCTCGAAAAATTTCAGAAAAATTATAATAAATTTTACGTCAAAAATGAGGAAGAGAGCAACCTGAGAGACCCGAGGGGGACCCACCAGTCAGGCACGCCATGGGGTGGCGCGACCTACCCCCTGGTGGCGCTAGCACATGGTGTGGGGCCCCTGACCCCCCACTAACTCTCTCCCCTGCCAAAGTTCCTTCTATCACCTCCCAAACTCAACACATTTCTTGGAACCCGAGTTCTTGTTGTCATTCCTCAAGATATTTCGATCTCTTTGCTCAGCCCATCATTTGTGCTGAAATTTGGAGCATTTTGCTCTCCGGTATGTGACTCCTCCGATTATCCAAGTAGAATTTTGTTTGGTGAAGTATTTCTTGAGTATTTTGGTACTGTAGGTGACAGCTTATGTGGGTTTCGATGCTTGATTTGAGTATAAACAATGTAGTTTTGATGCATGTTTAGCTCTCATATAAGTCTGTATGGTAGTTTCCACCTTATAGTTGCTTGAAATCAATTTTTTTAATGATTGCTGAAAAATTTCAGAGAGGGAGCACAATGTACATCAACTAAACCAGAATGAGTTGGAGTTGCATGAGGTCATGCCCGTGCACCGTGAAGAAACAGTGTTTCCATTGATTTATCCATGCCAGGAATTCTTGCGGATTACGGGAATTCTGCAGGATTTCTATACTCTTGTCTATAATGCAGGATTGGACTGCTTCATTGAGGATGAACCAATCCAACATATTAAACTAACAATGTCTGTGGTGCAGGATTTTCACTTTAGATGGTCTTCAACTAACCCTATGGTCCATTATAAAATTTACAAGAAAGTTGTAGACTTGTTTGTGCAGCTATCAAGGTACCAGAGTGGGGTTCATGTGAGAAGATAAGAGGGCAACCTAAACCACTGCTGGATTTATATGAGAAGATTTTCCAAGGCAGAAGCTTCACAGGGGAGAGCGGTAAAATACGAGAAATTCAACTCCCTAGTATTCGATACTTTGCTTATTTTATTTCTAAATGTGTGTTAACTAGAAAAACTGCCAACAAGCTATCTGTTTATGATTTGGCATTTATTTCAGATGCCTTAAGATGTGATAGGTCTTATAACTTTGGTGCTTTAATTGCTTACCGTCTCTCGCTTAACCGTGAGAAGGGCGGAATTTGTGGAGGTCTTATTGCCTCGCGCTTGTTAGTTTTGCATGGTTTGGAGCCACACCCTCTAGACCTGCAGTTTCCTTTAGAGAGGCTGGACCTTGTTTCCATGATTCAACATAAGTTTCTTTCTACCCATGCTCACCTAAACAATTTATCTTTTGAATAATTTTCTCCAAACAATCCGGGTGGAGAGTGTCCAAAACCGTTAGAGTAGTAATTTTGCCTGCACCACTTTTGTTTTATCTTAATGACATGCAAGGATGGATGCTTTCTGAGAGTGAGTTGGCTGCATACATTGAGCACCACCCCAGCAAGGGGAGGATGCCGGAGAGGGGGACGATAGTGAATTCGTCCAGCCCTCTGACACCACGGGGATCCCGTACCAGCACTCTTGATATGACTATGCGCCTGCTGCTTCATCTTCTTCTTGAGCGCCCAAGTACGAATATGCAAGGGACGAACCACCACAGTGGGGATACTCTCCGCGCCGTGATTGATCTCCACTTAGTCCAAAAGCATAAGCTTGGGGGGAGGTATACGAACATCACACTCATTTATATATCATGTTAGGTAGGTTCTTTGTATATCCATGTTTTCGTTTCTTCCGTTTGTTTTCGTTTTCTTTCGCTTCTTTCGTTTCTTTTGTTTTTATTGTTTTTTTATTGTTTTCCAAAACACAAAAGGACCAAAACTATTTCTGTTGTTTCTTTTTTTTTTAGTTTATTTTGTTGGTTTGCTTTCTTTTCTCGTTTTGGTTTAGTATTGAAAAATCCAAAAATATTTTGCTTTTGTTTGCTTGTTTCTTTATGTTCTTGTCTTAATTCAAAAAGCCAAAAATATTTGTTACTCTTGTTTGGTTTTGTAAAATTTGTTGCAGAGTTCATTGGACTTCCGAGTCTCCATTGGAGTTTGATTATTATTCTATATTATTCAATCCACAAGTGAGGAGCGGTAATGATGATTTACGACAATCCAAGTTGTGGTGAGAGGCTGGTATGAACTCTATTTGTTTTATTTTTGTACATATACTCATCCGTGTGAACATGCTTAGTTGTGTATGTTATTTAATTGATGATTCGTACTTCATGCTCTCACGTGTTTAGTTCCAACTTATTAATATAAGATAGTATGTCGTATGAATGTTTGCTTGCATTGTTTTATTCATAGAAGGGTATGACATTGTGGTATCTCCTCGCTTGAATCGACTTGGCACATGCTCACGCATGCTATGACTGAAAACAAAAAGTCAATTAAGCCTCGATGATTTATTTTTCCTTGGAGTATTTGTATCATTTTCATGCCCCTGTTAATTTTGTTTTGTCGCAAGCATGATTATGACAGTTGTTGCTCTCTTGATTGTCGCTCCCCGTCTATTTCTAGTCTTCACCTGTACTGAATATGAGCTCTACTCGTGCATCGAACTCCCAAAAATCAAAGTTTGCTAAATGTGTCCACTATACCTACATATATATGTGGTATTTAACCGCCACTCCAAGTAAATTTCTCGTGTCCTACCTTTAAAACCTTCAAAAAATTATTCATGTTTTGTGCCCTAGTTTTAGCTCACGAGCACGTAAATAGAGAATCTTTATCTCACTTGTTGATTGGACTTTACACCCTGAACTAGTGGCTTCATCCGCTTATGCAAATGATAGAAGAGCTGGCAGCGGGGTGCCCAGCCCCAAATTAATACAACAAATTCTCTTCACTATTTTTGCCCCTGATTTATCAGTCAAAACATAATTGTGTAAATAAAAGAGAAACAGGGATGACATTCTACCCAGATGCGTCCTTATATGGGAGCCGCTCTTGTGAAGTTTAGTTGGCTTGTGACGTATTGTATAATCTGTTTACCATTCGTTGACATAAGCATACACCTCTATTAAAAATATTTTCAATACCTCTGTTTAATAAAATAAAAAGCTCTAACACATGAGTTAATCCCTGCTTCCCTCTGGAAAGGGCCTTTCTTTTATTTTTATGTTGAGTCTTCACCTTCTCGCTTTATGCACCTTGTTGAGAGCATGGATGTCATTCTTAGTGTAATGTGCTTGTCCCAAAATACGGTTGATAGTGGTATAACTTTGATGCTTGTATCTTTGATATCTTTAATTCTAGTTTTCATTTGAACTTCAGAGGTGCCCTAGCATCTATGTTTTGCTCCATTATTAAGGGAAAGCGAGTACACTTAATCATACCCTATTATGAGCATTGCAATCCTGCAGATTGATATACTTCATGTTGTTTATTATTAGTTTATTGGCATCTCTTCATAGTTTGCATAACTGCTAGGTGACTTTTATCTTCCATACATCTTATTATGAATTGCCTCAACACTTGATCATATAGTGAGTATACTTACATCATATGAAAGAAATATGTTCGTCAAATTCTTTTATCGCAATCAGTTGTCACTAAATTGCTTCAGGACAAGCAATAAGCTAAACTTGGGGGGAGTTGATACGTCCAAAACGTATCTCCTTTTCTGAACACTTTTCTTATTGTTTTCCTCTAAACTTGTGAGTTTGGAATACCACTAAAACGGACTAACGCTGTTTTCAGTAGAATTACCTTGTTGTCTCGTTTTTGTGCAGAAAAATCAACTTTCGAGAAATTGCCCAGAAAATATCCCATTGAGCTTAAAAAACCAGAAGACCCCGGGAGCCAGAAGGAGGCCCAAAGAGGGGCCAGTAGGGGGGCACACCACCCCCTGGCGCCCCCCTTGGCCGCGCCGCCTGGTGATGTGGGCCCCCCGGCACCCCCTCAGACTCCCCTTTTGACTACATATGCCCCGTAACCTAAAAACCGAGGGGGTTCGTCATATTCCAAAAAACACAACAAAGCGCCGCCACCACCTCGAAACTTGATTTGGGGATCAGAAGTTCCTCTTCTGGAGCCCTGCCGGGACAGGGATTCGGAGGAGATCATCAACACCGCCACGTCTTCTCCATCAACCATCCATGATTTCCTGTCCATGTGTGATTAAACACCACTATAGGCTGAGAGGGATGGAAGGGATGAGATCGATCATGTAATAATGCCAGATTGTTAGGGCATAGTGACTAATATCCATTGTTAGTATTTTCTACCGTTGTTGCAACTTGTTATGCTTAATACTTGTGACTAGGGCCCGAGTGTCATGATCTCAGATCTGAACATGTTATTGTTTCATGAGTATAGTTATGTTTCTTGATCATACCTGCAAGTTGTTTACACATGTCATTGTCCGGAACCCGAGGCCCCAAAGTGACAGAAATTGGGACAACCGGAGGGGATGGTTGTGATATGAGTATCACGTGTGTTCACGGAGTGTTAATGCTTTGCTCCGGTGCTTTATGAAAAGGAGCACCTTAATTACCAGTAGTTTCCCTAGTGGCCCCGCTGCCACGGGCTAGTAGGACAAAAGATGTTGTGCAGCTTTCTCATTGCGAGCACGTATGACTATATTGGAACACATGCCTATAGTTTGCCTAGAACTTGGATGCTTTATTATTATTATCTGCAATGCGCATGTTTAGAATATTACATGACCTATATTATCCATGCAACGCCTATCCATCCATTCCCTCTATGCCTACGGTACTTCTCATCCTGCTGTTTTCAACGATTGAAACTGTTGTTACTATTTTACTACTGCTGTTATTTTATTTCTACTCCTGCTATAAAATTGTTACCACTAATAAATTGTTGCGAGAAAGTCTACTTTAGGTGAAGCTGAATTCACAACTCAGTTGTTAAGGCTAATATATATTATTTGACTCCCCTTGTGTCGAATCAATAAATTTGGGTTTTACTTCCCTCGAAGACTGTTGCGATCCCCTATACTTGTGGATCATCAAGTCCTACTTGGGCTAGTCCACCATGGACCATGGTCCATCTCCTCTCATTCGTATCTCCCATGGAATCGTGGGCCAACCATTACCATTATACCCCTTTCACTTATGATACGTCCCAAACAAATTTATAATTTTTTATGCCTCATGCTTGTTTTCTACCAATTATCCTATGTCATTCACATGTTTTCTTTGTTGTCCGAGAATTTTCATGGACTAGCCTCTTTCTTAACCCGGTACCAGAGCTAGTTTGTGTTTTCTTTCTTAACCCAGTACCAGAGCCAGTTTGTGTTTTCTGCTTTTTTATATTTCAGAAAAACTCTAAAGGAAATATTCATCAAAAGTCCTGAAAATCTGCGGAGATCATTTTTTATTTGGAACAAAGACATAGTCTAAAGGTGAGCTGTGTGTGAAGGGTTTCACAGCAGAATTTTAAAAAATTACTACTAGCGAACACCAAAACTTAGCCGGATCTATCTATTAGTAATACGGTAACGGTTAAAGCGGGGTTCCGATGACATACCCTTGTAGACCGATACGCGGTGATTACACCCCGCACAGGCGTTGCCGATGAAGACGACAAAGCCGACCTCAAGGTCTTGACGAACTTGATGAGTTCCCGACAGCCTTCCAGTTTAACGACAAAGTGTAGCGCCTCGTAGGTATCGCATACATACGGTATATGACGACGATTCCCCGTCTCTGACCAAGCAGAGGTTGCGGAAATAGATCTCTCTGATAGAGTTTCCCCGGCACGACGACGTACTGGAGTAGAGAGAAATCTCTCGCGTGCAACCCAAACTCTGGGGCCACGAAATAAAGGATAGAGAAAGATATTTTGTGCAATTTGTATCTTGCCCAAAAATTATGTGTCAAAAGGAGGCACTATGCCCCTTCTTATATAGGAGGCCAAAGGGGTGCCCCTCCCTTTAGCCTCCCAATGTGGGACTAAAGAGAGGGAAAGGGAGGAGGGTGCGGCCAAGAAATGGGCCGCACCACTCCTTCGGCCGTGCGTGGCCTCAAGGCCAATGGGAGTCTTCCCCTTTTTTCTTCTTCTTTTATTTTTATTTATTCAATATTAAATTAATTAATATATATATAAATATATTTAAATTGAATCATCCTTTTTATATTAAATCAAATAAAATTATATGTGAATATATTTAATTCATAATTAAATATATTTAGATATTATTTAAATTATATTTAATTTAATATATAATCAATTAATTCATAATTAATTAAATTTATATATAATTAAATATCAAATTAATTTTGTGGTTGCGGAACCCATTCTGGACCATCCTGAACTTTTTCGGCACCCCGAAACACTTTCGGTATCCTCTTTATTTTTCTCTGAAACAATTCCGATGTCTCCTTTTTATTTTCCCGAACCATTCCGGTAATTCTCTTTCTCTCTTTGGAACCATTCCGTTCTTTCTCTACCTAACTCTGATGATTCCAAAAACGATCCCTTACGTCGCCCCCTTAAGCGTGTTACCCTATCGGTTCTGGACGACTGCAGACATGCCCGGGACACCTCCCTACTCAATGATCAATAGCGGGACATGGATATCCATAATGACCCATGTGCATCTATCGAATTAATTGTCGTTGAACCTTAACACAACCTCCTATTCCTTTTGTTACTCAGATACATGTCTTGTACGAGACTCGATCGTTGACATCCTTATATCATGTTCAATCTCGTTACCGACAAGATTCTTAACTCGTTCTCATGATCCTTCATTCCCGTGACCTAGTCACACGCTGCAGGCTATTGGATGAAGTCTCACCGAGTGGGCCCGAGTATCTCCCTATTACGTGGATGAACGAATCCCTCTATTGACAACACATCTCAACATATTCCTTTGGAATATCCTGTCACGGTGTGACGTTTGATGCACTCAAAGTAACCTCCAAGATAGAAATTAAATAAACTCTCACGGTATAAGGATTAGGTACTATGTTTCTAAGTACTGCCACTGTGAACTTCGTAATACGATCATGTCGCAATACTTCTGTATATGAAGGGTATGTTCATAATCTCATTCACCCAATGAAATGACTCCACTGTCTACTGACATAAATGTCACATGATCGTGAAACCTACGATCATCAATAACTCAGTGGACTAGTTTATTATAGAGGCTAACTAGGAACTTTGGTTATCGAATAACCTCTGGTTGTTTACATATGACACATGTATAATGTTTCCGATTAATACAGTTATAGCAATTATATGAAAATATTGTAAACTTAATGAGTTATGGCATAAATATATACCTATTTGTTTGCCTCTAGGGCATAACTCCTTCAGTGCATGGGCCCCATAGTCACCAGGCGTCTATGAGGCGCGGACCAGGGCCCAGACGCATCATGGGGTCGCATGGTAGGTCTGGCCAACCCTCGACATCGCCTCTTCGCCTATAAATTTCCTTTTACCCTAAAAATATCGGCAACAGAGAGTTTTTTCATGAAATAGATATAGAGGCGTCGTTGCCTCGAAAGTCCAATATAGAGCTTCTGGAGTCTTATTACATCATTCTGACGGAGGGGGTAATCGTCACCGGAGGCTTCTTCAACGTCATGTCTTCCTCTCCGGTGATGCGTGAGTAGTTCATCCCTGTACTACAGGTCCATAGCAGTAGCTAGATTGTGCTTTCTCTATTTTGTGCCACCATGTTGAGAACTTCTGAGCTGCCTAACATAAACAAGATCATCATTATGTAATCGATACATGTTGTGTTTGCTGGGATACGATAAACCATGAGATTATGATTATTTTGTTCATTCTAGATGAGAGCTTCACTTATATCTTTAGAGTGTTTTCATCTTGTCTTGCAATGCTTTCTGGTATGTATGATCTCTTTGGCCAAGTTGTTGTATGCATCCCCAAGAGGGAGTTTGTATGCTAGATAGTGGGTTCATGCCTCCTTGTTTCACACGCTTGAGTGACAGAAACATGCATGAGGGAGGATGTGTGTTGGATGTATACCCAAGACAAAATAAAATAAACCAGTTTCATGATTAATGTATTATATTTTTATGCTATAACTGCTAGGGTCACTAAATATGAGTTTCATATAAAAACCCATACACACGTGTAGAAACATAAACACGCCGTTATAACCCTTTGTCGTATCTCATAGAAAAACTTATTAATATCAGATGGCCATGTTTTCCTGGTCATGGACATTTGTTATGTCAATGTTAATGGGAGCACATTGTTGTTTGAACATTGTGGCTGGGTAGACCCAAATAGTTGGGATACCGCGATATTACTTTTTCTAAATAGTATCATCATTAAATGTTTTTCTTGCTTGCTTCCTTAGACCATGAAAATATTCAACGATGTTTACCGTAAACATCATTTTGGTTAGTCAAGTATCACATCGTAAGCTGGGTGATCAAAAAGTATGACATTAGGTGGTCACGAATGTATTCATTCATTGTGATAGTTCAAGATTGGGAATTACTACTCTACTTAATAGAGAGATACATCCAGGATCAACTCAGTGCAATAGTATCGGTAAACAAATCTGCGCAGACAAGGACATGACACTAGTCATGGGGATACTATGTCACAGTTACAAGTAAGAGGTATCATACCAAATATCGGGAATAATATGATAAGGTGATTAAATAGTTTAATCATGGTCTTATCGTTTATCTCGTCCCCACGTATTCATTGATATCGCGAAGTAATAGGAATTTACTTAACAACCAACATTTCAACAGTTTTCTTCGTATAACTTGTAGGAAGCAATATGGACGTCCACGGTCCTGATGTTGATTATTGATTGGGAAATATGTTTTACAATAATGCCTACTAGTTATCAAACCTATAGGGGCCACACAATTAAGGCGTCGAAGTCTGTTGTTTGCATTAGATGGTCCAAAAGAGTGTAGGATATCATTCGGGTAATTTTGACCTGATAGAATAAATATTCAAGAGAGATTACGGAGGACATGAAATGTCCATAGATGTTGGAAATATGTTTCTAACATCAATAGGTAATGTTTGATATCATTACGATATCATAGAAATAAGTC
The DNA here is from genome assembly GCA_028641055.1 of Alopecurus myosuroides. Taxonomy (NCBI): domain Eukaryota; kingdom Viridiplantae; phylum Streptophyta; class Magnoliopsida; order Poales; family Poaceae; genus Alopecurus; species Alopecurus myosuroides. The sequence continues at coordinate 48,538,449 of CM054060.1, forward strand.
TGCTGCCAATCGGAGTCGTTTCGGGAAAGTTACCATAAGAGAGAGATAATGTCGGTGTAGGCAGAATGTTATATGAGATATAACAGAGGATATGATATGTCACAGTATGTTGGAAATATGTTTCTGACATTGTTACATAATATCTATGATTTTGTCTAAACGGGTCAAGGGGTTCCGGAAGAGTTCCGGGGGGACTTTCCATACATGGAAGCAGTGCCGGAGGGGGGCAATTTTTCTCCTCTGGGCAAACTCTAATTTTAGGGGATGCCTGGTGGGGCCCATGATCTCACAGATTGCACCACCTTTTTGTATGAATTTACCCGAATTTATTTGAGAAATAGAAGACTGGGAAAAGAAAACGAAAAAAGCGAGGTGGGATTGGACTCCACAAGGGAGTCCAATCCGAAATCCCCTAGGAGGGATGGTGCGGCCAAGGAGAGGAGGAGGAAACCGACCCACTCCCTTTGGAAGGTCCCCTCCCTTTATCCACTATATATAATCCCCACCCCTCCTCTCTTTTAGACACACAATTGATCCTTTGGCCTCTCTCTTTCTCTAGAAGAATTAGAGGACTAATTAGAGCTTCTAATTAGAGCACTTCTAATTGAATTAGAGACTTCTCTAATAATTTGAAGAACTAATTACATATACTAATTAGAACACTTCTAATAGGATTATAACTTCTCTAATAATTAGAAGACTAATTAGAGCAATCTAATTAGAGCCCTTCTAATTTGTTTACAGATCTTCTATTTGGATTAGAGTCTCCTCTAATTAGATTAGAGCTTCCTGTAATTGAATTAGATCTTCCTTTAATAGAATTAGAGCTTCTTATAATTAGGATGAGATGATCCTCTCCCAATTTGACCTAGCTCCAATCTCTCCCCCTCTCTCTCCCATGTGTTGGGAACTTCTCCACCTCAATTGCAAACCTTCGGTGCCTAGTCCTGGATGGCAAAGCGCTTCAGGATTTTGACGGACGTATGTGTGCGAGTTATAAGAGGTGTGACACATGATATCCTCACTCTGCTGGATCCACAAGGTGGGATACAGGGAATCGGCAATGGTCCCACCGCTAGGCTTAGCCGTGAGACTCTTCACCAGGCATCACCGACATCGTTATTGACACTACTTCCGCGCTTTGTGCCGGTAACGAAACAGATCTATCCACACCTTTACCTGCATAGTAGATCATGTGTGCTACATAGGACGGAAAATTATGAATTCTGCTACGTACACCAATAATGTGTTGTTGCTAGTAGGAATAAAACAATGGTGTTCTTGTTTGCGGATGAGAATTATTGCTTACATTATGTATTATTCTTAATGCAATTGTATGGTGCACACAAGCAATCACCTTGTTACTGCAACTTAATACAAAGGGATTGGCTCGATAGCTTTCTTGAGGCGGACTATTAGTTATAGATGTTGTCGGATGGCGGTATATATATGTTTAACGTAATGTCTACATGATTAGAACCCGTGAACTATATCTCATCATAATAGCATTGTTATACTTCATGATTTGGTAATTGTCCAGCTGTAATTTGTTTACCCATAGTGTTTATTTTTTATAGAGAGACACCACGAGTGAAATTATTGCCCCTGGTCCATTTTTCCTCATTGAATACAACCTCGTTTACTTGCTTTTCATCATCACTTGCTCGCTGGCCCGTTTACTTTTAATCATATTCAATACATTCGGTACGTTTGATTCACTAGTTCACAGCAAGATAGGAAGATTGAAAACCTTCTCGAAAAGTTGGGAGCAAGATAGAGTTTGTGTTTTCTGTGCAGGTCCACGCTTGTTGAAAGCCACACAACAAGCAACATACTGATAGACTTCGATGCCCTACTGGATTGATCACCCTCGTTCCTTAACGGGGGGAAATTTGCAACTGTACTACATCATACCTTCCTCTTGGTGTCTCCTAACGGGGTGTGTGATTTCACTCTATCAAGCTATATTTCTGGTGCCATTGCCTGGGACTTCAAGCTTTCAGCTATACTTTTTCTCTTTTGTTTTGTTCTTGCTTAGATTATTATTGTTCATTTTGTTTGCTTGCTTTTTCTCTATGTAAAAAAAAAAGATTTCCGGCTTCTAGTCTTTTACTTGTTTTCTTAGTTTGTTTTTTGCCTTTACCTTGTTTCTATGTCTAAAACAAAAAAAGTAAAAACATATTTGTTTGCTTTGTAATCCCTATCTTGATTGACTTTTCAAAAAAATTACACACCTTGAACCAATAGTTAATAATGAAGAACCTACATAAAGAGAAGCTATTGGAGTTTGCTCGCTAAAAGAAAAATATGATTGGAGTAAACATGATAAAATTTATGATTCAAGTGATGATAATACACTTGATGACTATTTTTCTTCTTATGGTGATGATATGTCTGTAGGAACTAAGGAGGATAACAACTACATTGATGAACGTCATGATCCTATGGATTATTATGAAATACCCATGTTTGATGAATTTGATACTTTCTATAGAGGTAGCAACCCCCCAAAACTCAGTAAAGAACAAAGAGAAACAAGTAGACACTTTGCCTACAATTATTTATGATAATCCTTGCTATTTTAATAAATCTCATGATAATCCTCTATTTGTTCCCACTATTGATATGCATGATAATGAGGAATTTTGATTAGAAATTTTATATGATAATGATCTAGATGATGGTCCTATGTTGCTAGATGATATTTATTACAATGCTCCTAAAAATGGGATTGGAGAGGTCTTGACTTTAGCTATAAGAAGCCCCTTAGCTTTTGAGAGTGATCAATCATCTTGTTACAGTACTGTAAAAAGTGGGTTTGGAGAGGTCATGATTTTAGTTAATTTTGATCCCTCTATTTTGGTGCTTGATGTGAAATATGTGATTCTACTGAAAGTTAGTATGAGATAGGAAAATATGTGTCGAGTATTCGTAGTTTGGTTCATGGCAGGGGTGCCATAAGCCGTATGGTAGAACATGGGTGGAAGCGTAGGGAAGTTGCCGGAGGCGGGTACATAAATTTACCCAGGTTTGGTACGCCGCGGCAATGGCAACGTCCTACTCCTGCAATCTCACTAAATCGAGGGTAAAATCCTGATGCACACAAAGTACAAGGTGAGTCTAGGATTGTTTTGTCTATCTTGCCCTGAGGCGGCTCCCGCCCGGGTTTATATAGACAGCCGGACTAGGCCTTACGAGAAGGAAAACGTGAAGTCTAAGGAAAGTGTTCATATTATTGGTAAACAAGATGTTCGGCTTCTTCTCCAAGCCGGATTACGTATTGCGCCGTAATCCGGGTTCTTCTAGAATCCGCCTTCCCGTGCGTCGGCCTACTGGGCCGCCCAATGGACCTTGTCACTCCATCACCCGTGGGCCCACCCGGATAGTCTGGACTTTGGCCAATACCAGATATACCTCTATTTGGCGTACCTCCGACAATATGGTTGTAGGAATTTTCATGTTACTAAAACAGTTCTCTTTATGTGGGAAGTTTTCAAGTTGTTTTTTCCCACTCATGCTAGTTGCTTTGTGTTTTTTTTGATTTATTTCTTTACATGATTCCTATGCATAGGAAGTGGGTTAGACTTAAGTGAGTTTCTTATATGCTTCTTGATGCTCTCTTTTGCTTCAGTTCTTATTCTTATGTGAGCATCCTTTGAAAATTACTTTGCCTAGCTAAAAGGCATGAAAGAAAAGCACCTTTAGGAGAAAACTCATTATATTCTTGTTTTCAGTTTCCCTTTTCTTTTGGAAGTTTTTACACTGGTAGCAACCACTCCTTATATTTTTTTTTGTGCCAACAATTTCCTCTTTTGAAAGAAAGTGCAAATTGCTGTTTTGTAGTCCAGATTTTTTTGCTTAACCACAAAATCAGTATCTCTCTACCAGAATGCGATAAAATCCTGAAAAAATGGGAACATTCCCCAGTTTGTTATCTAACTTTCATTAGTTCCGAATTTTCTGATTTGAGCCAGGAAATGCCTCGAAAAAAATCATCTACAGTCGGTTCCGTTTTGACAGATTTCTGCCTTTTTTGCATTGGGCTCTTCATATTTTTCTTTTGGTGTTCTCTAGCGGTGGAGATCTTTAAAATAAAGTACCGACATCATATAACTTTTAAATTTAGTGTTTACATTGTGTCCAACCGGTACCAACTGGATTTGTTTCTTTGATGCACTGACCCCGCTAATGAAGATTATGAGAAGTTTTGTGTGTAGAAAGTTTTCAAGTGTAAGGAAAAAAGGGTGATATAAGAAGATTAAGGATGGACAAAAGTTCCCATGTCACAAAAAATATCCAAAAAGTACAAGCGTCAAAGCTTGGATATTCCCAAGGCATACTGTTCTTCACCAACAATGTTATCAGGTCACATTTTAGGACACTATATTTTTATTGGTTCACATACTATGTGTTATTCTTGGAGCATATTTATATTTTTCTTTCAGTTTTGTTTTGTTTGCTTTTTGGAAATAATTGGTTGAATCCTAGCATTCTTGTTTGGAGAGAAACACACTCTTCTTTTTCGTTAGAACACTCTACTTTTCATTCATATTGTTTCTGAGTGTTCAGTTTTTGCTGCTGCTATTGTTAGATCTTGTTTTTATTTTATATCTTGTTTAGAGCTTGTTAGTTTTCTTTATTTAGGTAGGAATAGGTCTTTAATGAGTATTTTTTTAAGAGAGTTGTTTCAAATAAGTTCATTGTTGTTGTTTGAGAGTAAAAATGTTTCATGCTTATTAGTGGTGCAAAGGAAGCTTATTTAGGCTGTGGCTACGCTTTGACATGTCATGGTAGATGTTATTTTGATAGCGTGCTTAGTAATTTATGATGTATTATGACTAGTATCAAATAAATGAGAGTGTTTAATGTGTTATTGAAATTAAATCATGTGTTGTATTGATCATAATGCGGCATAATATTGGGGTATCCTCCTCTAGAGATTTATTTCAATTGACTTTGCGCATGCTCACACCATGTTATGACTGTAAATAAAGTCACCTTCAGCCTTGATGATATTTTATTTTTAGAATAGTAATATCACTTTATGCTCTGATCAATAATGTTTTGTCGCTATGCATGATTATGTCCGTTATTGCTCTCTTAATTTGTCGCAGCCTCTTGCTAGCCTTCACATGTAGTGAGTATAAGCTCTACACGTGTATCTAACTCCCTTAAACCAAGTTAATCCAATGTGTACACCATATCTATCCATGTATGGTATTTTATAGCCATTCCAAGTAAATTGCTCGTGTGCTACATTTAGAACCTTCAAAATTATTAAACCTTGTTTTGTGTTCCCGTTTTAGCTCATGAGAAAGTATTAAATAATTTATTATTTTTCCATGTTGGATGGCTTTGCCTCTTGATTTGCATGCATAATGTGCTTGTCCCTAATACTGAAAAAGAGCTCGTAAACGGTTGCCCAACACACAAAAGATAAATTGCAACAATCACAATCAATCTCCTAACACTTTGTTCCTCAGAAATCAGTCAAACATAGGTTGTGTAAACAAAGGAGAAGAGGAATGTTATCCTTCCTCTACGGGAGCCGCTCTTCAAACATGAAAAGATAATAAAACATTTATTAGCATTCATTGACATAAACATACACCTCTCTCAAAATCATATTTTCAATACTTATGTTTTACAAAATAAAGGTTTAGCATATGAGTGATCCCTGCTTTCCTATGTGAAGGGCATTTCTTTTACTTTTATGTTGAGGCTCCACTTTCTTACTCAATCCACCTGTTTGGAGGGCACATGTAGTACCTAGTTCCGAACAACACAGCGATGTAGAATTTTGACGTACATATGTACGTAACCTCTCAAAGGGGTAACGCATGAGACGCTATTCTGCTAGATCTAGAAGGCTCTAAATGGGGAGACGGCAACAATCCTACCGCTAGGCGTTGCCGTGAGACTCTTCATCAGACATCACCGACATCGTCATCAACACAAGTTCCACATCTCCGTTTTGGTAACGATCATATCTATCTTCGTATCTTCATAGGAGATCCTGGTTGTTGCGTAAGACGGAAATTTTTAAATTCTTGCACGTAACCCATTACCCCTTTCCTATATAAACCCCAAAGGGAAGGTGGAGAGCTCATTCTCGTCATGTAATATAAGAAGGGGAGAAGGCTAGAGCTCTAAGCCTCATATGGAGCATCCTAGTTTGGAATCGGAGGAGACTTATTCGACTCGGACCAACGTCGCCAAGGATCTTAACTCCGTCTCCGGAAGCCTTGTTCGGATTGAGGTCCCAACGTACTAAAAACATCGTTGTGTCAGCTCTCGCATAGTGTACGGTGACTTTCGTCGTAAGGCTGGTGTACACACCCCCTATTAGCCGTTATTTAACCACGTCACTCGAGACACTCCCAAATCAACCGCTGTTCAATTTTAACAACACTTATAAATTTAAAAAATTCAAAAAAAAATATATTTACAAGTTTTAAAAAATTGAAACAAAATCCGGATCTGAACAGTGATGTATCTGACAAATGTGAAGATATCAATTTTAAATACTCCCTCCGTCCCATACCAACGACATTTATTTTGAGACGAAGGGAGTACTTTATATTATGAGCTACACAAAAATGACTAGAGTGGAGATATGACTATGAATATTTTTAAAATCTCTCAGTTTCTATCATATTTGTGTAGCCTGTAATTCAAATGATTTTGCAGTGCAATTTTTCATACTTGGTTATTTGCAGAATTTATTTTCAGTTTCTCTGAAACTTATGCTGTACAATTTTATTTTGTATTTTAAAATGGAGAGCACCGTAACTCGGCAGCCAAAGACATTTTCCTCTTACTGGTTGTGCCAGGGCCGGGCCGGCAAAATCCGAGGCCCTGTGCGAAACGCAAAAAAGGTCCCTGTTTCACACGAAAAATTGAAATAATAAACAATTCTAATGGATATGAAATAATATTTTAAGTAAATATTAAATATATTACGAAAATTCTCTTTTCAAAAAAAAAATTACGAATAATAACTATTTAACTCAATGTTGCATAATGTTTTGAATCAAGGGAATCCCAGTTTCTTGGATCAAATATATCAGACTGAAATAAATCATCAATATCCGCAACACATGAACTATTCATGTTAATATCATCATGATCTTCCTCTACCTCAATATGACCATCTCTAGAATCATTGTAATGAACAACTGCAAGTGTAAGGGTAGAAGGATTAACAGACTAAATTCCCACTTCCACTTGTGATGGTTCTCTTCTAATAAACATGTCCATAGCACCTGCGAACCAAACTGAGGTTTGTTTTCCAATAAATATGTACCTAAGATGAATAATACTCTAAAATTTAAGCGATACGGCAAATTACCGTTCAACTCACCTAGTCTCATGTGCTCCGCTTGAACTGCTATACTATGATCTTTGACCGAGGAGGCAAGAACGGAGAACATATGTCTAATAATCATACCAAAAATTAACAAGGATTTAATAATTAGGAGTACGAGCTAATCACCCGAAGTATAATTAGAAAGGAGAACTTGCCAGCGGCAGACTACCTGTTCAGCTCATCAACAAAAAAGAGGAATTGTCGCAGTCGCTGATTGAATTTGTGTGGGTTCGTTTCCAAGATGTGCAGGATACTGATCGAGATTCGGGAGGCGGGTGGCACGATGCGATGCGAGAAGCGGAGCGATTGGGATCTGGGTTCGTTGCCTTCCTCGATACAAGTTATTTCCCATCCTGTTTTCTGATCGGTGCAGGGCCCTAGTGTCAGTTGTGGCGTGTCACTATATCGACCAATTTCCGTTCCTGAGCACGAAGCCCAGACGTGAGAAGCCTAGCCCACATCCACGCCTACACTGGACTCACGCGGAGTCACGGACGCTTGACAGGAAGACGTTTTTCTTCGTTCGTTAAATAGCTCCCAGAGCCAGGAACTTATACTGCCTATATGGAATTTTGGGGCCCCAAAAATGTTTGGGCCCTGTGCGGGCCGCACAGTTGGCACCACTGTGGGCCCGGCCCTGGGTTGTGCTATTTCAACAAGTCATACACAATATTCCCGTCATTCCTAGTAAAACGTCCCTTCCCTTCTCTGAAAACTTAGCTGCGGTGATTCGTTCACAATCAGTGTTACATCACGATGAATACGATGGGTCCAGCCCGCAGAACGGTACCAAACCTTTCGCAAGTTTATTGCGTCAGCAAACGCGTCTTCTCTCGGGGGCGGCGGCATCTGCACGCGTCTGCGTACACCGTTTTCCGGCAACCGGACGCCCTCGATTCCGGACGCCGTGCCGGGCCCGTTCAGCCCATTTTCTGTCCTCTAGCGCCCCGGGGGGCCTGGTCATACCATTTCCGGAAAAGCCAGGCCCAGACGCTCCTTCCTCACCCGCGGCGCCGTCCTCTTTCGGCCCACTCGCTGTACTTGCTTTGCGGGCGGTCGAAGGCATCGTCATCATCCCACCTATTCCCCAATCCGAGATGGGTTAAGACCCTCGCCACCAACCCCTCCGCGTCTCCGCCCACGCCACCACGGTCACCACCGGGAGCCCACTCCTCGCCGCCGCCCAACCTCCCGCCCGATCGCCTCCGCCCGCAGTCACCCGGCACAGCGGCACTCGCCGAGCGGTCGAGTCGCCGGTTTCCGCCGTCCACGCTCGCACGCCACGCGAGCTGCCTTGCAGTGAGCACACAGGTTAGGGTTGACACACTCCCCCCTCCCCTTCTTCGCACGCGCGCGTCCTCCTCCTCGTCGTCTCTCCCATACTCGCCTTTGCGCTTCCTTGTACCCTTCCTCTCACCGTCGCCTGCTTCCTCAGGCCATTCGGCGTCGCCGCCCGGGCTCCCGCTCTCAGGCCGGGCGCCGTTCAGCTCGCCGGAGCTGCACATAGAGGGACAACAGCTGCCCGGCCGTCGATCTACCCACCGCGGCGCTACTCGAAGGCCGTGGTAATAACCCCCGTCCTTAGTCCTCTCTCCTCTGCGATTTGCTTGTGCGGATCGGAAGATTTGTTTGTCAAATCGGAGGCTGTTTTTGTGTCGACGCGCTCTCGATTGGGCGGATCTGCGACTACTCTTAGATTTAGTCGTCCTGCTGTCAATGCAGTACGCTCCCTGTAATATTGCTCAGGGTAATTTCCGGTAATGCCACACAGTATCATGTGGCACGGTGCCAGTCTGGAGTTGGTAATAGGGTGAAGTACTCTCTGTCGTTGTGCCTTATTGGAGCATTTTTCAGTTGCCGGTTTCATGTGTACCATTTATGCAGGATTTATAACCGATAGTGATGCTTATTTTGGATTGTGCTCCTGTCGGTCATGTGAATTTGATTTCCTGATCACAATGAATACATCTTTTTCCACTGATTCCAAATTCAATCATAATTTTTTGGGTTGCGCTTGACGGCTAATTTCTTAAGCTTGTTTGTCAAATGGCCTTGAACCATGTTATGATAAGGCTCAGCTTATCTTTTGTAATTCACTAATGTCCATTTGATGATGGATTGGACTTTATCGCTATGTGACTGAACTAATGCGGTGGTAGTCGAGTAGAGGTCCACTACCAGCGGTACTCTGCCAATGTATTGCCAATTCTATATTTATTTCTGGTTATTTTGAGTTTGACGTTGTTGCACAGTAACCTGGTTTTTGAGGATCAAATTTGAACTCTACTCTGGCGAAATAGGAACTTGTGAACATGTGATAAGCTACCCACACAGCTTCACTCTGATGCCTAGAATCGCAGCTTTTATGTTCTGCGCCGTCAGGAGCCACTACATGGACGATTTGTTTCCTCATGCAAAGTTTCTCACTTGCTTACTGTTGTTATCCTTCATTCCAATGAAAATGATTAGAAGTAGAAGCTGGCAACTTGGCATTGGAACTGCATATTGGTTAGTAACAAATCGCAATCTACTCAGTGGCAAGTTCTAAATATGGCGTTGCAGACTAGAAAATGGGTTTTGTCTGTTAGGCTTTACTGAAATGGGATTAGGCTAGGATGAGCTTTGGTGCTCAATACCTCGACTGCTTCACCCATATGCACATCTTTATTACGTCTATATCATGCCACTCTAGACACATTCATCCTTGCTTTGCATCCCTATTTTCCATTCCAAGGGACATCATGTTTCATTCTTCTGCCCAATCCCCCCTTTGCTAGTATCATGCTCTGATGTTCCTCATAAATCATCAACACTTGTTTTACATGCATAGCTTTGGACTTGGAGAAATATCTATCTCGTCTAATCTCATGGGTCTGTTTTTACTTGGAAATGTGTATACATCGCAAAAATTATGCTATTGTTGTTTTAGCGCTGTTGGACCTTCAGTTTTTCTTCGACAGATGTACTTGACTGTCGCTCATTCAATGTTTCTTAGTTTCTACATTTACCCCTGTTTAAATAATCCAAATTTTGTTGATGCAGTTCTAAAGTTTTATTGATAACATGACCCGAAAGGAACGAAGTTTATTGATCAATTTTTACTTAGTAACATTTTTAGAGCTTTGTTGTTTTAATCCTTAACTGTGATCAAATTAGGTGAACCTATTTTCTTTAGTACAATTACTACTGATACATATGAAAATAGGATTATTTTTGTAGCTTTTTGGTTCCATTATGTTTGAAGATAGTGCATTTTTTTTTCATCTTTGCCAATCACATTAATGTGTTTTTCCTATTACTGGTGCAGGATAACTATCATTGATAACTCATCAAGAAGACTAATTTGAAGTCTGGGATTCTCCGTTGAAGCGTGCACAGAAATCCTTCATTTGAACGTTGAGTATCTACTATCTAGAAAGGAGCACAACAGGCAGGTCATGGAAATGTGGCAGCTTGCTTCCTCCTTTGTTGCTTCTGAATACTGAGGAGCTTAGTTTATCATATTCCTCAGAATTCAAGGTCATACTGGTAGGCAATCTGGGATGGAACAGATAACAGGTGTAAGTGGTCACGAACATGTTATTGATATTCCAAGGGATACCGGTCCTTCTGTCTCGGCATCGCACACTGTTAGTAGAGAGAACCAGGAACAGTTGAATCCTGTGGACAGGCCTTCAACTAGAGCTGGAGCATCTGCCTTGCAGCCACCAACAGCAGTTGGTCCTCCTCATGCAGGGAACACTTCAGGCAATAGGAGAAGTGATAACTATGGTCGGCGGCATAGAAGCCCTTTGAACTCTGGCCTATGGATTTCAATTGAAGTCATCGTTAATGTTAGCCAAATTGTTGCTGCCATTGTTGTGTTATCCCTGTCAAGGAAGGAACGTCCACAAGCTCCATTGTTCGAGTGGGTCATAGGTTACACAGTTGGTTGTTTTGCCACCTTGCCTCATCTTTATTGGCGCTATATACACCGTAATATCGTGAATGGTCAGGATGAGCAAGCACATTCACACCAAGGCTCGTCGCAGAACAACTCGACTGAGCCCACCCCTGCAAGCGTATCGGAGCGGCGAAGGACCGCTGCACGAAATGCAGTTCTGGCTAACCCAAGGTACATCCATTGTTTGTGTCTTTTGCATGAATAATCCTTGACACACTTGTTGCTTTCACGTGAAATCGATATAGCATATTGATGAAAATTCCTCTACCAGCTCACAAATGCAGTTCTGAATCTTGCGGCTGTCGTTTTTGTTGTTTGACCAGGATTATATTACTACATGCTATTCTCAGCTAGATTAGGGTATATGTGAGCTGGTTTGTGCCTGCCCATAGGGTATATGTTAGCTGGTTTGTGCCTGCCCATAGTTTTGACGAATACTACAGAAGTACAAAGTCTATAGTTCTGTTGTTCTGTTATGGATGGGACAGAGTACCAATTTATAAATGATGGTCGCACCTTGTTGTTTGCAGGATTAATGCACTTTTTGACCACTTCAAGATGGCCTTGGATTGTTTCTTTGCTGTGTGGTTCGTCGTAGGAAACGTGTGGATATTCGGTGGGCGTTCTTCTGCTGTTGATGCTCCAAACTTGTACAGGTGAAGTACACATAATACTTGTTGTATGTGATGTTGTGTTTCTCTACCCTGCTGCTCACTTTTATTTCCTACCAGGTTATGCATCGTGTTCCTCACCTTCAGTTGCATTGGGTATGCCATGCCTTTCATCCTCTGCGCGATGATATGCTGTTGTCTCCCCTGCATTATATCCGTTATGGGTTTTAGAGAAGAATCAAACAATACAAGAGGGGCCACCTCGGAATCCATCAATACTCTGCCGACTTACAAATTCAAAACCAAGAAGCGCCGCCACAGTTCAGGGAACGAAGCTGAAGGCCAAGATGGAGGCGTAGTAGCCGCAGGAACTGACAAGGAGCGAGCACTTTCTGCCGAAGATGCTGTATGATTCTGCTATTCCTTTATTATATCCCCTGTGCTTTGTTTTGGCAATAAAACACAAGTTGCATGTTGCTGGGCACTTGCTGACTTACTGTTTCTTTGTCTGCAGGTTTGCTGTATCTGCCTTGCTAAGTATGCACACAACGACGAGCTCCGCGAGCTTCCCTGCTCACATTGTTTCCACAAGGAATGTGTCGATAAATGGCTGAAGATCAACGCGCTCTGTCCTCTGTGCAAAGCCGAGATAGCAAGCTCATCAGGCACATCTGATACTCGGCACACCGACCATGCTGCGATTCCGGCGCAGGAGATTGAAATGCATTAGGTTGGTCTGCCTCCTGGGTTGGTAAAGAGTACGGTCACTCGTGGTGCCCCAGCTGCATGTATAAAGTGGAAGCATTTGGTATATGGATTGTAATGATGTCCATGGTTCTTTTTTTGTCCCTTCTTTTCTAAATCGTGAGAGAATTAGAAGTACAGCCCTTCTCGCTGTCAACACAATACAATGCGATCGATGTTGTTTCTGTTTGGTGTTTCGGATCTAAACTTGGAGAATGGTGGGGTCAGGCCCAGGTATATAAACATGACCTGTTCACTCTGCTACGGCTGGTTTGATATGTCTTTGCGCTTGCAGAAATGTTCTACTCCCGTCCCAAATTAGTTGTCGTAGATTTGTCAAAATATAAATTAGTTATCGTAGATTTGTCAAAATATGGATAAATCTAGACATATTTTAGTGTATAGATACATCCATGGCAAATCCACGATATCTGATTTGGGACGGAGGGAGTAGGTTGCTACGAGGTTAACACGAAATGTGTCTTTTTTCCTTGAACAAGACTACTCTCAGTTGTGTGGGTCTTGCGTGGAAAATAATTTTGGAAAAACTCTCTGACACCGAAGCACAATGGCCTCGTTGAATGATTTCACGCGCCTCCAGCCTGGATCGCCGTCCTCCATGCTCCCGGAACAATTTGGGCTTCTGACACGCCGATCGAGCCGGTTGAACTTTGTCGTCAGATCCTTTCCTCCCGGTGCCGGAAGGCCGGGCTGGTCATTCCATCCTTTCCTCCCGGTGGTGTCCGGAAGGCCGGGCATGTGCAATGCACTCTTTCTGTTCGGCGTTCGTCCCTAAGTATGTAATCTCTCCTTTCCTAAGTATAAGATGTTCTATCTATTATTCATGTTGTCTAGACGCAGACTAATATAAGTGAACATATACACTAAAAATTGTCTAGATACATGTAGACATGCGTGAATGTGAAAAAAGCTAAAACATCCTACATTTAGGAATGGAGTGAGTACGACTTTTTCACCGTGTTACGGAATAGCTTTGATATGTTTTCACACTTGACGAAATGGAGATTATTGCACTAATGATAATGATACTCGTCCCGTCTCAAAATAATTTTTATTAAGATAGATGTATCTAGATATATTTAAATACTAGATACATCAATTTTAACCCATTTCTGTTACAAATCCGAGGCGCTTAGTCGATCTACCGAGGCCAAGCAATCACAGCAAGCAGGACACCGAGATTTGGTAACGCAGTTCGGCGCTCAACGCCTACATCTGCGGGGCATGACTACGGGCGCTCCTCCCCATGTACTAGTTAAAGTACCGTCGACGACAAGCCCGCCGAGGCAATACAGACGCATCAGATCTCAACGCCACGCTGGTCCGGCCGCCCCTGCCACGGGCGCCGGACCGTCCCCTCGTGATCTTGTGTTTATTTGGGCTACCCCGGTGCCTTTATATATTAGGCCAGGTTACACGTGTCCGACTCAAACACCTAACCTTCCGTTAATTACAAGTCCTAGCGTAGCCCTACTCGTACACATATTCGACATATATTCCAACAAACTCCACCTTGGCGAATATGCCTTCGCCATCTTGAAGCCGTCATATGCCGAATCTTTGTATTCCTGGACTTGAACCATTAATCATGAGCTCCGTTGCTACTCCATTGACTCCATATGACTCCACCTGCAACCGTAGTCCCTTCCTTGTTTCACCACAGTCAATGCTCCCACGAAAATTAAGTTCTTCCGCGCTCTTGTCTTGTGCTCCCAAATCTCCGGAGTATCCATCCACCGCCATCACACAACGATCATAAAGTCACCATATCGACGGCGCCGATGCATCGTCACCTTGGTAGCCTCGTCCTTGATCTATGTGAAAGTGAACAACTCACATATTAGGTGTCACAAATAAGAGTTACCTGAACTCATCATTCTCGCTATTGTTGACTGCATCTCTGAAAGCTTGAAGAAATTTCGCCGTTGCCTTAAGTCATCTCCAGTCAAATTCACAACTGTCTCATCACCGCTTTCGCAGATCCTACATGGCCAACACTCATCCATCTCCATGGTCTTGATAGATAGTCGTTACCATCATGAACCTGTTACTCGCCAACACTGCTTCAGCACCCCTTACACTCATGTCTGACCGCCAGTGCCCTGGTCTGTCGCTGTGTCCCGTGCTTACCGCACGCCTCGCCGCTATTAACGCGTCGAGCATCCGCAATCTTGGCCAAGATCTCCAGGGTCGCTAAACCCACACGACCTTAGGCCCCACTGCAGATAACCATCGGTCATAACTGACCAATGCCGAGTTCCACGCATCCCTCGAACCCTGAGCTCCAGTCCGACCAACGTGCTTCTCGCCTTCCCGCTGACTAGGCTTCGACTCTCTGCATGCTTATGCCGTAACCCCTCCATCAGCCGAGTGGAATCGTCAGACTCCAGCTCCACCTTCAACATGACTCCATGGTAGATGATCGGTCCACCCCGCGCCCCGTCGACCTCAAGATCTCATGCGTACGCCATCTTGAATCAACCCCGCGCCATTGCATGTTGAAGCACGCACCCCTCAGGCATGCGCCACGTGTTTCCACGCCACAGAATCCGGACACCATCAGCCGTCACGCTCCTACGTCGTCATCGCCGATCTTCACCGTATTCTGTCCCGACCGACCTCCCGTCGGTCCGTGTCCAACCCAGCCAAACGCATATGACTGCAACCATGCTCCACCTTGCGCCTAGTGCACCCGCCAAATTGTCGTGCACCGTCCGGCGCCTTGCATATGCATGATCCTCCCACGACGTAGTCCACCACGTCGCCAATCTGTCAATCATCCGGTAAAACCCGTGCAAATTGAGCAACAAATTAAAAAAAAATTGCTTCCTGGTAGTTCCGTTGGGTGCACCAAGCATCTATCCCACAACTTCCATTGCCTTTTCTTTTTCCATGTTGCCATGTCCATGCACCGAATACCATGCATGTCATACAGATTGTCCTTTCTTTTTCACGTAACAAATCTCCTGTGTACTGTTGCCATTGATCAGCCAACGCTTTCAAGTGTACGCACTTGGGCCTTGCCCGCGTGGCCCTGAACCTTGGCACCTGCGCTCCTTGGCGCCGCTGGCACGCGTGTCCGGCCGACAACTATCGATCCCAATTGCTCCATCGTGTCGTCATAGCTTGGTTTCAGACAAAAGCGTCTCCCGCACCTGACACACGAACTGACCTGCTTGGTCCTTGCGGTCAATCCGTTGTCGCCACCACACGCGGAACACCAGTCGTGAAGCTTCCCTCTGCCTCCGATCTCCAGCTGACATCCTCGATCGTCGTAACGACCGAAATCAACACACAATCTCGGCAGTCTCCTCTAGATCAAATCTTAGCGGCCTCTGAATCTTGCTCTGATACCACTTGTTACAAATCCGAGGCGCTTAGTCGATCTACCGAGGCCAAGCAATCACAGCAAGCAGGACACCGAGATTTGGTAACGCAGTTCGGCGCTCAACGCCTACATCTGCGGGGCATGACTACGGGCGCTCCTCCCCATGTACTAGTTAAAGTACCGTCGACGACAAACCCGCCGAGGCAGTACAGACGCATCAGATCTCAACGCCACGCCGGTCCGGCCGCCACTGCCACGGGCGCCGGACCGTCCCCTCGTGATCTTGTGTCCAGCCTACTAGCTTTCGTCGTGTCTATTTGGGCTACCCCGGTGCCTTTATATATTAGGCCAGGTTACACGTGTCCGACTCAAACACCTAACCTTCCGTTAATTACAAGTCCTAGTGTAGCCCGACTCGTACACATATTCGACATATATTCCAACAATTTCAACGATAGTGTACCTTAAAAGACAAATGTTTTAAAGGACCGATGGTTAGCGTTCTAGCGGCCGGGTGTAAGGTGAAGTGTAGGTGATTAGCATCTGTCGTATCGACGCCACACTGAGATGACACGGCTGGGGAGGGTGGCACGGTGGAGATGGCGGTTGATCCAGTGCTGCGGGAGGATGCAACTACGATCGACGTAATTACTGCTGTAGTGGCCGAGACAGTGGCAAGCTTTCGTGGTGTCGAGATAACTACCACGTGTAGTATGGAGGTAGCTTCCGGATGGCACCCGCCGGGTTGGGGCCGGGTCGGTGCCCCCCATACCCACCCCATTTAACTTGTCGGGTCTCATTTCTTACCATACCCACGACCCGACCGGGTTCGGGGCCCCAACGGGTACCCATTTAAGGAGCGACGCCGACACATGTGGGAATAAAACAATGGAATATTGGGATGGGGTTGGTGGGAATAGACACGTGTATACGTGTTTTGTCTCCGGGATTCCAATTTCAACGCGTCCATGTGATGTGTGAGGTTTGTGGTCCATAGCTTGTGGACGTGTGGTTAGGCATAAGATTATTAGGGATATGATTAGGACTTAGAGCGGGTCTGCGGGTACGGATTTGACACCCCATACCCGCCCCATTAGACCTAGCGGGTCGAACATTTTATCAAACCCTCCCTATTTAAGGTGGTTACCCGTCGGGTTTGCGGGTTTCGAGGCCCCATTGCCATCCGTCGGTAGCTCCATCGGTGCCTCGGTTGCAAGAGATGCACACACCTACTCATTTTCCAAACATGGTTGGACGTAGGGCTGTGGAGGATGTTGAATCAGCTAGAGCGACACACGTGGTTGCAGGGGTGATTACGGTCGAGATGCCTGCGTACTCGTCGGTCAAGTCAAAGGGAGGACGCAGTGCTGCGCACGATATGGCTGCACATGCCAGTGCCGTGATCGGCATTGGTGCGCCTGGCAGTGTTGCGCACGGCAATGCTACACACGGCGTCGCTGCGATGTGCTCTACGCCGCTACCGGGGGTGCATGACACACTTACCATCCAGCCCGGAGGGCTGGAGATGGAGGTCTCCGCGACATCGCCACGAGCAGTGGCCACTTCGTCAGGTGGACTGAGTTATCATGCCGTCACACCGGATCATCGCGCTAGGGGGGCCGTTCACGGGATGAGGTGGCAACGTACGGAGGCATTTCGGACCCAGCGACGGAGGGGCGTCGTTCGAGTGCACGTCTTCGAGCGCAGCCTGATGCGGATGTACCGATGGCTGAGAAGGCATCCCGGCTTGCTGCACGTTGCGACGACAAGGCTGCAGGTAAAACTTCTATGGAGAGTTTTTCATTTTCAGTTTTTTCGAGTAATGATGTCGTTTCACGTGCATCTCGTTTGGGCGTTTCTTTGGGCACTTCTCTAGCGGCGGTAGAGCGTTCTGTTAGTCTTTTTAAGGATTTATAAACATCGCGGCAATTTACTTTCCTAAGCAACAGTTTGGGAGGTGGGGAGAAGGCTGAGTCTAGTCTTGTGGTTCGTCAGGCATCCTCCTTGTGTGAGGACTATATTGACGAGATTGAGGAGGGTTTGGGGGATTGCAGAGATCCCATGGCCCAAGGAGTAAAAGTCTCACAAGTTCGTAGAGGTACGAAGAGTGGGGCTGCTCATTCAAAAAGGAGAAGTGTGAGGCTGAGATCTTTAAATAATTAAGTCGTCATGAGAGGATTTTTTTTGGAATAGT
This sequence comes from Alopecurus myosuroides, assembly GCA_028641055.1. Taxonomy (NCBI): domain Eukaryota; kingdom Viridiplantae; phylum Streptophyta; class Magnoliopsida; order Poales; family Poaceae; genus Alopecurus; species Alopecurus myosuroides. The sequence continues at coordinate 48,556,659 of CM054060.1, forward strand.
AACGGGTTTGGGGATACGACAAAACCATTTAGCTGTTAATGAGATGGTTAGAGAATTTCGGTTGGACTTTGTTGCTATTTTGGAAACGGGGAGGTCAAGTTTTGACAGACGTCTGTTAAATCATTTGGCGGGAGGGTATGATTTTAATTGGTATTGTCTACCTCCCCATGGCCGGTCTGGTGGGATTTTAGTGGGATTTAATACCGCAATTTTCGCTGTACAGATAGTGGTTGCGGGTGATTTCTCGGTGAAATTTCATTTACGCACAAAGGATGATGGTTTCCTTTGGACGCTGGTGGTTGTATGTGGGGCTGCCCAGGATGACAAGAAACCGGAGTTCCTGTCTGAGTTAGTTCGGATTTGTGATGGGGAATCACTGCCCATGGTGGTGGGTGGCGATTTCAATATTATGCGTCGTCCAGAAGATAAGAATAAGAGTAATTTCAACCCTAGATGACCATTCATTTTCAATGCTATTATTGAGAGTCTTGATTTGAAGGAACTAGAAATGTCGGGTAGACAATACACTTGGGTGAGTAGAGGGGCTGATGCGACCTGCGAGAAACTCGATCGTGTTCTTGCTAGCGTGGAACAGGAACACAAGTACCCTTTAGTTATGGTGCAAGGTCTGATCCGTACGGGGTCTGACCATGTACCATTACTATTGGATTCTGGGTCTCCTTCTCATAGAGGGAATAAGTCGTTGTTCTCTTTTGAGTTATCATGGTTGCGACAGGAGGGTTTTTATGAGATGGCGAAAGCTGAATGGCTCTTTATTTCTATTGGTAACTCTCCAATTGAACGATGGCAGAATAAGATTAGGCATCTTCGTAGTTTCTTGCGGGGATGGGCACAAAATATGAGTGGGGAGTATAAGAATTTGAAGCAAAAGATGCTTCTTCTTATAGACGAGCTGGATGTGAAAGCGGAAACTGTTCCACTTTCTGAGAATGAGCGACATGCTAAGCATAATGCGGATGCAAATCTTGCTAAGCTAAGACGCGATGAAGAGTCCAAGTGGGACCAAAGGGCTAAGGTCCGTTATGTCCAAGAAGGAGGAAATAACACTAGATATTTTCACCTAATGGCAAATGGTAGACATCGCAAGAAAAGGATTTTTCAGCTCAAACAGGAGGAAGGTACGATTGTTGGTCAATCAAACCTTCAACTATTCATTTCGGAATACTATAAAAATCTGTTTGGAGCGCCGGCTTCCAATTCCTTTTCACTTAATGAATCTCATGTTGAGGATATGCCCCAAGTCTCTGAGGAGGAGAATAGTATTATAACCGAGCCTTTTTCTGAAGAGGAAGTGTTTAATGCTATTGATCAAATGGAACTTAACAAAGCACTGGGACCGGATCACTACTAGAGAAATGCTTATAGCAGCACTACTTACCACATGCGGACAGATAAGTACGTGCGCCTGGGCTACTTAGCGCAGGCGAACAGATGTAATATGCGCCTGGGGTAAGTGTGCTACCCCAGGCGAACCAAGTTCAGATGCTCCTGGGGTAAATTGTGGCAGGGCACCCACCACCACCCCCTGGCACTATGCCTGTACCTGAACTTGGTTCGCCTGGGGTAGCACACTTACCCCAGGCGAATAGCGTCAAAAGCGCCTGTGGTAAAATGTGGTCTGGGGTAGCACCCCCTAGCGCAGGCGCATGTGATACCTTATTCGCCTGGGGTAAGTTGTGACATCAATAAGTGCGGCCAGCCACCTACCACCACCCCTATCCACCCTACTCACTCACTACTCCAAACTCGACCCATTAGTGCTCCAAGCTCAACCCCCACATCCCTCCACCATTTTTAGCTAATTTAACCAATCATGTTTGTTATATTTTAGCTAGTACGCTACCCCACTTTCCCTCTTCCAAATCTCTCCACCAGATCTACTAACTGGATACTAGATCTCACCACAAATGCACCACTAGCTACTTATAGATCTATCACTCTCTTATCGGTCATCTCTCCGGTGATCTTCGACGTCGTCATCGCGTCTATATATTTTGCATTGTGTGTCATCTTAATAGGTGCGTGAGATTGGTTGGTGGAGGAGAACTTGATCTCTTTTTCATTTTATTGTGTTGCCATGAGGATGAGTTGCCAATGTTTTGCCGAAATGTTGATTCATTTCCTTTTTGGCAAATTTCTGGCGCTCCGCGTTACACCTTTTGTAGCAAGGTCATGCCGAAATTTTCCGTGAAAACCGGATTTAGTTAATGAAACCTCTCTTGCCTTTTGTAGCAATGGTCATTGCGATGAGGACAAGCGTGGTGCATAGATACGTGCAACGCGCGCCGGCCGAGATGCATCGAAACAACCGCACCGAGATAGAGTGTCTGTGTTGAAAATGCAAGCTAGGGTCCTTGTTCAAACCAGATTCCGGTAATGTGGAGAAGCACCTGCTCCGGTATAGTTTCATGGAGGGCCACACTAAGTGGATGGATGATGATGAAGACGATGATCACGTCGAGACCAATTGGGCGGCGACATGTGAAGATGATCAGGATGAGTCTGAACATGACAATGGAGAGGACGAAGAGGCTGCCGACGGAGACGACTATAATGAAGAAGAAGGGAGTCATGGTGATCAACAACATGAAGACGAGGACATGAACACTCCGCTAACTTCAGTCGTGCAGACCCTCATGTTCAGGAGCTTCTTCTCAAGAACACGTCGACCGACGCCAGACGTAAATCTAAGATCACGCAACTAGAGATAGACTCTGCAACTCCGTTGTATGACGCAAGTCGCGGGACGGAGGAGTCACGCTTGAGAGTAGATCTGGATCTTCTAGAGATGAAGGCAAAACACGGATGGACCAACACAAGCATGGACGATCTTTTGCGATACCCGAAGATGCACTTACCTAAAGGGAACACATGTGCTAGTAGTCTACAGGAGGCCAAGAAAATCGTGTGCCCCCTCGATTTACCGCACACAAACTACCACGCTTGCGTCCGTGACTACATAATTTATCGTAATGAGCACGCGGACCAGATCAAATGTCCGGTGTGGTGCTGATCGTTACAAGAGGGGGACGAAGAAAGCTCCTAGGAAAGTTGTGTGGTACTTTCCACTCATTCCCCGTCTGCAGCGGTACTTCGTGGACCCCAAGGAAGCAAAGCTCATGCGCTGGCACAGGGACAGAAAGAAGGCGGTGCTGAGTGATCCAGAACGTGTTGAAAAACCAGTGCTAACACGCCCTTTGGATGCACGTCAGTGGAAAGCATTAGACACATTCGATGAAGAATTCGGGAACGATCCAAGGAACATCAGGCTTGGTGTGAGAACCGACGGTCTTAATCCGTTTGGCAACCAGAGCAGCAAACATAGCACCTGGCCCGTGTTTGTATGGATGTACAACCTTCCCCCATGGTTGTGTCTGAAGAGGAAGTACATACACATGAGTATGCTGATTCAAGGGCCGACCTAGCCAGGGAGCGATATCAACCTGTATCTCGATCTATTGAAGGAGGAGTTAGACACGTTGTGGGAGGAAGGGGTGGAAACATGGGACGCCTTCAAAGAAGAACCTTTTCGTATGAGAGCCGCCCTGGTCGCGACGGTGCAGGACTATCTCGGATACGGATGGCGTTAGAAAGAATGAACGGGATCATCAAATCATTCGTTCGTAACAGGGCACACCCGGATGGAAGCATCATCCAGGGATTACTCACCGAAGAATGCATCTCTTTCTGTAAGAATTTTCTAGGGGATGAGAAGCCAGCTGTTGGTTTGCCCGCAAACAAGCACCTTGACAGGTTCATGGGGGTAGGCCACAACACTGGCAAAAGGGTAATGGACGCGTACTCTTGTGGTCGGAGAGCCGACTTTGATAGGGCCCACCTAGTAGTGTTACAACACATTGACGATGTCGACCCTTGGATAGAAGAGCACAAAATCACGATAAAAAACAGTGCTCGCAGGCCGATGACGGAAGATGAGATATTTAGAGCACACAACTCCTCTTTTGCGACATGGTTCAAGAAGCAGATTGATGCCGATCCCCCGCCAATGACATGTCAGAAAGATAAAATTGTATTGGCCTTGTCATATGGCCCCGCGCCCAATCTGATGACTTATCAAGCATACGACATCAATGGGTACACATTCTACACGGAGGAAAGAGACAAAAGTAGCGACTATCAAAACTCGTCTATAACGATGGAATCTTACACGGGCAAAGAGATTAGAAAATACTACGGAAAGATCGAGGAAATCTGGGAGCTTGACTACGTTGGGATAAAGCTAACGATGTTCCATGTCAGGTGGGCTAGTCGTGTTGTCGTAAGGAGAGAAAAAAGGGCCCTCGTCGGAATGGATGGAGTCACCGATGACAAGGACTTCGACGGCTTAGTCGGTGACCCGATGATGGAAGAACCCGGTGAAGACGATGCACCATACACCACAAGAAGAAGCAGGACCACACTACCTAGGGCAGGTCTTCCATTCACAAGAAGAAGTCACGATATGGCGGTCACGTATTCAACATCGACCAAAAAAGGCAAGAGTAAGATTGTGACGAAAGGTTGAGAGAGGGAAATCGATATGTGCGATATAACATGCTAATAGCTACTATGTACAATGTGTTTTCAGAGAGAAACACTTGCGGTATCTCGCTAAATCAATCTATTTACGCTCGATGCGACACTAAATATTTATGCATATGTTAACTTTCATATGTATGTATTTTTTAAGTGAAAAACAATGTGGGAGCCCCCTAATAGCATTCCTATATGCTCGATTTGTGTCCCGGGCCGGGGGAGTGGTACGTATGTGTAATTTAGAAAACTCTAGCACATGCACATCTGTGAAAATATGCGCCTGGGGTAAACGTTATCACAGGCGCATATGGGCAAACATGCGCCTGGCTCTGTGGGCCCGCGCAAAACAAAACAGTTGGAACTTTAGCGCAGGCGCATTTTCTACGAATTCGCCTGGGGTAAGGCTTTGTGGGCCCGCGCATAAAAAATCGCTTGGAACTTTACCGCAGGCTTAATTGCGAAGAATTCGCCTGGGGTAAGTGATAGCGCAGGCGCATATCGCGTGTTATGCGCCTGGGGTAAGGCCCTCACAGTGCTAACTACCGCGCACACTTCTTCTTTATCTCTCTTGCGCAAAACAGATCGATACACAACCTAGCTACTTCCCTCTCGCGATCCCCAATTCGCACGCCGCCGTCGTCTCCGTCATCGAGCACGCCGTCGTCGAGTAGGAGGAGGAGGAGCGGGAGTCGATCACGCCGTCCAGCAGACGTTTCCGTCGCCCACGCCCACGCTGAGGAGCAACAACCGTCGAGGAGCAGCAGCCGTCGCCACGCCGTCCAGCACGTCGTCGAGCACGCCGTCCAACACGTCGTCGAGCACGCCCACGCCCACGCCCACGCCGCCGTCTCCCCCCTCCCCCATCTTCCTAGCCAAAGGCCCTAGTTTGAGCAGCAGCTGTCCCCCATCTTCCTCCACTGTGTGTTCTTGCTGTTGAGCAGCAACTGTGTGTTCTTGCTTTCTTTTGAAATTACATCGACTTGAATATGAAAACCTATGTTGTAAATAGTTTCTACAGGTAATTCGCTGAAGTAATGCGGAAATTTGCCGGAAGCAGCAAACAGTAGGCTAACACCTACATTGAAGCTTTACTTTTCTTCATCATAGTTCCCTGATTTGGTATGGGATTTTTTTTTTGTTTTCATGAGCCTGCAAGAGGCACAATTGCAGTGCATAAAAAAAATCAAAAACATCAGGAGCAAAAGCTTAAAGATAACAATGTGGAGCAACTTTAATTAAGAACGCAAAGTAAGCTGATATCCCTAAGTACTTTAGTGAAACAACACAATTTCATTCTCTATTATCTTAACAACAAAGGACTACAGTAACCACAGATAAGATAGGATGCTCTGAATGTCAGTTTCTAATCATTTATACCATTCAATCTACTTCAGATATAAGTTTTTAACGATGACATCATTACTACAGGTAAGCTTATTATCCATTACGTACGCTCAATTCAGACCTTAAAACCAACACTTAGTATTCAAGATGGTATGATGTAGTTAATGAACGCAATGCATAAGCTACGGGTCTAGATTCCCCATTAACAACTACATGATCTATGTTGCTGAAGAAGTGTGCTGCTTGTTTATAGGTTAGTCGGAATATGGAACACTACAACTCAATATAATTGCTAGCAAAAACGGCTAACCAACCTGGCGGTTTTGTAGGCTATTTTGCATAAATGCATTTGTCCTATCTTTTAATAGAAATTAATTTTGCACCTAATTGGACACTTTGGTTGATAGCAAAGTGCTCCTATATAATTGGACACTTTGGTTGATAGCAAAGTGCTCCTACCCTTTGGATTAGCACACTGAAACACCATCAGACACTTCTCCAACAACCCATAGTAAAATTTGGTAGTAATTAATAAAACAAGATGAACGAGATATGTCATGTTTCCCATCTAGTTGTTGAATTGTTCCTAACCAGTGGAACACGGCTAAGATCTTAGTTTTAACCCTCGCGAGGTTTGTGCCCTTTACCCGTGTTGCCCAATCGACCCCAAACACCATGATACACCATTAGTACCACGGAAAGAAAGAAGATTAAGCCATAACTCATAAGAAGTAGATCTCCAAACCCTCCACGAGCCGGACCATTCTACCACTATTCTACATCTCAAGACACGTTGGTTTCGAGTCACCACAACCTACAAATTATGTCTAGCCCATACTAATATGAAACACGGCTGCACGCAAGAACAACTATATAAAGAAACTAAACATAATCTCAAGATACTGGGCGGCGGTTCCCACCAAAATTTGTACTCTGCTGACATGCTAGCAATCCGCCCAGTGGTTAATTAATTATCATGTTGTTTTCATAAGCAATTAAAATATTGATTTTTATCATAACATGATAATAATCCCAACCACGAATAACTAAAGCATGGCTAAGCAATCTACAAGTACGATGTTTGCCTAGCATATGGATTGCTAATCTCTAAGGGAAACATATGATCACTCGTACTTGGGTGTTAGTGGAGTGATCTAGCATAGCGATAACACACAACTCTTACTAATGCATAGCTATAACAAAAACTAATGCATATATAATAAAATAGTAGGTTCATGTGTGTCACTTGCCTTGACAGAAATTGGTGTCGTTCACGCACTCGACTCACTCGCAACCGTAGCACCCACAGTTCTCACACGAACAGCAATCACAACTCTCGCAATCTACACGTTGCAAGCATACCACAATAAATAACCAAACCAGGCAAAACAACAATGCAACATATGGATGCATATGGTGATTTAATAATGCAAGAAAACTCTTTTACTAGTTCTCTAGTTGTCTAAACAATATATGATGCATGAAAATGTTTGTAATGCAACAAGACACAAAAATCAGCTTAACCAAATTAAATCGGGTTAATTAACTATATCTACAAGATATTATCGAAATAAAGTTCATAAAACGGTATATCTAAACCTAACATACTAATAATATCTAAAAGGCAAATAAAACACTCAACAGAAACTTTTTAGGTGAATAAGAACAAAGTATATATTTGAAATTTCGAGTTACTCCTGTAGGAAAAAGTAGATCGGAATTATATAAAAAGATCTGTATCTCAAATCGTAAAACTCAAATAACGAAATTTGTAGATAATGATGAGATGCAACTACAGTAGAAATTTGAGGCAAAACAGACACACAGTTGAAGAGCAATTGAACTTTTTTTGATTCATATCTGAGAGAGTAGATCGCGAAATTTTCGGTTGTAGTGGATGAAAAGAGGTGAGGTTTCTTGGGATGGATCCGTATCAACGATCTCTAAAACTCTCGTGAAGACTTGAACGTCAACCGAGGAACTCATGGATCGTGGTGAGCAAAATACCACGAAACAGATCTGAAATCAAAGTTTCTACTTTGGGACGACCTCACGGCCGGGCTGCGGTATTTATAGATGGATAGGTCAGTGGAAATTTGCTCCTTGGAGTAGGGAACAAGTAGAAAGAAGCAGATTTGAATTTGGACTCTTCAATAAAGAGATATTCGAGTTTGAATGAGAGTAGGTCAAAGAAAAACGGGATTTGTACCTTGCGGAAAGAATCGATCGTGCTTGGTGGTGCCTGCGCACCCGGTCGGTAAGCGGTAGGCTGAGTTTTTTTTTTTTTTTCGTTTTTCTTAAAATTTTAAGAACTTTTGAAATATAACTCGGAATCGAGTCAAACGGATTTCTAAAATTTTGAAATTTAAAACTCGATCATATTTTACTATTATTAAGTAATTTTAGGCAAAATAAAATATTCAATTATCCTTTAGCTTATAGATGCCTTATAGGAGGATGTTGGGCTTTTAAAAACATGATTTTGTTTTGGGTTTAAAATGCAACACTCAAATGCAATTTTTTAAAAACATGCCATGTTATGCATATGCTCTAAATGCAAAACATTCCAATTCTAAATCTTGGGATGTTACAAACTAACCCCCTTAAGATGAATCTCGTCCCAAGATTCGAAATGGCTAGCAAATAGGTGTGGATGGGTTTTCCTACGGTCAATATCTAGGCTAACCCCCTTAAGAGAAATCTACTTGGTATCATCAATAATATGTGTGGTTCCATAACGTATCCTTTAAGTAACTCAGTAGCTTGCTAACTCGTATCCATGGATGCAATTGATATGAATGACTGTGATGCACCGGTATTGATAAGTACTATTGTGGGCTATGATCTGATGAAGAACATACCAGCCATAGGGTCTGCTGCATCATATACTTCCTCCACGTTCGTATTGTTCGCAGTTGCCTTCCGAAACGGGTTTGGTTTGGATCCTTCATCAGTTAGCTTCTCCGAACAATCGTTTGCATAGTGCCCCATCTTCTTGCACTTGAAGCATTCCACTTGACTGAGATCCTTCCTTCCTACATGGTTGTTGTTGCGGTTATGGCCATTGCCTCCATTAGGATGGTCTTGGTTTCTATCCTGATTGTTGCCTTTGTAGTCGCTATGGTTGTGGTTGTTCCCTCCATCATGCTTATGTTTGTTTCCTTCACTTTGATTATGCACATTACCTTCTTGCATATGGGATCCAGAACTTCCAATATTGTCATGGTGAGAACGGACCCTCTGATGTGATCCAGATATGTGGTTGCCACCATTGTGCTTCCTCTTGCGTTTCTCCGCTTGTTGGTACTTTCCCTCTAGAATGACAACCTTGTCAATGAGTTCTTGGAAGTTGGTAATGTGAACTACTGAGAGTTTGATAGCCAGATCATCATTTAGTCCATCCAGAAACTTCTCGCGCCTCTTGGCATCTGTGTCCATATCTTCCGAAGCATAGCGAGCTAGGTTGCTGAATTCATCAATGTACTCAGTGACAGAGCGCTGGTACTGACGCAAGTTATGGAACTCCCTCCGCATCAGACTCATCACTCCAGTTGAGACATGTGCATTCTTAAATCCTTCCTCGAACATCTCCCAGGTAACATCAGCAATAGGATGGGTTATCTGGTAGTTGTCCCACCAAGAAGCAGCTTGTCCTTCTAGCAAGTGGGCAGCAAACCTCACTTTCTCTTCATCGTTGCATCCAACAGTCACTAGGTCTTTGTTCACTGATCGCAACCAGTCAAGGGCTATCATGGGTTCAGGAGCACTTGAGAACCTTGCTGGCCTCAATCTCAGAAAGCGAGTGAGCATATCCACCTATGGTGGTGGCGGTGGTGGTGGGTTGTTGTTGTGGGTGATGTACTGCGCCATCAGCTGTGCAAGTTGGGTCACTGCATTCTCCATGTTGTTGTTGTTGTTCTCTCCCTCCTCGTTGTTGCGGTTGGGATCGCGACGGGGAGGCATCTATGGGTTAGCAATAGATAAGTTTAGACGGATAGGACTAAAGAAAATATCTACCCATACTATATATGAACAAAGCAACACTTAAAAATCAATCTATAAGCAATCCATACTTTAAAATAGTTTTTATAAAATAATTTTCAAAAATAGGATATAGATTCCTGCGAAAATATCCATAAATTTTCGAAATCAAAACGGTTGAAAATACACTGACTATCATTGCCATATCATCTAATTAGGATATGGTCAACACCTAACACGATCTCGATAACTAGGAACCTACATGGTGGGCAACCTAATGTCTTCACATAGCTCCAATAGCTGCATCGTGTTTCCTTCTTGTAGTAAGCCTTCTTATCTATCTTGAAGTTAATCTCGTTTATACTGAATTGAATCTTCTTCTCTATGGGAATCTCCACTATGATTTGAAAAAAAAAGATGGAAATAGGAGATAAAGATGAGAAGATTACAAGAATAGAGTCAAAGCAAGAATGTATAAACGATTTAAAAAAATAAGTTTTTACCCTATGGCTTTTCCTAATCCATTTTCTAAGGTCTCGTTCCTACAGTCAACACATTGCTCTGATACCATCTGTAGTAGTATGGCCCAACACAGGCTATACTGTTGCGTGTAGTACTGGCCCCTGGACCGTTCACCAGCACACACAACTAGATAGATATCCAAATAAGCAAATGTATCTCATATCTAGCGAATAATCCGGAGTACAAAATTCTTTACAAGTTGCATAGCGGAAGCTAACACAATTATACAAGTACCAAATAACAAGTAGTAGAGCTCCAATCTTCAATTTGTGCCACAGGCGAACAAACATGTTGAGTGGAGTCACGAGACCTACGTCGATCAATCCGAATACGAACAACCTGCACGTTGGAATATGCAGCCCCCAAATGGAGGTCAGATCATTCTGAGCAATGGTGGCAAGTGACACTATGGTGGTATATAAATGGCAAGTGCTAGTCTACATGCATATTTGGCTGGTGGAGTTTATAGGCTATTTTGCATAAATGCATTTGTCATATCTTTTAATAGAAATTAATTTTGCACCTAATTGGACACTTTGGTTGATAGCAAAGTGCTCCTATATAATTGGACACTTTGGTTGATAGCAAAGTGCTCCTACCCTTTGGATTAGCACACTGAAACACCATCAGGCACTTCTCCAATAACCCATAGTCAAATTTGGTAGTAATTAATAAAACAAGATGAACGAGATATGTCATGTTTCCCATCTAGTTGTTGAATTGTTCCTAACCAATGGAACACGGCTAAGATCTTAGTTTTAACCCTCGCGAGGTTTGTGCCCTTTACCCGTGTTGCCCAATCGACCCCAAACACCATGATACACCATTAGTACCACGGAAGGAAAGAAGATTAAGCCATAACTCATAAGAAGTAGATCCCCAAACCCTCCACGAGCCGGACCATCCTACCACTATTCTACATCTCCGGACACGTTGGGTTCGAGTCACCACAACCTACAAATTATGTCTAGCCCATACTAATATGAAACACGGCTGTACGCAAGAACAACTATATAAAGAAACTAAACATAATCTCAAGATACTGGGCGGCGGTCCCCACCAAAATTTGTACTCTGCTGACATGCTAGCAATCCGCCCAGTGGTTAATTAATTATCATGTTGTTTTTATAAGCAATTAAAATATTGATTTTTATCATAACATGATAATAATCCCAACCACGAATAACTAGAGCATGGCTAAGCAATCTACAAGTACGATGTTTGCCTAGCATATGGATTGCTAATCTCTAAGGGAAACATATGATCACTACTACTTGGGTGTTAGTGGAGCGATCTAGCATAGCGATAACACACAACTCCTACTAATGTATAGCTATAACAAAACTAATGCATATATAATAAAATAGTAGGTTCATGTGTGTCACTTGCCTTGACATAAATTGGAGCCGTTCACGCACTCGATTCACTCGCAACCGTAGCACCCATAGTTCTCACACGAACAACAATCACAACTCTCGCAATCTACACGTTGCAAGCATACCACAATAAATAACCAAACCAGGAAAAACAACAATACAACATATGGATGCATATGGTGATTTAATAATGCAAGAAAACTAATTTACTAGTTCTTCTAGTTGCCTAAACAATATATGATCCATGAAAAGGTTTGTAATGCAACAAGACACAAAAAGCAGCTTAACCAAATTAAATCGGGTTAATTAACTATATCTACAAGATCTTATCGAAATAAAGTTCATAAAACGGTATATCCAAACCTAACATACTAATAATATCTAAAAGGCAAATAAAATACTCAATGGAAACTTTTTAGATGAATAAGAACAAAGTATAGATTTGAAATTTCGAGTTACTTCGGTGGGCAAAAGTAGATCGGAATTATATAAAAAGATCTGTATCTCAAATCGAAAAACTCAAATAACAAAAGTTGTAGATAATGATGAGATGTAACTACAGTAGAAATTTGAGACAAAACGAACACACGGTTGAAGAGTAATTGAAATTTTTCTGATTCAGATCTGAGAGAGTAAATCGCGAAATTCTTCGGCTGTAGTGGATGAAAAGTGGTGAAATTTCTTGGGATGGTTCCGTGTCAACGATCTCTAAAACTCTCGTGAAGACTTGAACGTCAACCGAGAAACTCACGGATCGTGGCGAGCAAAATACCACAAAACAGATCTGAAATCAAAGTTTCTACTTTGGGACGACCTCACGGCCGGGGCTGCGGTATTTATAGATGGATAGATCGGTGGAAAGTTGCTCCTTGGAGTAGGGAACAAGTAGAAAAATACGGATTCGAATTTGGACTCTCCAATAAAGAGATATTCGAGTTTGAATGAGAGTAGGTCAAAGAAAAACGGGATTTATACCTTCCGGAAAGAATCGATCGTGCTTGGTGGTGCCTGCGCACCCGGTCGGTAAGCGGTAGGCTGAGTTTTTTTTCTTTTTTTTCTTAAAATTTTAATAACTTTTGAAATATAACTCGGAATAGAGTCAAAAAAATTTCTAAAATTCTGAAATTTAAAACTCGATCATATTTTACTATTATTAAGTAATTTTAGGCAAAATAAAATATTCAATTATCCTTTAGCTTATAAATGCCTCATAGGAGGATGTTGGGCTTTTAAAAAAATGATTTTGTTTTAGGTTTAAAATGCAACACTCAAATGCAATTTTTTTAAACATGCCATGCTATGTATATGCTCTAAATGCAAAATATTTCAATTCTAAATCTTGGGATGTTACAGCTAGCAGTAGCAGTTCTCTGTACTTGGTTATGAAACCTGGGAACCTGGGGAAACCTGGGAGTAAATCTTGCTGTACCAGTTCTGTACTTGGTTATGAAAATAATGCTCAAGTTACAGGTTGCATGATTGCTATGAAAAAGTTCATTTTGGAAATATTGCAGCCAATCTGGGAGTTTTTTTGGCATGATATGAATTCCTGGGAGTTTTTGTGGCATGTGAGATGACAACAAGAAGCTGTTTTTTTGGCCATGTGTGCATTCTATTTATGTTGCAGGTACATTGAGTGCCAATGTTTTGCCGGAACGTTGATTCATTTCCGTTCCGGAAAATTTCTGGCACTCCGGCATGACTATTTATAGCAGAGGTCATGCCGAATTTTTCCGGTGACTAACCTAGTATATATTTTGTCTACTGCTAGCTAGGCATGTCTTCTTATTCTACGGATCTGGTGCTATTGGACCACTAGCTGCTTATGGCCAGAGAGTCGCAAGAGGAAGAGAGAGCCAATGATGGCGGTGACGATCGAATGACTGACCAGCCCCCCGATGTCGAGCCCCACAATGATGACGGGCTCACCGGTGGCGACGCGCAAAACCACTGATAGTGGCGCCGGGGGTCCCTCAGAGAGTAGCACGACGTGAAAGAAGCGTCGACAGCAAGCTTCGAACAAGGTCGAGAGAAATTCATGGAGGTGGATCCTTCCAATGGCACACCTGTGATGCCTACGGACCTTGTGAAGGGGTACTTCCTCCAACTTGGCGCGATCCTTCGAGACGCCGTCAATATCAATGAGCCGACTCTCAAGAAGAAGCAAACTCTGCGCGCCCAACTCATCTCGAGGCTGCACGCACGGTACGAGTATCCCCCCTCCTACAACAACGAGAATCTGAAGGGCAACCTGGTGAACAAACTCGTCCTCACTAGATTCACCAAAGCCCTGAGAAATTACAAGACTATGGTGAGGGCGATGATTAGGGACGAGGAACCATTCGAAGAGATCCATCGCCACTTCCCGCGGATTACGCCCGATGACTTCAAGATTTTCCTAGATAACCAGTCGCTTGATTTCACTAAGAATCAAACGGAATGGCCGAGGAGGCGGTAAAACAAAGCGGCACTCTCCTGTGCTTGAGGACGAAGAAGCATCGGAAGAGGCCGCCAACCAACAAGAAGAAAGGTGGTGCCTCCTCTAGTAGCCAGCCAGCAGCCGCCCGAGTCCTGGACCGTTTGCCGCCCGCCGTCCCGTGGAGGAAGGTGCATGAGATAGGTCAGCCGATGCTGCCGCCAGAGGTTGTCGTTGTCATGGGTGGTGACATGAGGAGCATCCATGACGGAATTTTGTTCAGAGAGAATGAACTTATACGTGAGAAACATCCCTCCTAGCCGCTATACGTGGTCAAGGTGCCCCGATCCGTGGGCTTTGTGGATACAAATCTCGCAGAGGTGTTCTTCATCAGATACAAAGACATATTCAAGGTCTTCCACTTGGGAAAGCTCGACCGAAGCATTGTCCGCCTGGTATCGCTCAGCATGGCGCACGATATGGTCATGGAGAATACCCCGCACATCGCGATTATGGACCCCTACTACATGGTTGAGGACTACTTGCGGTCACCTGCGGACCGGGTTGTTATCACGAACTATATAACGGGTTTTTTTGATAGATAACAAGGATAAGAACGCCATTCTCATGCCATACTTTCCCCTGTAAGTAGTCCTCTCCGCTTCCCGTCGTTACATTCTTTCTAGAATCTCCTTAGTATTCCGATTGATGATATTGATGGCTTGTTCGAAATGTTCTGCGCACAAACGGAGGATGCACACTCATCGTCATGGAACCGCATTGGTCGCAATGCACTTATCTCGATGCGGGTAGGGCGGTGCAGAAGGACTACAGCGACATAAGAGCTATTCTTAATAGTGCCCTCAACGGCTTCGCCTCCGATTTAGGCAAGCCCCTAAAAAAGGAGAAGTAGTCCGAGACGCCTACGTGTGCACCCACGTAACAAACTACCCCTGCCTCAAGCAACCGGAGCAAGAATCTGGGTTGGAAGCTTGGTATGTCATCTTTGAGATGAGGGAGTACTTAAAGGATGCCCAACAGGTATTGTTACCAAGTCATCTCCGAGACCTGACCACAAAGATGGCCAACACCCCCGATGAATATGTGCGGGCTGAGTTCCATCGCATCTAGCGGAGGATCTGCACGATACTCGCGTCGGATGTCATCACTCGGGGTGGCTTGTTCTTCCACGACCACGCACCACCGAGCAACCGTGACATAAAAGAGCACCTACGAGAGCAACGTGACACCCGGACATTCAACACGCTAGAAGGCGTTCGTCCGTTCTCGCCGAGACCATAGGATTGACAAAATGTTAGTATACACTTGCATCATATAACTTTTAGTCCTTTATTTGTCGTATTTTATTCGTAAACCTTGATGCTTCTATTTCTTTGATAGTTATTTGCGGTCTATTATCACTTTCCATGCTAAACTCGTATTTTTGTCCTATGCACAAATGACATGGTATGTTGTGTATATCGTTAGGGTTCCCGGAGTCTACGACGATTGGGAACAATGCCGGAGACAGGTGCACGATTTCAGCGGCAACAGCTACAAGGGGTACAAGACCATGGTGGAGGCGGAAGCTCGATACTCCACTTACCTAGCGAGAGAGAAGACGGAGAAGACGAGGGCCCGGATGACCACCTTCGCCATCGCCGTGCTGATACTCCTTGTACTCCTTGTGTTGATGCTACTTGCTCTACTGCTTGTCTAGCTAAACTATCGATTTGTTGAACTATATCTATTCGAGACTATTGTTCGATACTATGTAATATAAACTTGTGTATTATGTGTTGATGATCAAGGTTATATTATTTGTTGAACTATCTCTGTTCGAGACTATGAAACTTATTTCTGTCATTTCCAGTTATTCCTGTTATTTCTATCATTTTGATATATATTTGTGCAAACTGAGAGTATTTTATTTTTTTTTATTTTTTGACACAGCAAAAACATACCCTAGGCGAATAATAAATAATACCACAAGCGCATATGTACCCCAGGCGCACCAGGCTTGTTCGCCACAGGTAAATCAGTTACCCCGGGCGCACAAGGCTGATTCGCCCGCAGTATGCTGAGTTACCACAGGCGCATTTTGGAATTCGCCTGGGGTAAGTGATTACCACTGGCGATATGGTCCCAGGCGAACTGAAATGCGCCTGTGGTAGGTCTTTTTTGTTCGCCTATGGTAAGCTTTTCTCTAGTAGTAGAGGTTTTGGGATGTCATTAAAGTAGATCTCATGGCCTTATTTGCCCAGTTGCATACAAGGGAGTTAGAATTGTTCAAATTGAACTTTGGTGTGATAACCCTGCTTCCTAAGAAAGAAGATGCATGTAGGATTGAGCAGTATAGGCCTATTTGTCTGTTAAATGTTTGTTTCAATTTTTTTACTAAGGTGGGTACGAATAGAGTCACTTCTATTGCACATGATGTGATTAGACCCACTCAATTGGCTTTTCTTCCAGGGAGAAATATTTTAGAGGGGGTGGTTGTGCTGCATGAAACTATCCACGAATTAAAGCAAAAAAAAGTTAGATGGGGTTTTGCTTAAGATCGATTTTGAGAAAGCATATGATAAAGTTAATTGGTCCTTTTTTACAATAGACACTTCACATGAAAGGTTTCACACCACAGTGGTGTGAATGGGTTGCGAGGTTCGTTCAAGGGGGTTGTGTGGGGATCAAAGTTAATGATGATATTGGTCATTATTTTAAAAGGATTAAGACAAGGTGACACTAGTGGAAACAGGGCCTTTTGTCCCGGGTCGTAAGGGCCATTTGTCCCGGTTGCGCAACCGGGATGGGCTAGCCGGGACAAATGGCCCTCCCCATTGGTCCCGGTTGTGCCAGGACCCGGGATGGTAAGGCTGGCCCACGTGGCGACTCTGGGCCAGGGACCGCGAGGGAGTTCGTCCCGGTTCGTTTTAGGGACCGGGATGGATGCCTTCTTAAAAAAAGAATAAAGTCCGCCCATTTTCCCTGCCGCGGCAGGTTTTTTTTGTTCGTTTTTTTTCTCCTGCCTCGCAATCGCCAACCGGCCTCCCCTTCCCCAACCGCTCCAGGCCCACGTCTTTAATTAAGCCCACTGACACATTTTTTAGTCAAAAAGGCCCACTGGCCCGCGTCTTTTATTTATGGACAGTCAACGGTTCGAAGGGCCCACTGCCCCGCGTCTGTTATTATGGCCAGTCAACAGGGGCCACTGGCCAGCGGCCTGGTGGCTGGTTCGCCTGGTCCATTAAACTAAGACCGAAGGACGGTCAAAGGGCCGCTGTCCGCCTCGTCTTCCCGCCCCGCCTCGGCTTCCCGCGCCACGCCTCGGCTCCCCGCATTCATGGCCGCCTGCAACCGCCGCCACGTTCAGGCCGCCGGTTGGCATGCCAGCCCTCCCTGGGTCCTTTTTAAAGGCCCCCCGCCGCCCGTACAACCCACCCACCCCGGACGCGTCCCTGGCAGAGCAACCCTAGCCGCCACCATGTCCCGCTGGTTCTCGAACTCCGGCAAGCGCCCAAGGAACGACGACGGAGGCTCGTCGAGCGGCGCCGGCCGCATCCCGCCCCCGCCGGCGGAGGCCTTCGGCTACGGCCCTGGAGGTGTCCGCCTCGGCGGGGTGCCGCGCGTCCCCGCGCCACCACCGGCTGCACGCCCGCCGCCCCGCGCCGCGCCCCCGGGCAAGCGGTTCCGCCGGTACGTCCGGGTGGACGAGGCGGAGTGGCACTGGAACAATGCCACTCCGGTGTTCTACAACGACGTGCACCTCCCGGACGGCTGGCACCTGAATCCTCAGCGGATCCCAGTGCCGCCGGCCCCGACCGGCGCGGAGCTGCTCGAGGAGATCGAGCGCCGGCGCGAGCTCCTGCCGGCCCCCGTCCGGAGGGAGTGGATGTACGCGCGCGGCTCCCCCTACTGGGCCGCCTGGCTCGAGCAGGAGCACGAGCAGCGCCGCCGCTCCTTCATCCCCGCCCCCCTCGAGGCCAACGTGGACGACTACCCCCCGCCAGCGCCCGGCCGGGAGAGGGAGCTATGGCTCCTCGTGGACGAGCCGGAGGACTTCTCCGGGGAGGAGGACCCCGAGCTCCGGGCCGCCATGGAGAAGGCCTGCGAGGCCTCCCGCCGCTCCCTCATCGACGACGAGATCAAGAGGTGGGAGCGTGTCGTGGCCGCCGCCGCCGCCGACGCTGCCGCCATGCCGCCGCCGCCACCCCCTAACGAGCCTGCCATCCCCTGGTGGCAGGCGATGAACGCCGAGCTGGAGGCGTCCGAGGACATGCCGGAGCCGCAGCCGCTCCCACCAGGCCTGGAGTATGGCATGAGCTGGGCCTGGACCGGCGGCGTTTGGGCGCCGGGGTCGCCGGAGCAGGAGGAGGAGCTGCCCCCGTCGCCGCCGCTGCCGCAGGAGGTGCTGCCCCCGCCGCCGCCGTACGCTCCCCCGATGCCCCCGATGTCTCCAGCCCCGGCGAGCCCGGCCCAGCCGCCTGCTCACCTGTGGCAGCCACCCGCCTACGTAAGCCTCTCCGACGACGAGGACGACTAGATTGGCGCCGGCCGCCTGTGGCCGCGCCCCCGCCCCCCTATTCTATATAGACAACGCCCCTAGCTACCCCCCCAAGAAACGGCCGGCCGCCTGTGGCCGCGCCGCCGCCCCTTATGCAAGTACGGCCGGCCGCCTGTGGCCGCGCCGCCCCTATGTAAGCAAGGCCCCTGGCCTTATTTTAATAGAAGTTGTGTTTCCCTAATCTACTGTGTCCCTAGTCCATTCGTTCCCGCCGCCGCCGGCAAGGCTTCGCCCAGCCATATCCACTCGTTCCAGCCGCCGGCAGGGCTTCGCCCAGCCATATCCACTCGTACCCGCCCCTGGGGTGTCCGCTCGGCCTGGAGAGAGGGCCGCGCTTTTTATACACTTGGGCCTTTAGTCCCGGCCCGTGCCACCAACCGGGACTAGAGCCCCTTTGGTCCCGGTTGGTACCACGGCCCGGGACCAAAAACAAATTTCGAATTTCGGTGGCACCCCTGCGCGCCCAAAATTTTTTAGCGCCAAAATTTGAAAAGTGTTAAGTTTGCACATTAACAACTTTTATATACTTCCAAATTTGACAAAAATTCCAACATGAAAAATGCTAGAATTTGCAAAACTAATTTAAATCCATTTTTCGTTTAACTAAATAATTATTCTAACTATTGAAACTATTAATTATTTTTTCATTTGTATATAATTTGAATATAAATTATGGAAGTTATGGATGTAGCCTTTTTCTTGAGCAGCTGCACAGAAGTGCTTAGAATCCACAAACTCCGGCTCTGTGTCATACAAATTTTTGGAAATTTCCACCCATACACTTTTTGGAGCTAGGGCCTCATTTTCATAGTAGAAGTAGGGTGGCTTGTTCATCCTCTAGAGTCGATGTCAGTCCTGGCTGCTTGTCCATCCTCTAGAGTCTGCTCTGCTCTGCTCTACTGCTCCTTGCGGCTCAGGTTGGTAACGGTCAATGTTTGCGTATGCTTTGTGAACTTATGGTTTGATTTGAGAATTTCAAAACTTTGATTTGATAATCTTTTGGCCGGAAGCACCTAGCAATATCTTTTAAACCTTGTTTCTCTCCATATGCTATTTATACTTCTCATCGGCTCTAATGTTTCTCTACCTGATTCTACTTCTCCTCTGCCTAGTTTACAGATGTTTGCTCTTTTCTGTAGATGTTTCTACACTGTAAAATGGGCATGTCCTGCGAAACATGCAGACAAGGCGCTGAGCACCACTACTGGGACATCTTGGACGATCAAGGCAAAGGTTTTTTCAAGATTATGCAATTCTATCATTAGTGAGAGACTTCACGTCGGCAATCTCAATTAAAGTGCCAGTTTGTGTCTGATCCCACCAACCTCTCAGAATCCTCCTATTAACTTCACCTATCTCAACTGAAATCACTGTCTTCATGTGGATGCCAAGCCTGTGCAAAGCTATCTCTCCTCCTCCAATACCGGAGAATAAGGACACCACATTAACACCATTGGGAAACATGTTCTTCAACACCGACAAGTGGCAACCCACAGTATCAATTTGGAATGAATTGCCTTCCGTGTACGCTATCATTAGTGAGAGACTTCACGTCGGCAATCTCAATTAAAGTGCCAGTTTGTGTCTGATCCCACCAACCCCTCAGAATTCTCCTATTAACTTCACCTATCTCAACTGAAATCACTGTCTTCATGTGGATGCCAAGCCTGTGCAAAGCTATCTCTCCTCCTCCAATACCGGAGAATAAGGACACCACATTAACACCATTGGGAAACATGTTCTTCAACACCGACAAGTGGCAACCCACAGTATCAATTTGGAATGAATTGCCTTCCGTGTACGCTATCATTAGTGAGAGACTTCACGTCGGCAATCTCAATTAAAGTGCCAGTTTGTGTCTGATCCCACCAACCCCTCAGAATCCTCCTATTAACTTCACCTATCTCAACTGAAATCACTGTCTTCATGTGGATGCCAAGCCTGTGCAAAGCTATCTCTCCTCCTCCAATACCGGAGAATAAGGACACCACATTAACACCATTGGGAAACATGTTCTTCAACACCGACAAGTGGCAACCCACAGTATCAATTTGGAATGAATTGCCTTCCGTGTACGCTATCATTAGTGAGAGACTTCACGTCGGCAATCTCAATTAAAGTGCCAGTTTGTGTCTGATCCCACCAACCCCTCAAAATCCTCCTATTAACTTCACCTATCTCAACTCAAATCACTGTCTTCATGTGGATGCCAAGCCTGTGCAAAGCTATCTCTCCTCCTCCAATACCGGAGAATAAGGACACCACATTAACACCATTGGGAAACATGTTCTTCAACACCGACAAGTGGCAACCCACAGTATCAATTTGGAATGAATTGCCTTCCGTGCACGCTATCATTAGTGAGAGACTTCACGTCGGCAATCTCAATTAAAGTGCCAGTTTGTGTCTGATCCCACCAACCCCTCAAAATCCTCCTATTAACTTCACCTATCTCAACTCAAATCACTGTCTTCATGTGTCTTCTCCTCCAATGCCTCAAATTAATATGGTGTGCCTGCAATGTGTGCGCGGAATATATCGCTTGTTCTATACCGTGTGTCAACAGATACTACATATTAAAAGTAGTTATAATCCTGCAATATCTGTCAGGATGTTATCCGTACTATCACTTCGAAATGTATTCGGACATGGGTCATAGTTGTCAGCTATTTACCGGTCAATACAAAATACTAATCAAACAGAACTATATGATCATGTATTCCACGCTTATTATTACACATCACCAACATACGGAGGAGAGAGAAACAGAAAAGTGGGATGGTGGAACAATAATGCTTGCCAGCTTTTCTTCGTGTCCCTTGCTTATGATCGCTTCGGCCGTAACCATGGAGCATCTTCATTATTTAACGGGATGGTGGGGTCAGATTTCACTGTGAAGGGTGGAATTTCAACAAACTTATTGTAATCTTCTGACATGTCTGTCGTGTCCTCGATTCCCACGATGTTTCTTTTCCCTGAGAGAACTATGTGACGCTTCGGCTCATCGTATGATGAAATTGTTCCCTTATTTTTTCTTTTCTTCGGTCTGGAAGACATGTCCTTCACATAGAAGACCTGAGCCACATCATTGGCTAGAACGAATGGTTCGTCATTGTAACCAATACAGTTGAGATCCACTGTTGTCATTCCATAAAGCGGGTCTACCTTTACCCCTTCTCCATTCAGGTTGACCCATTTGCACTTGAACAAAGGGACCTTAAAAGAAGGTCCATAGTCAAGTTCCCATATCTCCTCTATGTAACCATAGTATGTGTCAGTTTTTCCATTCTCGTTTGTTGTATCAAAGCGGACACCACTGTTTTGGTTGGTGCTCTTCTTATCTTGGGAGCTCGTGTAAAATGTATTTCCATTTATCTCGTACCCTTGAAAACTCCCAATAGTCGAAGATGGTGACCCTGCCAACATGTATAGCTGATCTTCAACAGTGGTGTCATTTATAAGACGTGTTTGCAACCAACTTCCGAAAGTCTCCATGTGTTCGCGTTTAATCCATGAGTCATCCTTCCCCGGGTTTGCAGACCGTACAATATTCTTGTGTTCCTCGACATACGTAGCCATGAACAAAGAATTTTGTAGAACTGTGTAGTGTGCTTTGGTCAAAGAATGCCCGTCCCTAGGTATCATTGTTTTCTTTCCCAGCGTTCCTTTTCCCCTCAGTCTCCCCTCATGCCGCGATTCAGGAACACCAATTGTCTTAAGGTCAGGAATAAAGTCAACACAGAACCCAATGACCTCCTCTGTTCCATAGCCCTTCGAGATGCTTCCTTCTGGCCTAGCACGGTTATGAACATATTTCTTCAAGACTCCCATGAACCTCTCAAAGGGGAACATATTGTGTAGAAAGACCGGACCGAGAATATGAATCTCTTCACATAGGTGAACAAGGAGATGAGTCATAATGTTGAAGAAGGATGGTGGGAACACCAACTCAAAACTAACAAGACACTGGACCACATCCCTCTGTAATCTTGTCAGAATTTCTGGATCGATTACCTTCTGAGATATTGCGTTCATGAATGCACATAGCTTCACAATGGGTACTCGAACATTTTCCGGTAGAAGCCCCCTCAATGCAATCGGAAGCAATTGCGTCATAATCACGTGGCAGTCATGAGACTTCAGGTTTTGGAATTTTTTCTCTGCCATGTTTATTATCCCCTTTATATTCGACGAGAAACCAGACGGAACCTTGATACTGTAAAGGACTTCAAAGAATATTTCCTTCTCTGCTTTAGTAAGAGCGTAGCTGCTTAAGGAATGGCGCCCTGTATCTGTGTGCTTGTTGCTTGGGTCTTTCATACGTTGCTGGTCCTCCCGTGCTTCAGGCGTATCTTTTGACTTCCCATACACGCCCAGGAAGCATAGCAGATTGACACATAGATTCTTTGTCACGTGCATCACGTCGATCGAAGACCGGACATCTAAAACTTTCCAATAGGGTAGCTCCCAAAATATAGATTTCTTCTTCCACATGGGTGCCCGCTTATCAGGGCCGTACGGAACTGGTTGGCTGCCAGCAGCCTTACCAAAGATTACTTCTAGGTCCTTGACCATATCGAATATATCATTACCACTACGGAGCTCAGGCTTCTTTCGGTTATCTGCCTCACCTCTGAAATGCTTCCCTCCTTTTTTCCTTAAGGGATGCTTGATCGGAAGAAATCTACGATGCCCCAGGTATACAACCTTTTTACATTTATCCAAAAAAACACTGTCAGTCTTATCTAAACAGTGTGTGCATGCATTGTATCCCTTGTTTGTATGACCGGAAATGTTACTAAGAGCTGGCCAATCATTGATGGTCACAAAAAGCAACGCCCGTAGGTCAAATGGCTTTTGTTCGTTCTCATCCCACACACGTACACCTGGTTTGCCCCACAGTTCTAAGAGTTCTTCCACTAATGGCCTTAGATACACATCAATGTCGTTGCCAGGTTGCCTCGGGCCTTGGATGAGAACTGGCATCATAATGAACTTGCGCTTCATGCACAACCAAGGAGGAAGGTTGTACATACATAGAGTTACAGGCCAAGTGCTATGACTGGAGCTCTGCTCCCCAAAAGGATTAAAGCCATCTGTACTTAGACCAAACCATAAGTTTCTCGCCTCTCCTGCAAAGTCTGGAAAGTCTCTCTCGATCTTTCTCCACTGCGATCCATCGGCGGGGTGCCTCAACTTTCCATCTTTCTTACGGTCTTCTTTGTGCCATCGCAACAACCTAGCATGCTCTTTGTTTCTAAACAGACGTTTCAGCCGTGGTATTATAGGAGCATACCACATCACCTTAGCAGGAACCCTCTTACGGGGGGGCTCGCCGTCAACATCACCAGGATCATCTGCTCTGATCTTATACCGCAGTGCAGTGCATATCGGACATTCATCCAAATTCTCGTACTTCTCACCGCGGAAGAGAATGCAGTCATTAATGCATGCATGTATCTTCTGCACATCTAATCCTAGAGGGCAGAGAGCTTTCTTTGCTTCGTACGTACTCTCAGGCAATTCGTTATCCTTTGGAAGTTTTGGCTTCATTAGTTGAAGTAAAGTCTCAAATGCCTTGTCAGTCACACCGTTTTGTGCCTTCCATTTCAGCAACTCCAGTGTGGTACCGAGCTTTGTGCTACCATCTTCGCAATTTGGGTATAACAATTTTTTGTGATCCTGTAACATGTTGTCTAGTTTCAACCTCTCCAATCTATTTTCACAGTCTTCCCTTGCATCAGCAATAACTCGGCCAAGATCATCATCGGGCTCTTCTGATGCCTGTTCTTGATCACCTCCTTCTTCTGCATTCTCTTCCATTGCAGTATCGTCGTATTCAGGGAACAAAGGATCTTCTTCTTCTTCTTCATCGTCTTCCATCACAACCCCTCTTTCTCCATGCTTGGTCCAGCAATTATAGCTGGGCATGAAACCTCTCCGAAGTAGATGGCCGTGAAGGATTCTTTCGGAAGAATGTTCTCTGACGTTCCGACAATCAACACATGGGCAACACATGAAGCCATTATCTTTGTTCGCCTGAGCTACAGCAAGAAATGCATTCAGGCCTGCCATATACTCGGAGGTGCGTCGGTCACCGTACATCCATCGCTGCCGTGCATCCATCTGCATCATATAATTAAGTTTATCAAAATACATATTAATACAGAGATAACCACAGTACATCGACAAATAATACTTTTTTATGTATCAGTTACAGATGAAAAAGATAATTTGTTAACCTCGGTCGAAGAAACCATTTTCAGTGAGCTTGTGTGCGTCTCGGGAATTTCGTCGAACACCTCGTGTGCATAGTAAAAAAAAACAGCAACACCACACTCTCTCACACCTCCAAGCAAAAAAAAAAGATGGAAGAAGGGGGGGCTGGGGCAGTATATATAGAGGAAGGGGGCATTGGTCCCGGTTCGTGGACTGAACCGGGACAACAGGTCATGCGCGTGCCACGTGGCCTGTGGCTAGGCATTGGTCCCGGTCCGTGGCACGAGCCGGGACCGATATGCCCCCCACGAACCGGGACCAATGCGCCCAGGCGATTCCTGTTGCCCCGGGCGCACGAACCGGGACCAATGCAGGGCATTTGTCCCGGATTTGGTTGCAACCGGGACAGCTGCCCCCCGGCCCCCTGGACGAGAGGGGTTGTTTCCACTAGTGTGATCTGTTATCACCTATTCTTTTCAACCTCGTGGCTGATATGTTGGCAGTCCTAATCGCTAGAGCAAAAGAGGATGGGCAGGTTGGAGGTTTAGTCCCTCATTTGGTTGAAGGAGTGGTCTCTATCCTTCAGTATGTTGATGATATCTGTTTCTTGAACATGATAATGAGAAAGCAGTTAATATGAAACTGTTGTTATCATTGTTTGAGCAGCTGTCTGGGCTGAAGATTAATTTTCACAAAAGCGAGATCTTTTGCTTTGGGGAAGCAGTGAATCATGAACAGGAGTATAGACACATATTTGGGTGTGAGGTCGTTCAAATCCCGTTTAAGTATCTTGGTATCCCTATACATTGCCGTAAGTTGCTGAATAAAGAATGGAAACCCATAGAGGATAAGTTTGAGAAGAAACTTAGTTCTTGGATTGGTAAGATGCTCTCATATGGAGATCGTCTAGTTCTAATTAATTCAGTGCTATCGAGTTTACCTATGTTTTTATTTTCTTTCTTTGAGGTGCCTGTTTGGGTACGTAAAAGACTGGATTTTTAAGATCTCGTTTCTTTTGGCAGAGTGATCAGCAGAAAAAAAATCGTTTGACTAAGTGAAATATGGTGTGTCGTCCTAAAGACCAAGGGGGTCTGGGGTTTGAAGTGCTGGATGTTAAGAACATGTGTTTACTCAGCAAATGGTTGTTTAAACTCTTAACTGAAGAGGGGGTCTGGCATGAGATGCTACACAATAAGTACATTAAGGGATTACCGCTGGCTCACGTGGAGTCAAAACCGACGGATTCTCCTTTTTGGAAGGGAGTAATTAGGATGAAAGTAGATTTCTTTTCTAACATCTCTTGTTCGGTGGGTGATGGCCTTAGTATACGGTTCTGGGAGGATAATTGGTTAGGTGGTAAGTCGTTATCGGTACAATATCCATCTCTATAAATGTCACGGTGTCTCATGTGCTAATGGGTGATCATCCTAATATTACCTTTAGAAGACCGCTATTAGGTGATAAGTGGGAGCGATGGTTAATCTTAGTGGAAAAATTGATGGATGTGTCTCTTGATGATACGCCAGATAGGTTTAATTGGAAGTTAACACGGTCAGGAGTGTTTTCGGTTAAATCTTACTATGAACACCAAATGAATGGAAATACACGTTTTTTGCACGAATATCTCTGGAGGTTAAAGGTCCCCCTCAAGATTAAAATTTTCATGTGGTTTCTTTACCGGAAGGAACTATTGACTAAAGTTAATCTAGTTAAAAGGAGGTGGACGGGATGTACGAAATGCGTGTTTTGTGTGGAGGATGAGACTGTTGATCATCTATTTATTTCTTGTGATTTTGCTCGTAAAATATGGAGATTAGTTCATTTTACTTTTTCTATCACACTACCTTTATTTGTTTTCAATTTGTTTGGGACTTGGTTAAATGAGGTGGATAAGTGTACAAAGCAAGTATACGCATAGGTGTATGTGCTTTTATTTGGGCAATTTAGAATTGCAGAAACAATGTTATTTTTAATAATTTGAACTATGGTAATTTTCTTAAGATTGTTCACAAAGCTAAGTTTTGGATCCAACAATGGTCCCCTCTTACCAGAAGACCAGCGAGGACGTTTGGATTCTGGATGCACCCGGCTTGTGGCGGTTGTCCGGGCTATCTTCAACCAGTGTGGCTGGTTGCACACTAGGAGATTACAGCTTGTGTAATTTACATGTGTGGAGGCTTTTTTGTTGGCTTGTGTATTCAGCCACGCTTCGTTATCGCTGATTTATATCCTGAGATTTTTGTTACGCTGAATTTTAGCGCTTTAATATAATAATCCCTTGTGCATCGACTAGATGCAGAGGCTGGGTTTTCTGTTTAAAAAAAACGCTGAGCTGACGCTGCTCTTGACTGTTGCTCTGGCCTTCGTGGTCCTCCATGCCCCTAGAGCGATTTGCACCCAGCACTAAGTGTCCCCTCGAGTTGTTTGGAGAGTCGGGCAGGGATTCTGGCTACCTACGTCTCGTGACTCGTGCTCATAGCTCCTAATGTTGTATTTGTGTCGAATATTATGTACGAGTGGGGTTACGGTAGGACTTGGAGTTGTAATAGGTGTGGACAGGGTACGTAGTGTTGTAGTCGAACACGTGTATCCTAGGGCCTCTCATATAATGAGGAGGCACCACATGTTGTAACCCATGGCGACTTGATAGCAGCAGGCGCGCAAGGGGAGCCGGCGGTTTGTGCCGGCGACCAAGGCGGCCGGTGCAGCGGTATCTATGGGGAGGAGCGCCCATAGTCATGCCCCGCAGATGTAGGCGAGTTCGCCGAACTGCGTTACCAAATCTCGGTGTTGCCATCGTGTTGTGTTTGCTTGTTCCTCGGTAGATCGACTAAGCGCCTACGAATTGTAACAAGTGGTATCAGAGCAAGGTTTGGAGGCTGTGGTACGTTGATCTAAAGGAGTCGAGAAAATTAATTAGTCGAGATTGGACTTGCGGATTGCAGTTCCGGCGAGTTCCGTCAGATCGGCATGTATGGAAATTTTCTGCGACGAAAAAGCAACAGGTATCGATTGATTCGGAGACAAGCTGTACGTGGCTACGCGTGTGGGCCTATAGCATGCACGAGCATGTGCATGTGGCCAAGGCATGCGTGCATGCAACAGGCCAAAGAGCCATGATGTATCGGCAGGCACAGCTGGGGCCATGCATGCACAGCAGGTTTGGTATGCACGGAATCAATTGGAAGCCGATTTGGTTAAGGAAAGAAAAAGGGGACCGGGTCCCTGGTGGACACCGACCGAGACGGACGGGTTCACAGGTTTTGTCTCCGAGGCGGAGTCCTGCAGGGGCTAATAAAAGCAGCAGGATATGACCCTAGGGAGGACAAGCCGGCAAGCCGATTCAGCGGATAATTCATCAAGCGATACAGCGCACAGATCCATCGAAATAGCAGGCAAACTCAAGGCAATTGCTAGCATCGGGAGTTGAGCAACTTTGGAGCGGCAGTACGTGAAGCATAGGCAAAATTATTGCTACGTGCGCGCGGGTACAGCAGCTCGGTTATTTCTTCGCGGGTCAGCCATACAGAAAAAATCATGGCGCCAACGGGTACCAGATTTGAAGTGCAAAAGTTCGACGAGACTGGAAACTTCGCGTTATGGCAGACAAGGGTGAAGGATTTGTTGGCACAACAGGGATGCTTGAAGGCGTTGCGGGATGTTAAGCCAGCTAAGATGGACAATGATGACTGGGAGGAGTTGCAGATTCAAGCAGCCGGGACCATACGGTTGTGTCTGTCGGACCAAGTCATGTATCATGTGATGGATGAGAATTCGCCGAAAAAGGTTTGGGAGAAATTGGAGAGTCAGTTTATGTCAAAGACTACGACGACCAAGGTGTATTTGAAGCAAAAGTTATACAGGCTTAAGATGCAGGAGAGGTCGGATTTTGTGGAGCACATGAATACCTTTAATCAGGTTGTCACGGATCTAGCACGTCTGAGTGTGAAGATTGACGACGATGATAGGGCTATTCTCCTTCTTTGTTCATTGCCACCATCCTACGAGCATTTGATCACTACGTTGACGTACGGCAAGGAGACTGTTCAACTTGAGGATGTCACTGCGGCGTTATTGTCCTATGATATGAGGAAAAAGAACAACGCAGAGGAAGGCTCTCATGGTGAAAGTTTGCTAGTCAATGGTGGGCAAGGCATGCAAGGATATGAGGCAGGGAAAAACAAGAAAAAGAAGAAGGTGCAGTGTCACAAGTGGAAGCAGTGGGGACATATTAAGAAGGACTGTCCAGATCTCAGTGGTGGGTCAAGTGCTAATGTAGTAACTCAAACGGATGACTCAGACAGCGATATTCTCTTAGTGTCAGATAGACGGTCAGCTAAAGGTGAAGCGTGGATGTTGGATTCAGCTAGCTCTTTTCATGCGACGCCCAATAGGGAGTGGTTCTCTTCGTACAAGTCTGGTGAGCTTGATACAGCCTACATGGGTGATGACACGGGCCACCGTGTTGCTGGAGTAGGTGATATCAAAATCAAGATGTTTGATGTAGTAGAGCGGGTGCTTCGGGGAGTCAGGCATGTGCCAGGGCTGAAAAGGAATCTAATTTCGCTTGGAGTTCTTCATGATGGTGGTATGATATTCCGTTGTGATCGGAATAAGAAGACCATGAGGATCATGGAAGACAAGGTGACCGTGATGATGGGAGAGAGGACATCTTCGCATCTTTACAAGTTGCGAGGGAGTACTATTGCAGGTGGAGTCATGGAGACTGGAGTTACGGGAGTAGCAGCTGTGTTCCACGGAGGCGGCGGGTCTGCGGCAGACTCGTCGAGTAGCTCTCGGTAAGCTACGAAGTAGACAACCCAAGTCCGGAGTACATGGAAGTTTGACGCTTGGACGAACTCAAGGAGGTGGAGGATATTCGCCAAGGTGGAGTTTGTTGTATTTGTGTCGAATATTATGTACGAGTGGGGTTACGGTAGGACTTGGAGTTGTAATAGGTGTGGACAGGGTACGTAGTGTTGTAGTCGAACACGTGTATCCTAGGGCCTCTCATATAATGAGGAGGCACCACATGTTGTAACCCATGGCGACTTGATAGCAGCAGGCGCGCAAGGGGAGCCGGCGGTTTGTGCCGGCGACCAAGGCGGCCGGTGCAGCGGTATCTATGGGGAGGAGCGCCCATAGTCATGCCCCGCAGATGTAGGCGAGTTCGCCGAACTGCGTTACCAAATCTCGGTGTTGCCATCGTGTTGTGTTTGCTTGTTCCTCGGTAGATCGACTAAGCGCCTACGAATTGTAACACCTAAGAGCATTTCCACGGGCACCCTTCAAAATAGATGGGTAAACATATCGGATGCGGTGCCCTTTCCATGTTTGTTATCGTAATTTCTAAAACGAATACGAATACAAATACATATATCATCGGCTACAAATACAGAGCATATGTTAGTCAAATACGGATACATATCAAATATTTTCTCAATTCGGAATGAAAATAAATATAAAAAAATAACATAATTGTGTCTGATGACAAGTCACTATAAATGGAACACACACATATCTATTATACACAATAGTTTAAAGTTCAAGAAAAACACTTGCAAACCTCCGGAGGATGAGACGCGCGCGTCCAACGCTCTCAGCAACCAACACGCGTCCCTCGAGACGAAAGACAACAACGCGGTGCGGGTCCACCATGATACGTATCCCAAGTTTGCGACCAAACGATTCAGCCTTATCCCTTCCAACTTTTTTTTTCTCGTCTTCATCTGTTTCTTCTTCCTAGCGCCCGACATTGTTCCTCGCCCCCATCCCCTCTCCACTTTCCCCACAACCAGCAAGCTCCATACCCAACAGCCGACGCCACCAGACAAGCTTCCCGCCGGTACCTTCTCCTCCAAGCGGTGCCGCTACATGGGGCAGCCATGCCGGTGTATGCGACGACTTCGCGACGACAACGTGAGGACACTGGGTTGCTGCAAGGGTCCACCTTATCACCGCAGAGCCCGAGCTCGTCGGCGGGAGGCGCAACTATGGACTACGAGCCCGAGTGGCGGCGGAGGACGGGAACAAACGTGCTGGAAGGCGCTCGACATCAAGTATTTCTTTGCCTTTTTTACGTGGCGCAAAATTTGGAAGTTTTTGTAGCATAATTTTATTTGTTTTGATGCAAATCTAGAGATCATCTGTTGCAATTCTATTCTTCATACAATGTATTTTTTTTGATGGGTGCAAATGTTTGCAATATCTATAGCAAAAAATCTATTTTTGGTGCAAATCCTTAATATGGTTGTAGCAAGTTTCTTTTTTACAACATTTTTCTCTACATGTTGAAAATGTTATGAGATTTTGTAGCAATTTTTTTCCTTCTCCGATGCAAATATGTAAAGCAGATGTAGCAAATTTCTTTTCTAGATGCAATTTATCTTTTCAGATGTGCAAATCCTTTCGCAATTTTTCTTTTTCTAATGAAAATCAATATGTGGTTTGTAGCATGATTTTTTTTAGTTCTTCAATCTATCCATGGCAATAGCGACGAGCGGGACCGGCAATGGCCGGAGTTGGGCGTGGAGGCATGGTGCTTCGAGGGGCAACACCCTTTTCTGCCGGGATGGAGGCGTTGCTCTCTGGGTCAAAACGGTGTTGCTTGGAGGGTGGGCTCGATTGTGCTGCGGGATGACCGGTGGCGGTCAGGCACTCTCACCAGCTAGCAATGCGAGATGCGTGCGATAAAGGTGTAGACACGGACTTGTTTTTTTTTCTACAAGGGAAAAGGGGAAGCACATGACCGGTGATCCATTGACCAAGTAAAGGAGACACGTGTCGTGCACTGATGGCGGATGATCGGGAATTCCGATGCTCTAGAGGACGCTCAGCACCCGCCAAAGGTTAATCATACAAAAAGACATTTAAGCACTTTCTTACTCTTTATAGTTGGGTAATTACCATATTGGTCTATAAGTAATAAATTTGGCTAACATATTTATATTCATTTCCATATCCACATTTGGTTTAAAATTCAATACTATATTTATATTTGTATTTGTTAAAAAATACGGATATTAACTGTCTGAGACGAAAAATACAAGACATGGGCATGCCAGTGTACCTAAATACACAAATAAAAGGTGTAGAGAAAAAAGCATGTTTTTTTATTAATCTCACACGGGAAAAAATTATAATATCCCTTAGGATGCGCTGCGTGGCGTGCTTGCACGGTCAAGATGACTTCTGCGACGTGGATTTCTCGTTCATGGGGCCTCTTTAAGCTCCCGCTTAATTATGTTTGTGGGTCAAGCCCATAAACCACCTTCGATTGCAATGGTCATCATCTTCGAGTCTCATCGTCTTTGGGTAGATGATGATGAAGTGGAAGGGTGCATCGGTATGCACATCGCTCTGACGATGCATAGCCGTAGCTCTTCATCTTGTCGATGTACTATGATGAAGATAGGGTGGCCTTCGCCTCGTCGATGCCCGACATGGTGGTGTCCGCCTCATTGGTGTCGGGCCGAGTGACTTGCCTTTGCCTGGTCGGCTCAGCAAGTGATAGCCTGCTTCATTAGAGAAAGACATGTTGGCGGAGTATGGCTCCGCCACGTTGGCACATGGATGATTATGACAATGATGTTGGAGTAGACTTTATGACGCTTAGTTAGCGTCAATTTCATTTGTAGAGGATGACCTTAGGGCATCTCCAGTCCCCCCCAGAGCCCCCCAAGCGGCCTTTTTAGCGCCGAAAGCGACGAATATCGCCGTTTTTGCACCAGCCGTCCCCCAGAATCCCAAATAGCGCCGAAATGGCGCTAATTCGCCCCGCGGCACCCAGGCGAAATCCAGCCTGCTGGGTTTGGCTTGGGGGGCGAAAAGGCGATGCAGCCCACGCGGGCCAGCACTGTCAGCGACGCGTGGGAAAACCGCGGGAACAGAAACCCCCGCCCGTGATCTTCTTCTCGGCTCCCGCGCCGGTCAAAGGCTGCCGGCGTTTATGGCATGGCGGCCGGCCAGTGCATGCGCCCGTTCAAAGTCTGCCGGAGTTATGGCGTGGCGGGCGGCAGCGAGGGCACGCGGCGCAGTAAATGCCCGCCAGGCTACAAAAGGTCCCTCGCCGCTCGCCGCTCTCCCCATTCTTTCTCCTCGCCGCTCTCCCCGTTCTTCCTCCTCGGCGCTCTCCCCTGTTCTTTCCTCCTCGCCGTAGATGTCGAACTACGACGAAGCCGCTGCCGTAGAGTCGGCGGGATCCCCGTGCCCCCAATCCCCTCCACCGACGCAGAGTTCCAGCAGGCCATCGACGAGGTCCGTCGAGGGCTGACGCCGGACGAGGCCGCGCGGCTTCCACTACTAGGGAAAAGCTTACCCCAGGCGAACAGAAAAGGGCTACCACAGGCGCATTTCGGTTCGCCTGGGACCATATCGCCAGCGGTAATGGCTTACTCCAGGCGAATAGTGAAATGCGCCTGTGGTAAGTTGGCATACCCCAGGCGAATAGGACTTGTGCGCCTGGGGTAATACTTTTACCTGTGGCGAACAAGAGATGCGCCTGGGGTACCGTATTCGGTTCGCCTGGGGTATGGTTTTACTGTATCAAAATATAAAAGATATCAAAATAACAGAATTACAGGAAAATGACAGAAATAAGTCTCAAAATGACAGAAATATACCATAGTCTCAAAATGACAGAATTAAGTTTTATAACAGAAATATTTTCGATCATCAACACATAGTCTCGATCCGAACCACATAGTTCAACAAAATTACAGAGTCTCGAAAAGAACCATACTACTAATTAATAAATCCAGGAGTTAGCTAGTGAGATGAAAATGATTATTTGTTCTAATTTGGGCTGATGTAGTGGATGACCATCATCATGTCCAAGTTGGGGATGTCAGTATCCCTCATGGTGATCAGAATAGCTCGGCCAGCCTCCATACCAACTCTTGCGGAATGGAACTGCCTCCATGCTTGAGAGTTGAGGATGGCACGACCATCAGCATTATCCCTAGTGATCGGAACTGTGGTGACATCTCCTGATTCTCCACGGCGTACTCCAATGGTACCTTTATGCTCCATGCCAGCACTGTCCGCTACCGCCATAGGTATTTTCTAGAACACACAATTCCAAGAAAGAATAAAAGCACAATGTCACATACCGGCCACATTATAACATAAGCAACTATAGGAATAAGAAAATGTTAAAAAACATACCATGAGATGTCCATTGGAGATGTTAGTGTTGGTGATGCGATGCATGAAAGGGGACCCGATGTAGATATCTATCTGGGCAAGTCTCTGAAGGACACGGTCCTTCTCAAGCTCGCTAAGATTCGCTCTTTGAGCAACCACCACATGTTTCCATGGGTCCTCCTCATCCATATCATCCTCAGTGTCCATATCATTCTCAGTGTTCTCAATTTCCTCCTCACTCCCGCCATCCTCGCTCGCAATCCCGCCCATATACAGAATTTTGATACGAGGTTGCGGTCCTTCCATAGAGAAGTGAATGTAATCACCTCCGCTTAAATTGTACTTGGCGATGATAGCCTGCAATTGTTCCCCGCAGAAGTAGGTCCTGTTTCTTTCTTTCTTCACTCGAAGAATGTAAGTGGTCCCGTGAACATTGAAATCCACGTTATTGCCAACTAACTCGTTGAACTCTTCGCGAATATTGCATGGTAGAATCTAAACAAGAAATATAAAGAATCTTTTGTTAAGAAACACAAGTCTCAACCTAGATAGTAAAACGAAAGAACAAGTTAACATAAAAAGAATTGTTAATTACCAACGAATCAATGTCACCGTCGTGGAGCTGAAGCATAAAAGAAGTCCCGGTGAATCGTCCTTGGGCACATCGGGACCGACATACTTCGCAAGCCACGTTCTATTAAATTAAGAAAGTACACATAGAGGTTAGAGGAGCATAGCTATCACAAAACAAAGACAAATGGTAGCACCTACCTATCACAAAACAAATGCACAAAAGCTATCTACTTTACTGGAATATCCAAAAACAATGCTGTGTGTGGTACCACCAGATTACTGTGTTCTAATTGCATGCTGGGGTTTGAACGCAGATAGAAAAAAAGGATAAATGAGATGGGGACAAAAGTGATGGGTGCTTAGCCAAATAAAAAACTCCAGAACATGCTATCGATCCGAACGCTCGTTGCTATGAATTTCCTCTGTTTCCTCGTTCCTAAGTTTTCCGTTTACGTTCCTACATTGGGGACATAGACCATTGATCCACAACGAAAGCAAACATTCCACGACGACGGGAGAACCGCGGCCACCAGGAGCAGGCGCACATCCTCTGGATCAACAACGACGACGGGAGCACCGCGGCCACCAGGAGCAGGCGCACATTCTCTGGATCCACAACGACGACGGGAGGGCCGGAGTGGGCTGGGATGGAGGGGGGATGGGAGGGAGGGGGATGGGAGGGAGAGGGGCTGACCTGGATCAACAACGACGACGACGACGGAGTGGGCGACGACCTGCTCTGCTCCTCCTCGACACTGGCGACGGCGGCGGCGTGTGGGTGCGTGTGGGCGCGGGTGCGGGTGAGATCTGGTCACTTAAAATACTAAAGCACATTGGCACCGGTTTGTGATACAAACCGGTTCTAAAAGGATCTGTCCACTGGGCCCCCCACCCTGCCGTAAATGGCCTCAAGGCCTTTAGTACCGGTTTGTGATACAAACCGGTTCTAAAAGGATCTGTCCACTGAGCCCCCCACCCTGCCGCAAATGGCCTCAAAGCCTTTAGGACCGGTTTGTGATACAAACCGGTTCTAAAGGATCTGTCCCCTGGGCCCCCCCTCCGCGCAGCAAATGGCCGCAAGGCCTTTAGAACCGGTTTGTGATACAAACCGGTTCTAAAGGCCTTGCGGCCATTTGCTGCGCAGAGCGGGGCCCAGGGGACAGATCCTATAGAACCGGTTTGTACCACAAACCGGTCCTAAAGGTTTTCTCATTTTTTTGCAGCAACAGCGAGGGCTTACCCCAGGCGCAGAGGTTCGGCTTTCGCCTGGGGTATGTATTATACCAGAGGCGAACATCTGCTCTATTCGCCTGGGGTAAACGAAGAGTGCCAGGGT
This sequence comes from Alopecurus myosuroides, assembly GCA_028641055.1. NCBI lineage: Eukaryota > Viridiplantae > Streptophyta > Magnoliopsida > Poales > Poaceae > Alopecurus > Alopecurus myosuroides. The sequence continues at coordinate 48,592,688 of CM054060.1, forward strand.
GTGGTGTTGGGTGGCCCTGCCACACTTTACCCCAGCCGCTTCCGTAGTTTGTTCGCCTGGGGTAAGGGACTTACCACAGGCGCATCGCTTCGCTGTTCGCCTGCGCTAAGTAGCCCAGGCGCGTCTACTTTCGTGTTCGCCTGTGGTAGGATATGCTGCTATAAGCAAATCTCTAGTAGTGTTCACTGGAGGCCGCACGGTGAAAGAACATAGTTCCTAAATCCTATTTTGAGTGTTTGATTACAACATATAGATGGACTAATGTGTTCGCTAAGTGTACTCAGAAAAGATCTCCCCGTAAACATCATACAAGTTGCTACAATAAGGTAGAAAAATCTACGGAAGAAGATATGGAAGAAAGAAGAAGAAATAGGGAGGAAACAAGAAAGAGAGAAGGAAAAAGGGGGTGGCCGGCCTGCCTGGCCGGCCTGGCCGGGCTCTAGGCCGGGCTGGTGGCTGCCACGCCGGCCTCGCCGCGCCCCACACCGGCCCCAGGCCGGGAGGCTCGGGTGGGTGGCCTGCCTCGCCACGCCGCCCCACGCCGGCTCCCAGGCCGGGCGGCTCGGGTGGATGGCCGGCCTCGCCTGTGCCCCCACGCCGGCCTCCCCTCTCTCCACGCCGGCCCAGGCCGGGCACCAGGCCGGGGTGGGATTGCGCCCGGCCCTGGCTGCCCCAGGCCGGCCAGGCCGGCCCACAGGCCGGGGGGGGGGTGCTGTAAGGTGTAAACTGTCCCCCCAACGGCCGTATCACACCCCCGTATAAAAGGACACCTCCACCTACCTTTTGGCTTTGTCAATACCACTCACACTTTCTTCCAACACCATTGATTGACCAAGATCAAGCTCAAGAACAAGATCTCCACAAATCCCCAACCAAAGCTCGTGATACTTTGGGATTTGAAGGAGACACCCCCAATCTACAACTCCATCGAGTCGATTAGAAATCCACCCACTCATCCCTTAGGGATCTTGTCATTCTTGGTTCATTGGAGCTAGGAATCTTGTTGCTCTTAGTTCATCGGAGCTCGGAGCCTTGTTGATATCCCCGGTGCTTTTGTGCTCGTGGATCTTGCTTCTCGGAGTCTTGGAGGCTCTTGGGATTTGGTGAGGACCCTCTAATCTTGTGGAGTGTGCCTCATCCTTGTAAAGGTTCTAGTTGTCAACCTCAACGACAACATAGTGATTCGAGCCTATCCACATCGGTGGAAGGACTCGAAGGAGATACGGTGTGGCATTTGAGGCCTACTCGATGTTTCACTTTGGTGGCACCGCACCGCTCCAACGGAGATTAGCTTCCATTGGGAAGTGAACTTCGGGATAAATCTCCGCGTCATTATGTTCGGTTATTCCTCAACTTACCTTTACTAGTTACTACTAGCTTAGTCATATACTTACCTTGTGCTAGTTGTACTTGCTCAACATATAGGATTGTTCACCTAGTTGCATAATCTAGATAATCTATATTTGAGCATTACCTTGTTAACTTGAAAAAGAAGTTAAAATTTGTAGTTAACCTATTCACCCCCCTCTAGTTAACCTCTCGATCCTTCAATTGGTATCAGAGCCTCGTCTCTTTATATAGGCTTTACCGCCTAAAAGAGGAGGTAAGGATGGCCGATGATCCCGTCACCATGGATGGGATTCAAAAGCTAATCCAAGCTATGATTGATAGTTCCGAGAAAAAGATGGAGGGACTAATAAAATAATTGACATCTCCATCTAGACAATCTAGTGAAAAGATTATCTTAGATGAACAAGGAAACCCCATTCCAACTAAAGAAGGAACCGCAACATCTTCACCATTAAATGGTAGTGGTGGAAATTCTTTTGGCGTTTCTTATAACAATGCTCCTAATGTTCAACATCCACATGTTACTCATCTTGGTCCACCTCCTTTGGTGGACCGGCATCGTTTTACTAATTGGAAAGCTTCCATGAAGTCTTACATGTGCAGCTCTTCAATGCAAATATGGAGAATTGTTGAAAAAGGATATGAGCCAAAGGATCCCGCAAATCTAAGCTCAAGTGACATCATAGATGAGCAACTCAACGCTCATGCTTTGCACATGTTGGAGAGGGCAATGGAAAAGGAAGGAGTTGAGCACATCCGGTCCTTCACTAGTGCAAAGAAAGCTTATGATGGTCTTGTCGATATGTTTGACGGCAATGTCAACCTCCAAAGATCCAAGAAGTCAATCATTCAAAGAAAAGTTGAACACTTTCACTTGGGTGATGGAGAGAACATAGAAGACATGTTTAGAAGACTCAATGCTCTTGTAAATGACATGAGAGATAGTGGATTCACGGATTGTACGGAGAATTGGGTCAAGGAGAAATTTCTACTCACCTTGATGCCATACAATGAAAACATGGTGATGAATGTACGAGCAAGGGCCGACTAGTTGGACCTATCCCCCAATGATGTTTTGGGTCTCTTTATCACTCTAAAGGTCATGAAGCAAACTTCCGATGATGTCATGGACCGTGTAAACGGAATGAAGAAAGCGTCTCTTGCCTTGAAGGCCAAGGTCATTCCCCATGAAGATAATGACTCAAGTGATGATGGTGGATCCACTCATGAGGTCTCCGAGAAAGAGATGAAGACATCACATGAAGAATGCTTGGCTCTTGCCCAACACAAGTGGTGGAAGAAAGGAGATTTTAGATCCAATGCCACCAAGAATAAAGGGAAGGAATCCTCAAGCACGAAGAAAGCAAGATCTTGCTTCGATTGTGGAGATTCCGAGCACTTCGTTGCCGAGTGCCCCTTCAAGAGTAGAATTGAGAATGGAGGAAGACTCATCAAGAAATTCACCTTCATCCCCAAGTCCAAGAACTTCATCAAGAGAGGCCCTCCTAGGGCATTGATTGCAAAAGAAGTTGAGTACACATCCGGTGGTGAAGAGAGCGATGGTGAAGGCGAACAAGTAAGTATGGCGGCCATGGCTAGGGGCGTCGTACCTCCTAACTTAAGCTCTCTCTTCTCCAACCCAAATGACCACAAGGGTGCTTCGAGTCACAAGTGATCATGGCCAAGGGTATACCCCCAAAGGTGACTCCTACACTCAAACTTGCTAACTCCTCTATTCCTTCACTACTAAATTGTGTCGAGGAAGACCCTTTGACAAACTTTGTGGAAAAACTAGAAGGATAAACTAAATCTATCTTTGTCTCTCTCATGGATCAATTAAGTGAGGCACATGGCCTCATTGATGAACATGAGGAGAGAATAATGTTACTTGAAAAGTTTGCTCGTGATGATGCTAGTAAAATTGAGGAGCTTGAGAAAGCTCTAGATGAATCACATTGCTTTAGAGAAAGCATATAAGAAACCTTTGCAATTGACATAGCTAAAGTAAAACTTGATTGTCAACATGCTTTTGCTAAGGTAACGGAATTCATAAGTTTAAATGATGCAACTAACCAAGGTTATAATGAACTCATTAAGGATTTTGATAAGCTTAAAATTGATCATCGTACTATCTCAAATGAGCTCAAAACCTTAAAAGGAGTAAGAGTTGTGAATGAAAACTCTTGTGCTACTAACCCTTTGTGTGTCAAGGCAACTCTCATTGAGGAGAACAATAGGTTGAAGGCACAACTCAACAAAGGTCTTTCCACATGCATCCAAGACCAAAAGAACCTCAATGATCTTTTGAGTAATCATAAGAGAGTTATTGGCAAAGAAGGCCTTGGTTTTGGTTCCACATCCAAGGTGGCTTACAAGAAGAAGTCAACTCCCTCCACTAACTCTATTGTTTTTGTGAAGGAGGGGGAGTTGGCTAATGATGAAGATGAGTTTGATATTATTGCTAAAATTATTGTTCCTAGGAACACTACTACTCACAACAACTTTGCGGGAAAATATAACCCATCTTATGTGCTTCTTAAATCTATTAATGGTCATGTTTATGCAAAGTATGTAGGCACCTCATATGGTGATCATTACAAGGATGCTATTTGGGTTACCAAGACCCTTGTCACTAACAAAAAAGGACCCATCCAAAAAAGGGTACCTAAGACCAGAAGTTGATTCATTGTAGGGTTGTATTTCCGGTGGAACATCATGGATGATTGATAGTGGTTGTTCCGCACACATGACCGGAAGCAAAGAAGTATTAGAAGACTTGAAGCTCCAACTTCTCAAATTTGCTCATGTAACTATTGGTGATCGCTCACAACTTAAGGTATTGGGGCATGGCAAGGTGGTCATTTCTCCGGATTCATCCATTGAGAAAGTCCTCCTTGTTGAGTCCCTTGGCTATAATCTTCTTTCCGTCTTGCAACTTTGTGAGTGCAATTTTACATGTGTATTTGGACGTCACCACGTGCTTGTCCTTCACACTATTTCTCTTAAAGTAGCCTTTGTTGGATTTGTGGAAAACGGTATGTACATAGTGGATTTCTCGAAAGAAACTACACATATCGCCACATGTCTAATGGCTAAATCCGACGTGGGGTGGCTTTGGCATCGTCGCCTAGGCCACGTCGGTATGAGAAATTTACAAACACTTGTGAAGGGTGATCATGTGGTAGGACTAACAAGTGTGAATTTTTCCAAAGATCGTCCTTGTAGCTCTTGTATAGCCGGAAAGATGCATGAGAAGAATCACCCCAAGACATCAATCATCTCTACAACAAGGCCCTTTGAGCGCATTCACTTGGCTTTATTTGGGCCTCCCACATATGATAGTCTTGGTGGCAAAAAGTATTGTTTGGTAATTGTTGATGATTACACAAGATACACTTGGGTTTTCTATATCAAGAAGAAGAGTGAAACTCAAGAAAGATTCATAACTTGGGCCACCGAAGTGCAACGCCAATATGACACCAAGATCTTGTCCATTAGGAGTGAAAATGGGTCCGAGTTCAAGAACTACACCATGGATGAATTCTTGAGTGAAGAGGGGATAAGACATCAATATTCCGCCGCGTACACCCCTCAACAAAATGGTGTAGCGGAGAGGAAGAATCGCACACTTATTGATATGGCAAGAACTATGATGGCCGAATTCAAATCCCCATATAACTTTTGGGCCGAAGCCATCAACACCGCTTGTCACCTATCTAACCGACTCTTCCTTCGTCCGATGATTGATATGACTCCATATGAGCTTCTAACCGGTAACAAACCCAACCTCAAATATCTTCGAGTTTTTGGGTGCAAATGCCAAGTCTACATAAAGGGAACTAGATTGTCTAAGTTTGATGCTAGAACTTTTGAAGGCATTTTTGTTGGTTATGCCACGAACTCCCATACTTATAGAGTCTACAACATATCCACCGGGTGTGTTGAAGAATCTACGAATGTGGAATTTCATGAGGATAATGGCTCCCAAGTGGAGCAAATTGATTGTGATGTTGTAGGTGATGAACCGTCCTCCATAGCCATAGGAAGAATGGGTGTAGGTCCACTTATACCCGTTGAGGGACACCTTGTGGCAAATGAGGATGGAACTTGCTCCACGCAAGTGGAGCCCTCTACATAAACCACCAATCAAATGGTAGACCAAGAGCAAGAAGAAGACCTTCATGTGGATACCTCTCATCAAGAAAGTGATCAAGATCCACCCAATGATAATGGTGGAAATGATTTTGGTGCTTCGTCACCAAGAACTCCAATACTGAGTGGACAATGGTCTTGATGAAGGAAATGATGAGGATATTCCCCCCCAATGAAAATCCCGATGATGCACTTGTTCGTATCATGACTCGTCAAGCATCAAGATTGCAACAAAAGTCACTATACCAAAAGAACATCATTGGTGGCTTGGGGAGAAGTGTCTCCACTCGTGGACAAGTACTCAAGTTTTGTGGTTTTTATTCATATGTCTCTCATGGTGAACCCATCAAAGTTTATGATGCTCTTGAAGATGAAGATTGGGTTCAAGCTATGCATGAAGAGCTCCATAATTTTGATAGAAACAAAGTATGGTCACTAGTGGAAAGACCCAAGGATCATAATATCATTGGAACTAAATGGGTGTTAAAAAACAAGCAAGATTCTCATGGGCAAGTGATTCACAACAAGGCTCGATTGGTTGCTCAAGGCTACTCTCAAGTCGAAGGACTTGACTACGGTGAAACTTTCGCTCCCGTAGCTAGGCTTGAATCCATTCGTATATTACTTGCATTTGCCACTAGTCATAACTTCATCTTGCATCAAATGGATGTTAAAAGTGCTTTTCTAAATGGACCTCTAAATGAAATGGTATATGTTAAACAACCTCCGGGGTTCGAGGATCCCAAGTATCCTAACCACGTCTACTTCCTCCATAAGGCTTTGTATGGCCTCAAACAAGCTCCACGTGCTTGGTATGATCATTTAAAGGAGTTCTTAGTGGATCGTGGTTTCGTACTTGGGGTAATTGATCCCACTCTCTTTACCAAAAGTGTAGATGTAAATTTCTTTGTATGCCAAGTATATGTTGATGATATTATATTTGGATCCATTAACGTGAGTTTTGTAGATCAATTTGCAAAACTAATGACAAGTGAATTTGAGATGTCTATGATGGGAAAATTAGAGTTCTTTCTAGGCTTTGAGATCAAGCAATATTATGAGGGGACTTTTATTTGTCAAGCCAAATATATTCAAGACATGCTCAAGAAATTTGATATGAACAATGCCAAACCATTACCTTATCCAATGCCAACAACCACGAATCTTACTATGGATCATGAAGGTATACCGGTAGACCCCAAACTTTATCGATCTATCATTGGATCTTTGCTTTACCTTTGTGCATCTAGACCGGACATTATGTTTAGTGTGGGTTTGTGTGCAAGATTTCAATCTAACCCCAAGGAAAGCCATATGATTGCTGTCAAGAGGATTCTTAGGTACTTGGTTGACACTCCCAATCATGGGCTTTGGTATCCATCAAACACAACTTTTGATCTTGTGGGATACTCGGATGCGGATTGGGGAGGTGACAAAGTGGATAGAAAATCAACTTCGAGTGCTTGCCAATTCCTTGGTAGGTCTCTCGTGTGTTGGTCTTCCAAGAAGCAAAATTGCATTGCCACCTCCTCCACGAAAGAGGAGTATATTTCTGCCGCAAGTTGTTGCTCTCAACTCTTATGGATGAGGCAATGTCTTAAGGATTTTGGAATTAAGATTAAGACAATGCCTCTTTTATGTGACAATGAGAGTGCTATAAAGATTGGTCACAATCCGTTACTTCATGGCAAGACCAAGCATATTGAGATTCGGTATCATTTTATTCGGGATCATGTGGCCAATGGTGATATCTCACTTTCTTATGTCAACACTAAAGATCAACTTGCCGACATCCTTACCAAGCCTCTAGATGTGAAGATATTCAAGGAATTGAGGAGTGAGCTCAACATCGTATGTGCAAGCAATTTTAGTTGATTGAAAATCTTGCATACACACCCTTACTAGACTCTTATTTAAATTCTAGATGCACGCATAGACATAGGGGGAGTGTAGCTCAATCAATGAGCCAACACTACCTCTATAATGCATAAATAAACAAATCATGCCTAATTATCATTTTAAATGACATCATATGCATGTCATCATACTCATTTCATTCGTGCACATGGTCAAATAAAATTGATCTAAGAAACAAACCCATGAAAATGTGCTATTAAGTCACAAGCTTCAGTTTGTCGTTTTGTTTGTTAGAATATATGTCATGTAAATCCTTCAATTGAATTTTTTTTGTTTGATTGCGTGTTTTGGCTTGGTAGTTGTGTAGGTTCACTTTGCTTTGGGAGATTATTTAAAAAAAAAAGGAGAGGAAAACACACACACACACACACAACCCAAACAGCCGAAAAAAAACAAAAAAAAACGGCGCTCGCTTCCCCCACCCCGGCCCCTGCCGCCGCCGAGCCGGCCCCAGGCCGGGGCGCTCGGGCACCTGCCCGGCCTCGCGCTGCCCCGCGCCGGGGGCTAGGCCGGGTCGCTCGGCCACCATGCTCTTTAATGGGTTGTTGGTTGATGAGTTGGACTATCTTTAATGGGTTGGACTATCTTGTTGCTCCAAGAGCTGGACGGCGCACCCCGCAAGGCGGCGTCCAAGAGCTGGACAACCCACAAGGTACTCTATAAGAGCATCTCCAGCGGCCCCGCCATCGCGCCGCGCTGCAAACCGTATATGGACCGCCGTTTGGCCCATACAAAAAAATTTCGCACGGGCGCACGCGTGCGCGACTATTTCAGACGCTGCATAATCGAGCGCGCGCTCGGGTCCGGCAGAAAGTCAGACACGCAAAAATGGGGCGCACACGCTTGGCAAAACAAAATCCAACTACTCTATTGCGCTGGGCAGCGCGGCGTCGGAGAGCATCGTCGGAGGCCGGCGGACGCGGAGAAGGGCAGCTCAGCGTCAGCGGTGATGCTTGGCAGTCAGCGTGGGCAGAGGAATGCGGCGCGGCGTCTGAATAACGACCAGCTGCGCCGCGGAGGGGCGGCGAAGAAGGATTTGGGGGCCGACGGTGGTGGAGAAATAGCTTCCGCCGCGGCGCGCGCTGAAGTGTCCGAGCGGTTGGTGCTGTCGTCGTCATCGCGCACGCTGGATGGGATGCCCAAAATGAAGAGCGAGCGGTCGAACGTAGTTTCTTCCCGCGTGCTGGCCTGATTATTTCACGCGCCGTTTTTTCGCGCGTCCGCTGGATCGCTGGCCCGCGTGCTGAAAAACGGTTGTTTTCGCACGGGCGCGCGGGATGGTGCGGCTGCTGGAGATGCTCTAAACCTGTATGGAATAATGAAAATATGTGTAGTGGACATTTGGTGTGCTCCAGGACCAGTTTTCTGTTGTCCGATACCCTTGTATATTATAGTCTATCGAGAGTGAGCGAGACGTGACAAGAGTGTTCAATGAGCCGTTTGACTACCTGCCGAGTTTGCTGATTTCGTTGGCGTCAGGAAATTAGTGAGGAAACCGGTCATCACAATCCGTAAAATCTTGTTGCACACTTGTGGGCAATCAAAGCAACCGAATAGCTTTGATCACCACCGTTTATTTTCTCGACATGATGAATTCAATTTAAATTTAAGGCGTTATAGTGACTATTTGATTTCTATGCTTGAATTATTATTAAACTTTGCAATCAAATCAAATTTTGAAGTATTTTATGAAATATGATAAAAATGGATAGAGAGACCATTTAAAGGATCACCGCCGGGAACAGCACCCCCATTTCAGTGACTCTAAAGAGAACACAAGTATGGCGAATACGTTGTTACGGACCGATGGATATGCTCTAAACCCTCATCACGCTCTAAGGCCGGCGACTGGCAACGCTTCCCTGCATGTATTCATTGTGCTACCCGCGCCGGCCATGTCGATCTACACGTAGAGCCTTTGAACATCGTGCAGTCGAAAGGCTTGCGCGACAAGATGTCGGAACGGCCGCTGGATTCTCTGTGATGCATTTATGGGTGATTTATTTTGTGGTTTCTAGGTCCCAAGAAGTGTCCAGATTGTACATAGCTTCTGCCACCGAGAAACTCGTTTTGTGAATGGTGTTAGAAATAGATGTAACTGCCATAGGCAGTTAATAGTGCCCAAAGTCCGTACGGACGTCTATTCCTGTACAGACGCCTCTCCACAATCGATGCCTCCAGCAGGCGCCCCTTCCTTGTAACCGACATTCCGAATAGTCGGGATCACCTGTATATATACCCCATGTTGATGATCAATAAAGGATGAGTTCATTCCATTCATTTCCATTTCTTACACGTTATCAGCACTGACTCTACCGAGAGCAATCACAACGAAAAAGGAAGGAAAGAACAAGGAAAGATTTCTACGGGAGTCAATCCAAATGGAGGAGGAAATGTGCCTTGTGGATAGTGGCACCACAAACTCTATACTTAGGGAAATAAAGTATTTCCAAACTCTAAAAAAGTTAAATGGAGATATTTTAACTATCGCTGGACGCGATGCGGTAATTGTTGGCACTGGACGTGCCATATTTACCCTCCCTATGGGTACATAAATTATAATTGAGGATGCTTTATTGTATCCCGATTCAACTCGTACCCTCATAGGTTATAGAGATATCCGCAAAAATGGTTTTCACATTGAAACCCATGAAGACAACAAGGAGGAATTTCTCCTCTTTACCAAAGACAACGGATATGGCAAACAAATATTTGAGAAAATTCCCTCTTTATCATCTGGATTGTACTACACATACATAAAACCCGTAGCACACGTTGCGTATAAGGTAATTTTTCAGAATGTCAATGCATTCCAAACTTGGCATGATCGCCTTGGTCATCCCGGTATCGGGATGATGAGAAAAATTATCTGCAATTCCCATGGTCATGAATTAAATGAAGCAAAATTCCCACAATCTTCGGATTTCATGTGCACCGCATGTGCTAATGGGAAACTCATTTTAAGACCCTCCTATCTTAAAATTCAAGCGGAACCACTACAATTCCTTGAACGCATTCAAGGTGATATTTGTGGTCCCATCCAACCATTGTCTGGACCTTTTAGGTATTTCATGGTTCTAATTGACGCATCTACACGATGGTCTCATGTGTGCCTATTATCCACACGAAACCATGCATTTGCCAAGATAGTGAGGCAAGTTATTAAATTACAAGCCCATTATCTCGAAAATCGAATTAAATCAATTCGAATGGACAACGCTGCTGAATTTTCCTCGCGTGCTTTCAATGATTATTGCATGGCCCTAGGAATTGAAGTTCAACACTCGGTCCCATATGTCCACACACAAAATGGATTGGCAGAATCTCTAATTAAGAGAATTAAGCTCATTGCACGACCTTTGCTAATGAATTGCAACTTGCCAACTTCATGTTGGGGTCACGCAGTTTTACACGCTGCTGACTTAATTCAATTCCGACCAACTGCATATCACAGCACTTCCCCTCTGCAATTCGTACGTGGAAATCTACCAAATATTTCCCATCTGCGTAAATTCGGATGCGCCACATATGTGCCCATCTCACCACCGCAGCGTACATCCATGGGCCCACATAGAAAACTGGGGATCGATGTGGGGTACAAATCACCGTCGATAATCAAGTACCTTGAACCCCTTACAGGGGATCTATTCACAGCCCGTCACGCTGATTGAATCTTCAATGAGGACCATTTCCCGGCATTAGGGGGAGACATCAAGTACCAAAAAGAATGCCCGGAAATCGATTGGAATGCCCAAGGCATTTCCTCCTCTGATCCACGTACTCAAGAAACTGAACTTCAAGTTCGGAAAATAATTGATTTGCAACACATTGCAAATAACCTGCCAGATTCATTTACTGACTATAAAGGTGTTACAAAATCCTATAATCCTGCCAAAAATGCGCCCGAAAGAGTGGAGGTACCAACAAAAACCACTCAACCCCCTGTTCAAAGGAAGAGGGGGAGAAGTACGACAATAGAACAGGATTCAGCTTCTCGCAAGCAACAAAGGAAACAGAGGAAGAAACCCTCTGAACCAGTAAATGTAATTCAACCTAGCGTTGATAACAATCAAATGGGTAATGAACACCCAGTGGAAGGACAACCTTCACAACCCAGCTCAGTTGTGCACTCAATGACTGGGACATCGGAAAACCCTGACTCAATCGTATTGGGAAATCACGAACAGTCAACAAGGGTAAATGAAATTTCCACAAACTATATAGATTCTGGAGAATCTTACAATCGTAAGTCTACAATTGTCGACATATATTTCTCAACTACAGTTGCAAACAACCTTCTAAATGATCATGATCCAAAGACCATGGCAGAGTGTGAGAAACGCTCCGACTGGCCTAAATGGAAGGATGCATTCCAAGTAGAATTAGCCTCGCTCAATAAAAGAAAGGTATTCACTGAAGCAATACCTACACCTCCCAAAGTTTTCCCTGTGGGATTCAAATGGGTTTTCGTCCGTAAGAGGAACGAAAACAATGAGGTGGTGAGATATAAAGCAAGGCTTGTAGCCCAAGGTTTCACGCAGAGACCAGGCATTGATTTCAATGAAACATATTCTCCAGTAATGAGTGGTATTACTTTCCGATATCTTATTTCAATGGCAGTACAAAATCGTCTATCTATGCAGTTGATGGATGTAGTGACCGTTTACCTTTACGGTTCACTTGATTCGGACATATACATGAAGGTTCCTGATGGAGTCTCGGTCCCGAATCCAAACGCAAAACGCAACGCATATTGTGTAAAACTAAATAAGTCTTTATACGGCTTAAAACAGTCGGGACGCATGTGGTACAACCGACTTAGTGAGTTCCTTTTGAAAAAGGGGTACTCCAATAATGATGATTGCCCATGTGTTTTCATCAAAAAGTCCGCAACTGGATTTTGCATTATTTCAGTGTATGTCGATGATCTGAACATCATTGGCAACACACAAGATATTGATGAAGCATGCGATCACCTCAAGACGGAATTTGAGATGAAGGATTTGGGTAAAACCAAATTTTGCTTGGGATTACAACTCGAGCACCTTCCCTCAGGTATTTTGGTTCATCAAACCGCCTATATCCAGAAAATATTGGAGAAATTCAATATGGACAAATCCTATCCATCCAAAACTCCCATGGTTGTTCGATCTCTAGACGTAGAGAAAGATCAATTTAGACCAAGGGATGATGGAGAAGAGATACTGGGATCAGAAGTTCCATATCTCAGTGCTGTTGGAGCGCTCATGTATCTTGCAAATTGCACCAGGCCTGATATTGCATTTGCAGTGAATTTACTAGCTAGACATAGCGCATCTCCCACTAAACGCCATTGGGCGGGAGTCAAGAATATTTTTCGATATCTCCAAGGCACAAAGGACCTTGGCCTACTCTATCAATTTCAGAGAAATTTGGACATTGATATGATTGGGTATACCGATGCTGGCTACTTATCAGACCCCCATAATGCCAGATCGCAAACCGGTTTTGTGTTCCTACACGGTGGGACAGCCATTTCATGGAAGTCTTCCAAACAGACTCTAGTGGCTACATCCACCAATCATTCTGAAATAATCGCATTATATGAGGCATCACGTGAATGCGTGTGGCTTCGCAGAATGATGAACCACATACAACAATCATGTGGTAAAGGTTCTATCGAATCTCCAACCATTATCTACGAAGATAATGCTGCTTGTGTTGCTCAAATGCAAACGGGTTACATAAAGAGCAATATCACTAAACATATTGCACCTAAATTGTTTTATCCTCATGAATTACAAAAGAGTGGGGAGATAAACATCTTGCAAGTAAAATCATGCGATAATCTCGCTGACTTGTTCACGAAGTCTCTACCAGCTTCAATATTTGAGAAATATGTTCACGGTATTGGTATGAGAAGACTTCGTGATTTGCAAGGATCAGGGGGAGTATCTCTCTGAACTATAACCCATTCAAACATTATATTACACTCTTTTTCCCTTTATGAGTTTACTCACATGGTTCTCATCAAGGTTTTTAATGAGGTAATATCAACACAAGAATATATGTCATACATCTTATTTTCCCCACCGGGGTTTTTAATGGAAGTATACAAGGCATGTTAATGGTCTTCTAAACTTACCAATGAGTTTTATCCTTTCAAAGGTTTTCTCATATAAGTTATCAAAGAGACAATGATCAACATATGTTGTATCAATTTCTCCTTACTTTTCCCACTGGGTTTTTAAAGGAGTTTTAACAACATATCAAATACTATTCTCCTCATATTTTTCCCACAGGGTTTTTGGGGGAGTAATTATCAACTTCAAAGATCATCAAGACTATATGGAGTATTTTCAAGGTTATACAAGGACACAAGAATACAAGACCTACGTAGCTTTGTGCAAGGGGGAGTGTTAGAAATAGATGTAACTGCCATAGGCAGTTAATAGTGCCCAAAGTCCGTACGGACGTCTATTCCTGTACAGACGCCTCTCCACAATCAATGCCTCCAGCAGGCGCCCCTTCCTTGTAACCGAAATTCCGAATAGTCGGGATCACCTGTATATATACCCCATGTTGATGATCAATAAAGGATGAGTTCATTCCATTCATTTCCATTTCTTACAAATGGAAGCAAAATCTGCGTGCCGTGTTTCTCAGCTAGCTCGCGGAAGGGTATTGCAAAGTAGGCATGTCGTTGTGGCATATTACGTGCAGATGGCCATCCCACGTTTCCTCCCCCTACACTAGATTTATGGATCCAGCCAACGAGGAAAAAAATGCCCTCACTCCTCCTAGGCCCGCCTCCGCCGTTGCTCTGCCAGGCTGTCCGCCAATCGCCGTCTCTCTCCCCGCCCCTCCACCAACGCGTCGAGCTCTTTGTCCCGCTCCAGCCCCACATCACCCAGCTCCAACAGCCGACGTCCCTGCTCCCTCCGTCACTGCCTTGACCAGAAACTACTTTGACCGCTCGAGCTCGTCCCGTCCCGCATCGAGCTTGTCCCGCTCGTCACCGGTCCTTCCGACCTCGTCTCCTGATCCTGCCTCACCAGCTCCTGCCAAGGAGGACTGCCCTGTCCCGGCCGATCCTGCCTGACCTACTCCAACTGGCAGCGATCTGACCTGCCATGCCCCGATCACCTAGGCTACAACATACTCACATGCATACTACTCCTAGCTAGCGGATGCAACTCCTCGATCACCTAGGAAGATTGAACAACTCTTCCAACTAGATACAACCAGAAATTCTCAACGCCCGAAGAGATGAGAACCATCCATCAAGCAGTTGCAGATGCATTTCTCGGGACACCACTCTTCTTGGTTTTGCTTCTAAGACACTTCTTCACCTTCTTGATTTATCTCTCAGATCCTTCCTCGATAGGAGACATGCAATCTTTTTGCCTGATCCAGTTGTAGACATCTAACAAGAAGGTCACAAAGATCTTTGGTGAAAAGGACCTCAAAGCCAACAAAAACAATCAGTTGGCTAGGCTCCAGAGATGGTGGCACGGAAACCGCCGCCGAAGGCCCATGCGAGCCCACCTCTGGAAGCACCATTGTAAAAGAGGTACCCGATTCCCCACACATATCATGTAGCTTGGGCATAATCATCATTACCGGTGCAATGCAACGGACACACGGTTGTTTTTTTTTGATGCTGTCACCGGGGGGGAGAGAATCCCCACCTGAATATTTTATAAATTTAACCAGAGTTTTGCGAGTTACAGAGGGAGAGGTAATTCCTCCACAGGTCGGCGGCCTCTCGATGTTCCGTCGATCGGAAGCGATGTGACCAGAGAGTTAAGTCATGGAGAATGTTCTGTACTGTTACATGGACGGGATAGTCAAGGTGTCTGAAGACCTTTGCATTCCTGGCGTCCCATATTTTCCACAGGATGATTAGGAGGATGGAGTCCCACACCCTGTTGTCCGTATTCTGCGGCAAGGGTGCGTCCCAAACAGTTGTCCAAGATAGAGACGTCTTGGGTATGCGAATCCTGTCCCAAACTGCAGCCGCATGTGAGCAATCAAAGAAAAGATGCTGCGCGTCTTCCACCTGTGCATCGCAGCGGGGGCAGGTGGAGTAATCGAGAATGTGTTTATGCCGAAGGTTTGCCCTGGTGTTAAGCCTGTCCATACCGAGAAGCCAAGCGAAGACCTTCACCTTTCCGGGCACCCGAGATGCCCAGAGTCGACTGGTGAGGGTGGACGGCTGATCCTGCGCGTGCATGTGAGAGTATGCCCCCTTGGCGGAGAAGGGGGTGCCATGTAGCATAGTCCGCCTGTCTGGCGAGTCGGTGAGCGAGATTCCCTGCAACATAGAGGAGAGACTAGCAAGCTGACTGGAAGCAGCCAGGGTTAGCCGATATCGGAGGTCATGCTGGACGCCAACTTGTAAAACATCCACTACGCGTTCATGCGGTTTTAGGTGGTGTGAGAAGAGAGCGGGGCAAACGTCCTGCAGGGGCTCTGGTAGGAGCCAGCGATCCTGCCAGAATAGGATGGAGTGGCCATTCCCAAGAGTGCAAGTGGTGGCGAGAGAAAGAAGCGGCATGTATTTGGTGATTATTTTTTGTAGGTAGGAGCTGGTGGTGGTGGTGGCGGCTAGAGGCGAGTGCGTACGGATCCAGTTCATCAACGGGATGTCTGGAGAGTGTAATGACTTATAACATAACTTAAGGAGAAGACAAACATTCTGTGCATTTAGATTTTTTACCCCTAGACCCCCCAAAGATCGTGGCGTACAGGCTTTGTCCCAAGCCACAAGGCATTGTGCCCCCGAGCAAGTTTCCTCAGCGGTCCAAAAGAATGATCTGCGCTTGCTATCTATGGCATGAATCACCGCGGCTGGAAGTAATATGGATGACATGTAGTGGGTAGGTAGACTGTCCAGGACCGAGGCTAGAAGGACCAGGCGTCCTCCTGTGGAAAGGAGGGTTGCTCGCCACCCTGCTAGATAGTGGTCAATGCTGTCGATAATAGGCTGGAAGGCCGTGAGCGGTATTTTTTTTGTCCGAGAGAGGGAGGCCAAGATAGGTCTGGGGGAAGGATGATGCCGTAGTTTGCAGCGTTGCCGCGATATCCGAGGAAGTGCTCGCATCAACGTGTATGGGGACAAAAGTTGTTTTGGAGAAGTTGATTTGTAGCCCCGTGGCAAGAGCGAAGTCGTCCAAGATTCGTTTAAGGTTTGCAGCAGCTTCCTTAGAAGCCTTGGCAATAATGAGTGTGTCATCGGCGTATTGAAGGACGGGGCATGTTAACTGGTCGTTGATTGGGTGCGCGAGCAGGCCGAGATGGCAAGCCTGAATGATCATTCGTTGCAGGACGTCTGCCACAATGATAAAGAGGTAAGGGGAGATAGGGTCCCCTTGTCTAAGGCCCCGTTTACATTGTATCCAGGGTCCAGGGACACCGTTGAGGAGAACATCGGTCATGCCCGACTTAAGTAGCAGGTTAACCCAATTTGTGAAGCGATGTGGGAAGCCCCTAACATGAAGGATGGTGAGAAGGGACTCCCAGCTGATAGAGTCAAATGCCTTCCTGAAGTCTAACTTTAGGACCATCGCCGGCGCTTTTCTCTTATGGCAGCAGTGTAGAATATCAGTGGCGTACAAAAAAATTTCAGCAATGCCGCGTCCCGGGATGAAGCCCGTTTGGTTACTGTCAACGAGATCCTTGATGGATTCCTGAAGCCTGTTGGTAAGAAGGCGCGCTATGGCCTTGATAGGGCAATTTTGAAGAGCGATTGGGCGGAACGCGTCTACGGTCCTGGGGGCAGTTCCTTTAGGAAGGAGAATCATGTAAGAGCGGTTAATGGCTTGGAGGTCAAGGGTGTTGTTATAGAAGTGGTGGAAGAGGGATATGATGGTCGGTCTGGTTAGACTCCAGAACGTTCGGTAAAAGGCCGGTCCAAACCCATCCGGGCCCGGGCTGGCCTGTGCGTTCATTTGAAGGAACGCGCTGGAAATTTCATTATGCGAGAACGGTAGGTCCAGGTGGGAAAGAGGGGCGTGGGTCGGAGGGTAAAGGCTGTGCAGGCTAAAGTTCCAGTGGGTAGGAGTCGCTTCCCCGAGAAGACCGTGGTAGAAGGAGGTTAGGATCTTTGTCTTAAGAGCGTGGTCAGCGATAGTATTTCCGTTGTGCTCAAGGGATTCAATCTTGTTGCGACGGAGTCTTTGCGAGGCACAGGCATGGAAGTATTTGGAATTTTCGTCTCCATCAATGGCGAACTTAATTTTGGAGCGGGCCTTCCAATATTTTACTCGAAGACATGACAAAGGTCGAGTAGTATTTTTGAGTACATGACAAAGGCAAAAAACGGACATTGTTATTATGTTATTCCACCGTTTACTGGCTTGTTCTTGAAGAAGTGTTGGGAGATATAAAAAATGATATTATGAGGGTGATCAATACCTTTGGAAACCTCCACGCTGAGAAATTTCATTGCTTAATGATGGTGCAGAGCTTGCACTCGTTAGGAAACCCCAAGAGGAAGGTATGAAGAGCACAACAGAAAATTTCGCTTAGAAAGAAACTAAGGTTGAATCGACCAGTAGGAGAAAGAAATCACTTCCGAAGGTTGTCGTCAGTTCGTGTTGGCAGGGCACTCTATCGGTTCAGCAGCAACGTGGAATCTACACAACACAGTCAAATTACTTTGCTCCAACCAAGTAGTGAGGTTGTCAATCTCAACGATTTTGCTGAAAACAAATGATTAGACGTATAGTGTGGAAAACAATAGTTGTTTGCAGTAATGAAAAGAGAACAATGATGGCAGTGAATAAAATAATAATTGAACTAGGAAAACAGTGGTTGCAGTGGTTGTATTATCAGTGTAAAGAAATTGACCGGGGTTCACAGTTTACTAGTGGCGTCTCTCCATAAAAGATAGATAGCATGTTGGGTAAACAAATTACAGCTGGTCAATTGACAGATATAAAGGCTGCACCGTAGTGCATATACATGACATGATTATTACTATGTGATTCATGCGGGCATTACAACAAGATTCATAGGCCGTTATCCAACTGCATCTATTATTAATAACCCACCCTCAGAGCGTCATCAAATCAAACCTGAGGTATTAAGTTGCAAGCAACATATAATTGCATTAAGCAAAGTGTGTAATATAACCAATGTAAACATTGTTGTTTTCTACCTAATGGAAAAATCACATCGCCACCCCGTTACGTTTCTGTCACTCGAGCGTGAGTGAAAGAGAGGAATGAACCCACTATCTAGCATAAATACCCGCTCTTGGAGTTACAAGCATCAACTTGGACAGAGAATCTACTAGTAACAGAGAGCATGCAAGATCATAAATAACATCAACATGATAGAACATGATAGATTGATAATCATTGGACATAGCATTCAATATTCGTCGGATCCCAGCAGACACAACATGTGGCATTACAATAAGATGATCTTGATCATGTTAGGAAACTCACAAGATCTAAACATGAGGCATCAAGATGAGAGAACAACCATCTAGATACTGCTATGGACCCGTAGTCCAAGGATGAACTACTCACGCATCACTCCGGAGGCGGGCATGGTGGTGTAGATCCCCCGGTGATGAATTCCCCTCCCGGCAGGGTGCCGGGGAGAGCTTCAAAACCCTCCCGAACTAGGATTGACGATGACGACGGCTCCAGAACGTTTTGGTGGAAAAGGCTCGGGTATTTAGGGTTAACCCATGGAGGAGCTTAAATAGGCGAGAAAGCAACGTCGGTGGGTGGCCAGGGGGGCCACACCACAAGCTGGCGTGGCCAGGGGAGGAGGGAGCCGTCCTATGGTGTGGGGCCTCTAGGGCCCCCTTCGGGTCCCCTCCGGACTCCGTGTACGTGACAAGTTTCTAAGACTCTAGGATTTTGTTTCTTCCAATTTGGAGAATATTTCCAGAATAACTTTTTCTGAAACCAAAAACAGCAGAAAACAAGAACAGGCTCTGTGGCATCTTGTCAATAGGTTAGTCCCATAAAATCCATAAAAATGACATAAAGTGTATAGGAAACATGTATCATATGGCATGAAAACAACATGGAACATCATAAATTGTGGATACGTTTGATACGTATCAAGCATCCCCAAGCTTAGTTCCTTCTCATCCCCGAGTAGGTAAAACGCTAAAATAAATAATTTCTGAGGTGACATACTACCAACATAAACTTTATCATCATAGTAATGTAAAGCATGTAAACTAGGATCAAATGAATAAAGGCGGTGGTTTATAGTTGATATCAATAGACTAATGTTTAAACCATTAGGAAGAACAAAGAAAAACTTTTCAATGAATCAATGCTAAAATAGAATCAACTGTGCAAAGTATATTAAAGATGATTTAACCTTCAAGAACAACAATATAATCATACTATGCATCAAACTCTCACAACAACTCCTGTTAGAATCAAGTCAAGTGACAACAATATGCACATAGGAAGATGATTAAACTATTTGTACACTCAAAACAAGCAAGTGTTCTGTATTGGTCCCTGACACCATGATGTTATGGCTAATAGAAAATTATGGGGGCTTGGAATCTCATTGGAAGAAAGTCCCACACAACTGAAATTGATCATTAGACAAGAGGAAGTCTTATAATCCAAGTTATGCAACGACAACAGATGCACATAGAGCTATAAGTGTATGAAAGCTCTCCAATGGAACTAGTAGGGGTGCATCCAACTTGCTTGCTCACGAAGAGCTAGATCAGTTTTGAGGAGGCTCATCATTGGAATATACAAGCCAAGTTCTATAATGTAAAGTTCCTCACATAGTTATGCAAGTCATAATATGAAAAATCTCTCCAAACTGAAGTATTGGTGCTAAATAATCACAAGTGTGGAATAAATGTTAGTAATGCTGCCCCCTCTTTCTTTATTATCTCTCTTTGGCACTCTCGTTTTTCTTTCTTTTTTGGGATTTTCTTTTTTTATTTCTTTATTTTTATATATAACCTCACCGGTAGGGGCAACACTCTATTTTACAATGAATGATCACACTTTTAGTACTCATAACTCAAAATGAAATATCTCTGATGTATAAAACTGAATGCTCCTGCCAGTGTAGCAGTATGCAAAATAACAATGAAACACACCATCAAGTCACATAATGAAGATGGATGATGTATGGCAATATATCTCGGAATGGCTATGAAAATGCCATGATAGGTAGGTATGGTGGCTATTTTGAGGAACATATTTGGGTTTATTTGTAGAAGAACAAAGTCCTACCACAGGGTTTGGATGCACTGCTGAAGTTTGCACCAACTCTCAATGTGAGAATGAGCAATGCACAATACCGAAGAGGCTAACAAATATGGATGGTGGAAGTGCCAGGAAACCGCAACTTAGAACTCCCAAGTTGAAATATTACAACTAGAAATATGATCTTAAAAGGCATAATGAAAATCAGTCCAAGATGGTCCATGGCAGTGACAAGTCACTATTGGCTACCCCGACCGTTGTGCATAACAAAAAGCCATTACGATTACTATTAGCAAAGTAAGTGATGCTTGCGTGTTGGGAACCCCAAGAGGAGGGTATGATGAGCAAAGCGGTAGGAATTTCCCTCAGTTAAGAACCAAGATTATCAATCCAGTAGGAGAAGAGGATCTTCGGAAGGTTGATGCCACTAACGGTGGTGATGGCGCCTCACCGGTGTCAGCAACAACGCGGAACCTTCACACAACACAACCAAAATACTTTGTCCCAACGGTACAGTGAGGTTGTAAATCTCACTGGTCTTGCCGAAAACAAAGATTAGACGTATAGTGTGGAAAATGGTGTATGCTTGCAGTAAGTAAAGAAAGCAGGAAATTGTAGTGGTTTGTTTAACAATGTAAGAAAATGGACCAGGGTTCATAGGTTCACTAGTGGTGTATTTCCATAAAATATAGCATGCTGGGTGAACAAATTACAGCTGGGCAATTAACAAATAGAGGTTGCACCGTAGTGCACATTCATGACATGATGACTACTATGATATTTAGTGCGGGCATTACAACAATATACATAGACCGTAATCCAACTGCATCTATGACTAATAATCCACCCTAAGGTTATCATCCGACCCCCCCTTAGGTATTAAGTTGCAAGCAACATATAATCGCATTAAGCAATGTGTTTAATGTAAGCAATGATTGTACACGCGGGCACTCACACCGCTGTTTTGTTCGTAGTGGCAACAACACATCCTCCCCCGTTACGTTTCTGTCACTCGAGCACAGGCGAAAAGGAGGCATGAACCCACTATCGAGCATAAATACTTCTTCTTGGAGTCACTATCAACTACTTGGAAAGAGCAACCACTAGCAACAGAAAGCATGCAAGATCACAAATAACATATGCAATAAAGATTATAATCAACTTGGCATAAGTTTAATATTCATCGGATCCCAGCAAACACAACACATATAATTACAAAAGAACAATCTCGATCATGTTAGGCAGCTCACAAGATCTAAACATTGAGGCATATGAGGAGAAGACAACCATCTAGCTACTGCTATGGACCCGTAGTCCAAGGATGAACTACTCACGCATCACTCCGGAGGCAGGCATGGTGATGAAGAGGACTCCGGTGATGATCTCCTCTCTGGCAGGGTGCCGGGAGACAGCTTCAGAACCCCCCCGATCTAGGGTTGACGACGACAGCGGCTGCGGAACCTTTCAGGGATATTTGATCAGGTGCCTAGGGTTTTCCTTTGGAGGGGAATATATAGGCGAAAGGGCAAAGGCAGTCGAGTCCTGGGGGCCCCAC
This sequence comes from Alopecurus myosuroides, assembly GCA_028641055.1. Classification (NCBI taxonomy): domain Eukaryota; kingdom Viridiplantae; phylum Streptophyta; class Magnoliopsida; order Poales; family Poaceae; genus Alopecurus; species Alopecurus myosuroides. The sequence goes on from CM054060.1 coordinate 48,614,855, forward strand.
ACCACCCCCTGGCGCGGCCAAGGGGGGTGCCACCCCCATGGTGTGGGCCCCCCTTGTGCCCATCTTCGACTCCCCTTCGGTCTTCTGGATGCTTCCAGGGAAAATAGGAACTAAGGGATTTGTGGGGTCCAATTCCGAGAATATTTATAGAACATTTTTTCTAAAATAAAAAACAACAGAAAACATGGAACTGGCACTTGGCATATTGTTAATAGGTTAGTCCCGGAAAACGTGTAAAAATGCTATAAAGAAGGGAGAAAACATGTAGCAATTGGGATAATATCATCATGGAGCATCAGAAATTATAGATACGTTGGAGACGTATCAAATATACCCAAGCTTAGTTCCTACTCTTCCTTGAGTAGATAAACGATAAAACACAATAATTTCTAAGGTGACATGATACTAACATAAACTTGATCATTATAATGTAAAAGCATATATAAGCTGAGATCATAGAACTTTAAACACGAACATGATAAATAGAACTTTAGTAATAAAGCATGGAATCACTTTGCATCATGAAGAGTATCTCAAATAAAAGATCATGAGTAATAATGCATTGAAAGTTATACGTTTGTTTCAGGTATAGAGAAAGCATGGCAATGTGGTATTTCGCAAGTCCTTAAGAGTGGGACAAAACATAAATGCAATGACACCTTCAAAGTGCACGTGGAAGAGTAGAACAATTAGTTAGAGAACAAACAATGACACTTTATGAATCAACTAATGATTTTTATGGGACAAGTGCACATAAAACTCAGAATAGCAAAAATGCTCTCTCAACTGTGCATAAAGTTAGAAGATGGAGACTCAACATAAAAGTAAAAGAAAGGCCCTTCGCGGAGGGAAGCAGGGATCACTCATGTGCTAGAGCTTTTTATTTTATGAAACAGAGGTATTAAAAGTTTGACACTATTCCCATCCATCTTTCACAAACCATGGCTAACCGAATCCTTCGGTGCCTGCCAACAATCACATACCATGGAGGAGTGTCTATATTTTAGGAGAGGTGTATGCTAATGTCAACGAATGGTAAACAGAAAATACAGTACGTCACAAGCCAAATGGATTCACAAGAGCGGCTCCCGTATGAAGGACGCATCTGGTTAGAAGGTCATCCCTCTTTCTCTTTTGTTTACACAATTATGCTTTGACTGATAAATCAGGGGCACAAATAGTGAAGAGAATTTGTTTGCATTAATTTGGGGCTGGGCACCCCGCTGCCAGCTCTTCTATCATTTGGATAAGCAGATGAAGCCACTAGTCCAGGGTGTGAAATCCAATCAACAAGTGAGATACAGATTCTCTATTGACGTCCTCATGAGCAAAAAGAAGAACACAAAACATGAGTAATTTACTTGGAGTGGCAGTTAAATACCACATGTAGGTATGGTGGACACAATGGGAAAACTTTGGTTTTAGGGAGTTGGATGCACGAGTAGAGCTCATACTCAGTACAGGTGGAGGCTAGCAAAAGACTGGGAGCGACAAATCAAGAGAGCATAAGAGCCATAATCATGCATAGCGACATAAACATCATTAAACAAAGCATAAGTGGAAAAACAAGTTCAAAACCTAAGTGTTCATGGAGGCTATTCATGACTGGTTCATAGTCATAAACATGGTGTGAGCATGCGCCAAGTCAACCAAATAAAACATTCAAAGGAGAATACCACAAATTTATGCTTTAATATGACAAGAACAACTCACGATTCTTCCAATGGCATATTAAACCCTCTCAGCTATTTGAGGATATTCATGCTACTTAATAACCACAAGGCTTTAAAACTAAAATAACATTTAGCATGGCATGAAAAAGTTCTAGCCACAGTCTATACAAGCTTCTACGTGTACCGTTATAAATCCTACCTCAAGCAGCAATTTCTTTTCCCAACAAGCACCATACAAGATATGTTTTAACAAAAATAATCTAAATGATACAGTAAGAAAACATGAGAGTACTCACATAACACTACTAAAACTAACAACTCTGAAAAGAGATGTATGCAAAACAGAAGCTAAATAAATGTAGCAGTCAGACAAAGATTAAGAATACAAAGTATTCCCATGAAAAAGCGGAGCGTGTCACTCTCCAATAAAAGAATTCTGGGGTCCAACCAAGCTTATTGCAAAAATAAAAACAAACTGAAAGCAAAAAATAAAAGACGCTCCAAGTAAAGCACATAAGATGTGATCGAATAAAAATATAGTTTTACTAGAAGTGACCTGATAATTTGTCGATGAAGAAGGGGATGCCTTGCGAATCCCCAAGCTTAGACGCTTGAGTCTTCTCGGAATTTGCTAGGATGTAACACCCGGGCATCCCCAAGCTTAGGCTCTTCACTCTTCTTGATCACGTCATATCATCCTCTTCTCTTGACCCTTGAAAACTTTCTTCACACCAAACTTCTCATAATCTTCATTAGCAACGTTAGTGCAATCAAAATAATAAATTCACATGGTTCAGTTTCAATACAAGCCTTGTCGTGGGATAATCACGGCAGATGTTACCTGGGGTAACTGATCTTGGGGCAAGACGACACATGCGTTTGGGAGAGGGTTTAGCTCAGGGAAAAACATGATGCAATTCGATCTGGTAGCCGGCAATCAAAGTCGCCGAGTCTCCGATCTTGATATAATAGCACAACTCTGGGATTACACTCGATGCTCGATATCACACGATATTGCTAGGGTTTCTTAGATCTCTATCTAAAACTAGACTTGGGGGGTCGGTTTATAAGCACCCGTACCCCTTGGCTTATTCCCCAAGGCGCACCCTGGTTCCTACCCGGATACGGTACACAAACCCTAACTTTCCTTTACAACAACCCACAACCCGGGTCACCGGGCCTACAAACTCGGGCCTTCACAGGTTTCCTTATCCTTAGCCGGATCCTGCGCAGCGTCCTTTGGGCCGGGTTATTCCTTGGCGTATGGCCTACCGGGTTATCATCCCCCCGTCAGTAGTCCCCAGAATAGCCTGGGCTTCATGGATCCTCCTTGAAGCGCTTGCTATTCCCTGCAAAGATATCAAACATACGGGCATATAGAGGCCGGGTTAAGATGTTTTGATATTCAGCCAGGCCTCACTCCACGGTGGCCATACAATAACCCGGGTTTTTCCTCCGAACACTTTGGCTCAAATTTCCAGGTCCAAATCATAATAAAAATGCCAGGATCCCATGCTCGATAATCAATCCTGATATCCCGGGGTTAACCTCCTTCTTTCTTTTATCCAGATGCCCTGCTCAATATTTGGCGCATATCTCGCAAAATCCACGTGAACAACCGTCACCCCACGATTTCCGGCTTCTGGCCATCGGGATAAGCTCACCCTTACTCTATAAATAACACTCAGAGGGTAACCCTAAATTCGTCACCACGCCTCAACTTCCCCTTTCTCACCTTGCTCCTTGCTTCCTCGCAGCACCGCCGCCAGAGGCTCGCACACACCATCAAAGCGAAATTGCTTCCAGCCGCGCTCGCCCTCAAGCCGTCCCGCGCCGCCGCCAAGTTCCGCCATCACACCTTCATTCCTCTCGCCAAGAATCATGAAGGGTCATTCGAGCCACGCCGCCCAACACCGTCGCTTCCACACCTCAATCTCTTCAGTAAGCCTCTTATATCTGCCTAATTTATCCTTGCAATTTTTCCAATTTCAACCAGGATCGGATCTAGGTCAACCCGTGAACCATTCTTCTGATTACATCAAATTAGATCGATTCGACATCCACCAACTCTTTTAACCACCTGCTATATAGTCGCAACTCATCCCCTACCAATATTAACCATCAAAACTCCTGTAGGATTGCTCGCAAACTTTCCCATCTAGATCCGTCCCTCCTCGATTTTCCGCTCTCTGCATTAACACCCGGAAAATCCTCTTTTTCCAGCTACTTTACTTGCAATAGATACATGGGCAACCACCCATCGACCCCAAATGCTTTTCCACACGTAAGTGACCTATAATTTCCACAGTTGCACTCAACACCCGGATACTTTGTAATTTCCGCTCCATAGCATGATACCCGGATAATTCTCAGCTTCATACTTTCTTGACACCTTACACTCGGATACTTCAACACTCCCCGGTCTTATTTCATACGCCTCTTTTTCTTGTGCTTTGCAGGTTGATCCCATGGCTCCCAAACGACAAGGAAAACAACCGACTCAGGCGAGAAATACCCAAACCATATCCGCCAACTGGGGACGATCCACAACTACGAAAGCCAAGTTGGAGGAGCTAGCCGAATTAGGAACTCTCCCTTCTCAGAAGGACATTCACTGGAGGGCGCCGGGCAACGAGACCCGGCCCACACCCACAGAAAGCGAGGTAATCTGCTTCGTAGAGCACGTGACCCGGGGATTCCGTCCTCCGGGTCACCCTTTCTTTAGGGAGGTCTTAGATCACTATGGACTCCGAATGTTCGACATAGGGCCTAACTCTATGTTGAACATCACCCACTTCATCGTTCTCTCTGAGTCGTACTTGTGCATGCCGCCGAGTTTAACTCTCTTCGTTGAGTTATTCCAATGCAAGCCGTGCCGCGAGAGCGGCGACGGAGCGCTCCTAACCTGTGGCGGGGTATCCATCCAGCGCCGCAGGAATTCTCTGATGCCAACCCTCAACCTACACTCCCACGTCAAACACTGGCAACTGTCCTTCTTTTATTGCCGCGATACCTCCCCTGACAGTGAAAAGAAGCTGCCGGGTTACTCAGAGACTCCCCTCGAGCCCTCCGAGTCTTTCAGTGCCTTTGCATCAGATTCGGACAGGGAGACAATCCTTCCCTTGCTAACCAAGATAGCCATTCTCTCAGCCCAAGGCCTCCTCGGGCTCAATTTAATAAAAACATGGGTTGATTTCCGGATCCAACCCAACTCCGTTCGCACCAAACTGATGTGCGAGTACTCGGGGCACACCACAGATACGCTCCGATACTCCACCAAAAGCTTTGCAGCCGGCGATACTAACAAGACCATCAAGGGCTTCTTAACGGAGAAGCTGGAGGTGATAAAGGGCATCACCGGGTTACCCCCGTTTACTCGGGACAACCCGGCTCCAGCGGTAATACCTGATATCCATAACTTACTTCCGCATCTTGACTCGATACAGCTTCTAACCCTTAGCCTCATTCCTTTGTCTTAGGCTGATGACCCTTTCTGGAGAGTTGAACCCTTCCCCCCTTCCAGAGACCCGGAAGACGAGGACGAGCCGGCTAATGGTAGTGAAGGTATTTGCACAGGATCTGTATATCTTTACTTGTATTACTTCCCTTTCGTTTATCTTTTCTCCAACTAACACACACCCGATTCGCAGGACTGGAGGACGAAGGTGAGGCCAACGAGGATGACCCGGAGGCAACTGAATCAGACCAAGAAACAACAGTCGGAGCCAAAAGGAAAGCCAGAGGAGCCGTGTCCAAGGTTCCTTTTTCCTCGTTATCCTCTGAACCTTACTCCTTTGACGCCATGCGACGACTTAACCATCAATTATCAAATTCGTCGTGCTTGAAGGACTCCTCCCCAGCCAAACGCAGAGTAACTCGGAGTTCCCCGGGTGAAGATCCCCTTAACCCGGGCATCTCTATTTCCTCGGTTCCTCGTGGCGGCGCTCCTCCGCCTCGTCCTTCCGACTCTCCTCAACGCCACCCTTCTCCTAACCATCCACGTGCCGGGCAATTCCGGGTCCCGTTGGTAGTTCCTGTGGCGACCTCATCTGCTTCCAGCGGCGAGCTCCCGCCTGATTACACCGTGAACGCCGGGTAAGTTTATGCTACATGATTTCCTTTTATGCTTAACAAGTTTCCACCCAAGCCACCATCATCACTAATAACCGCTTTTCCTCATCTTTCTTTTAGCGCTCAAGCCGTCGTCAGTGACCCGGAAAATATAGAAGCAGATAACCATCAGGCGGAGAAACCGACTGACAATGCAGACGCCGCGACTGGCGATGATACAGCGAATAACCAGGAACAAGGCCCTCTGAACAATCCACTTCCCCGAGCTGCCGGATCTCCTTCCTCATCGGAACTAGTAGACGAGGAGATCGAAGTTCTAGATACAAGGATAAGTTCTCCCAACCCGGCCACCCAAACTGTCCGGGTCTCAACTCCAAGGGCGGGGAGAGCCCCCCCACCAAACGACCAAGCTGCCGGCTCTTCCGGTGCTCGATCCGAAGAACTGACCTTTACCCAGATGCTAGAAACCCTTCGCACTTTAAGGTCTAATGAAGAGAACATCTTGGGAGCTTTGATAGCCAAACACGAGGTAAATCCGACTAATATTGCTTATGCCTTTGTCCAGTCCCCAAGTTCCGAGTGAATTGGTTCATAATTTACTTGGGACTTTATTATACAAGCGACTGATAACTTACTCCTCTACCCAACTGATCCTTTGTTTGCATGCATGCAGGCTTTCGTAACTCAATCCGAGGAAAAACTGGCGGACGCCACCAAGCTCATCAAAAAGGAGGTAGCTTTACGTGAGGCAGCCGAGGCCGAGTCTAGGAGGAATAAGTTGATAATGATAAAATATAGGAAAAGGGCTCACCGAGCAGAAGATGACCTAACAAGCCTTTCCGTCCAAATATCGGACACATATCGTGCTTTACTTGGTACGTTTCCTCCTCCGGTTTATCTTTTTGATAGATAGCAACAGTTTCCCGACTTATGTCTCCATTTCCTCAGGCCCGGACGAAACCATGCCGGAAGAGGATGACATGGCCAAGCTGGAAACCATGAATAGCGTTATCCGGCAATTATGTGCCGGAACCAGATGGATCCTTGATGAGTTGCGGTGGCCGGGCAGAGGACATGTTGATCTGAAGAAGATGTTGGACGCCTTATCCACTGTTCCCGAGTGGATTCGGCACTGGAAGCGCTCGTCTTGCCGGGTTGGAGTGACCCGGGGGCTTGCACTTGCCAAAGCTTATCTCCCCAAGCTCGAGCTAGCGAGGATTATGGGCGGCTTCCCAGAGTTCAAGCTTGACGGATCCAAGTTTTCGGTAAAGGATTTTCAGGCCGTCCAGAAGGAGGTCCGTTACCCGGCCAGCGTAATTGCTGATGAACTGGACGTTAATATACTTGTTCCAGCATATGATTCTGCCGGTAAAGTAATTAAGTCGGATCTTCCTGAGCCGTATGACATGCTGGCTCGGTGGAAGGAGGAAGCTGCTGCGATAAGGGCGGAGGCTGCCAAGAAGCAAGCTGAAGCCGGCTCTGCTCCTGCTACCTCAACACCAGTCGTTCCGCCCCCTGCAGGGGCTGGTACCGCTGATCCGGGTGCTGCTGCTACCACCAATGATGGCAAGGGTAAGGCCAAGATGAACGCCGAGTGATATATGGTTTCTAATGCCTCTTCTTAAGCGCCAGTCGGTCAACATACTTTTTGAAACAGTTATATTTTGGGTGGTGCACCTGTGCACCTTTGATATTTTTTCACCAGGACTTTGTAATGCACGCTAAGGCCTTGATATACTCGATGCCTGTTCCGGCCTTTTTAAGTTTATCCATTATTAAGCTCATCTGTTCTCGATATCTGGTTTTACTTATTGTTCCTTTTGTGAAAACTCAATTTCCGGGTTTCATGGGTATTGACAAGCGGATTTTGCTTCGAAGTCCCCAAGTCCCCAAGACCCGGATATTTGGGTTTTTGCAATTATACAAGTAAGCCACTTTTTCTCTTTTCAAGATTTCAAGCCACCGGGCCCGGATCGCCGAGTCTAGGACACTTGATCTTTGAAAAGGGAACAAACTGCCTACTGCTAATTTCACAAAGATCCCTGAGTTGTTTCACATAGGTTTTGAAGTTATGCTTAATAGTCGTTGAGTTTCCAGCTATTCAGCCTTGTACTCTGCATAACTTGTGGTTTAGATGACCCTTTTGACTATCTTGTACTGTAAGCCGGCTTTCGCGTGGATACCATGTTGTTACATCCATACGAAGACGCAGCCAGCCAATCCCCGTCGGGTTTCATGACTAACTGCCATCGTAAGCGAACAAATCATGCCACCTTAATGCGAGTCACATCGAGCTTAAGTAAGAATAGCCAAGAAATTTGGACTTCTTTGTCCGGTTATAAGATTGTAGCCGTACTCGTTTGCAAGTAATCGGCCCTTATAACTCATAGGCATCATGGCCGGGTCTTTGAGTTTGTAACTGCGCTATTCAAGCGACCAGCCCCCAAGACCTAGATATACGCATCGTACTGAGAGTACATAACCTGATAACAACCATCTCTTTTCTTGATAACCATCTCTTTACTTGATATGAAAAATCTAGGTCAGCAAGCCGCCTCATTGAAAACCCGTCCAGTCCCCAAAGGTACCCTGGATAGGAAAAGAGTACGTCTGAAAACCTGCTGCCTATTACATCGTGCAATTCCACTTGCCAATATAGTCTTTACTAAGTATAATATGGACGTAGCTGAGCCACGTTCCATGGTCTATCTCTTTCTTGCATAGATGAAGTGGTGTGTGCGGTGTCGTTGACTGTAGCCGACTCTTCCCTTGCATCTATCAAGTAATATGATCCGTTATGCAGATTCCGGCTTATGATAAATGGTCCTTCCCATGGTGGTGCTAATTTGTGTTTTCCTTCGTTTGACTGTACCAGGCGCAGAACCAAGTCTCCTTCCTGGAATACCCGGGTTTTCACGCGCCGGCTATGATACCTCCGTAGATCTTGCTGATATATGGCTGATCTTTCCAGGGCTTGTTCTCTTTGCTCTTCTAACATATCTACGGCGTCCTGCCGGGTTTTTTCGTTCTCTACTTCGACGTAAGCTGATACTCGCGGTGAATCGTGAATAATGTCACTCGGTAACACTGCTTCCGCACCATAGACCATGAAGAAGGGTGTCATCTGAGTGGATCTGTTAGGTGTAGTGTTGATACCCCAAACCACAGAAGGAAGTTCTTCGACCCATGCACCCGCAGCCCTGACACAGGGAACTCGCAATCGTGGTTTTAATCCGCGAAGCAATTCTTGGTTTGCCCTCTCCACTTGTCCATTGGCCTGCGGATGAGCCACCGATGCAACATCGAGCCGGATTCCATTGTTGCCACAGAACTTCTCCATCTCACCAAGGGACATGTTGGTTCCATTGTCGGTAATTATGCTGTGGGGATACCCGAACCGGTAGATAATCCTTTTCAGGAACTTGACTGCTGTAGCTGCTTCGCAATTAGTAACTGGCATAACCTCAACCCACTTGGTAAACTTATCAATAGCCACCAAAAGATGTGTCTTCTTGCATGGTGACATGTGAAAGGGGTCAACCATGTCCATACCCCAGACAGCAAACGGCCAAGTTAACGGGATAGTCCGCAACTCCATAGCCGGCACATGGGTTTGGCGAGCGTACCTTTGACATCCGTCACACCTTGCTACCAATCGTTCCGCATCCGCTAGGGCCGTGAGCCAGAAAAACCCGTGTCGATAAGCTTTAGCCACAAGAGACCTTGTGGACGCATGATGTCCACAGTCCCCTTCATGGATTTCCTTGAGAATCTGTCTGCCTTCTTCCGGCGCTACGCAGCGCAAAAAGACTCCTGCTGCACTTCTCTTGTACAATTCCCCATTGATGATAGAATATCCCTTTGCTCTCCTCAAAATTTGCCTTGCTAATACCTCCTGTTGTGGTAACTCGCCTCGTGATAGGTAGGCCAAAAACGGTTCTGTCCACTCGGGAATAGTACGTACAGTGGCCACGAGTCCTGAATCCGGGTCTTGATTTGCCAATTCCTCCTCTGACTCGATTTTAACTGATGGTCGCCATAATTCGTCCAGGAAAACGTTAGGCGGAACCGGCTCTCTGCGCGAGCCGAGTCTGGCGAGGGCGTCGGCTGCCTCATTCTTTCTTCTATCTATATGCTCCACCTCATACCCGGAAAAATATCCTGCAACCCTATCAACTTCCCTGCGGTATGCTGCCATAGTTGCGTCCTTTCTATCCCACGTTCCTGACACCTGCTGTACCACAAGGTCCGAATCTCCGAAGCATCGTATCCTCTTGATGTTCATCTCTTTGGCTACCTTTAAGCCATGCAATAGGGCCTCATACTCGGCCACGTTGTTGGAACAGTCGAAGTGAATTTGTAGTACGTAACTCAATTTGTCTCCTTTGGGTGATGTTAGCACCACCCCAGCTCCTGATCCCTCGTACTGCTTTGATCCATCGAAGTGCATGATCCATGACTCGGAATTTGGAACCATTGTAGTCATGCCTGTATGTGTCCAGTCGTTAACGAAATCAATTAAAGCTTGAGATTTGATTGCTGACCTGGGTTCGTAGTTGATGTGATAATCCCCCATCTCTATCGCCCATTTGGCTATTCTTCCCGTCGCGTCCGAGTTTCTGATGATATCCGACATTGGTATTGAACTAACCACTGTTATGGGATGTTCTTGGAAATACGGCTTCAGCTTCCGGCTGGCCATAAAGACCCCGAACACCAACTTTTGCCAATGTGGATAGCGCTGCTTTGCTTCTGATAATACCTCGCTGACGTAATAAACCGGCCTCTGAACCGGGTATCCTTTCCCATCCTCTTTGCGTTCCACAACAACTACTGCGCTGACGGCTCGGGGGCCAGCTGCCACATGTAGTAACATAGGCTCTTTAGGACCCGGCGCCGCTAGTACTGGTGCTTCAGATAACTGCTTCTTTAGTGCCTCAAATGCCTCGTCCGCCTCTTGATCCCACACGAACTTATCTGATTTCCGCAAGAGCCTGTACAAGGGTATTGCTTTTTCTCCGAGTCTGGATATGAATCGGCTCAAGGCTGCTATGCAGCCCGTGAGCTTTTGAACATGCTTCAAATTTTCCGGTTTTTTCAGACTCTGGATGGCCTTGATTTTATCCGGGTTTGCCTCGATTCCTCTCTCGGAAACTATGAAGCCGAGTAATTTCCCAGCTGGAACTCCAAACACGCACTTTGTCGGGTTAAGCTTCATCTGGTACCTCCTCAAGTTTTTGAACGTCTCCTTTAGATCATCGATAAATGTCTCCGCCTTCCTGGTCTTGATGACCACATCATCCACATAGGCATGGACGTTACGTCCGATTTGGTCCTCAAAGCACTTTTGAATACACCGTTGGTAAGTTGCGCCAGCGTTCTTCAACCCAAACGTCATAGTTTTATAACAAAAGGCCCCAAAAGGTGTTATGAATGATGTTTTCTCCCAATCCTCCCTTTTGAGCTTAATCTGATGATACCCGGAATATGCGTCCAGGAAGCATAACAGATCGCTTCCAGCTACTGCGTCTATAATCTGATCTATCCTTGGTAGCGCGAACGGATCCTTTGGGCAATGTTTGTTGAGACTCGTAAAATCAATGCACATCCTCCACTCATTGGTCTTTTTCATCACTAGAACCGGGTTCGCCAACCAATCCGGGTGAAATACTTCCATGATAAAGCCGGCTGCCAATAGCCGAGCGATCTCTTCGCCTATAGCCTTCCTTCTTTCCTCATTCATTTTCCTCAAACCTTGCTTCACGGGCCTGGACTTGGGATCCACATGCAAACTGTGCTCAGCCAGTTCTGTAGGGATACCCGGCATGTCGCTAGGTGTCCAGGCAAACACATCTGCATTCGAACGAATAAACTCCACGAGCGCTTCCTCCTGCTCTTTTCCCAAGTTAGACCCTATGGTAAACTGCTTAGTGGAATCCCCTTCGACAAAATCTATCTTCTTGGTGTCTTGCGCTGCCTTGAATTTTGCTCTCTCATCCTCGGTATTCGGCTTTTTCAAGGCTGTTCTATCGTCCGGATTTACTTGAGACCGGTAATATTCGAGTTCTTCCTTTCTGCATGCTTGCTCGGCCATAACCGAATCTCCTTCGTCGCACTCGGCCGCTATATCCCGGTTCCCATGTATAGTGATGGTCCGTTTAGGACCCGGGATTTTCAGCTGCAAATACACGTAGCACGGCCTAGTCATGAATTGGGCGTAAGCCGGCCTCCCAAACAGCGCGTGGTAAGGACTGCGCAATTTGACCACCTCGAACGTGAGCCACTCAACTCGATAATTATCCGTCGATTCTCCAAAAGCAACTTCCAAGGTGATCCTTCCCTCGGGGCTCGCCGAGTGACCTGGCACGATCCCATGAAAGATTGTCGAACTTTTTTGTAACTGAGACTCTTTGAGACTCATCCGTAAGAAGGTTTCCCAATAAAGGATGTTGATGCTGCTTCCACCGTCCATCAGGACCCTCTTCAATTCGTAACCATTAACCTGTGGAGCAACCACCAATGCCAAGACTCCTGGACGCTCTACTTTCTCCGGATGGTCTTTTCTACTCCACGTTACCTCTTGTTCCGCCCATCTGAGATATCCCGGCGCGGCCAACGAAACCGAGTTTGCCGCTTGCTTTAATGTCTCCTTGTTCCTGCTGGAAGTTCCTGTAGTATGCACATGATATTGTCCTTTTGAATTAGTCGTTCGTACCGTGCCGATGAAGATGTTGATCCGGCCGATCGTCACCATAGATCCGGACTCGAGGTGATCCGATTCTGGCCCCCAGCCGGAATCGTCCACCATCTTTTCTCCTTCGTGGTCGATGTAGATTTCGCCAATGACAAGATTCTCCATGCCCTTCCGAGCTTCTCCCGTGATGTAAACACCTTTGGACGCAGGCCCCACGGTGGGCGCCAACTGTCGTGGGATAATCACGGCAGATGTTACCTGGGGTAACTGATCTTGGGGCAAGACGACACAGGCATTTGGGAGAGGGTTTATCTTAGGGAAAAACATGATGCAATTCGATCTGGTAGCCGGCAATCAAAGTCGCCGAGTCTCCGATCTTGATATAATAGCACAACTCTGGGATTACACTCGATGCTCGATATCACACGATATTGCTAGGGTTTCTTAGATCTCTATCTAAAACTAGACTTGGGGGGTCGGTTTATAAGCACCCGTACCCCCTGGCTTATTCCCCAAGGCGCACCCTGGTTCCTACCCGGATACGGTACACAAACCCTAACTTTCCTTTGCAACAACCCACAACCCGGGTCACCGGGCCTACAAACTCGGGCCTTCACAGGTTTCCTTATCCTTAGCCGGATCCTGCGCAGCGTCCTTTGGGCCGGGTTATTCCTTGGCGTATGGCCTACCGGGTTATCATCCCCCCGTCAAGCCTAACATTCATAAACACATTAGCTACTGTCACAACTTATTTTAAAACTCTTTTTCTTAAAAGAACACCAAAAGAAAGAGATTAAGATGCAAATGCAATTATTGGCAAAAATCTGTCAAAACAGGACAACAGGCAAATATGATTTTTTTTCGAAAATCTTCTGTTGCTCAAATAAAAAAGTGTTCAACTAAGAAAAGTTGCGTATATAGCCCAGGATTAAGCAAAAAAAACTCAGGTAATTTTAAATTTTCTGTGATTTTATACGAATTTAACAGTGCACAGCAGAAATATGCTTCCTGCGCAAAAATCTGAAATATAGTCTCAACTTTCCACTATAGGCTCTACTTGGCTCAACAAAGATACAAAAGAAAAGATACATCGGTGTTTCTAAGGAAATAGAAAACACCCAGGTGCAAATCACACAGAAAGAAACGATGAAAAACGGGTTGAAAACAGAGAAATAAAACGGGTTGTCTCCCGGTAGCGCTTTTCTTTAACGCCTTTTAGCTAGGCATAGTAAGCAACTCAAGTATTTTCAAGTGAAGAAGCATCAGCATCATAACTTTCTCTAATAATAGAGTTAACAGGTAGCTTCATCCTATTTCTAGAAAAGTGTTCCATACCTTTCTTGAGTGGGAATTGATATTTAATACTCCCCACTTTCATATCAATAACAACACCAACAGTTCTAAGAAAAGGTCTTCCCAAAACAATAGGACAAGATGCATTGCATTCAATATTCATAACAACAAAATAAACAGGGACAAGGTTATGGTTAACCATAATAAGAACATCATCAATTCTACCAAGAGGTTTCTTCTTAGCATCAGCAAGATGAACATCCAAATAACAGTGTTCGAACGGTGGTTGATCAAGCATATCATAAAGCTTTTGAGGCATAACATAGACACTAGAAACAAGATCACACAAAGCATTGCACTCAAAATCATTTACTTTTATCTTAATGATGGGATCCCAACCATCATCTAACTTCCTAGGGATAGATGTTTCAAGTTTCAGCTTTTCTTCCCTAACTTTCATGAGAGCATTGGTAATATGTTTAGTAAAGGACATATTCATGGCACTAGCATTGGGACTTCTAGCAATATTTTGTAAAAACATAATAACTTTAGAGATATTACAATCATCAAAATCAAAATTATTATCATCAAAAGTAATGGGACCATTATCTCCCACATCTCTAAAAATTTCAGCACTTTTATTAGAAGCAATTTCAGCAATTTGAGGCAATTTAGCACGTTTCACCCTAGGGGTGGAGATTTTGGTAACACCAACTTATTCACCATTGATAGTAGGAGGTTTACTAGTACTTGGAGCTTCAGTTTTACTAGTGGTGGTGATAGTGCAAACTCTAGCAATATTATTCTTTCTAGCCAATTCATCTTCTCTTTCCCACCTAGGACGTAATTCATCCATCAACCTAAAGTTATTATCTATTCGAACTTGGATGGCATTCAAAGTTTTACTTTATTTAACATCTTGTGGAAAAACCCTAGCTATTGATGTCTATGCACGCTTCTATTCTTGTAGACAGTGTTGGGCCTCCAAGTGTAGAGGTTTGTAGAACAGCAACAAGTTTCCCTTGAGTGGATCACCCAAGGTTTATCGAACTCACAGAGGTAGAGGTCAAAGAAACCCCTCTCAAGAAACCCTTCAATCAAGATACAAGAAGTCTCTTGTGTCCCCAACACACCCAATATACTTGTCAGGTATATAGGTGCACTAGTTCGGCGAATAGATAGTGAAATGCGAGTAATATGGATGGTTATAAGTAATAATAGCAATCTGAAATAATATGGCAGCAAGCAAACATGTAGCATAACATGCGGAAAACAATGTTTCAATGCTTGGAAATAAGGCCTAGGGATCCTACTTTCACTAGTGGACACTCTCAACAATGATCACATAATTGAATAACTAAATATCTTCTCTTCACTATGCTACTCCAAACCACTCTCCGGTCGAATAACAACACCAATCCATGCGTAGGGCTTTAACAACACTCCTCAGAGTAAGAACTTTCCCAACCAAGTAACCCCCATGCTGTCACCATGGGACCCAGATTGTTCCACACAAACACCACAATTTCAGAGGGTTATCCAACACAAAATATAAATATAATGCTAAACCACACGGTGCACACACTGTCATCTTTACACCGTGATCAAAGCGTTTACGGAAATCTCATAAAAAATAACGACACTAATCATTGCGTAGGGCTGCAAAAAGCATTCCTTAAAGTAAGCATTCCCATGTCTAGTTAACCCCACGCTCTCACTATGAGCGCCCTAGATGGTACTAGACAAAGACCACAATTCATAGAGGAGACACACACGATGTGCACACTGTCACCTTCACACAGCGGGACAAGGTGACTCCAATGTTCATACTAATAATGCACTTGAGTAGCAAAAGATGAAGAGTAACATCTACGAATTCAAATAGATTACAAAGCTCATGATCACATATAGATCACACCAGGGGAGAGAGAGAGATGAACCACATAGCTACCGGTAGAGCCCTCAGCCTCGGGGGAGAACTACTCCCTCCTCATCATAAGAGACAACAACAGCGATGGAGATGGAGGTGGAGTCGATGGAGATGAATCCGGGGGAACTTCCCCGTCCCGACAGGGTGCCAGAACAGAGATATGTCCCCCGAAACTTGTCGGTGGCGGCGGCGGAGCTACGGATGTTTTTGTGGAAAAGGTCGATATTTTTAGGGTTTTCCCTCGGGGGAGTATAAATAGGCAAAATGGCGATGCCTGGGGGTTGCTAGGGGGCCCACACCACCAGGTGGCGCGGCCAGGGGGACTCGCGACACCCCATGGTGTGGCCACCCTATGGCCCCCCTCCGGGTCTCTTTGGAACTTCTGGATACTTCTGGGGAAAATAGGAACTTCGGGATTCGTGGGGTCCAATTCCGAGAATATTTCGAGAACAACTTTTCTGAAATAAAAAATTGCAGAAAACAGGGAACTGGCACTTAGCATCTTGTTAATAGGTTAGTCCCAGAAAACGTGTAAAAATGCTATAAAGAAGGGAGAAAACATGTAGCTATTGGCATAATATCATCATGGAGCATCAGAAATTATAGATACGTTGGAGATATATCAAGCATACCCAAGCTTAGTTCCTACTCGTCCTCGAGTAGGTAAACGATAAAACACAATAATTTCTGAGGTGACATGCTACGAACATAAACTTGATCGTTATAATGTAAACACATACGTAATCTGAGATCATTAACTTTAAACACAAACATGATAAATAGAACTTTAATAATAAAGCATAGCAATCACTTTGCGTCATGAGGAGTATCCGAAATAAAAGATCATGGATAATAATGCAAAGAAAGATATACGTTTGTTTCAAGTATAGAGAAATCATGGCAAAGTGGTATTTTGCTAGTCCTTGAGAGTGGGACAAAGCATAAATGCCAAGACAACTTCAAAGTTCATGAGGAAGACTAGAGCAAATAATTTGAGAACGAACAATAGCACATCATGAATCAATTATTGATGTTTATGGGACAAATGCACATAAAACTCGGAATGGCAAAAATGCTCTCTCAACTGTGCATAAAGTTAGAAGATGGAAACTCAAGATAAAAGTAAAAGAAAAGGCCCTTCGCGGAGGGAAGAGGTATTAAAATTTTGACACTCGTCCCATCCATCTTAAAAAATACATGGCTAACCGAATCCTCACGTGCCTGCCAACAATCACATACCATGGAGGAGTGTCTATATTTTAGGAGAGGTGTATGCTAATCAACGAATGGTAAACAAAAAATACAGTACGTCACAAGCCAACTGGATTCACAAGAGCGGCTCCCATATGAAGGACGCATCTGGGTAGAAGTTCATCCCTCTTTCTCTTTTTTTTACATATTATGCTTTGACTGATAAATCAGGGGCACAAATAGTGAAGAGAATTTGTTTGCATTAATTTGGGGTTGGGCACCCCGCTGCCAGCTCTTCTATCATTTGGATAAGCGGATGAAGCCACTAGTCCAGGGTGTGAAATCCAATCAACAAGTGAGATATTGTCCATTTACGTCCTCATGAGCAAAAACAGGAACACAAAACAAGAGTAATTTTGAAAGTTTTAAAGGTAGCACATGAGAAATTTACTTGGAGTGGCAGTGAAATACCACATGTAGGTAGGTATGGTGGACACAATGGGAAAACTTTGGTTTTTGGGAGTTGGATGCACGAGTAGAGCTCATACTCAGTACAAGTGGAGGCTAGCAAAAGACTGGGAGCAACAAATCAAGAGAGCATAAGAGCCATAATCATGCATAGCGACATAAACATCATTAATTAAAGCATAAGTAGTATCACAAGTTCAAAAACTAAATGGTCATGGAGGCTATCAGTGACTGGTTCATAGTCATAAAAGATGGTGTGAGCATGCACCAAGTTGACCAAATAAAACATTCAAAGGAGAATACCACAAATTTATGCTTTAATATGACAAGAACAACTCATGATTCTTTCAATGGAATATTAAACACTCTTAGATATTTGAGGCTATTCATACTACTAAATAACCCCAAGGCTTTAAAACTAAAATAACATCTTGCATGGCATGAAAAAGTTCTAGCCATAGTCTATCCAAGCTTCTACTTGCACCATTAAAAATTCTACTTCAAGCAACAATTTCATTTCCCAACAAGCACCATACAGACATGCTTTAACAAAAATACTCTACATGCTACATCAAGCCACCATGAGAGTACTCACATAACACTACTAAAACTAACAACTCTGCATAAGAGATGCATGAAAACAAAGGCTAAACACAACACTAACAAAAAGTGAACACTCACAGAACAATAAGAATGAAAATTAGACTGTTCTAAGCAATGAAAATGGAGCGTGTATCTCTCCCGCACAAGTATGATAAGATCCAAACATAAAATACAACAAATAAAACTAAACAAACTGAAAGAAAAAAATAAAGACGCTCCAAGTAAAACACATAAGATGTGACGGAATAAAAATATAATTTCATTAAAGTGACCTGATAATTTGTCGATGAAGAAGGGGATGCCTTGGGCATCCCCAAGCTTATCCGCTCGAGTCTTCTTGGAATTTGCTGGGATGTACCTCCGGGGCATCCCCAAGCTTGGGCTTTTCACTTATCTTGATCACATCATTTCATCCTCTTCTCTTGACCCTTGAAAACTTCCTTCACACCAAACTTCCCACAATCTTCATTAGCAAAGTTAGTACAATCGAAATAATAAATTCACATGGTTCGGTTTCAACACAATCCTAAAACTCATAAACACATTAGCTAATGTCACAATTTATTTTAAAAATCTTTTTCTCAAAAGAACACCAAAAGAAAGAGATTAAGATGCAAATGCAATTATTGTCGGAAATCTGTCAAAATAGGACAACAGGTAAAAAATGATTACGTACAAAATATTCTGTTGCTCAAATCAAAAAGTGTTAAACTAAAAAAAGTTGAATATATAGCCCAGGATTACACACAAAAAACTCAAGTCATTTTTAATTTTCTGTGATTTTATACAAATTTAACAGTGGACAACAGAAATCTGTTTCCTGCGCAGAAATCCGAAATATAGTCTCAACTTTCCACTAGAGGCTTTACTTGGCTCAACTAATATATGAAAATAAAGATACAAAGGAGTTGCTACAGAAGTATACAACCCCTTGACTCAAAGAAAACAGAGAAAAACAATGCAAAATAGAAACATGGGTTATCTGCCAAGAAGTGATTTTCTTTAAATCAATCACAAGAATTTCCCTCAGTTAAGAACAAAGGTTATCAATCCAGTAGGAGGAAGAGTGATGCGGAGGGTTACTCCTAGATTGGCCCGATCTTCACGAATCGACGAAGAAAACGAAGAACACGATGAACACACGAGGGGGAAGTCGTGGGCAACGCAAGAAAACGCAAGGATAACTAGTAAGAACCGAAGAACCCCAAATCTTTCGTCAACTAAACCCGAGGGCCGCCTACGGAACGATCGATTCAACTGAGCTCACCTTGATTGAAACCGCTTCACACCCGTAGCCGGTCCACTACGCCAATAGAACCTCAAGATAACCGAGAGGAAGATTGGACAATTGCTTGATAGAAACCCAAAGGGAGAGATCAAGTAATTGGATGATCCTTGATACAATCCTCGAAGATGTCGGAGGGATGATTCCTCAAAGAGGGATACAAGAGAGCTGAGCTCCAAATGTTCTTAATTCAACTCTAAACCCTAGATCTAGCTCGGGGTCGTCCTTATATAGCCGGGGGTCGAAGCAGGTGAAAACGGGGGCGAAAACGAGTCATTTGCGGGCATTTTCGGGTCCACCCCGGCCTGGGGGCCGGCCTTGCCGGCCTGGAGCCCGGCCTGGGGCCAGGGTGGGCGCAGGACGCTGCCTGGAGGGGGAGGCCAGCCTGGGGCCGGGGTGGGGAGGAGGCAGGCCGGCCCCCAGGCTGGCTGCTTCGGTTGGGTGCCTGGCCTGGGGACGGGGTGGGAGGAGGGGAGGCTGGCCTTGAGGCCGGCTGGCTCTGGAGGGGGCCCGGCCTGAGGGGATGGGGCGAGGCCGGCCCCTTCGGGTGGGGGTCCGGCCTGAGGGTGAGGGAGGCCGGCCTGGCTGGCTCCCGAGGCCGGGGAGGGGTTTTTCGCCCCTAACTTCTTCGTCGGGACTCGGAATTGGACGCCGTCTTCACTGTTCTTCTCCGAATCTTCTTGCGCATCGTCTTGGGTACTTTTCGGTGCCTCCGTGGTGGGTTTGAACCTGAGCACGCAAAGTGTGGAAACATGAGGTAGCGCACCATCCTCCACGTGACCGAAAGTATAGAGCGAGAGGAGCGAGCTCACCTTATCCTTTATGGCCTTTGCGCGTGATCTTGTCATCGGTCCACTTGGAGGAGATGGTTGGGCTACATCATCTCCCCCCCTTGAAAAAGAGTCGACCTCGACTCGGCGTCGTCTTCATCACTTGGGTAGCCATGGAAGGGAGAGATGTCCTTGACATTGAAGGAGTTGTGGACGAGGTACTTGGATTCCGGTAAGTCGAGCTTGTAGGCGTTGTTGTTGATGCGCTTGATGACCTTAAAGGGGCCGTCGCCTCTTGGCTTGAGCTTGGAGTTGCGCTCGTCGGGAAAACGATCCTTGCGCAAGTGTAGCCAAACGAGATCACCTTCTTGGAACACCATTGGTTTCTTGTTCTTGTTCATGATGGCGGCTCGGTGCTCGGCGTGCTTCTCAAGCGTAGCTCGTGTGGAGTCATGTAGCTTCTTGATGTAGTCGGTGCGCTTGTCAATGTCCATGTTCGCTCGCTCGCGAAGAGGCAACGGAAGGATGTCGAGGGCGGTGTTGGGGTTCAAGCCGTAGACGATCTCGAATGGGCTCTTCTTGGTAGCTTGATGTAGAGCCTGGTTGTAGGCGAACTCGGCGTGTGGGATGCATTCCTCCTAGTTCTTCAATTTGGGCTTGATCAAAGCTCGAAGTAGTGAAGAGAGTGTGCGGTTGACGACCTCGGTTTGTCCATCCGTTTGTGGGTGATAGGCGGTTGAGAATAGAAGCTTGATGCCGAGCTTGGGCATCAACGTCTTACAAAAGTATGAGGTGAACTTGACGTCGCGGTTCGAGACAATGGAAGTAGGAACACCATGTAGACGCACAATTTCCCTGAAAAACAAGGTAGCAACGTGTGAAGCATCATCGGTTCGGTTGCAAGGAATAAAATGTGCCATCTTAGAGAAACGATCCACAACTACAAAGATTGAATCCATGTTGTTTTTAGTTCGTGGTAGTCCTAACACAAATTCCATGCTAATATCGCTCCAAGGTGCATGTGGGATAGGCAATGGCATGTAAAGACCATGGGGGTTGGAGGTAGACTTAGCTCGGAGGCATGTAGAACATCTCTTGACGTGTCTCTCAACGTGATGCTTCATCTTGGGCCAATAGTAATGGTTGGATAGCATGGCGTAGGTCTTGTCACGTCCAAAGTGTCCCATGAGGCCTCCTTCATGTGATTCCTTCAATAACAACAAGCGAAGAGAGGACTCGGGAATGCATAGTTTGTTAGCCTTAAACAAGAAACCTTTGTGGAGATAGTAGTCATCAAACCCTCGGTTAGGCAAACATTTCTCAAAGATAGGAGCAAAGAAGACATCGGAAGCATATAAGTCTTTGATTTCATCCAAACCAATCACATTGATGTCAAGGCGTGTAAGAAGACATTCTTTCCTAGACAAGGCATCCGCTACAACGTTCTCTTTACCTTTCTTGTACTTAATGACATAAGGAAAAGATTCAATGAATTCTACCCATTTAGCATGCCTCTTGTTCAAGTTAGCTTGGCATTTCAAGTATTTCAAAGATTCGTGATCGGAATGAATAACAAATTCTTTAGGCCAAAGGTAGTGTTGCCAAACTTCTAGCATTCGAACCAAAGCAAAAAGTTCCTTATCATAGATTGGGTAGTTTAGCCTAGCACCATCTAGTTTTTCACTATGGTAAGCAATGGGGCGTCCATTTTGCATGAGCACGCCACCAATTCCTATGCCACTAGCATCACATTCAATCTCAAAAGTTTTCTCAAAATCCGGTAAGACAAGTAAAGGAGCTTCGGTTAGGCATTTCTTAAGTGTGTCGAAAGCTTTTTGTTGCGCGTTACCCCAAACAAATGGCACATTCTTTTTGGTAAGTTCATTCAAAGGGCAAGAAATTGTTGAAAAATCTTTGACAAAGCGGTGATAGAAACCGGCAAGGCCATGAAAGCGCCTTATCTCACCCACGGATGTAGGGTTAGGCCAATTCCTAATTGCCTCAATCTTCTTGTTGTCTACTTCAATACCATTGGAAGAGATCACAAAACCCAAGAAAACAAGCTTGTTGGTGCAAAAATTGCATTTGGAAAGATTTGCAAAAAGTTTTGCTTTGCGAAGAGCCAACAATACTTGTGAAACATGATCAAGGTGATCCTCCAAAGATTTGCTATAAATGAGAATATCATCAAAGTAGACCACAACAAATTTTCCAATGAAAGGACGCAAGACTTCATTCATGAGACGCATAAAGGTGGAAGCAGCATTTGAAAGACCAAAAGGCATGACAAGCCATTCATACAAACCAAGTTTTGTTTTGAAAGCCGTTTTCCATTCATCACCTATGTTCATACGAATTTGATGATATCCACTTTTAAGATCAATTTTAGAAAAGATGGTAGCACCACTCAATTCATCAAGCATGTCATCGAGCCTAGGAATAGGATGTCTATATCTAATGGTGATAGCATTGATAGGACGACAATCCATGCACATACGTGAAGTAGCATCTTGCTTAGGAACAAGGATAACCGGCACGGCACAAGGGCGAAGGGATTCGCGGATAAAACCTTTATCGAGTAGTTCTTGAATTTGGCGTTCAATCTCCTTAGTATCCTTGGGGTTGGTGCGGTATGGAGCACGGTTTGGAAGTGGAGCACCCGGAATGAGGTCAAAGCGGTGCTCAATTCCTCGTAGAGGAGGAAGACCCGGAGGGAGTTCATCGGGAAAGACATCTTCAAATTCCTGCAACAAAGGCAACAAAGATGGAGGAACATTTGTCATGTCGTTAGTTTCAAGGGCTTCCCCTTTGCACAATAGGACAAAGTGTAGTATGGTTGGGTTCTCTCGTAGCTCTCGCATCTCTCTTTTGGTGGCAAGCAAGGCAAGGCCTTTGGAAACACTCGAAATTTTGTCGCTCATGTTTGGCTTGTGGCTCTCACTCTCTTTTAGGTGGATCACTCTCTCACCTCTCATCTCACTAGACTTAAGCTCTTCTTGTTTCCGTGCAAGTGTCTTGGCGTTGTCGGCGATCACTTGGCTAGGAGACATGGGACGGAGAACAAAGGTCTTGTTGTTCCACTTAAAGCTATAGTGATTGGTACGCCCATCATGGATAGCACTCTTGTCGTATTGCCAAGGGCGGCCAAGAAGAAGCGGCCGTTCGGTCGCCTATGATATATGGACCAATTGGTCAAAAATGGGTTATTCAATTGATCCTCTGATGTTGGCCCTTCTGCATCATCCAGCAAGGCTCGGAAGTCTGAGCTATTAAGGTGCGGTTGACGGATAAGAGGCCTTCGATATGTTAAGGGAGAGAGGGGAGAGTCATTCCAGAGTTGGGTGGGAATCGTTGATAGAAATTTGGATTTTCCCTGAGGTACGATAGCGTATCAACTCTCTCTCGCGCCTTTCTTCAGCTTGCTTCTTCCTGTTCGTCCATTCGGGACAGGGCAGGCAGCCCACATACATGAAGAGAAAAAGAGGGGGGTCTCAAGTTGCTAGAGGAAGTGTTCCGGCAGAACAAGCTTTTTCCTCTTAATTTGATGGGCTTACTGAAAAAACAAATCACTCTTTGAAGTATGAATGGCTCACTCTCCCATTCTTTCCGGCTAGGGAAGCAGCTAGACCCATATCTTTTGATGGCGAGCATCGATCGTCGGTGAAAGCTAGAACCAACTCTGCGAGGAAAGCGGAAGCAATGGAACTAATCAATCACTTGCTTTCCCGAACTGGACAGCAGGATTTTATCATCACTGGACTTGAATCGCGTCGATGATCTTTGCCATTGCCCGCGTCTACTCCTATAACCGAATCGATGGCCTATAGCGTCATGCCATAATGAAATTCTTGATCATTTCTTTGTTCGTAACATGCGGAACGTCTTTATCAGAACATTTTTTCTTCTCACTTTGGGTAGTTAGCAATAATCTTTCTATGGACGTCCGGAAATCTGTTTCATCAAATGATATCGGAGTGCGCCTCTTAACGAGGGTGATTTAAGTGCAACGAAATGTACCGGTGGTTCGCGAAGCATCTGGCTTACCGGTCATCTCCCATTCCCGTCGTCGAGAGATGACACACGGTCATAGGCACAACATCACACTCCACCGTGTCTTCATAAGGACCAATCTTGAAGTGGACGGAAACCGTATGTTGAATCTTGAATGAGCCGGAGTCACTAAGCCATTGGACATGGTATGGATGCGAGTGTCTCTTGAAGGGCAATTGAAGTTTGTCACAAAGTTCTTTGCTAGCCAAGTTGTGGCAACTACCACCATCGATGATAACCTTGATGGATTTGCCATTGATACCGGCTCTAGTTTGGAAGAGATTGCACCGTTGGTCATGCTCATCTTGAGGAGAAGGAGGACTCTTGTGACCACTAGAGATGGGTTCGTGTCCTCATCACAATACACACTTTCTTCATCTTCATTGGGTACATCCAAAGAATTGAGAGCCACTTGATGCATAGCATAGTATTCACCCTCACTCATGGAGTCACGTTCACCATCTTGATTGACTATCATGATCATCTTGTTGGAACACTAGGACTTGTGTCCACTACCACCACACTTGAAGCAAGTAATAGTGCTTGACTTGACTTGAGGAGCACTTGAATAAGAGGTGGAGGGTACTTGCTTCTTGAACGGTTGTGAAGACTTGTTGGGAGCACTAGAGGCTCGAGTGTTGCTCTTGTTGGTAGTAGGAGTAGGAGCTTGAGTCACTTGAGTTGAAGAGGGTGGTCTTGAGTTGAAGATAGCCTTTTGCTTATTGTACTTGAGTTCTTCCGCAATTTGGCGTTCCGCCTTGAGAGCTTGGTGGACAAGGGCCACAATGTTGTCATATGGTTGATACTCGACGATCTTCCTTATAGGAAATGTGAGGCCATTGAGGAAGCGGGCCATTGTTTGCTCTTGAGATTCTATCACATGGGCACGTATCAAAGCGGTCTCCATTTCCTTGTAGTACTCATCAACGGACTTGAAACCTTGGCGAAGTTCTTGTAGTTTCTTGAAGAGGTCACGCTTGTAGTGTGGAGGAACAAAACGAGCATGCATGAATTGCTTCATCTCGTTCCAAGTGGCAATAGGAGCCATGCGGTTGCGAACTCTTTCGGCTTGGAGGCGATCCCACCACAAGAGTGCATATCCTTCAAATTCCAATGATGCTAGAGCAACCATCTTCTTGTCGGTGAAGTTGTGAATTCCGAAGATCTTGTCTACCTTGAGAGACCAAGCAAGATATTCTTCGGGGTCATTCTCACCATTGAACTTTGGGACATGGAAACAAAGGGCACCCATGTTGTTGTCTTCTTGTTGACGTTGGGGACGCTCATAGTGTCTCTCATGGGGGTCTTCATCATAGACGGGTGGTGAATCATCATAGGGGTCATCCTCATTGTCTTGGCGGTGGCGATCATGATGGGGAGGATGAAGCCGGTGGTATATTCGGTGGGGGGTTGTTGATGGTGACGGAGTCTTGCTTCGCGGCGTTCACTATCATCATTCTCATTGCGGTGATGTCGAGGACGTTCTTGTTGTTGGCGTGGCGGAAGCACTTGTTCATCATGAGGGTGTTGAGGACGATCATGTTCTTGGCGGTCATTATTGTTGAGACGCGCAATACGCCTTGGTGGCCTTCGATGTTGATGAGCACCGTCCACGAAGTCATTTTGGCCGTAGTCTTGAGCGTGGCCTTGAGGAGGTGGATGATGATGTTGTCGAAGGTCCGGGCGTTGCGGTTGTTGAAGAGGGTCACCACGGCCTTGGCGATGTCGAGGTGGTGGTGATGGCGAGCTATCTTCATGGCAATTTCGTCGCGGAGCTTGTTGAGGTTGTGGAGGAGGTGGTGATGGTTGTTGTTGTTGACCATCCTCCTCCATGTTGTTGTGGCGATCATGGCGATCATGGCGACGAGGTTGATGAAGATCTTGATTGTTGCGCGTTGAGCGACGAGACCTTGAGGATGATGATGAATGACGGCGATTGGCAAGATTAGCCAAGTTAATGTTGATGCGCGTCATTTGATCATTCAATCGATCCTCTTGCTCTTGGAGTCGATGCTCATAGCGTTGCAATCCATCCTTCACGAGTTCGCGGAGGCGGAAATGGTCATTGCGAGTGACGTATGTGGCGCTAGCATTGACAATGTGGAATGGGTTGCCTTCATCTTCCGAACTCGGACTTGAGAATACTCCTTCCCTAGCCATCACAAACACACAAGGGTGATATGTGAAGAAATTCATGTCTCACTTACCTAACGTTACCTTTGTTGGTCGTATTGAGGCTAGTGGACGAGCCAAGGTGTAGGGTGGTATGTCAAGAGCGAACCCAAAAAGATCGAAAGAAACCGTAAGCAACAACACACACACTTTATGTGGAAGGCAAATGGGATAGGAAAAGTGGCGAGGAAAATCGACAAAACCGAAGAAACGTCTATTGTCAAACATGGAGAAACATCAAAGAAAAGTTAACACAAAAACCAAACCTAGTGGATGGAAATATGGTGGAACACACACACAGAAGGGATAAATGGGGTTAGTGCGACCAATGGACGAGCGAAGACGAAATGATCCTAACGAAGACTAATGCTCAATGCCGCACTAACACAATGAGGACCCTAGCTCAAACCGCAAATTTGATAAGGCAACAAGATTCGCACCGTGGCAATCGGTCACTCTTTCTCTTTTGCGACGCAATGCTATACGTTCCTACAATGGAAAGCTATTGGCATCGATCCTTGTTTCTTTTTCTATTTTCTCTTTTTTTAATCTTTTTGATGGATTCCAAAATGCCAATGCCTACTCGTAGCTAATCTCTCACAAGCGCTAACTTCGCACTCTCGATGCCACGAATGCGATGCCAAGCGGTGCAAAACGAACTAGTCCGAATAGGTAAGTGACACAATGGGGTGGGGTGGTTCAAGCGGAAGCAAGTTTATACCTCTCTTATTGATAATCACGGACTTGCGGCCGGTGGATGTCGATGTCGTGGTGATCCGATGATGTGGAAGCGTAGGTGATGTCGTGGGCGTCGCGTGGCAACTCGTTGCACTCAATTTGGATCACAAACGACAAAGAAAAACAAGTTCCAAAATCTGTCGGAGAATCGAAGAGCTGAAATTTTCTGAGTTCTTGGCTCAATTTCGAAATTCCCACAAAATCAAGAAAAAATTTGGACGAAATTGGAAAAATTGGCTGAATAGAAAGGTGTGGAATGGTGTTTGGCAACAAATCTATGAAGAAAACCACGAAAAACTCAACGAATCAACAGATCGGTCAAATTCCCTTTTGGCTATTTTTTTGAAGATTTTCGAAATTCTTGGTGGAAAAAGAAAAATTGGTGGATGGAAAGTGTTGGGGGTGTCGGATTCGTGTCAATCTAGCTCTGGATACCAGATGATGCGGAGGGTTACTCCTAGATTGGCCCGATCTTCACGAATCGACGAAGAACACGAAGAACACGATGAACACACGAGGGGGAAAGGAGGGGGAAATCGTGGGCAACGCAAGCAAACGCAAGGATAACTAGTAAGAACCGAAGAACCCCAAATCTTCCGTCAACTAACCCCGAGGGCCGCCTACGGAACGATCGATTCAACTGAGCTCACCTTGATTGAAACCGCTTCACACCCGTAGCCGGTCCACTACGCCAATAGAACCTCAAGATAACCGAGAGGAAGATTGGACAATTGCTTGATAGAAACCCAAAGGGAGAGATCAAGTAATTGGATGATCCTTGATACAATCCTCGACGATGTCGAAGGGATGGTTCCTCAAAGAGGGATACAAGAGAGCTGAGCTCCAAATGTTCTTAATTCAACTCTAAACCCTAGAGCTAGCTCGGGGTCGTCCTTATATAGCCGGGGGTCAAAGCAGGTGAAAACGGGGGCGAAAACGAGTCATTTGCGGGCATTTTCGGGTCCACCCCGGCCTGGGGGCCGGCCCGGCAGGCCTGGAGCCCGGCCTGGGGCCAGGGTGGGCGCAGGAGGCTGCCTGGAGGGGGAGGCCAGCCTGGGGCCGGGGTGGGGAGGAGGCAGGCCGGCCCCCAGGCTGGCTGCTTTGGTTGGGTGCCCGGCCTGGGGCCGGGGTGGGAGGAGGGGAGGCCGGCTGGCTCTGGAGGGGGTCCGGCCTGAGGGGGGGCCGAGCCTGGCCCGAGGCCGAGGTGGAGGCCGGCCCCTTCGGGTGGGGGTCCGGCCAGAGGGTGAGGGAGGCCGGCCTGGCCGGCTCCCGAGGCCGGGAGGGGTTTTTCACCCCCTAACTTCTTCGTCGGGACTCGGAATTGGACGCCGTCTTCACCGTTCTTCTCCGAATCTTCTTGCGCATCGTCTTGGGTACTCTTCGGTGCCTCCGTGGTGGGTTTGAACCTGAGCACGCAAAGTGTGGAAACATGAGGTAGCGCACCATCCTCCACATGACCGAAAGTATAGAGCGAGAGGAGCGAGTTCACCTTATCCTTGATGGCCTTTGCGCGTGATCTTGTCATCGGTCCACTTGGAGGAGATGGTTGGGATACATCAAAGAGGATCTTCGGAAGGTTGATGCCACTGGCGGTGGTGATGGCGCCTCACGGGTGTCAGCAACAACGCGGAACCTGCACACAACACAACCAAAATACTTTGTCCCAACGGTACAGTGAGGTTGTAAATCTCACCGGTCTTGCTGAAAACAAAGATTAGACGTATATTGTTGAAAATGGTGTATCCTTGCAATAATTAAAGAAAGCAGAAAATTGTGGTGGTTTGTTTAACAATAGAAGAAAATGGACCGGGGTTCATAGGTTTACTAGTGGTGTCTCTCCATAAAAGATAGCATGCTGGGTGAACAAATTACAGCTGGGCAATTGACAAATAGAGTTTGCACCGTAGTGCACATTCGTGACCTGATGACTACTATGGTACTTAGTGCGGGAATTACAACAATATACATAGACCTTAATCCAACTGTATCTATGACTAATAATCCACCCTTAGGTTATCATCCGACCCCCTTAGGTATTAAGTTGCAAGCAACAGATAATCACATTAAGCAATGTGTGTAATGTAAGGAATGATTGTACACGCGGGCACTCACACCGTTGTTTTCTCCCTAGTGGCAACAACACATCCTCCCCCGTCACGTTTCTGTCACTCGAGCACAGGAGAAAAGGAGGCATGAACCCACTATTGAGCATAAATACTCCCTCTTGGAGTCACTAGCAACTACTTGGCCATAGAAACCACTAGCGACGGAAAGCATGCAAGATCACAAATAACATATGCAATACAGACTATAATAAACTTGGCATAAGTTCAATACTCATCAGATCCCAGCAAACACAGCATATAGAATCACATAAGAAAAATCTCAATCATGTTAGGCAGCCCATGAGATCTAAACATTGAGGCATATGAGGAGAAGACAACCATCTAGCTACTTCTATGGACCCGTAGTCCAAAGATGAACTACTCACGCATCACTCCGGAGAAAGGCATGGTGATGAAGAGGCCTCCGGTGATGATCTCCTCTCCGGCAGGGTGCCGGGAGACAGCTTTAGAACCCCCCTGATCTAGGGTTGATGACGATGGTAGTTGCGGACCTTTTCGGGGATATTTGATTAGGTGCCTAGGGTTTTCCTCCGGTGGGGAATATATAGGCGAAAGGGCAAAGGCGGTGGAGCCCCGGGGGGCCCACACCACCCCCTGGCGCGGCCGGGGGGGCGCCACCCCATGGTATGGGCCCCCTGGTGCCCGTCTTTGACTCCTCTTCGGTCTTCTGGATGCTTCTGGGGAAAATAGGAATTTCGGAATTTGTGGGGTCCAATTCCGAGAATATTTCCAAAACAACTTTTCTGAAATAAAAAACAGCAGAAAACAGGGAACTGGCACTTGGCATCTTGTTAATAGGTTAGTCCCGGAAAACGTGTAAAAATGCTATAAAGAAGAGAGAAAACATGTAGCAATTGGGATAATATCATCATGGAGCATCAGAAATTGTAGATACGTTGGAGACGTATCAGAAGTTATATACCATTATACTATCAACTGGTTATTCGAGTGTGGCACAGTTTCAAGCTTTTTGACCAACTATTTATTGTTTTTACTGTACTAAACCAGCAGGTTTACCAGTCAGCATATTAATATCTCAAAACAACAAAAAATATTCGAGTGAAGCAGTTTAATGATCTACAAGAGTATGCAAGTCGTTTCCAATATACCATCTACCACATGTATCATTTTCTATTTCCGTCAAACACCATTAAATATATATTTCAACACAAACTCTCCAACTAATATATCAATGAAAAAAGAGAGTACTAATACTATTTTACCATAACTAACAACTCTGAATAAGAGATGCATGAAAAACAAGATTTAAAAGGATTTGCAGCCGCTAGAAGAAAAACTAAGAATACAAGCATAGAAGAAAACACGTATTTATATGAAAAAGCGGAGCGTGTCTCTCTCTACCATAAAAGAATGATGGGTTCCAACTATGTTTATTGCATCAAGGAAAACAAAAATAAAAACAAACAAACGCTCCAAGTAAAGTGCATATGATGTGAACGAATAAAAATATAGTTTCACTAGAAGTGACCTGATAAGTTGGTGATGAAGAAGGGGATGCCTTGGGCATCACCAAGCTTAAATGCTCGAGTCTTCTTGGAATTTTCTGGGATGAACCACAGGGGAATCCCCAACTTTGGCTTTTCACTCTTCTTGATCACATTATATCATCCTCTTCTCTTGACCCTTGAAAACTTCCTTCACACAAAACTCAAAGTAATTCTCATTAGAGGGTTAGTGAACAATCAAAAATTCACATGTTCTCCTTGGACACAAGCATTATTAATACTTTTTAAACATTAGCTACAACAACTTATGTTTTGTGGAGCAAATAAATCCACTCAACATAGTAAAAGAGAGAATGTAAACAAAAAGGCAGAATCTGTCAAAACCAGAACAATCTGTAAAGATGATTTTTTTTTCGAGGCACTTACGTTGCTTAAATCGAAAAACTTAAATTTATAAACAGTTTCGGAAATAGCGGAGGATTAAGCATAAAAACTTGTAGGTAATTTTGATCTTTCTGTGATTTTACACGTAATTAACAGTGGACATCAGGAATCTGTTTTCTGCGCATAAATCCAAATCTAACTTCAACTTTCACTAGAGTCTTAACTTAGGACAACAAATACATGAAAATAAATATACAAAGGAGTTGCTACAGAACTAAACAACACATTGAATCAAAGAAAACAGAGAAAAACAATGCAAAAATAAAAACATGGGTTATCTCCCAAGAAGTGCTTTTCTTCAACGCTTTTCAACTAGGCACAGAAAGAGAGAATCAAGTGTTTTCAAATGAAGAAGCATAAAAAACAAGACCACGAGGCTTACGTTTACCTTTCTTACCCTTATTCTTACTTCTAGGGAGCTGATGATTGAAACCCGGTTTGGAGGTGAAAGTCATGGTACCTTTCCCCATATCTATAGTTGCTCCCAAGAGCTTTAAAATAGATCTTACAAGAGTAATTTGGCCTCCTCCTACACATTCAATAATAAGATTTTCAGTGGATACCGTTCTCCCTAGGAGTTTTGTAAACACTCCCTCAGCTATCCCAATGGAAATATAGTAGTGTTATTAGTGAGAGGTATTTCTTCTCCTCCCTCAGAAAGTCCCCAAGACTCAAAGATTTATAAATCTCTTTAGGCATAAGACAAAATTCAGACATAATATCACAACGAGCATGAAAAGTTTCACCATTTATAGCAACTTTTACTCTAGAGATCATACTTGAGGCTTCAAAATTTATTGGAACATAATCAAAAATTTCACGGATCTTATTATAACCTTATTTTAAGCAAGATACATGTGTCTCAAGAGTGTTTAATCTAGCATAAATTCTTGAAAGGGCTATATCAGATTTACTAGGTGAGGTATAGGTTGCAATCAATTTTTTTTATGACATTAAAAGCTTGATATCCATCACAATGAAGGACATATCCTCCTACCACAGTATCCAAGCATATCTATAGCAATGAACAAGACCAAAGTAAAAACTACGAAGAAACAGGCTTCGAGTCATTTTAGGTTCAATTTTGCCATTGGAATAAAAAAACTCTAGACCAAGCTTCTTTAAAAATCTCATCGCTCCCTTGTTTGAAAGTGAAGATCATATCCTCATGTGACATGGTAAAAGGAACAGGAGTAGACATAAAGGCAAACTTAAATAGGAGCTATTTTTTGTGTTTTCGATATAGAGAAGAAAACAAGACAAAATAAAATAAAGTAAGCAAAACCAAAAAAAGTAAAGAGATTGGAGGTGAGAGACTCCCCTTGCATAAATCCTCTTCCTCCCCGGTAACGGAACCTGAAATTACTTGATGGTGCAAAGCTTGCACTTGTTGGGAAATCCCAAGAGGAAGATATGAAGAGCACAACAAAAAATTTCCCTTGGAAAGAAACCAAGGTTGAATCGACCAGTAGGAGAAATAAATCACTTCTGAAGGTTGTTGTCAGCTTATGTTGGCAGGGCGCACTACCGGTTTAGCAGCAACGTGGAATCTACACAACATAATCAAATTACTTTGCTCCAACGAAGCAATGAGGTTGTGAATCTCACCGGTTTTGCTGAAATCAAAGGTTACACGTATAGTGTGGAAAACAGTACTTGTTTGAAGTAATCAGAAGAGAACAATGATGGCAGTGAAGAAAACTGTAATCACAGTAGGAAAACAGTGGTTGTATTATCGGTGTAAAGAAATGGACCGGGGTCCACAGTTCACTAGTGGTGTCTCTCCATAAAAGATAGATGTTGGGTAAACAAATTACAGTTGGGCAATTGACAGATATAAAGGATTTACCATATTGCATATGCATGACATGATGATTACTATGTGATTCATGCAAGCATTACAAGAAGATTCCTAGACCGTTATCCATCTATGACTAATAATCCACCCTCGAAGCGTCATCCAATCAAACCTCGGGTATTAAGTTGTACGAAACAGATAAGTAAGCAAAGTGTGTAATGTAAACAATGTAAACATTGTTGTTTTCTCCCTAATGGTAACAACACATCCCCCACATTTCTGTCACTCGAGCGTGAGTGAAAGGGAGGCATGAACCAACTATCTAGCATAAATACCAACTCTTGGAGTTACAAGCATCAACCTGGCTAGAGCATCAACTAGTAACAGAGAGCATGCAAGATCATATATAACATAAACATGATAGATTGATAATCATTGGACATAGCATTCAATATTTATCGGATCCTAGCAAACACAACATGTATCATTACATAAGATGATCTTGATCATGTTAGGCAACTCAGAGGATCTAAACATGAGGCATAAAGATGAGAGAACAACCATCTAGCTACTGCTATGGACCCGCAGTCCAAGGATGAACTACTCATGCATCACTCCGGAGGCAGGCATGGTGGTGTAGAGCCCTCTGGTGATGAATTCCCCTTTTGGCGGGATGCCAGGGAGAGCTTCATAACCCTCCCAAACTAGGGTTGACGATGACGGAGGATACGGAACTTTTTTGTGGAAAAGGCTCGGGTATTTAGGGTTAACCCGTGGAGGAGCTTAAATAGGCAAGAGGGCAACGTCGGTGGGTAGCCAGGGGGCACACCACCAGCTGGCACGGCCAGGGGGGCGCCGCGCTATGGTGTGGGACCTCTATGATCCCCCCTCCGGGTTTCCCTCCAGACTCCGTGTATGTGACAGATTTTTAAGACTCTGGGATTTTGTTTCGTCCAATTCCGAGAGCATTTCCGGAACAACTTTTCTGAAATAAAAAACAGCAGAAAACAGGAACTCGCTGTGTGGAATCTTGTCAATAGGTTAGTCCCAGAAAATCCATAAAAATTACATAAAGAATGTAGGAAACACGTATCATATGGCATGAAAAAAACATGGAACATAAAAAATTATGGATACGTTTGAGACGTATTACTTAACTCCTCCAACATAGTCCTCTTGCCTAAGAAAGATGGAACAGAAGAGATTGCATATTTTAGACCGATAAGCCTCATCTACTACATTTCCAAGATTGTAACCAAATTCCTTGATAGCCGGCTTGCTCTCCTTATGGATGGCCTTGTATCGAAGGCGCAAAGTGCATTTATAAAGAAGATAAGAATCCATGACAACTTTGTTTATGTAAAGTACTTGGAAAAAAACTACAGAAGAGCAACACTTTGTGTCTCCTTTAAAGCTTGACATTGTCAAGGCATTTTACTACATGAGATGGGACTGCATCCTCGAGATTCTACAAAGGAGATGTTTCCGTATAGATTTCGTGATTGGGTGACCGCCATTTTCTCAACCTCCTCGTCCCGGATCCTACTTAATGGGGTGCCTGGCCCACCTTTTTCCCATAGCCGTGGACTCCGCCAAGGCGATACGCTTTCCCCTTTCTTCTTCAACATCGGCATCGACCCATTGCAGCAAATCCTTGACCTTACCACTTCACATGGGATCCTTCATAGGATCCCGGGAAGGGGTGCGATCATCAGAACCTCCCTTTACGCGGATGACGCGGTGCTGGTTGTGGCACCATACAAAGATGACATCTAAAATCTTGCCGCCTTCCTTGCTACCTTCGGCGAGGTGACCGGTCTTTGCACCAATTTCCCAAAAAGCTCCATGGTTCCAATTCGTTGCGAGAATATTGACCTCGATGAGGTGCTTGAGGGTCTCCCGACGAACAGAGCCGATTTCCCCATTAAATATCTTGGGCTCCCCCTCTTGGTCTGGTGCCTCCAGAGGGCTGATTTCCTACCTCTCGGGGATAAAGCGGATAGCAAAATCCCCTCATGGAATGGCAAATACTTCAATATTGCCGGCCGTGCTGCGCTTGTCAAATATGTTCTCTCGTCTCAAGCCATCTACCACTTAAATTCTCTACGGATTCCTTAGGGGGTCGGCAAAAGCTTGATAAAGACTGAGCGCTATGTCCTATGGGCGGGTACAGACAAGGTGTCGGGGGACCAATGTAAGATTAACTGGGATTTGGCGTGCTGACCCAAAGAGCTTGGTGGTCTAGGAGTGCATTGCATTGAAATTTTTTCGAGAGCACTTCGATTGCGTTGGTCATGGCTTCAATGGACGGACCCCTCAAAAATTTGGCGTGCCAGACATGTTGTTTTTCTATGCGGCGATTTCTACCACTCTTGGCAACGAAAAGTTGACTCCCTTCTGGGATGCCCCGTCGGTGGGCGGCGAGCGTCCCAAAGATATTGCCCCTCTCATCTACGCGGCATCCTCCAAGAAAATGTGCCAGGTTACAGACGCCTTGATAAACAACTCTTGGGTGGCTAAGATAAATTGGATGGGAGCTTCAATTTTGCGCACTTGGATAAGTTCGTTGACCTTTGGATAAAGCTACAAAATATTGCATTACATGATGATGTGGAGGATTCTATCCTTGAGAGACCTTTGTCAAATGGGCAATACTCCGCAGCTTTGCCTTATAGGGCTCAATTTTTGGGTGCTACTTACTCTAATATGAAGAGTATGGTTTGGAAGATTTGCCCCCCCCCCCCCCCCCCCAAGGTCAAGTTCTTCGCGTGTATTGCTACTCAAGATAGGCTTTGGACCGCGGATAGGATCCAAAAGAGAGGTTGGCCTAATTGCGGCCTTTATCCATTTTTTAAGAGAACTACGGAAACGACGTCCCACCTTTTTGTACACTGTCGCTATACCGTGCGCATTTGGGGTCTCATCAAGGAGTGGCTTGGACTCAACTCCATTGATCCCATCCTTTGGAAACCCCTCTCCCTCTCAAGTTAGTGGCTTCTCATGACCGGCCCTTCTACTCACAATTGGAAAGCGGTCGCCTCTATCACCCTCCTTACCTCTTTGGAGCTTTGGAATGAGAGGAATGATATG
This sequence comes from Alopecurus myosuroides, assembly GCA_028641055.1. Lineage (NCBI taxonomy): Eukaryota > Viridiplantae > Streptophyta > Magnoliopsida > Poales > Poaceae > Alopecurus > Alopecurus myosuroides. The sequence goes on from CM054060.1 coordinate 48,650,717, forward strand.
GTCTTCCGAAACAAGCATTCTCCGGTCATTATTTTGATAGGGAAAATTGAAAAAGAGGTGGGTATTTAGGTCACCGCCGGTGCTAAGAGGTTGAGTGAAATAATGCAGCGAGAGTAGTCCCTTATGTATTATTTACTTTACTTATGTGTAAAACTCCTTCTTAATAAATGGATTGGGGCAGAGATTATGCCCCCGTATCAAAAATAGAAGAAGGCTTGAAGGTATACTCAAAGTTCACTACAAGTTTACAATGTCATGCATATTTCCCTTGTTAGGGATCAAACCAGGTGGGCAGGATGAACAAGTATAAACATAACCATTGAGCCGTGGTTATATGTACAATTCGTATCGTACTATCATATCGCACAATACGGAATTATGTCCGTACAATTTTTAAAACTTCATACAATAATGTGCGTAATTAAGAGACTAAGAATCTCTCTCTACGGAAACACGACTTTTCCCTGCCCTAGTCGCCACGAGGAGGCGACTAGGAAGGCGAACCTTCTATCCCCGATGTTCACCGGCCAGGGTGCTGGTCCCCTCTCCCTCCGTCTCCTGCTTCGGCGGCGGGTGGGAGTAGGGACCCCGTTCCTCCGTTATGTAGTTAGGGTTTGGTTTGTAGGTCATGATGCATCGTTGGGGTGGTGGGAACGACGCCCGGACAAAATAAATCTACCTCAGATCCACTCCGACACCGGCGGTGTCCTTCATGGCGGTGTCTCGGAGCTGATGGCATCGTGTGTTTGCCGATCCTTCAGATCGGCGGCGTTAGGGTTCTTGGATGGCGTCGGAGAGGCGGTGGCGGTGATCCCATCAGGTGTGTCTCTCCTTCTGCTCTGTCCCCGTTGCAGCGACATTGTCTCCGACGTCATGGTGGAGCAGGAAGGATTTATCGTCCGGGACTACGCACAGGCGGTTGGCTGCACATGTGTTAGCCGGAAGATGGTGCATCCTATGCCGGGTTTGTGGTTGAAGGTTGACAGTTCTGGTTGCCCCCTCCGATGTCGTAGTCGTGCGGAGGTGCTAGTTCTGGAGTTCGATGTCATGTCCGGGGACACGTTGCCCCGGTCCGATTCGTGCAATTGCGATGGTTTTGCTTATAGCAAACAACTTTGGAGGTCCGTAAAACTGCATATCAGCGATGGAGCCGCGTCGAGCTCGGGTGAAGAGGTGATCCGTCTTCTTTCTCTTGGTGGTCGCTTCAGCGGCTGTAGATGGAGAGGGACGGGCGCTGGTTTTGCGTAGAATTGTATTGTCTTTTCAGTCATGTAATGTCGGTGTTTACGCGTCTTGTAACTGGATCTTTATTTTATAAATGAGACACATATTACCATGAAAAATTAAGAGACTAAGAGTTATGCAATTTGCAAACCATCGGGACGGTTGGTACACTATATATATATAATTATTTTTGCCTAGCGTACCACATGGTCTATCATTTTTCATGTACGTTTTTCTCCAAATGAAATTGTTCAAAGAAGTGGCCCATCTATGGATAACTGGCCACGAGACTCCCAAAGATGGTAATCATGCAAAGATACATGTTACTTTGAAAAAAAAAAGACAAAAGCAACATATTTCGAAAGCAAGTAAAGTGAAACTAAAGCAACATATTCCAAAGAAAGAAAAGAAAAAGAAAGATAAACATAAAACATCTCTTGTATGGTAAGACTGGTTGTGTGGTCCCATGCATATGTGCTTGTCAGTTCACTACTATATTACCCGTTCCAGGTCCCTCCATGCTTTGTACTAAGTAGATCACAAACGATAATCAAACAAGACTAGCCGGTCCGGATCCAGGTCTTCGCTCGATGGATCCTCCTACAGAGCACGAGGTACATTCCTCCGTTCGAGTTTACTATTTTATTCGTTCTACTTATCATTTTAATTTTAACCACATACGTCTAGATCACTACTTATTTTAGAATGTATATGGCTAAAATATAAAATGTCTTATAAAAATGAAAGGAGAGAGTATAATTAATCAACTACTAACTTTATGTAATAATCCTTGTCTCGTTGTTTTACTTCAAATTTGAACTAAAACCGCGACTATGGAGCGGAAGTAGTATAAAACGGCACACCGAGTTGTGTACAGTTTTGGTTTGTTCTAATTCACCCCCGGCTTAAATTCTGGCATATGTCTCTACGTTTCTGTCGTTAGAGCGTCATTCCTATTTTACAATTCTTTTGTCGACGGTTGATTTCCTTATTGTTTGTTTTTTATATCAACACTTTATAGCGATCTCTAAATTTGACTGTCAGGTCATGGGGAATTGCACGTTGTGCTGCGGTTTCGTGGCCGTCTGTCCAAGGGATTATTGCACAAGAGAAATGAAGCATATGTTTTTCGAGCATATTATGACACAACTGTGGCGCTTGCAAGCCATGTTGCTCGTCAATGTTGTCCTTGCAGGAGCCATAGTCGGGATAGGCGCCTATGGTAATCGTTATCGCCACTATGGATTCACCCGCTATCTCTTGTTGGGTGCCACCACCTTGTTCTTACCCATCATATCTTATGTTCTATCTGCAATCAGCTCCACCGCTGGGAGTTTTACTTTAAATATCGATGGATTGGTAGCCACTTGCACCTCACACTTCCTTCACCCATACCTGGTGATCGTATCCACCGGCCTTGTTCTCATTTCTGCTATCAATACAAGCCCTATAGTTGCTACTGATGATAGAGAAAATCGACACATACGCCCCCCTTTCGAACTTCTTGTTCAAGGAATTTGGATGGTTTATTTGGCTGTGACTGTGCCTCTGGACACCTTTATTGTTCACGGGACTGCACATCTTCACTATTTCATATTCACACCTTTTGTTCTTATTCACGCAAAATTGGCATTAAAATTCTATGCATTTCTAAAGGCCCGGAAATCTTTTGCACTTGGATGCAATCCTCGTCTTATTGTTGGATATATGAAGCAGCTGGGGGAAGGAACTGATAACCCTGGCGAGTCAAGGATGGCAGGTGAGGAGGATGTGAATTTTCCTCCTCCACTTGTAGTTATGGGTGAGGACGAACAACAAGTAGAGAAACAACCTAATGGTTACGTGTTCAGAAAGAACATGGAGGCAGTTCAAGGCGCCGGATTGGTGACCATTGACGGAGTTTGGCAACTTGACAACATGCTTCCGATGAAAAAATCACAGCTGAAAGATTTATGCTTATCATTTGCGTTGTTTAAGTTGCTAAGGTGTCGATTTGCAAGGTTCAAACTCATGGACCATGTTATCTCAATGAATACCATCAAATTTTTCATGAGCGTCTTGCTCATGGATGGTCAGCATGAAAGGGCCTTCAGGATGATTGCAGATGAGCTTTCTTTTCTTCATGATTATTACAATTCACCACTACCAATCTCCTATTCAGCTTACCAGTTGACTATATTTAGTATGGTTATCTCAGTCTTCAGCATTGGTTATTGCATACTTTTTGGGATGGACGTCGTCAGAATGGCATATTTTCTTACTGGACCAGATGCCGAGTACTCATCGGCCACAATTCAGTGCAGTTACAATTGTTATTATGATAGGATGCTTAGCGACCTGGACAGCCAAGATTTTGGAAGTATACACTTTGATTTAGTGCCAGTACTGTTACTCCTTGTTCTTGTCGTTGTTGCTGAGGCGAGGGATATTGCTTCCCACATATGCTCTAGCTGGACCAAAGTAATCCTCACCTGCCGCTGTGTGCGCCGTGCCTCCTTGAACCTTTCACCCGTCGTCCCGAAATGGGCCCGCTATTTGTTGCAATGCCGATGCAACAGGTTGATGAGGCATTGGAATGACAGGATGGGACAAAATTCGGTGTTAGTGCTGAACCCAAGGCAACTTCATCAACTTGTTTTTCCAGGGTGGCTGCTTCGTTTGCTAGGTTGGAAGAGGGATCATGTCAAGGTACCATCGGCAGTGAAGGTTTGCATCATCAACGCGATAAGAAGTATAGGCAGTGGAGCTGACATAAGTAAAGGCATCAAGTCCCTGCGTCAGAGCGAAATTGGGGAGAGCTTACTCTGGGCTTGCAACAGCGGCAAAGGTACATCGGACACCATTCTTGTGTGGCACATCGCCACGACCATCCTTGAGGCGAAGCACCCACACCACCAACATGATAATCCTGCAAGGCATACACGGCAAGGTGGTGGTAAGCCTTCTTCTATCTCCGATGACAAGAAGACCGCCGCCACTCACTTGTCACGCTACTGCGCGTATCTGGTGGCGTTCTACCCCGAGCTGCTTCCGGATGATGATGCATGGAGCAAGGGCCTGTACAAGGACGTCAAGAAGAACGCCACACGAGCCCTCTCCGCCGTTGTCGCTGGCACTGCGGTCTCTTCCATTCCTCCAGAAGCGGGGTACCAACGGTTTATTGAGCTGTTGGGGTCGACGCAGAATCATGAGGTGCTCAAGGACGCAGCGAAGCTCGCCAGGCAGCTTGGGGAGCTGACGACCAGAGGCGAGGAGAATGCGTGGGAGTTGCTGGCTGGATTTTGGTCGGAGATGGTCCTGTACGTGGCTCCGTCGGACAACCTCAATGGGCATCTGCAGGCCATCGACCGGGGCGGCGAGCTGATCACGCTCCTCTGGGCGCTGCTCACCCACCTCGGGATTGTCGACAGGCCGGAATCCGCCGCCGCAAGTGCTTCATCCAGCTACTAGTGTTTGAGTGTGTACTGCTTATTCGTGCATGCATATCCATGTTTAGATATGCACGTTTAGCTCTTGATTTTATCGTTCTCGTTGTTTGCCGGGGTGTTTTATTAGCTCTAAAGTGTGTTTTTGCCTTTTTTTTTTTGCTAACCTCATTAAGTTTGTAACTTGGAGTATTATCTTTTTAGTTCGAAATGAGAGCATAGTCCCAGGCTCTGCATCAAAATGTGTTGTTGCTTTTTTCTTTACAGTTATGCTAATCATTTGTCGACTTTCGATGGGCGTCGGCCGGATCTCTGTCCGTCTGTCCGCGCGTTGCGTTTCACGTTTACGGCACTATCGAGAGAGAAACGTTCAGCGCCGAAACATCGGTTTTGTTTGTCCAGTTTTATTACCGCACGCCCGGTTTCTTTTGTCGTCCGTTTTTTCACTTTTTTTTTTTTGAAATACCGTTTTTCTCTCCTTTTAACATGCTCATTTCCCCTCGTCTCCATTTTCGAAATTATTTCCGTTTTCGTTTTGAGGAGAGGGGGAGGGAGGGCGGTGGGGAAGAAGCGGTGGCTGGAGGGTTGGTGATAGCTGGTCAGTGACCAGAGGCGAGCTCGTTGACATCGAGGGTCGGAAACGGGAGCATGTGGCTCAGCTGCGGTGTTACTCCCATGTTGATTTATGTTCCCTATTCCTTTTCGTCCTCCAGGTTTGTCCTCCTCTCTCCCCTCTTTTCCCGTGTTTGATGTGTTCTTTAGAGTTGCATGCCCGTGATATAGTTGAGTGTTGCCATTAGGTTCACGCACGCTTCTCCCTTGGATAGGGATTTTTGTGTCGCCGGGAGCAGGGTCGGAGCGTATATGATATTCTGAGGACAGGTTCCGATCTAGAATTTTCGTGAAATTTTTCGATAAAGAATACTCCCTCCGATCCGAAAAAACTATAGGAGGGAACAGTACCCTCGCGTAATCGGAGGGAGTATATAACATCGCGAAGATACTAATTATACTCAGCCTCTCCAACAACGCAAATGCCATAACGGCATGACGAATGCACACAACCGAAAAAAAACTTTAAAAAAATCTCGTTACAGAGTTCCAGTCCTTGCATTAACAGCACAACCAACCACCGAAGAGACCCGGAGAGGGGCCCAAGGGGGGCCACACCATAGGCGGCCCCTGTGCCGCGCCAACAGGTGGTGTGGGCCCCTCGGGCTCCCACCGACGTTGCCCTTTCGCCTATATAGTCCCCTCGGATAGTTAACCCTAAAAAGATACCACTTTTCCACGGAAAAAACACCGAGGCCTCCGTCATCATCAACCCGAGTTCGGGAGGGTTCTGAAGTTCTCCCCGGCACCTTTCTGGGAGGGGAAATGATCACCAGAGGGCTCTACACTATCATGCCCGCCTCCGGAGTGATGTGTGAGTAATTCATCTGTAACAGCCCAAATATGCTAAATTAGGGTGTGTGGTGTTATGTTCATGTCATAGCATGCATGAAAAATTTGAACCAAATTTGCATTTGAATTTCAATAACCATTGCATAAAAATCACTTCAAGTGAGCACTTCCAATTTGAATTTAAAACAGTTTCAAAATTGGAAAACCAAGTAATGGTTTGGTTGAAAATTTGATAAGGTTTTCAAATCTTATTTTTTGCAAATTTTTTTGTTTGCAAAAAGGCCCTCAAATCAATGGTTTCTGTTATGTTTTTAAATGGAAAAGGACCTATTTGTGTTTTTCCCAAAGTTCTAGGGGATTTTGTGAAAACTGGCCATCTTCAACCTCTGCCAGTAGGAGCAGCTGCGTGGCACGACCGCCCCCGCGGAATTCCACCTCTTGCTTGCCTTCCTCCTACGTGGATAGGGCGCAAAGGAGCCCCGCAGAACCTTCTCTTCCTTAGTCCCTCTCACTCACGCTCTCTCTCTCTGTAGCTCCCAAACCCTAACCCTAATGGTTTCGGCCGCCGTCAAATTCCGGCGATTGCCGTCGCGCCGGACCACTTCGAGGCCCTCCGTCCGTCCCTGAAGTTCCTCCGTACCCCGCTCTTCCTCCTCAAGTTCTTGCAGAGGCCGAGAGGCCCCGCATCGTCGGAATTTCATCGCCGTTCCCGCCATGGCCGCCAGCTTCCCGAGCTGGCCGCCGGCGATTCAGGCGCCGCCTCGCCTCACCGACCCCGCCATCGTGCTATACTCGTTCCGGTGAGCTTCTCCGTCACCTATGCTCCCCCTACCGTGCACCGTAGCTCGTGGACGCCGTTGGCCGTGCTCCGCCGCCACGGATGCTCGCCGCCGTTGAGTTTTCCGGTGACCATTTGGTCAACTGCCGGCATCCCTCGACTCCCCGAGCTACTCTCTACCTCGTGGTATCTTCCGATTTACAAATCGCGTACGAAATCAATGGATTGGATGTCCATCTGTGAGGAACAGAGCAGGGTGATGTCACCATCTCGTCATGCTGATGTCATCCGCCAGCTGTTTTTTTTTCCTTCTTGTTTTCAGAAAATGAATAAAACTTGGAAAATTAATATCTCTCATTCTGTTAATCAGAAAAATAAAATAAAAACATGGAAATGTTCATAAAATATAATCTACCTGTATATGTCATTTTCATATATGTTTGACAAAGTTCAAAAATGAGCCTTTATTTAATATTTTTTAATTCATTTAAAATAGAGAAAATAAGTTTTTATTCAATAAAATTAGAAAATTAAAAGTTATATACCAAAATTCTCAAAATGACAAATTCAACCTAGTTATGATGTTTTCAAACCCCTTTGAGCACTTTAACTTTGAACCACTTTCAGAATTACACGAAGTGCCCCTCTAGGTCTATTTCGGGCTAATTTCAGTAAAATTGCATAACTGACATACGAACGCTAGCAACCCATTAAACATGTTTAGGCCTTTATTTCAGTGCATTAATTTTCTCATGCATACATATTGCGCATTGCATTGATGCCATGTTTGATTGTTGTTCTTCTTTTCGGTGTTGTTCTCCCTCGGTAGAACGCGGTTCTGAAGTGAAGGATGCAACTCCAATGGCGAATACTTGATCTTAACCGACAAGTCAAACACTTATTCCTAAAGCCTTTATCTGGTTTTCTTATAACGAAGTCAAGCATAACCTCTTATCTGCTCATATATGTTTTCGAACAACATTTGAATCTCGTACTTTGCATTTGATTCCAAAATATTTGATGCTTGTAGATATAGTTCACATATATACTGCATTGCCTCAATATCCTGATCCACTGCTCCTAGCCGCCATAGATTTGCTTGTGCGCATCGCCAGAGCCTCATATCTGCTTCGCTTAGCTTTACATGATGTTTACCTCTGCTCCATCCGGTTGATGAATCAGAGCTGCGATAACCTAGTATGATATTATGACGTGGTCAGATGAGCATTGTGTGGTTAACCTGACTAAGGCTTGGACGGGAGGCCACTTGGGAAGTGGTTGTTTGTTCTGTACTTGCCAACCCTAGGATTAAGGTCTCGCCGCGGAAACCAAGACTGAGCGTGCAACCACACGCGGGGCCTAACAGACCGCGCTCGACTAACTAACTTGTTTGGTTCTATCCGCGAGTCACGTAGTTTGGGAGTTCCATCTGCGTGTGAGTCAAAAACCTTTTGGAGGTGTTTAGGGCGTGACCGGGACAAGTGATGGACGTACACGGATTTTGATCCCGACTCACAGAACAGGTGCCGTCAGGAGGTGGCCAACTCCCTGTTGACGGGGTGGCCCTGTTTGGGTTGACTCATGGATAGGGCTCGACAAGGTAAAGGTCGTGGCCAGCCACCCTATGCTGCGCTCCATGGACGAGCGTACATGTGGCGTTAAGAGTCGGATGGTACGTGTGGATAAAGTGTACCACCCTGTAGGGATAAATCTTTCGGAAAGCCGTGTCCACGGTTAAGGACGACTTGGTGAATGTCGTGTGGCCATAGATAACTTGAACATGACGTAAAAGATGTTGACAATGATTGAAGGGTGCCTCCTCGGAGATGCCGAGAGGGGTGATCCTTGTAGAATGTGAGATGCTGGGAAATGATGTTGGTGGATGAAAAGAATTATGATCTCATCAGTTGACTAATTTTCTCATCTGTTTTGAAAACCTTCTATGAGACCTGCTATTCCTTCCTCAACTTGCAAAACAAAGTTTGCTTTACGCAAATCAGCCTTCATAAAACCCTTTCTGAAGATAGCAGATATATAATAGGTTAATTAAGTCTTGTTGAGTACCTCTCGTACTCAGGTTTGCTTAATTTTGGTTCAGGAGAAGATCTCACATCGATGATGTTTCAACGTGGACATCAACGAGTAGTTTGGGGTTCCCAGGTAGCAGCCTGGAATCTATGGGCTGGGACGTCGCTTTATGTTGTGGCCTCTTAGGCCTTTTTTATTCTTGTTGATTAGCAACATAATTTGCCTTCTGTTGTCTGATGTAATGTTGGGTCGTGTGACCTCTGCTTGTAAGCTACTCCCTCCGTCCACGATAAAGTGTACTTTTTCTTTTCTCGTTGGTTAGATTTATTAAACTTTGACTAACTTTATCGGGGAAAGTATTAGCATTAATGACACCAAATTAGTATCAATAGATTTATCTTGTCATGAAGTTTTAAAATATACCATTCTGATGTCATATATATTGCTACAATTTTTTATAAATTTGGTCAAAGTTTAAATTTTTTGACTAAGTGTAAAAGTAAATGTACACTTATTCGTGGACGGAGGGAGTATACTCTAGTAACACCTGTTTAATACAAATTTCATGTCTAGAGTGCTGCTTTGATCGGTTGTTGGTTTCGAGCCCGTTGTTATACAGTTTTGGCTATGCCTGCATAGTTGTCGCAGTCGAGCGGTTGTGCAGCCGATGATCCATGTCCGAGCCCGCCTGCCGATGTGATTCGGCCTGGGGCGAGGTAACCCCAGTAACCCTCGATTGTTGTTGCACTTTCTGGACACATAGCAGCTCTGTATAACTTTGGTCTCGTTCCTTCAGTTTCATCCGACTCGTGGACGCTTGGGTATGCATAATTGGTTATGACTAGCATGGATACAAGGAGTAGTAGACCGGGGATCCGGACTACGTGCCGACGAATCCGGTCTGCCTGCCGTTGTTTGTTGCGGCCGGGGCTGGTAACCCTGAAGCCCTTGTGAGTCCATGGCTAGGAGCACATACCGGTATGTATATCTCTGGGTCCGGGGTCGTGACATCATCCTTGGACTGCGGGTCCATAACAGTATCTAGATGGTTGTTCTCTCCTATTTACGCCTCATGTTTAGATCTCGTGAGCCGCCCTACATGATCGAGTTCATCTATTTGTAATGCTACATGTTGTGTTTGCTGGGATCCGATGAATGTTGAATGTTATGCCTCTTGATTATACATCTATCATGTTATCTTCATGTGTATGTTATTTATGATCTTGCATGCTCTCCGTTGTTAGTAGATGTTGTGGCCAAGTAGATGCTAGTGACTCCAAGAGGGACTATTTATGCTCGACAGTGGGTTCATGCCTCCTTTGCATCTGTGCTCGAGTGACAGAAACATGAAGGATGGAGGATGTGATGTTGCCATTAGGGAGAAAACAACGATGTTTACGTTGTTTACATTCCACACTTTGCTTAATGCAATTATCCGTTGCTTGCAACTTAATACCCAAGGTTTTTTCAGATGATATTCTGAGGGTGGATTATTAGTCATAGATGCAGTCGGATAACGGTCTATGAGTCTTGTTGTAATGCCCGCATGAATCTCATAGTAATCATCATGTCATGCATGTTTCAATAATCTATCAATTGCCCGCTGTAATTTTTTCACCCCACATGTTATCTATCTTTTATGGAGAGACACCACTAGTGAACTGTGGACCCCGGTCCATTTTCCCATACTGCTGTTTTCACCGTTTTCACACTGCTACTACTGTTTTCCACATCATACATTTAACCTCTTTGTTATCAGCAAAACCGGTGAGAATGACAACCTCACTGTTTCGTTGGGGCAAAGTGAATTGATTGTTTTGTGTAGGTTCCACGTTGCTGCTTAACCGGTAGTGCGCCCTACCACATCAACTGTTTCAAAATTCGGAAGTTGATTTTCCTCCTACTGTTCGATTGAACATTGGTTTCTTTTCCGAGGGAAAACTTGCCGCTGCAGTCTTCACAACCTTAAACTTGGGGTTTACCAACGAGTGCACTACGCATCCATCAAGACTTTTATGGCGCTATTGCCGGGGAGGAAGATAATTTCTGCAAGGGGAGTCTCTCACTTCCAATCTCTTTACTTTGTTTTAGTTTTTCTTAGTTTATTTTATTTTATCTTGTTTGCTTTTCTTTATCGAAAACCCCAAAAATTAGTTCTCATCACATTACTTATTTTTGTTACCTTACCTTTTATTGTTCATCGTGGTGCTCCCTAAGTTCACCGGGAAAGACCTACCAATAGGTAGTTGTTCAATACTTGGAAAGGACACCATTAAAGAATTCTTTAATCATGTTAGTAAGCATGAAAATTTTGAGGATAAAATCCATAGTAGAGATTGCGGCAAATTATGACACTTCTGCAACTTGTTTGGTTCACATGTTAGAAGCTAGGTTTGTTAACCTTCACCCCATATTGCAGCAAATGTTCCTTGATTTGAATAACATTGAAGACATTGAAAAAAGAAATTTTATCTTAGAAACCATGCTTAAGGAATTTTGAGACGTTGCTATAGAAGCTAGAAAAGTTTTTGATCGCTTTAATATGCTAGGCTCATGTGTATATGTTGTTGGAGATCTTGAAAAATATGAACCTAAAAATGAAAAGGTGAATAAAATATCAATTCCCTTCAAATTAGCAGCACTGCATGAAGCCCAAGAGAAAAGAAAATATTGGACTATTCCTGAAAATTTATTTGATGAGAGTAGTAAACCTAAAAGCTCTCAGAAAGGAACATCTGAAACTCATTTATATAAAATACAATGTATCTTTAAGGAGTTTTCATGTCTTGATTTGGATGCTTTTTCACTTGAAAACACTTGATTTTCTCTTCTTATGCCAAGCTAAAAGGCGTTAAAGAAAAGCACTTCTTAGGAGATAACCCATTGTTTTATTTTTGCTTTGTTTTTATCTATTTTCTTGGATTCAAGGGGTTTTATACTTATTTAGCAACTCTTTTGTATCTTTATTTTCATTTATTATTTGTGCCAAGTAAAGTTTCTAGTGAAATGTGGAGTTAGTTTTGGATTTCTGCGTAGAAAATAGATTTCTAAGTCCACTGTAGAAAATCGTAAACTTCGCAGAAAGATCGAAATGACCTGAATTATTTTTTTCTTATTCCTCAGATAATTCCGAAACTTTTTGGTTCTTTAAGTTTTTTTATTTGAGCAACTTAAGTGCCCCGAAAAAATTCTTCATTACAGTCTGTTCTGGTTTTGGCTGATTCTGCGATTTTTCTTGCATTTGCTCTTTAACGATGTCAAGTGGATTTCTTTGCTTCATAAAACATCAGTGGCTGTAGCTAATGTTTAAAAGTATCAATAGAACTTGTGCCCATGCGGAACCCATGAATTTTTTATTGTTGCACTGTAACATCCCTATTTTGCTAAACTAGGGTGTGTGGTGTGTGTTCATCCCATACATGCATGGAAACAAAATTTGAAACCAATTTAAGTTATGAATTTAAATGGTTTGAGAAAATACCACAAATAGTACTTATTTTGGTTCCCAAAATTTTGTGTTGAAAAATAATTCAATTTCACCAAAGCAAAACATGGTTTTGTTGGAAATTTCACAAGCTTTCCAAAATGTAATTTTGCCAAATTTTCTGTTTGCAAAAAGGCCCTCAAAATATGGTTTTCTGTTCTGTTTTGAAATAGAAAAGGACCTAAATGAAATTCCATTGTTTACCAGGAGGTTATTGTAATTTTTTTTTGGCTTTCTTCAACCTTCAGACAGAAGGCAAGCAGCTGCGTGGCTGCACTGCCGACACTGCCTGCCACCTCCTGATGGCCAGCTCGACGAGGAGGAGAAGCCCCGGATGCCTTCCTCTCTTCCATCCCCATCCTCTCTGCCTCGAAGCCTTTCCCCTCCCTCGAACGTCCTCCCTCTCTGTATGTTCTCTGCCCGCCGAAACCCTAGTTCGGCCGCCGTCGTTGCACGCCGTCGTTGCCGCCTCTCCCGAGCTGCTCCGTGGGTTCCATATGCACGGTTATCCTCCCCTCCACCTCCCTGACGCTGGAATCGAGCCGAAGCGCGCTAAATCGCCGCCGCCGTCCTCTTCTTCCTCACGGCCGGCCGAGCGCCGCCGCCGCGATTCGCCGCCGTTGGTGCCTCTCCGGCCTCCCCGACTTCACTATCGCCATCGTGGTGAGGTACGGAACCTCCCGGTGCCCCCTCATCCTTCCCCGTTTCCTATTTCGTCGCCGCACCGTAGATCGTCGTCGGCCGCCGCAGTTGGAGCTCGCCGCCGTCGCTCCGGCGCCCTTTTCCGGGCGGCGCCACCACAAGGAGATATCCCGCGTCGTCCTCGTTCGTTAGAGCCTCCTCTCGCTTCCCCGCGTGCGCCCAATCGCCGCCGGCGACCATGACAGTGGGATTCCGGCCGGCAGCTGACGTCAGGATGACGTCACGCTGAGGTCATCGTGGGGCCACGCCGTCAGGTTTAAAATGTTATTAATGAAAACTGTTTAATAATTACAATAAAAGAATTAAAATTTAGATAATTAATAACTTCTGTTTTGTTAACGAGAAAAATAAAAGGAAAGTATGGTTTTGTTCAGAAAAATGTACTCTAAATGAATATGCCATTTCCATACATGTTTGAGCAAGTTGAAAAATGGGTATTATTTTAATGTTGTTAATTCATTTAAAAATAGAAAAATAAGTTTTTATTCACCAAAATTAGAAAATTAAAAGTTATATACCAAAATTCTAAAAATGACAAATGCAATCTATCTATGGTGTTTTCAAACCCATTTGAGCTTTTAAAATTGTACTCACTTTCAGAATCGTCCGAAGTACCCCTCCGGGGACTATTTCGGCTTAATTTCAATAAAATTGCATAACTGACATACGAACCCTAGCAACCCACCGAACATGTTTAGGGCTCTATTTTAGTGCATTAACTTGCTCATGCATACATACTGCGCATTGCATCGATGCCATTGTTGATTGTTGTTTTTCTTCTTTCGGTGTTTGTTCCCACTCGGTAGAACGTGACTTCGAAGAGAAGGGCAACAAATCCAATGGCGAATACTTCATCCTAACCGACAAGTCAAGCACTTATTACCGAAGACTTTCTCTGGTTTTCTTGAAGCAAGGCAAGCATAACCTCTTATCTGCTCATATATGATCTCGAAAGACTTTTGATTCTCGTACATTGCATCCGATTCCAATGTATATTGTGTACCATACCATAGCCTACTTATCCTGATCCACTACTCCTAGCAGCTATAGGTTTGCTTGTGTGCATCGCCAAAGCCTGAGATATGTTGTGCTTAGTCATACATGCCTGTTATCTCTGCTCCATCCGGTTGATGAATCAGAGTTACGAAATAATCTAGTATGGCAGGAAGTAGTGGTAAGTTAAGATATGTTTGATTAACATGATTTAAAGGTGTGGATGACGAGACCACAGAGGGTATGTGGTGGTTGTCTCATTCATGCCCCTAGGAGCGAGTTCTCGTATTCGAGCCAAGACTGAACGTGCATCCACACGGGGATTGGATTCCCCTCAGTCTCAACTTGCCTAGTTTGTTCCATGAGTTGCCTAGTTCGGGCTTTCCATTTGGATTTGCGGGGATATCAAAACACTTTCAAAACTAGGATGTGGGGATGTATCGGCGCTCTGCGGGTAGGTAACCGTCGAGCATCGCGCACAACGATAGAGACCCGGCAGGAGATGGCCACTCCCTATTGGCGGTCCATCTCTACTCGGAGGGACTCATGGAATAGGCGAAGCAAGGGAAATGTCGTGGTCGACCTCCATCTGCCGGCACTTCCCGGAATAGTGCAACGTTCTGGCATTAAGAGTTGGTTGATACGTGTGGTTAAAGTTGTACACCCCTGCAGGGTTAAATCTTTTCGAAAAGCCGTGTCCGCGGTTAAGGAAGACTTGGTGACGGATTCTGTGATCATAGACAACTTTAACGGAATGATTAAAACTTGCTGATAACGAATGAAGGAAGCCTCCTCGGAGATGCCGAGAGGGGTTACCTTGTAGTTTGAGTTACCGGAACAACTGGAGGTGGTGATCGTTGAAGCACGAGGTGCTGATATGATTTGGTGGATTAAAAAGATAATGATTTCAGTAGTTGAACAGCTTTCTCATCTGTTTTCAAAATACTCCATGAGACGTGCTATTCCTCCCTCAACTTGGAAAACAAAGATGGCTTTACGCAAAAATAACCTTCATAACTCTTTCTAAAGGAAGCAGATATATAATAGGTTAACTAAGTCTTGTTGAGTACCTCCCGTACTCATGTTTGCTTCAACTTGGTTCAGGTGGAGTTCCTCAGTTTGATGGTGTTTCGACGTGGACATCGACGAGTAGTTTGGGGTTCCCAGGTAGCAGCCTGGAATCTATTGGCTGGGACGTCGCCTTATGTTGCGGCCTCTTAGGCCTTTTTGGTTCTTGTTGGTTAGCAACATAATTCGCCTTCTGTTGTCTGATGTAATGTTGGGTCGTGTGACCTATGTTTGTAAGCTATACTCTAGTAACACTTGTTTAATAAAGCTTCATGTTTAGAGTACTACTTTGATCGGTTGTTGGTTTCGAGCTCATTGTTATATAGTTTTGGCTATGCCTGCATAGTTGTCGCAAGCGAGGGGTTGTGGAGCCGATGATCCATGTCCGAGCCCGCCTGTCGATGTGATCGGCCTGGGGCGAGGTAACCCCAGTAACCCTCGATTGTTGTTGCACTTTCTGGACACATAGCAACTCTGTATAACTTTGGTCCCGTTTCTTCAGTTTCATCCGAGTCGTGGATGCTTGGGTATACATATCTAGTTATGACTAGCATGGACACAAGGAGTAGTAGACCGGGGATCCGGACTACGTGCCGATGAATCCGGTCTGCCTGCCGTTATTTGTTGCGGCCGGGGCTGGTAACCCTGAAACCCTTGTGAGTCCATTGCTAGGAGCACATGACAGTTTGTATATCTCTGGGTCCGGGGTCTGACAAAAGTTGGTATCAGAGCAGGACTGCCTCTAGGAAAACCTTATTGCTTGGTCGATGTCGAGTCTAGTGTTTGTGAAAAACTACTTTGAAACTTCAAATGATTGTGAAAAAACTTCTTAGGATTCTTTTTACTCCTTATCTGGTATCGCTCTAACTCTGGGTCATCTTACCTGTTTTGGTTTGAAAAGGTTTTGATGTCTCTTCTAGTCATTCAAAACTCAGGTGCCTTCTTTGGCAATGACGTTTTCACCCAAGTTGACCTAGTGTTAAAGTTTCTAGAGCCGTGTGTGTTCCTTACTCTGTTGTTTCTCTTAAACTGGGAGATTTCCTTTCCATCCATAATCTCTCAGAGTTGTGTGGGTTCCACATACCCCTGTTCTAAAGTCTCAAAATTCTGAACCTCGAGATTTCCTTTTCATCTCGAATGTGTCAGTTATCCTCTGCTCAAAGTTCTTCCGGAGCTATCGTTGTCTTTTGAAACATACTTCGTGATTGCTATTCATAGTGTCCTTTAAGACACTAAGAGAGTAGTTACTCCTTTCTTTTGGTTTTTAACCTTGGACTTGAACCAAAGGTTCCGGAATGTGCTGAATGGCGGTGAGTTGAGTCATGTGGTTTCTTAACCATGTAATGCTCACGTTACCAGTACAGGATGCTGACGTTTAACCCAAGTTCTGTTTCTTTGGACCCTGAAGAATCTGTTCTACCCCTGGATGGCTAAGTAATTTCAACTCCTATAGCCATAGGTTTTCCCTTGTAATCAAGAAGGGATCACAACAAGAGTGGTCATCATGAAATCCACATCTTCGTTTTTAATTCAGCTATATCGATCTTCCAGCATGGGTTTTACAAAAGAGTATCACCTGTGCACTCCCCATGGCCTCTGGATTCTCCGGAGCATGTCCCTATCTTCCAGTTGCTCTTAAATCTACATCCGTTGTGTTGAAACCAAGTTGCATATATGTGTTGGATTGTTCCAATGCATTTGCTCTTGTTTTTCGTCAAAACATTCCACCTTGGAGTGTCAGGAGAAACAAACTCAGTACCTCGTTCATCTCTAGGACCAGGTCAAAGTTTTGTAATTCGCGGATTCAAGAAGTTCCGTTAGCTTATGTTCTATTCTACCTATGAGTATCACACTCTTTTAAATCAAGAGGCCGTGTTGAGTTTCATGGTCTTATTGATGAAGTGATGCTCATACATGTCTTCACTCCCCTTACTCCAAGTTTTAATGCTTGAGAATGATGGGTATGTTCTTCGACATGTGTACCAGATATTCCTAGCAATCTTTATTGCTTTGAAAAATCTAAGAAACATCTGTATCCTTCTTAGCACTACTGGTCAACCGGTCTTTACTTAAAGTTGACCGTGTTACCAAATCCGTTCATTCTGGTTCACATTCTTGGTCAAAGAGTTAGGTTCATGCCGAAGCTCTCAAGACCCTATCAGTTGCTTTGAAAAGCAAACCTCCTTTCGAATTCTAAGACATATCGGTAGGTTGTGATATTCTGGTTGTCTTTCCACAAGTATCACCAGGTTGTTACCTGGCCATAATGTCTAAGCAAAGGGTAATTTGAATTGCTCTTTTCTCCAAGAAAATAGTGCTGGATATCCTGGACTAGTTGGTTGAGCTTAAACAACAACTTGGGGAGTTGAAAGACAAAAGCCCATCCTAACTCGATCCTTCGTTATGGGATGTCCGGTTTCCTTCGTGTTGAAGCATGATAGTATCTCATTTTCGTAAATGCTATCACTCTACCTCTTGATTTGATTTGGGCTATCGTCAAATCGAGAAAAGATCTAAGGACTATCCTGATGGTGTTTTCACTCATGGTGTTCCACCTAAGTACACCTTCATGTCCTCTAGTCTGACCAATACCTTGCCATGTTCATGTACCATATGAGTCCCCCTTCTTGGAGTAATTTGATAAGCGTGTTATCGAGCCCATCGATGACATTCCTATTTCTCCAAGTTGCAAGAGGTTCATGTTGAACACTTGGCACTAGTGTTGGAAACCTTTGAGAACCATCTTTGTGTCATCACGAAGTTTCGTTCTGGATGTTCGAAGTGACTTTCTCAGGTTCGTGTGCTTATGGTGAAAGTTGTCGCCATGGATCCGAGTAAAGTTTTCTTGTTCCTTCGGGAATAATCCCAAGTTGGTCATGCGAGTGTGGACCATTCTTGAGATGGTAGGTTGTTGCCTCCGTCTCTTCCATAAGTTTGCATCCACACCAAGCCACTGACTGATCGTTCGTGAAAGAGCAGAAGTTTATCTTTGCAATCATCTTCCCAATAAGGACTCCGATGTGTTTTGTTGCAAGTAATTCATGTAGGTGCAACCGTCTTTCATAAGTTGCTAATACATGAATTCCGCAATCTCGCTCATCTTTTTGAGCGTAGCATCGTAGTCCATATCTTGAGAATCTAGCATATGTATCTCCCTGGTACCCGGTGCAACCCCTTTGGTCAAACATGTGGAGTCTGAGTTATCAACCCACTAGCCAGAGCTGAATCTCAAGCAACAATGATGGTTGGTGTTTTGCTCGAGGGTATCGAATTAGGTCTTTTCAGAAGACGGCATGGTTGATGCTGTGGTTGACACAATTAGCCGGAAGGCCTAACTTTGTAACCCTTTGAATCCGTAAGAACAACCACTCTCCGTGAGAATTCTTGCGTGGCTCGTTCTCAACAAGTTTTCCTCCTCGTTCTTCCAAACCGGAGTTTAACTTCACTTGATGACCTATAGAAGGCTTGTCATAAGCCTGATATCGGTATCTAGAACATCCAGGAGAACCTGGAAGTTGATCTTTCCAATATCTCTCCGTTGAACCTCCAAAATCTTTGTCTTAATGGAAACGAGTTCATCATGGGAATATCTCGTGGTGTTTTGCAACCGCCATTGATCAGTTCCCTTCTTTTAAGTTGTTGGTACTTGAAGTTCTGTCCATCTCACACTCTGTATGAATTTGTCAGTTACTTCAGCCATAGGATCTTAACCATGTGGTAGATGTATTGCTACGTCCAAACCACAATAGGAAATAGATTCCCTATTCCTTCTGGTGTTTCAATCCTCGTTGGTTACCCATCTTTGTGATGTGACCAAGAGTTCCTCCTTAGTTACGGTGTTACAACATCCTCTGGTTACTCATCCTCCGTTGTGAAGTAACATCATGACCTTTGACAACGATATCGACAAAATTTGACGGAATGAAAGTTCCATTATCTTCCGTGTCCACTCCGAGGAGTGAACATGCTTTTGTATCAAATTCTCTCCGACGCACGAATTACAGTTCTTTCTCGTGTTCTCCCTCATCTACGGATATTACATTGTGATATTCAAGACCATCCTTCCCATCTTGGTACTCTATTTCTAAGAAACCTTTATGTCACAAGTTGTCCAACCTTTCTTTTTCAAAAGGATTTAAAGTCTTGTGCAAAGCTCATATTCTAAATCCTTTCAAGAACCATCGTCCACAAACTTGAAACCATCTTCTATTCACTCCGTTATCTTGATGTGTTTCATGCATGCTAACTCAAAAAGTTCTTTATGAACATTCCTGTCATGAGTTACCCATGAGATACTCGATCTTCGTGAAGATCAATTCCTAAGAGTTTTCCCTCTCACCTAAGGTGTAGCCGCTGAAGAATCTTCGCAAGTGCTACGGATCAACCTCTTCGAGAAGAGAACCGTAAGGTTCGAGAAGATCGTTCAAAACCCGGTGTTCCTTCTTTCTTCTCCTTCGGGAATCTTGAGACGAGATTCTTGTAAGGGGGTAGATTTGTGACATCACTATTTTGCTAAACTAGGGTGTGTGGTGTGTGTTCATCCCATACATGCATGGAAACAAAATTTGAAACCAATTTAAGTTATGAATTTAAATGGTTTGAGAAAATACCACAAATAGTACTTATTTTGGTTCCCAAAATTTTGTGTTGAAAAATAATTCAATTTCACCAAAGCAAAACATGGTTTTGTTGGAAATTTCACAAGGTTTCCAAAATTTATTTTTTCCGAATTTTCTGTTTGCAAAAAGGCCCTCAAAATATGGTTTTCTGTTCTGTTTTGAAATAGAAAAGGACCTAAATGAAATTCCATTGTTTCCCAGGGGGTTATTGTAATTTTTTTTTGGCTTTCTTCAACCTTCAGACAGAAGGCAAGCAGCTGCGTGGCTGCACTGCCGACGATGCCTGCCACCTCCTGCTGGCGAGCTCGACGAGGAGGAGAAGCCCCTGATGCCTTCCTCTCTTCCATCCCCATCCTCTCTGCCTCGAAGCCCTTCCCCTCCCTCGAACGTCCTCACTCTCTGTATGTTCTCTGCCCGCCGAAACCCTAGCTCGGGCCGCCGTCGTTGCGCGCCGTCGTTGCCGCCTCTCCCGAGCTGCGCCGTGGGTGCCATATGCACAGTTGTCCTCCCCTCCACCTCCCTGACGCTGGAATCGAGCCGAAGCGCGCTAAATCGCCGCCGCTGTCCTCTTCTTCCTCACGGCCGGCCGAGCACCGCCGCGGCGATTCGCCGCCGTTGGTGCCTCTCCGGCCTCCCCGACTTCACTATCGCCCTCGTGGTGAGGTACGGAACCTCCCGGTGCCCCCTCATCCTTCCCCGTTTCCTATTTCGTCGCCGCGCCGTAGATCGTCGTCGGCTGCCGCAGTTGGAGCTCGCCGTCGTCGCTCCGGCGCCCTTTTCCGGGCGGCGCCACCACGGGGAGATAGCCCGCGTCGCCCTCGTTCGTTAGAGCCTCCTCTCGCTTCCCCGCGTGCGCCCAATCGCGGCCGGCGACCACGAAAGTGGGATTCCGGCCGGCATCTGACGTCACGATGACGTCATGCTGACGTCATCGTGGGGCCACGCCGTCAGGTTTAAAATGTTATTAATGAAAACTATTTAATAATTACAGTAAATGAATTAAAATTTAGATAATTAATAACTTCTGTTTTGTTAACCAGAAAAATAAAAGGAAAGTATGGTTTTGTTCAGAAAAATGTACTCTAAATGAATATGCCATTTCCATACATGTTTGACCAAGTTGAAAAATGAGTATTATTTTAATGTTGTTAATTCATTTAAAAATAGAAAAATAAGTTTTTATTCACCAAAATTAGAAAATTAAAAGTTATATACCAAAATGCTCAAAATGACAAATGCAATCTATCTATGGTGTTTTCAAACCCATTTGAGCTTTTAAAATTGTACTCACTTTCAGAATCGTCCGAAGTACCCCTCCGGGGACTATTTCGGGATAATTTCAATAAAATTGCATAACTGACATACGAACCCTAGCAACCCACCGAACATGTTTAGGGATATATTTCAGTGCATTAACCTGCTCATGCATACATATTGCGCATTGCATCGATGCCATGTGTTGATTGTTGTTTTGTTGTTTGTTCCCCCTCGGTAGAACGTGACTCCGAAGAGAAGGGCAACAACTCCAATGGCGAATAATTGATGCTAACCGACAAGTCAAGCACTTATTCCCGAAGACTTTCTCTGGTTTTCTTGAAGCAAGGCAAGCATAACCTCTTATCTGCTCATATATGATTTCGAAAGACTTTTGATTCTCGTACATTGCATCTGATTCCAATGTATCTTGTGTCGGTAGTTAGAGTTCTCCTATACCATGCATAGCCTACTTATCCTGATCCACTACTCCTAGCAGCTATAGGTTTGCTTGTGTGCATTGCCAAAGCCTGAGATATGCTGTGCTTAGTCATACATGCATGTTATCTCTGCTCTATCCGGTTGATGAATCAGAGTTACGAAATAATCTAGTATGGCAGGAAGTAGTGGTAAGTTAAGAGATGTTTGATTAACATGATTTAAAGGTGTGGATGACGAGACCATAGAGGGTCTGTGGTGGTTGTCTCGTTCATGCCCCTAGGAGCGAGTTATCGTCTTCGAGCCAAGACTGAGCGTGCATCCACACGGGGATTGGATTCCCCTCGGTCTCAACTTGCCTAGTTTGTTCCATGAGTTGCCTAGTTTGGGCTTTCCATTTGGATTTGCGGGGATATCAAAAGACTTTCAAAACTAGGATGTGGGGATGTATCGGCGCTCTGCGTGTAGGTAACCGTTGAGCATCGCGCACAACGATAGAGACCCGGCAGGAGATGGCCACTCCCTATTGGCGGTCCATCTCTACTCGGAGCGACTCATGGAATAGGCGAAGCAAGGGAAAGGTCGTGGTCGACCTCCATCTGCCGGCACTTCCCGGAATAGTGCTAACATTCTGGCATTAAGAGTTGGTTGATACGTGTGGTTAAAGTTGTACACCCCTGCAGGGTTAAATATTTTCGAAAAGCCATGTCCGCGGTTAAGGACGACTTGGTGACGGATTCTGTGATCATAGACAACTTTAACGGAATGATTAAAACTTGCTAATAACGAATGAAGGAAGCCTCCTCGGAGATGCCGAGAGGGGTTACCTTGTAGTTTGAGTTACCAGAACAACTGGAGGTGGTGATCGTTGAAGCACGAGGTGCTGATATGATTTGGTGGATTAAAAAGATAATGATTTCAGTAGTTGAATAGCTTTCTCATCTGTTTTCAAAATACTCCATGAGACGTGCTATTCCCCCCTCAACTTGGAAAACAAAGATGGCTTTACGCAAAAATAACCTTCATAACTCTTTCGAAAGGAAGCAGATATATAATAGGTTAACTAAGTCTTGTTGAGTACCTTCCGTACTCATGTTTGCTTCAACTTGGTTCAGGTGGAGTTCCTCAGTTCGATGGTGTTTCGACGTGGACATCGACGAGTAGTTTGGGGTTCCCAGGTAGCAGCCTGGAATCTATGGGCTGGGACGTCGCCTTATGTTGCGGCCTCTTAGGCCTTTTTGGTTCTTGTTGGTTAGCAACATAATTCGCCTTCCGTTGTCTGATGTAATGTTGGGTCGTGTGACCTCTGTTTGTAAGCTATACTCTAGTAACACCTGTTTAATAAAGCTTCATGTTTAGAGTACTGCTTTGATCGGTTGTTGGTTTCGAGCTCATTGTTATACAGTTTTGGCTATGCCTGCATAGTTGTCGCAATCGAGGGGTTGTGGAGCCGATGATCCATGTCCGAGCCCGCCTGTCGATGTGATCGGCCTGGGGCGAGGTAACCCCAGTAACCCTCGATTGTTGTTGCACTTTCTGGACACATAGCAGCTCTGTATAACTTTGGTCCCGTTTCTTCAGTTTCATCCGACTCGTGGATTCTTGGGTATACATATCTGGTTATGACTAGCATGGACACAAGGAGTAGTAGACCGGGGATCCGGACTACGTGCCGATGAATCCGGTCTGCCTGCCGTTATTTGTTGTGGCCGGGGCTGGTAACCCTGAAGCCCTTGTGAGTCCATTGCTAGGAGCACATGACAGTTTGTATATCTTTGGGTCCGGGGTCTGACAAGAACTAACTCTCTAATGCGAACTACTTAGAGTGTGGTGTGAAGGAAGTTTTCAAGGGTCAAGAGAAGAGGGTGATATAATGTGATCAAGAAAAGTGCAAGATCAAAGCTTAGGGATGCCCGCCTGGTTCATCCCAGATAATTATAAGAGGACTCAAGCGTCTAAGCTTGGGGATGCCCAAGGCAGCCCATTCTTCATCAACAATTATCAGGTCACTTCTAGCGAAACTATATTTTTATTCGGTCATATCATATGAAATTTACTTGGAGCGTATTTTATTTTTTGTTCTGTTTTCTTTTGTTTTACTCGCTGCAATAATATCATTGGAACCTAGAATTATTGTTTGGGAGAGAGACACGCTCCACCTTTTCATTGGAATACTCGTGATGCTCGTATTCTTAGTTTTTCTTCTAGTTGCTGCAATCCTTTTACCTTCTGTCTTCGTGCATCTCTTATTCAGAGATGTTAGTTTTAGTGGATTTATGTCAGTACTATGTTTCTTACTTGTTGTATCATTTGGAGAGTTTTTTTTAAAACACATATATTGAATGGTGCTTGTTGGAAAAAGGAAATGTTGCATGTGGTAAAAATTTATAACGGTGCAAAAAGAAGCTTGTATAGACAGTAGCTAGACTTTTTCATGTCATGTTAGATGTCATTTTAATTATAATCCTACTGTTTATTTTTGTAGCATGACTTGTTTCAAATAGCTGAGAGTGTTTAATGTGCAATTGAAAGAATCATGAGTTGTTTTTATCACATTGAAGCATACATTTGTGGTGTTCTCCTTTCAATGTTTTATTTGGTTTACTTGGCACATGATTACACCATGTTTATGACTACAAACCAGTCACGAATAGCTTCTAGGATCATTTAGTTTTTGACTTGTAATACCACTTATTCTTTGATTAATAATGTTTTTGTCGTTATGCATGATTATAGCCATTATGCTCTCTTGATTTGTCGCTCCCAGTCTTTGCTAGCCTCCCCCTGTACCGAGTATGAGCTCTACTCGTGCATCCAACTCCCAAAAACCAAACCAAAGTAAATTGCTCATGTGTTATCTTTAAAACTTTCAAAATTATTCTTGTTTTGTGATCATGTTTTATCTCACAAGGACGTAAATAGAGAATATTTATCTCACTTGTTGATTGGATTTCACATCCTGGATTAGTGCCCTCATCCGCTTATCCAATTGCTAGAAGAGCTGGCAGCGGGGTGCCCAGCCCCAAATTAATACAACAATTTCTCTTCACTATTACTGCCCCTGATTTATCAATCAAAACATAATTGTGCAAACAAAATAGAAAGAGGGATGACCTTCTACCCCAGTTGCATACTTCTATGGGAGCCTCTCTTGTGAAGTCTAGTTGGATCGTGACGTACTGTATTTTCTGTTTACCATTCGTTGACATAAGCATACACACCTCTCTAAAAATTGGACACTCCTCCACGGTATGTGATTGTTGGCAGGCACCCGAGGACTCGGTTAGCCATGGTTTGTGTAATAAAGGTTGGGATGAGTGTCAAACATTTTATACCTTTGTTTAATAAAATAAAAAGCTCTAGCACATGAGTGATCCCTGCTTTCCTCTACGAAGGGTCTTTCTTTTACTTTTATGTTGAGTCTCCATCTTCTAAGTTTATGCACATTTGAGAGAGCATAGTTGTCATTCTGAGTTTAATGTGCATTTGTCCCAAAAATATTATTGATTGATTCATACTTTATTATTACTTGCTCTCGAAATATTTGTTCTAGTCATCCTATTAAACTTTGAAGGTGTCCTCGCATTTATGTTTTGCCCCACGCTTAAGGACAAGCGAAATATCACTTTGCCATGTTTTCTTGATGCTGGAAACAAACGTATAACTTTGATTGCATTGATTTCATGATCTTCTATTTGCTTTACTTTTCATGATGCAAAGTCATTGCTATGTTTTATTGTTAGAATTATATCTATCATGCTTGTGTCTAAAGTACTATGATCTCAGCTTGTATGTGCTTTTACAATTTCGATGATCTATTTTATGTTGGTAGCATGTCACCTCAGAAATTATTAATTTTGTCGTTTACCTACTCAAGGACGAGTAGGAACTAAGCTTGGGGATGTTGATACGTCGTAAAAATATCTATAATTTCTGATGTTCCATGTTGTTTTCATGTTATTTGCTACATGTTTGCTATGAACTTTATATCATTTTAATCGATTTTCTCGGACTAACCTATTGACAAGATGCCACAGATCCAGTTCATGTTTTCTCTATTTTTAGTTTCAGAAAAGTTCTTCCCAAAATATTCTCGGAATTGGAAAATTCAAAGCCCAGAAGTCTTAGAATTCTCGAAGGTTCCACGGAGTCCCGAAGAGACTCGAAGAGGTGCCACAATGGGGCCACACCATAGGGCGGCGCCCCTTGGCCGCGCCACCAGGTGGTGTTGGCCCCTAGGGCGCCCACCGATGTTGCCCTCTCGCCTATATAATCCCCTCTGATAGTTAACCCTAAAAAGATTCCACTTTTCCAAGAAAAACACCCGAGGCCACCGTCATCGTCAACCCGAGTTTGGGAGGAATCTGGAGTTCTCCCCGGCACACTGTCCGGAGGGGAAATCATGACCGGAGGGCACTACACCTCCATGCCCTCCCCCGGAGTGATGCGTGAGTAGTTCATCCTTGGATTACGAGTCCATAGCAGTAGCTAGATGGTTGTTCTCTCATCTTTATGCCTCATATTTAGATCTCGTGAGCTGCCCTACATGCTCGAGATCATCTATTTCTAATGCTACATGTTGTGTTTGCTGGGATCCGATGAATGTTGAATGATATGTCTCTTGATTATCAATCTATCATGTTATCTTCATGTGTATGTTATTTATGATCTTGCATGCTCTCAGTTGTTAGTAGATGCTCTGATTAACTATATGCTAGTGACTCCAAGAGGGAGTATTTATGCTCGATAGTGGGTTCATGCCTCCTTTGCATATGTGCTCGAGTGACAGAAGTGTGACAAATGGAGGATGAGATGTTGCCATTAGGGAGAAAACAACGATGTTTACATTGTTTACGTTATACACTTTGCTTAATGCAATTATCCGTTGCTTGCAACTTAATACCAAAGGTTTTTCGGATGATATTATGAGGGTGGATTATTATTCATAGATGCAGTTGGATAACCGTTTATGAGTCTTGTTGTAATGCCCGCATGAATCACATAGTAATCATCATGTCATGCATGTTTCAATAATCTATCAATTGCCCAGCTGTAATTTATTCACCACACATGTTATCTATATTTTATGGAGAGACACCACTAGTGAACCGAGGACCCTGGTCCATTTTCTCATACTAATAATACAACCACTGCAATTACAGTTTTCACACTGCTACTACTGTTTTCATTTTTTTTTCTACTGTTTTCCACACCATACATTTAACCTCTTTATTATCAGCAAAACCGGTGAGATTGAAAACCTCACCGTTTCGTTGGGGCAAAGTGAATTGATTGTGTTTTGTAGGTTCCATGTTGCTGCTGAACCGGTAGTGCGGCCTACCACATCAACTGCTTCAACCTTCTGAAGTTGCTTTTCCTCCTACTGGTCGATTCAACCTTGGTTTCTTTTCTGAGGGGAAACTTGACGTTGCACTCTTCACAACCTTCCACTTGGGGTTTACCAACGAGTGCACTACGCATCCATCAATAGAAAAGAAGGGAATATGGTCATATCCATGTAGCTGTGAGGAACATATCCAACAACGATCTAGATTTTAAGAACCAAGTTTGATTGATGTACAATTATTTCCAGGTTTGCAGCGGCATGCGATATCCTCTATAAGTTAGGCTAACCAATACTAGTTAGCTCCAATTTTTATGCTTACATGCATGGGATATCCTATATGAGTTAGGGTAAACAGTACTAGTTATCTGCAATCATTTGTTATGATTTTTATGCATGAGATATCCTCTGTGAGTTAGTCTAAAGAGTTGTTGTTCTCTGCAAGCATTTCTTATGCTTTCTAGCATGAGATATATACCGCTTGATTTAGTTATTCATGTTTAGTGGAGTGTGCTTTATGTATTGCTTTTCTTAATATTTTGTTTCTTTTTCAGAAATGGATGGAATATGGGAAGCTTATGCAGAGGGTTCACCATTGCGTGTAAAAATTAAATCAACTGAAGTTAATTTCTATGAAGAAGATTACACTGATGATTATGATTTTATTGTTGCATCAAAGTCGCAATGTATTTGCCCCTTCCTCCAGTGTTTTTCCTTTTATTTTGTTTTATTGAGTTTTTCTTCAGGATTTTTAATTATTATCTACAGGATAAATCAGTTAGCGATTCAAAGTTTGATAAAGCTCTTCTCAAGTTTTATATGAATGATGTAATGATATTCCCTAAATACCTCCTTTCTTATAGTTTTGCTTTCTAATCCCCGTTAGGGGAGGGGTGCATTTTTTGGTAGGAACAATCAGTGCCTGATGTGTTTTTTATCTTTTACTTTGTTTTGTGCAGAAAGTCAAACAACTCAAGAGGAAGTTGACTACATCATGGGTTGGAAAGGTCTTTTCCGCATTTCTCTCCATTTAAGTTTTATCTTTGATCTTTCATTTTTTTATGCATTTTTGTGTTGCCTCTTTCTTTGTTCTTTGTCGTAATTTAAGAGACAGAAACCTGAGAGTAACGACGAGACTACCATTTTTACTAGATATTCAAGAAAGTAATTCTGCTCAGTTGAAAAATCACTAGTCACAAATATGGGGCTGGTTGTTTCTTGAAGTTTGAGAAAATAGATGTGCCACTGAGATTATTGAAATGGATAGCTTGTATATTTGACACACGTACATCAGAGATCCAAGTAGGAAATAATTTTATCACTGCCACTAAGAAAAAAATCAATAAATTCTACAGTTACCTATTGGTCGTCTAGAGATAGCACCTGATAAGAAAGAATGAAGTAATTTCATCCTATTAAATTTCAATGTCACTTCCATACCTCAAGTATCAAATTTTGGAAACAAGTTGAACTCAAAATAATCTCTATCTGATGAAGACATCTTCATTTAATAATGACGGTTGTTTTTCAAAGATTTTTGTGTCCTAATCGAAGCCTTCAACCAAGCTCAAGATACTTGTATATTTTAAGAGATCCTCACACTATCATGAATTTTAGTTTATCCAATTGTTTTTTGCATGATTGGCTTGTTATGACCATCAAGAAATTTCATAAACCTACAGAAGCTTGTTGCTAGGAGAGAGATGACATTAGGATGAAATCTTTGAAGTCTTGTATTAAGTATTTTTTGGGGTATTTTTATGTTCATGCAAACAGCCTGAATCTTATTTTTAGATTTTTTTTTTTGTTTTGATTTGATATCTAGTGTTTTTACGTGTCGCTTATCTTGACAACATTGATTTTGGGCTGAAATCTCTGCCTGATATGGAGCCTTGAGTCCTAGTGTGGAAAGAGACAAGAATAAGAGACTTTTTAGAGTTAGAAAAGTGTAGTGGCAATTAATAAGGCAGAAGGCCAGTGAAAGCGTTTAAAACGGCATTGAAATGCATGTAATTTTTGTTATGCTTATACAATCGTTTATTTATTCAAATTTTAATTGTTTTTGTTACTATTGTTGATGTTTAATTTATTTTTCTCAGATTGTTGGCTCTGAACCAAACTTTCTGAAGGCTTAAATGACAATGTTCAAAATTCTTAGGAGCCTCACCAGCAAGTTGTCAACATTGTTTTCCCATAGATTAAGCTCTGAGGTAAATTTGGCAAATAGTGTGTTCTTTATATTTTATTTGAACTATTCGTTTTTGCAACTATGTACCCAATTCAAGTTTTGATTTGTGTTTTATATTTCTCTCAAATCAAATTAAATCCACTTTAGTGTTAGATCAGACAAAGAACTATGAGAAAGCAGAAGGGTTCGAACAATAGTGTGAAACTGTGGCTTGCAATGTTTTGAGTAGTATCTATGCCAACAATAATAACAAGAGCTATGTAAATTTTGAGGCATCGACACCAATACTTGAATCAAAACTTATAAACAAACCAGCCTCCAACATCCTACGCCAAGGGTGTGTTTGGTAGCTCGGTTGTACCCAGAAAATCTCCCCCCACCCACTTTTCGGTTGTTTGGTAGCATGGTTTTGCTCCTCGAGCCATGCTGATGTAGGTGTTGACCTCTTTGTTGTCCCGATCTTCACGAATCGATGAAGAACACGAAGAACGCTCAAGAACGTGAAGAACACGATGAACACGAGAGGGGGAATCGAGGGGAAATCGTGGGCAAACGCAAGGAAACGCAAAAGGGGGAAAGATAACTCGTGAAGCCTACGAGGGATCGCAAACCCAAGTCAACAACATGCTAATTGAAACCGTTTCTCTTACCGTCCGGTCCACCGATCCAACAGAAGCCGCAAGGGGAAGGTTGGCAAGCGCTACTAGCATCACTATGTGAGAGAGTAGCTCCTTGGAGAGATCTTGATACGATCCTAGATGAACATCATCAACATAGGAGTAGCCTCGTAAAAGGAGTCACCTCAAAAGAGGGATACAAGGGCAAAGCCCGAAGTTCTCAAATCAATCCTCTAAATCATTCCTAACCCTAGATCTAGCCACCGGAGTCCTTTATATAGTCGGGGTCGAAACGGGGGTCAAAACGGTGCAAAAACGGACAGTTTCCGTGCATTTTGGGGCCACGCCGGCCTGGGAGCCGGCCTGGCCGGCTTGGGGGGCGCAGAGGCCGGCCTGGAGGGGTGGCCGGCCTGGGGCCGGGGTGGGAAGGAGGCAGGCCGGCCCCTTCTGTTGGGTGCCCGGCCTGGGGCCGGGGTGGGGAAAGGCAGGCCGGCCTGTAGGCCGGGGCGCTCGGGCAGGGGGCCGGCCTAGGAGGCCAGCCCGAGGCCGGGGTGGGCGAGGGGGAGGCCGGCCCGTTCGGCCAGGGGTCCGGCCTAAGGTGGGGGGAGGCCGGCCTGGCCGGGGGATGAGGCCGGGAGGCTCCGTTTTCCCCCGTTCTTCCTCCTCGGAACTCCGATCTTGACGCCGTCTTCACCCGCTTCTTCCCTAGCTTCGTGTGCCCCTTCTTGGATGTGTTCTTGAGCATCTTGGGCACCTTCTTGGGTCTCTGTGTGGTGATCCCACCTATGCATGTAGAGGGGTATTTCATGAGGTAGAGCACCGTTCACCAAGACACCGGAAACATACGGAGATAGGAGTGAGTTCACCTTGTGGAGTGTCGATGTTGTGCTTGGTTGAATACGGTGGGCTACATCATCTCCCCCCCCCCCCCTTGAAGAAGAGTCGTCCTCGACTCTCGTTCCATCCATTTTGGAGTGGGAGAAGGAAAGTTGACGACGAAGGTGTCGTTGAAGTTGAGCCGCTTGTCGAAAATCATGTGACGGTAGGCTCGTAGTGGGTGAGGTCCAAAGGTGATGAAGATCATGAAAGGTTCCTCCTTGGAAGGTCGGTGAAGATCTTGTGAGGCGGTGTAGTCGTTGAAGTTGAGCCTCTTATCGAAGATCATGCCAAGGTATGCTCGTGGAGGGTGTGGTCCAAACGTGATGACGGACTTGACATGATCCTCAATGGGTGGATGAGGATGAGCTTGCGGAAGCGGTAGAGTGTGGTCGTGGCGATCATTGTCGTTGACGCGCTTGTCGAACTCCAAGTACATCTTGATGTAGGGTATGTAGATGGAGAAGTCGTTGTCGTGGAGGTGCTTGTTGAACTCCATGCACATCTTGACATGTGGTATGTAGGCGTAGAAGGCATTGTCGTTGACGTGCTTGTCGTACTCCATGCACCCCTTGACATGTGGAATGTAGGCGTCGAAGGCGTTGATGTCGAAGTGCTTGTGACGCGCCGTGTAGATCTTGACTTGAGGAGTGTGGATGGAGGATGCTTTGTCGTAGAAGCTCTTGGCAATCTCCATGTGGATCATGATGAGCGGAATGTGCTCCTTCCAACCCTTCAAGTCGGTGTCGATGTTCATGCGATGTGGCGAGCCTTGTATGTGGAGTAGTCCATGAGGTCGAGGATGCTTGATAGGGTTACAAAATCACTGCAAAATAGACAACAAAGATGGAGAGAAAGTTGGTAAGCCGTTAGTGTCGATAAGCACACATGGGATTTTGCTCTCAACTCTCATCTCACTATTGGTGGCTATCATGGCAATGCCTCTAGGAACACTCATGCTTTTTCCACTCATTATGGGCTTATGGCGCTCACTCACGTGAATGTGGATCTCTCTCTCTCACCACTCATCTCACTAGAAGCTTGAGAAGGTACACTAGAAGGCTCCCAAGTCTTGGCACAAGAGGTGTGCGGGTTTGTCGAAGTCGTTGCATTGCTTGGAGTCGGTAGTGTCATAGCATGTGGCGAGGAGGACTCAATCATCTCATCTCTTGGGTTGATCTCCAAGTGTGGCAAGGGTGGCTTTCTTGGAGGAGGAGGTAGGGTCATGGCTTGTGTCGAGGAAGGTTCCATCATCTCCATGATGTGGTAGTGTAAGCCATGCCTTGTAGCATCCTCAAATGGTCGATGATGATGATGATGAAGATATCCTTGGATATAATGGTGGCTTGAGCGTTGCCTTGTAGAGGTTGGCATGAGATGCTTCGAATTCAAGGGGAGTGTGTCAACCAATTTGCCGTGACCTCCATCAATGATAGATGAGTCATTGACGCCGGCTCTAGAGAGGTTGCATCGTTGGTCCTTATCTTGAGGATAGGCTTGAACAACTCGTGTCAACACTCGCGATGAATTCTTGGCCTCATTGCAATAGACGCTTCCGTCACCATTGGTGGGCATGTCCAAGGAATTGAGAGCTAGTTGGTGCAAGGCATAGTATTGGCATTCACTCATGTAGGCATGGTCACCATTTTGGTTGGCAACCATGATCATCTCATTGGTAGCATTGGAAGCTCTCTTGTGTGTGTTCGGAGTTGTCACTTGTGTCATTGGAGAGAAAGAAGAATAATGCCTTAGAGTTGATGGCAAGGGATGATCCTCTTTCACAATGTGTCATGTATCAACGTCATCATCATAGAGTGGTGGAGCGGTATCCTCATGCGCATGGTGATGTCGATCTTGTGTCATGGGAGGAATAGCTTCGCACTCGTGATGTTGTTGTTGCGCTTGTGGCGAGAAGGGAAGCT
Source organism: Alopecurus myosuroides (assembly GCA_028641055.1). Taxonomy (NCBI): domain Eukaryota; kingdom Viridiplantae; phylum Streptophyta; class Magnoliopsida; order Poales; family Poaceae; genus Alopecurus; species Alopecurus myosuroides. The sequence goes on from CM054060.1 coordinate 48,683,081, forward strand.
CATGCTCTTGATCCTTGTCGAAGGCGGGGTGCGAGAAGAAAGCACATTCTTTATGAAGATGAGGTGGAGGCTCCCATTTTTCATGTTGGTGATGATGCAATGGAATGCCATTGTCAAGTGGGTGCGGTGCTTCATCCAATATGGTAGGAGGAGAATCATGGATAGCAACTCCATTTGCTTGTTGTTGGCGAGGTCGCTCATGTGGGTCCTCATCAAAAATAGGAAGTGAGAAGTCACTTGGATCATCTTCACTTGCTTGGTGTTGACGTGGTCGCTCAAGAGGTTCCTCATAAAACAAGGGAAATGAGAAATCATGAGTAGCATACGTGCCTAGTTGTGGTCGAAGTGGGCGCTCATATAGGGGTCTTCATCAAAGAGAGGAAGAGAAATGCCATGTGTAGCATGCCCACTTGGTCGTTGTCGATGTAGGAGCTCATCGGGATCTTCATCAAAGATGGGTAGTGAAGTAGCATGTTGAGCAATCCCACTTGGTTGATGTCGAAGTGGACGCTCATTGGGGTCTTCCTCAAAGAAGGGGAAAGACAAGCCAAATGGAGCATTCTCACTTGCTTGGCGTTGCGGAAGTCTCTCATGTGGGTCTTTATCAAAGATGGGTAGCGGAAGATCATGTGGGTCATCCTCATTGGCTTGGCGATGGCGATCATGATGGCGAGGATGGCGCCGGTGGTGATTGCGGTGGAGTTGTGGTAGGCATTCACTAGAAGCCATGTCGAAGGCACCTTCTTGATAATGGCCTTGGTCTTGGTGGTCATTGTGGTGGTGACACACATTTTGCCTTGGAAGCCTTGAATGTGGGCAAGTACCATCCACGAACCCATGTAGACCATAGTCATGAGTCGAGCTTGGAGAAGGTGGGTGATGAAGAATATCCGGTCGTAGAGGGTGATCTTGAAGAGGGTCACCACGGCCTTGTCGGTGTCGAGGTCGAGGTATAGTGGTGATGGCGAGCGATGCTCAAACCAATGTCGTCGCGGAACTTGTGGTGGAAGATGCGGTGAGGTGGGTCTACCACTCTCTTCCATATGGCGGTGATGATCATGGCGACGGTCTTGGTGATGAGCGTGGGGATGATCATGTCGACGGTGTTGACGATGGAGCTTGCGGCGTTCCCGCACCTCATGTGTGGGATGACTCCGAAAGTCATTTGGATGTCTTGGCTTCTTGGCCTTCGCGCTAGATGGGGCCTCGATGTTGTCCTTCTTGTGGCGCCGCCTTGATGTCGAAGGAGACAATCGTGACGTGGCCAACTTGTCGGATTGCTTGTCATTGCTCCATCTTGAGGTTGAAGGTCGTTGTCTTGTGTTGGCCTTGGCCTTCTCCTTGAAGTTCCGTGGTGGTGAGCATGAACCATCGGAGTTTCTTGGACACCGAAGCTTGGCGAGGAAGTCTTGTAGGTTAGCTCGTCCATGTCGGAGTCATAGTCGGTGTAGAACTCCGCCATGCTCGAGGATGCGTTGTCGGTGTAGTAGGGCTCCAACTCGTCAACCAAGCTTGCAGTGTCATCGTTGTAGTCGTGGTTCATGTCGTTGTAGCTCATGGAGTCGGAGTCGTCGTGGTTGTTGTGGTGCTCCTCCATGTCGATGATGGTAGGGGAGGAGTAGTCGGTGTAGAGCTCGACGTCGTGGTCGTTGTGGTGCTCCTCCATGTCTATGATTCTTGGGGAGGAGTAGTCGGTGTAGAGATCGACGTCGTGGTCGTAGTAGTGGTGGTGATCCACCATGTCATGCTCGTAGTAGTGGTCATCCACGATGTCGTGATCGTAGGGGTAGTGGTCGTCCACCACGTCATGCTCGTAGGAGTGGAGGTCCATGTCTAGCTCGTTGTAGTCGTAGTGGTCCATCATGGACTCATCATGATCATCATGGCCTCCAAAGTCTTCGCTCTCGCTATACATGGTTAGTGACAAGCGCAAGTGTATATATAGAGTGTGAAGACCTAAGAGCTCAACCTCACCTTTTAGCAAATGTTGGAAACTAGTGGACCAAGCCAAGAGAAACCGATAACTAAGAGAATGAAGTGACTTGAGTTTGAAAAATCCCAAAAACACGCTCCAAAACACACTCGGCTTATGGGTGGATGGCAATGGGTTAGAAATGTGGCGAGAAAACGACAAATCCAAAGAAAAGTATATTGTAAAACGTGGAGAAGAATCAAAGAAAAGTTAGCACGCAAACCAAACCAAGTGGAGGAAAATGATATGGTGGAAAACTAAAAACACACACACACAAATGATAAATGGGGTTAGTGCGGCCAATGGACGAGCGGAGACGAAATGTACCTATCGAAGACTAAGCTTAATGCCACACCAACGCAAAGAGGACGCTAGCTCAAACCGCAATTAATTAGAGGCAACAAGATTCGCAATGTGGCAACCGGTCACTCTCTTCTCTCTTGCAACTCGAAGCTAGGCGTTCCTACAAATGATAGCAATTGGCATCGATCATTTTCTTCTTTTGGCTCTTTTTGCTTCTTTTGCTCTTTCTCCTTTTTTTTTGATTTTTCGCTTTTTGATGGATGATGATTCCCAAATGCCAATGCCTACTCGTAGCTAGTCTCTCACAATCGCAAAACTCGCACTCTCGGTGCCACAATGCGATGCCAAGCGGTGAAAAAGAACTAGTCCAAGTAGGTAAGATACACAAAGGAATGGGTTAGTTCAAGCGGAAGCAGGTTATACCTATGCGGTGGATGATCTCGGACTTGTGGCCGATGGATGTCGATGTCGTGTGGATCCGTTGATGTGGAAGCGTAGGTGATGTCGTGGGCGTCGCGTGGCCACTTGTTGCACTCAATTTGGATCACAAACGACAAAGAAAAACAAGTTACAAAATCTGTCCGGAAATCGAAGAGCTGAAATTTTCTGGGATTTTTGCTCAATTTCGAAATTCCTCACAAATCAAGAAATTTTTTGGACAAATTCGAGGAAAGTGGCTGAATAGAAAGGTGGGGAATGGTCTTTGGCAACAAATCTAGGAAACAAAACCACGAAAAACTCAACAAATCGAGAGATCGGTCGAAATCCCTTTCGGCTATTTTTGGTCAAATTTTCGAATTTATGGTGGATAGAAGAAAAATTGGTGGTAGGGGAGGGGGTGGGGTGTAGGATTCGTGTAAATCTAGCTCTGGATACCAGATGATGTAGGTGTTGACCTCTTTGTTGTCCCGATCTTCACGAATTGACAAAGAACACGAAGAACGCTCAAGAACGCGAAGAACACGATGAACACGAGAGGGGGAATCGAGGGGAAATCGTGGGCAAACGCAAGGAAACGCAAAAGGGGGAAAGATAACTCGTGAAGCCTACGAGGGATCGCAAACCCAAGTCAACAACACGCTAATTGAAACCGTTTATCTTACCGGCCGGTCCACCGATCCAACAGAAGCCGCAAGGGGAAGGTTGGCAAGCGCTACTACAATCACTATGTGAGAGAGTAGCTCCTTGGAGAGATCTTGATACGATCCTAGATGAACATCATCAACATAGGAGTAGCCTCGTAAGAGGAGTCACCTCAAAAGAGGGATACAAGGGCAAAGCCCGAAGTTCTCAAATCAATCCTCTAAATCATTCCTAACCCTAGATCTAGCCACCAAAGTCCTTTATATAGTCGGGGTCGAAACGGGGGTCAAAACGGTCCAAAAACGGACAGTTTCCGTGCATTTTGGGGCCACGCCGGCCTGGGAGCCGGCCTGGCCGGCCTGGGGGGCACAGAGGACGGCCTGGAGGGGTGGCCGGCCTGGGGCCGGGGTGGGAAGGAGGCAGGCCGGCCCCTTCTGTTGGGTGCCCGGCCTGGGGCCGGGGTGGGGAAAGGCAGGCCGGCCTGTAGGCCGGGGCGCTCGGGCAGGGGGCCGGCCTGGGAGGCCAGCCCGAGGCTAGGGTGGGCGAGGGGGAGGCCGGCCCGTTCGGCCAGGGGTCCGGCCTGAGGTGGGGGGAGGCCGGCCTGGCCGGGGGATGAGGCCGGGAGGCTCCGTTTTCCCCGTTCTTCCTCCTCGGAACTCCGATCTTGACGCCGTCTTCACCCGCTTCTTCCCTAGCTTCGTGTGCCCCTTCTTGGATGTGTTCTTGAGCATCTTGGGCACCTTCTTGGGTCTCTGTGTGGTGATCCCACATATGCATGTAGAGGGGTATTTCATGAGGTAGAGCACCGTTCACCAAGACACCGGAAACATACGGAGATAGGAGTGAGTTCACCTTGTGGAGTGTCGATGTTGTGCTTGGTTGAATACGGTGGGCTACATCACATGCCCACCTCGTGCAAAAAAACCTCCTCAGCATGGCCGGGTTGTTAAGCTCGAATCGAGCTTCTCACCTCAGCCCGGCCGAGGTCGTCCCGAAAACCATCCCACGCGTGTGCCCAAAAATTTCTGCGTGTCCGCCACATCGTCGACCAGGAGTCATTATGTCGTCTCTCTCCTCTCTCGCCTAATCCCGTGCTCATCGCCAGAGAATCGCAGGTCAACACCAGCGTCTGCGTCATCGCCCCACGCCCGCGCCGCCGCGCAGCATTGCAGCACTGCGCCCGCCGTCGTAGTCCAGTGCCTTGGGCCTTCGCACATCACGCGCCACCGCCTTGAGCGCCATGTACAGCCGCCGTCGGCGTGCTGACTTCCTTGCGCCCCAAGCGATGCACAGCTGCGCGTACGACCGCCACCTCGCGACGCACAGCTTCGCCCACCGTCGCCCATATCAACGCCCTCTCCCCACTCGCGGCAGTACCACCGACGAGCTGCTCCCCCGTCCGCCAGAGAGACGACGGGTGTCTCTGGACCGATTGCTTTTTTATTTTCTTCTAGGGACCCGTGTGTAAATATTTAGTCCTGTTTGTAGTTTAAAATTCTGGACTTGAAGGACCTATTGGTAAAAACTATGATATAATAATTATAATCACAAGATCTGATTTATATCACAGATTCTAATCTGACTACATAATATTAATCGTTGTTGAAATTATATTTAGACACGATAAAAAAATAAATAAATAATCTAGTCTCCAGCATAGTGCAACTTGTACAGCCTACCAAACACCATCTTATCTTATCCTGTCTCAACACATACGAGCCACCAAACACATAGAAAAATCTCAACCCAACTTGTATAATATCAGCTTAGCCCAGTTGAGAAACCTATGTTGGGGTGACCCAGGCTACCAAACACACCCTAAATTTCTCTTCATATGATCTAATGAGGACACTCTTCTAGGTGAAGCTACTGATCTTTTGTACGCTTTTCCATAGTTTCTTTTCTCACTCTTGTAAATCTCGTCCAATTTTTAGCTTTGGTTTTCTACATCTATTTTTTGGAGCAAATGTTGACGTCCATATAAGTAGAGGGAAGTTTGCATCCGGGAAATACCAATGGTTATCAAGTGTGTTGCAGTGAGGAGGCAGTGTCATGCAATCAAATGGAAATGCATTTTAAAAGAAGATAGAAGAATCTTATCACTTAAGCACACATTATTAAAATGTCTTAGTTGAAGGATTGGCTCGAAGCGCCAATGAAGTTCACCACCAAAAAAGTTTCTTCATTTTTGCTACGAGTTTTTGTTTTTAGTAGCTACCACAGATGTTTATTAGTCCAATTCTTAGTTTCTTCTTTTTCTAAATTTATTTTGCTAAAATAAAACAACTTCGGGTCATACTCCTAATTTCCCATTTGACATAGTAGACTCGTTCCAAGCTGAGTCACGTATTCATTCTTTTCGTTCATTTTTTGAAAAAAAAAACACAAGTTTATGAGTGGATTCTTCCATTTTTAACTATGAGTTTTCAACAATTGCACCGATAAAAAGAACTAAATCCAAAATTAAAGGATTCAATGGATGATTGCGAGGTTTGCAACACTATTAAGACCATGCTAGCAGAAATCCAAAAGAGAGCAGATGTTGTCAATGTCGTACCGGTTTCAGATAATGCAAAGTCACCTATTGTACCATTAAATTGAGTGAGCTTTTCTATCAATGGGTTAATTGTTTTTCTTATATCATATTGTGTATATATTTAACTAATTTTTAACAGTATGACCATTTGCTTTGTAAAATGTACCTTTTTTAATGCAATTTGTAAACAATCGCATGGTGGATTGAAAGCAAGCAGTATTCGATCTAAACATAGGAAAGACATTTATGATTGGAGGAGAAGCATCAAAGGTATTTTCTATGATCATTCGAGGAGTTCCATTTTTAAATCAATTTTATTTGTATTACACATAATTTATTAGAAAATCTCAAACAATGCCATATCACAGTGCCGTATGACAGATTGGGGATAAAAAATACTGGAAAAATAGGTGTACAAACCTATGATTTTTTTATTTTACTTTATCGAATTCTCTCTCTATTATATTTTTATTATATTCACAATACATAACTTATTCGCGTTTTCTTTCGGATTTTTTTCGTAGGTACGAAGCAGTAAGATATGGGGAATCTTTATGTTCATTTGAGTCTCTAGAAACCTTGTAGCCTTATGTTCATATTGATAACTACCTTGTGTTAGTATTTTGTTGAAAGATATTTCATGAATGTCATCCAAAGGTAAAGAAACACATGTTAGTTTCATATGTTGGGGTAACTGGCGGTTTGTTAGGAAACAATCTAAAACATCATGCATGAATCTAAGTTTATTTTGTCAATAGAGAAATCATCCAATCTACTTTCTATAGAGAAAATTCTTTATAACCAATGTGGAAGGCTAATCAGACAGTTATCTTTTCTTATTATTTATTTATTTTTCTATTATTCATCTCTAACGAAAGGCTACGCAAAGATTGGAGTAGCTGTATTCCCTCTATATGTGGACGAATGTTGGATTAATTTCTCAGTGTGTTTGCGGTCCAAATTGTTTGCTTTACTAGGTTCATTATATAATGTGAAATCATAGTTCCACCAAGAAATTGATGTTGTAATTGTGAGTATTCTTATAATTTGGGTAAATTTCATATTTTTTGGATGGCACGGGAAAGGGTGGTTTCATTTTTTTAATTTTTTGTCTAACTTTACAGGTTGAAATCTTTGTCCTGCTATGGAATATTCTTTTAGCACGACTGATATCATATAGAATTAATTGACTTTAATGAATACAAAATTATTCATCCTCCCATGCGAAGACAAGATAACACGTATATTTTCTTCACTGCCTATATCTTTTTACTACTTCCAGTATTATTTCTAGTACTTCCTGTAATTTTTACAACCAACAAAGCATAATTTTGCATGTTAGTAGCACATGTAAAATGTGGATGTAAAATTCCTCTAGTTAATAGGGTATAAGGCCATGTACTTTTTCGACCATTATATAGAAAATCATTTTTTTCATTAGAAAGACATAACCGCTGGTAAGAAGATTTTTGTGAATATAATTAGAGCTAATCTACGTTTTCCCAGTTGTCTGTCCCTTATAATCATTAACATTGTAGCAATGCGTGTGTTTACATGATGGTCAAGAATCATTAATTATGCATTTAAACCCAAACTAGCTAGCAATGTAAATGTAGATGTTTGTACATGCTAGTTAACAATGTAATGTAGCTAGAATAACTTGTAGTTCTTTTAGAAAATATTTTTTATTTTTGTGTACTATCTTTTTTTAAATATTGTCACAATGATGATTGCGGAGTTCTACCAATGAAGATTATGGAAGTATGGCACCCTAGGGCTCAAGTTCACGATATTTATTTTCAAGAGAAGACATCCAGAACTTGAGGATAAAGTTTGCAAATTTTCAGTAACACAACACTTTAAAAAAAATAGTTGTCTCTGATTTATTTGGTGATGTATAATTCAGTAACACAATACTTATCTCTTCAATTATTTAATCCGTCTCGTTTGTGATATATTTTTGACTTTTTTTTTCTTACAGGTGGGAATGTAGATGAAGCGTTGTCAGAGAACATTTTTGTAGTTTCTCATCAATCACTTTTGGGTGTGATAGATAGACTAAGAAAGGAAGAACCAATTGTACAAAAGAAGTTTTAGTTCATGCAGATCTGAGAGTATTGTAGTCGATAGAGATTATGTAGCCGGACAAATTATGATTTTGTGTTTGTCTTTTTCTTATTTTGTGCTTTTTAGTTTAATACAAGGTATTATGTTGAGGAGTATCAGAAAGTCTGTTTTGCTATTTCATACGCTTGCTAAAAACCATACTAGGATTTTTTTTAATTCCATCGTGCTACATGTTCTATGGGTTAATGCTACTACATGAGTAAACTCTCTCAAGATTTTAAACGATTTTATGTCGTTTACTTTTATTTTATATTTAATGGATTATTTTAATGTCGTCAGGAGATGTGTTCAAATGGTATGCGGGGGATGCACAAAAGTAGATGTACAGTTACATTTTTCAACGGAAAAAAATTTCTCTTTCTTTTTCATGGAAACCTTCCCACTCATTTTTATGAGCATTTTGAAAATCATACAAATATGCAGGGGAGTGAGAATCCGCGACGGGAAGGAGGGGGTGGAGTGAAACATAATATGAAAAAACAACCAGCATCAGAGGATTTTGTGTTTTCATAACTCCACATTTACTAGTTCAAGAACACTATCATGCCTTTTTTCAAACTAATTCAATCATAATATTCCACAACAAGTATAATTTCAAGTCCTATCTCATTATTGTCATGTCTTTTCTAACCAGTACAAGCACACTAGTATAAGCAATAATAATTCAAGTCCTAACGTTTTTGTCGTGCCTTTTTACTAGTTCAAGCACACTAGTAGAAACAAGAATAATTCAAGTTATCTCTCTTTCTTATCCTTCCTTTTTAGACTAGTTCAACAAAAATAGTACAAGAAAGTACAATTCATGATTTTCTTGATTTTTTGCATGCCTTTTTAGGCTAGTTCAAGCATATCACAATAGTAAAATCAAGTATAATTGAAGCTCCCTATGAATCCTGAACAAATTATTTACTTCTTCTCCACTCTTTCTCTTCATTATTTTCCATTTAATCAGTCTTGATCCCCACCGGACGTTGGTGCTTTCTGTCTTCTTGGCCTGTTGTTCTTACTAGCATCATCTGCAAAGAAACATTTTATTCATTAAAAAAATTGTCCCTCATGCAATGAACAAATCATTTTTCAAGCAATGTATTTTATGTTGATTAAACCGTAACACTTACCTTCATTTATATTCTTTGTTATTAGGCCTTGATCCCTTCTTTCTAGGAAGATTGTACTCTATATCAATATTTGGACAGTTCATTTTTGTGTGCTCAATGGACCCACAATGACCACAATGGTAGAATTTGTTCTCCTCAATAGCGTATCTGATAGTGAACAACCCGTGTCTTCCTTTTGTGTTCAAAATGTCTTGATCTTGCAGCTGTATACTTTTGAACTATCAGATTCACCAGGAGATGGTAGTGAGTGACCGTGCGAGTTAAGGTACTTGTCAAGGGAACCGTTTGTTGATCTTCGCTATCCATTTCAGCCATAAATTTTTCAATTCTTAACATTTCTTGTAGAATAGATTCACTCTTCCTTTTTGTCTTCAAATAAGTTTCATCCACACGAACTAGCCTCTTAGACAACATGTTTAATCTCAGAGTAGGTTTTTTCAGGATCAGTTTACAAATCCATTGGTTTATGAACATCATATTGTCTTTCTTTCTTTCTCCATATGTCAATAATGTACTCCTCTGGAATTTCAGGGACATTCATATGAACCGCAACCTTCAATATATGGGAACAAAAATTCCATATTTTTGGAAGCCAAAACAAATGCATGAATAATATCTTTCTTTCGCGTCCATTTTCACAAGGTATATTCTTGTCCTATGTTCTTTGAGTGGGTATTTATGAGCTTGTGAAACCAGATAAACTTTATATTTTTTTTAACCACCAGGAGTCTAATTGTATCTTCCAATTTCCATTGAAATTTTCTGAAAACACAAAGGTCCTGATGGATGGTGGAAGTAGCATCAATATCCTATATTGGGAAACCTTTTTACGCATGGGTCTCAAGGAGTCTCAGCTACAGAAAAGCTCAACAATTTTTCATGGGATAGTGCCGGGTCACTCAGCGTGTCCCGAGGGAAAAATCGCATTGGAGGTAGCTTTTGGAGAGTCAAAGGACAATTATCGAGTTGAGTGGCTCACTTTCGAGGTGGTCAAGTTGCGCAGTCCTTATCACGCGCTGTTCGGAAGGCCGGCTTATGCTAAATTCATGGCTAGGCCGTGTTATGTGTATCTACAGCTAAAAATCCCGGGTCCTAAGCAAACCATCACCATACATGGAAGCCGGGTTATAGCGGCTGAGTGCGATGAAGGAGACACGGCAATGGCTGAGCAAGCTTGCAGAAAAGAGGAACTCAAGCATTACCGGTCTCAAGCAGACCGGGATGACAGAACAGCATCGAAAAGACCGAGTATGGAAGATGAAAGGATAAAGGAGCTTATAGAAGGCCCAAGATCGTAGGTCTGGTAACCCGGATTGTGGGTTCCGATAAGGGAGTTTAGGGTTTTTTAAGCAGTGTTCGGGTAGGACTCAGAGTACGCCTTGGAGAACAGGCCAGGGATCCGGATGCTTTATAAGCCGGCCCCTAGGTTAGGTTTAGAGGGACCAAGAGTTCCAGCAATATCGCTAGGTATCGAGTATCCAGTGTAACACGAGAGTTGAGATTAATATATCGAGATCGGAGACCCGGCGACTTGCTTGCCGGCTATCGAGATCGTCATGTTTTCCTCTGAGCTAAACCCTCTCCCAAACACCAGTGTCGTCTTGCCCCAAGTTAAGTTACCCCCGGTAACGTCTGCCGTGATTATCCCACGACAGTTTTCATTGTCTCTTTCCAAATAACATGAGTCGGAAAGTTTTCTAGGTGACTCTAGATTCCTACACTTCATTTGAAAGCCCACTATTAACTTTTAGTTCCATCTTAAGAGAATAAAGTATTGTGAGTGAAACAAAATTTAATTGAGCATAACATCTTCGATTCTAAAGATCTTGATCTTTTTTTAATTGCGACTATATATTAAGAAGCAACAATATCAGTAGCATTAAAATCAGACATGGTCAGTCCAGCCACGTAGGGAGGCACTGAACCAATCAACACCACATCAATATACACATCTCGACCTAGTGCTGCAAGTTTGTGAGCCATCGAATTACCTGAGCGCTTCATTATAGAGACTACAGAACTGCGAAAGGAGTTGAGCAGTCCTCTTGCTTCTTTAGCGATGCCTGCAATAGCAGACTTGGAGTTGATTTGGTAGTTCAACTTGCTGGCAACCGAGGCACAACCATTCTCCAGCCAAATATGACCATTGTGTATCGGGATGATACATTTAGTGCTTAGAAAACTAGTAGTGGCTTCAGGATATTTAGCGTTTGGACAGTGATGGATTTTTCTAAAGGCGGAGAAAAGAACTTTTCCATTCTGGTCACGAATGATGGCGCCTCGAGATTCATCCTTTTCGTCATCATTAAAGCCAACATCAAAGTTTAGCTTAGCCCAACCTGATGTAGGCTTAGTCCAACTGCATTTTCTCCGGTAGAAACCTTATCTTTTCTTTTTAATTAGGAAAAGACTGGTTGTTTTCCTTTAGGGTCAACCAGCACAATCGTATTCCGCTTGTCCTTAAAACAAGTGATAGATGATTGAAGAAATTTTGAGGAATGGTCGATGCCGCACTTACCATCTCCAAATAGTGAATTGTTTCTCAGGTGCTATGTACGCCACCAAAGCAGCAGCAGTTTGGCGCGCATATCCTCGTCAACGTGACTAAGGAAGATGAGCATCCATTCTTGTCCAGTGAAACCAAAATCTGATTTCACCGGAAGGTTCCAGTCCTTACGGATTTCAAGTCAAAGAGCTCTGACTTTGGTGCAAAAAACCATAGCGTGATGACTTGTTTCCTGTTCCATGCCACATAGGGAACATATTGGAGAGTGATCCACATGCCTATTGTACCGGTAAAACTGAACACCCAAGATGTTAGTGGCCATGTGCCACTCGAACACCTTTACTTTTGGGGGGACCTTTGCTTTCCAAATTATGATCCATAACTCCCTATTTCCACCTGGCCTAGAGTTTGTACCAGAAACATCAAACTTAGTTCGAGACTCGACCGCAAGTTTGTACGCACTTCTAACCGAGAAGACGCCATTTTTTTCTAAAGTTCCAAGCAGTTATATCCTCTTTATTAAGTATTGGCAATCTAATTTGCAGAACATGGTCCACATCAGCTTCATGGAAAATAGTTCTAATCAGGTCCCCCTTCCAGTATTTGGAGTCTTGGTTAATTAAGTTAGAGACCCAACATAATCTCGTGTATGAAGCTTTTCAAATGATCTTTTACATCTCCTCTAGGGATCCAATAATCTCTCCAGATCTGCACTTTGGATCCATCATTTATTCTCCAAATTAACCTCTTTTCAGGAGTTCAAGTCCATGCATAATCCCTTGCCAACACGGTGACGTATTTCTTATGAAGGCTGTATCAAGGAGGTCATCGTCTTGGTAGTATTTGTCCTTAAGAATTTTAACACATAGGCTGTATGGGAATTCAATTAGTCTACATGCTTGTTTAGCAAGCAATGCTTGATTGAACAAACAAAAATCTCAGAAGCCAATGCCCCCATTAGCTTTAGGACGGGACATTTTGTCCCAAGACGTCCAATGAACCTTCCGGCAGTCAAACTCACCACCCCACCAAACGTTTCTAATGATTTGCGAAAGGTCATCAGAGGGCCCTGTAGAGAATTTAAATACGCTAATAAAATATGTCGAGATCGCTTGTGCCATAGCTTTCACAAGGGTCTCTTTAGCTGCACCCAACATGTACTTTTCTACCCAATCTGGACATTTCTTTAATAATTTCACTTTGGTAGATTGGAACTTATTATCCTTCATCCCCCCTATGGGACAGGGAGACCTAGGTAGTTGTCATGAAATGTGGTGGATTCCACTTTCAAGATTGTTGCAACTATGTCTCCCTCTTCTTTCGAATAGTGTTTTCCCAACGCAAGTGAGCATTTTCGAGGGCTTAGCAACTAGCCAGTGCTTCTTTCATAAGATATGAGGATACTATTTATGTTTGTAGCCATATCAACATTTGCATTGAAGAAAAGGTGGCCATCATCAGCAAGAAGAAGATGAGAAATCCCGAGGCTTCTTCTGCATATTTTTAGTTCTTGCACACTTAGATCCAAGATACACTGCTAGAGCAGAGCATAGCGGCCTTCAACAACAAAGAGGAAGAGATAGGACGACAGAGGATCCCCTTATCGCATCCGTCTCGTAGGAGTGAAACTCCTCAGGAGTTTACCATTGAAATAAACTGAAAAGCGGACAGATTTGATACAAGTCATGATCCATCCAATCCATTTATTGGAGAAGCCTAGATTTCTCATAGCTTCTTCAACGAAAACCCAGTCAAATTTATGTCTATCATAAACCTTAATAAAGTCAAGTTTGTAAGCACAAAATTTTCGAGCACCTTTCAAGCCTTTTTCGAGGGCATGAATACACTCGAAAGAAATTAAGGCATTGTTAGTAATCATGCGACCCGCGATGAAAGCACTTTCAGTAGGAAAAATTAACTCATTAAGGAGGGGTCTCACACGATTCACAAGATACTTCGAAACAATTTTATAGATTATGTTGCAAAGCCTTATAGGTCTATAGTCTTTGAGGAAAACTAGATTTTTTGATTTCTTAATAAAGACAATGGCTGTATCATTTACTTCCTATGGCATATCTCCACTTTCAAAGAACTTCTGAACTTCCTTGATAATGTCATCTTTTAAAGCACACCAGTTCCTTTGGTAAAAACCAGCAGGAAATCCATCTGGGCCTAGAGATTTCATTGGGCCAATCTAGCATAGAGCAAAGCTAATCTCTTCATCATTAAATTCTTCACACAAACCTTCATTGGTATGATCATCCACGCTTCTTTGCAGCGGTTGCGTAATCGGGCTAGATTGAACAGAATGGCGAGCTGAGTAAAGTTCCGAGAAAAAATCAGTAGCAAGTTGTTCCATTTGTTTCGGAGTTGATATGACATCCCCCGAAATAGTGTGCAGCTTGTCGATCCCGTTCTTCTTCGTCTCCAATTTTCTTTTCTGTGGAAGAAACGGGAATTTCTTCTTTTTCTAAGAGTTCATCAAGCTAGGAACACACCACTTTTGCTATTTTCTTGTTGTGTTGGTCAGCCTGCGTACCTAGCCTATCCAACTCTTTTATCTTCGTATCAATCTGTCTAGATACAGACCCAATAGTGTTGCTGCTTCAAGTGTGGAGGGAGTACATGACACCTCTCAAGTTGCAGGATACATCCCCAGATCAGAAGGTTTCTTCTGCATGCCCGAAGCAGTCTTAATCTCTTCTCCTAGCGAAGGCTCACGTTCCCGGTATGCCTCATATCTGCGCACAAAATGAGAGGGAATCACAACACATTAAGAATATAAAGTAAACAGAACAGGAGTATGGTCACCACGTGATGCACTAATGTGAGCTACCTTATTAGCAACAGCTCTATCCAGACAAACTCTCACATTACGCGCCCATCATGTTTATTATCAAAATTCAAGGTTTACCATGGAAACCGAGGTCTTCACGATCACATAAAAGAGAGGGTATTTTTTGAATTTCAACATCTGTTTTTCCCATTTTCCTAGCAGAGAAGTGCTCTCTTTGCCACATGCACTCGTTAAAGTCTCCGAGCATAAGCCAAGGCCCCTTGAACATAGTTTTCAGGGTTTTTTATCACATCCCACATATGGTGCCTAAGGTGAGTATGAGGTTCACAGTAAACAAAAGTACACCTCTAATTTATTCCTTTAGGACAATCATGAACTATTAGATCAATAATACTATTGCTTAATTTAACTAACTCGACATCCACAACTTCATTCTAGTAGAGGGCAAGGCCACCGCCCTTTCCCTCTTTGTGGAAGGACACGAAGTGTTTGAGATCAAGTCTCCAACGAAGGTTTTCAACAACAATTTTATTTTGCTTGGCGTATCCTAGACATCTAGGTGTCGATTGAGTGTTTTCATCATGTAGATTGTTTTATAGATTGTTTATAGATCCACCTCAAAGATTTGGACAAAAATACTCTCTCGCTTACATACTTTTCTAAGGTCATGTTCGGTTAGACCCCATCCCAAATGGATTCAAGTGGGTGGGAAGGTATTGACACAGATTTTGGCTTACAAGGGATTTGATCCCCCTATCCCTGCAACCACCCTGGGGTAAAGAAGAAAACCGAACAAATTGTACACGTGTAGACATTTATCACCGCGTTTAGGCGCTTTCAGTTGGCGTGCAGGTTGAAGAAGGGCAATGCCGACTCTCCCCTTTCTCTCTTTCTCTAGCCCCTCTCATTCTCCCGTCTGAGAGTCCCCCGTGAAAAATTGGGCCAATCCAAAGCCTTCACCGGCGGCGTGGCCGACCGGAGTTGGTTAAGGAGAGACACCGGAGAGTCCTCTGTATATATATTAGTTGTAGACTTATGCTAGTAGTTGTTGTGCTTAGCGTTATGTCGTAGTTTAGGAGTAGGGCACCACAGTTCCACTGGTTATCTCCTTCCACATGGTGCTCCAGTGGCCGGAAGCAAAGGCGGAGATGGTGGGTTTCACCGCATCTCTTTAAATAAAGCCTAAGGTGCGTGAGATCAAGATCTGGCTGTCTTGACCTCGACGCGCAGCCATAGTGGAGATGGTGGTGTTGGGAGTGCAGGTGTACGGCCTGATGTCTTCGTCGATTCTATTAAAAACTATAATATTTACATGGTATCTTCGTCGAGGCGTTATTCTTACTAGAGACAACCTTACTAGGCGGAATTGGCAAGAAAACAAATCGTGTGTCTTCTGTCCTCACGACGAGACTATTAAACACATTTTCATTCATTGCAATTTTGCTAGATCTATATGGTCAGTCATTCAGATAGCCTCGAACTTATATCCACCTAAAAGTGTTGCTATTATTTTTGGCAACTGGCTCAATGATGTTGATTTTAGGTTAAAGCAGATACTTAGGGTGGGAGCGATTGCAATTACTTGGTCGCTATGGCTACGTAGAAATGACAATGTTTTTAACGATAAAAATGTCTTTCTTATGCAGGTCATTTATCGGTGCACGGCTTTGAACCGTTCATGGGCGCCTTTGCAACGTGTGAAGCATCGTTCCCAGTTCATGGAGGCGTGTACACTGAGTTGTGCTCGAGCACTTGGTCACCGTGGTGAAGGATTCGGTTGAATTTCTTATTCGTGTTTCAGGTCCTTTTTGCAAACTTGAAGGTCGTAGTAGTAATTTCTTGTTTATTCTAGACCTGTTTGTAATATTTTTTTTCTGGACATCTTTGTAATAGGTCCTTCGGTGCCATTCCCTGTTTAAAAAAAATGGCGTGCAGGTTACATACCAAAGGTTCGAAGCTTTTATTACACCGCAACACTCCCTGATCAAACCATGGCAGTGTATAGTAGAAATGTAGCACTGTGCCCCTAAATTTCCTAATCTCGCACCACACTGCATTCAGCGCGTACATGTACCCTGCTGTCAGTCAGTAAGGCCTCTGCCCGACGACGTTGCCGGGCGGGTAGTAGTTGCAGGTCATGAACACGCCGCCGTCGTCGCACACGACGCGGGCGCAGCCGACGGAGGTCGTACCGCGCCACACGATCTGCGTGTAGTGGCCGCAGTCCCGCCCCGGCGCGCAGGCGTTGGCGGTGTACGAGTAGTCTACCCCCTCCGCCGCCCAGTCCTTGACGGCGTCCCCGGGGCTCCAGGCCGCGCCGGCGCCGCCCCAGAAGACGTTCTCCCCGAGCGCGAACTGGTTCTCCGGGAACGAGTGCCGCAGCGCGCAGTCGGCGCGCCGCTGCGACGCCCACCAGCGCGCGTAGGCCTCGAGGCGCGGCGACCACGCCAGGGGCATCTCCCACCGCGCCATGCGGACCAGGTTGTGGTAGTAGAGGAACTCCACCGACTCCGCCCACGCGCCTAGGCCGCCCAGCGCGTCGGCGCCGGCGGTGCCGTCTCCGCAGCCCACGCAGCGCGCCGCGGAGGCGTCGTACACCGTCGCGTTGTACTCGTGCGCGGAGAACCCCAGGCGGTGATCGACGGACGGCGCCGGTGCCGGGGAGGGCAGGACTCTTGACGGCGCCGTGGCAAGCAGGAGGAGTAGCCAGTGGATGTGGACGGTGGAGACGAGCAGAGCTGCGAGAGGCTTCATGGTTCTTCTCGGCCCGAGTGTAGTGTGGCAGAGCTGCGAGAATCTCGGGTGAATCGAGTGTAGTGTGGCAGAGATGCGCGGACGGTACGTTGGATGGGTAGGTGGATCGTGTAAGTAAACATCTCAGGATCGAATTAAATACAGTTTTCACTGGTGAGATTCTAAATACAGTTTATTCTAAACTGTATTCTAAACTGTATTCAGGGTAGTTTATTAAGTAAACTACCTTAAATACAGTTTTCACTGGTGAGATGCGCGGACGGTACGTTGGATGGGTAGGTGGATCGGCAGTAAGCACAGCATAATGGTGTGGGGATGCCCGTGTCGCCGCGGGAATGTGCTACGGTGTTTAATGTTCACCGATCGAGCTATTTTACCAGGCAGCAGATGGACCCGTGACTATGGCGATACCGACCGGCCGGTCTCTGAACTCTGAAGACGCTTCCACGCGCACGGGCTCGCTCGCAGACAGGCCAGTATTGCTGCTCTGGCTGGCTGGTGGGTCCTGCTCCAGTTCTCCTTCTGCACACATGTGGATGTGGTGGCTGCGCGAGCCTTACTTCTGCGCCAAGCCGCCAATAGTCCAAGTGATGATCGGCAAGTGGCGCCGGGGTCGGGGAGTAGTAGACCGGGGCGCCGTTGGAGAGATATTACTAGTAGCCAATAGATGTGGAGGGTCGACACGAGCTCAGCGGTGGTGAGAACAGGAAGCAGACCAGAGCGGCCAATCGATGTGCCCAAACAACGACAAAGTGAAACCAAGAGGAACATAGAAACCAAAGTGTCCATTGCAAAGGTAGTTCAAATTCGTGGCCGATACTCTTTTCAAATAGCTAGCGTGGAAATACCCAAATTTCAAATGGCGCACAAGCCCTAGTGAGCCAATTTTTAAAATAATTCGAAATTCATATTTCATGTCATAAAACAATTTTGCATTCCACCTATAAAAATGATAAATGGGTGGGTCTGCCTATATCGAACAATGCATATTTTAACAAGGCCTTAGATTTGGTTAATGTTGTGTAGCCAACGATACAAAAAACAAAAATAAAACTCTTTCCAATTCGCACTCTCCTAGCTAGGATACATCATTGACTCTATCTAGACTCTTTGTTAAGATTTTTTTTTAAAAAAAAACAAGGAAAAAACTTTGCAATTTCTATAAACTAAGAAAAAATGCCTAGTTAATTTAAACTTCTATAGGAGAGTCATATGAAGTAGTGCTATAAACTTCCTTTATTAATAAGAAGTTATAGGTGTTCGCATGGCACTTTATTTCGATCACTGTTTTCGTCAACTCATTATTTATGTTCCAACTTCAGATAGTATTCCTACACCGATAAACAGAAGAAGGAAAAAAATAGTTGAATATAATTTATATAGCTTTGTAGAATTAAAAACCTGAGATTTTCTCAAGGCCAAGATGAATAGCACTTATCTCAACGCAGAAAAGGTTGCCGCTAAGTAAGAGGGTTAGATTCGGCGAGAGTCTCTGATTAGGATCATTTTCAGCCAAACTTTTAAGAAAAAAATCAATACATCAATTCTCTATGTACTTCTTTTTTATTCTCTATGTACTCCCTCCGATCCATATTAATAGGTGCTGAAGTGGATGTATTTAGATATGTTTTATTGCTAGATACATCCACTTCAGGACCTATTAATATGGATTGGAGGGAGTATTTGTTTTTGACAACTTAGTACATCTTTCTCCACTCACAGTAAAAGTTACATCTTTGGTCAAAAGAGGAACAATATCAGGAGGGTAAAATTCTCCATTTAAATATGAGGACTAGAAAACCTAGCCACACGAGCTAATTCACGGGTCACCTGGCCACAGACAGAGCCAAGAAAACATTATTAGGGGAGCCAAGTACATGTTTTACAGCTTGGAGGGGGCTATTAAGGCTAATTTAGTTAAATTTAGAGACAAAATACAATATTATGGGTGTTTTTCACACCACCCGACAGGTGGCCCCCGTCCGCCAGCGACTCAAACCGCCCCCGGGCGTGGTCGTCCAGGCGGCCGGTGCGCGTTAATACCGCTCACCAGTTCCCAATGCGACAGGAAGCTGGCCTGCAGTACGCCATCGAGTTACACCGGCGACACGACGCGATGCCTCCGGTGCTTGCGTTGCGCCTTCCCCACGCGAGGCATTTACGTTGTCGCCGCCCTCTCCCAAGGATAAAAGGCGCCTCCTCCAGCCTCGCCGTGCACATCGCCTTCCCTCTCCCTCGCCGTGCACATCGCCTCCCCTCCCCCTCGCATTCTGCGCCAGCGCCATGGCCAACACCTAGGCGGTCTCCAGCACCAACCTGGCGAGCGGGCGCACCATCAACACGGAGGGCGCGTGGAAGCTCTACCAGTATGGGATCCTTGCCCCTTCGGAATGCCGCATCCCGAAGGAGTGACACATCTCCAACGGTGCGCCTCGGCATCCCACTGCTCCCCCGATCGGCGGAGCAAGTCCGCCGCTACGTCGTGAGTCGTCGCAGCTGGATGACGCCAGCAGAGCGCCGCCTCCCCGAGAACGACGACGACCAGCACAATTGGCGGCGCTGGATCAACCGCTTCGAGGAGGAGCGGCAGGCCGTCATCAACATCGTCGACGACCCAGACGTCCTCCTGTCGCGGTGGAACGCCGTCGGGCGCCGCCACTGGTGGGATCGGACTGGCCACGTCGTGGCCAGCGCGATCGAAGCTGCAAGGCAGCACATCGCTACGGGGAACGTCCCCCCCTCCGGATGTTGCCGCTGCCGCCGCCGCGGTGCGCCCCATCGAGCAGAGGCAGAGGCAGGGAGCCCCAGGCATCGTCATCCGCGATGGTGGGCGCTGCCGCACCCCTCCCCGCCGGCGCTCTCCACCTCGGGGACGCCTTTTCCTCCGCCAACGGCGCCCGGAGCTGCAACCGCGCGCCACCTTCAAGGAGGAGCCGCAGTTCACGAGGCGGTGTACAGCCTCCCGTCGCCGTTGCGTGACCCGATGGACGGTGACTGCCCCGGTCTCCTTCATGGCCAGGTCGGTGGCCTTGCTGGAGCAGGAGTCGCCGGGTTGGCTGCAGACGTTACATTCCACCGCGGTGGATGCATCCGGCAGCCACCGCGGTGGGTGCAGCATCGTGGCCACGGCCACCTCCAGCAGCACTCGCTACGCCCCCTCCTTCAGCCACGCCGGCCCCTCCTCCAGCCCCGCCGGCGCCTCCTCCAAGGCGACAATAACGACGACATCGACGACTTCGACTGGGCGACGACGAGTAGGCTAGGGTTAGGGTTAGGCGTCCACAAGGTGTTTGTGTTTATACTCTAGAAATACTGATCCCAGGTTCGGGGCCGTTGTGGCATCCGTCCACCAAAATCGCGGACACCGGTTTGATGCCCCCAAAAGGGGTTCAATTGGTGGTGCCAGACACAAATTTGATTGTTGCCGGTAGAGAAGCTCTCACGTGCCTGTGCACAGTGGTGGTGGTGGATGGACACGGCGCGACCAAAGGCTGAAACGCTACAGCCAGCGTACAAGGATGAGTTCCTCGAAGAGTTTTGTCCTGACGCGCGTACCCCGTCTCCACCCGCCAACCTTTTACACTACTCCTACTCCACCTTTTTGAGGGGTGCCAACCGCTATAACTGTCGTCGTTCTGTTCTTGTTCCATGTGTGGGCCGTGGCGCACCATGTATTTGGGCCTAGCGTTTTCACCTCACGTAGCTGCCAGCCTCCACGAGTCCACGATTGGCAAATGGATGGGCCGGGACTCAGGCGCAATGATACGTGGAAGATTGCTATTCTTTCAATTTTCACAGAAAATAAAAAGATTGCTACATTCTGCTTTAGTAGGAAATTCTAAAAAAATAGAAAAATGTTTAATAAATACTTAAACAAATCAGAGACAAATATATACAAACGTGTTTACATACATGTAAAATTTAGAAAATAATAACATTAATTTGACGTGCTCTGTGCAAAAAGACAAAACCAGTGGCGAATATAAGATTTGCGTATTTCTTTTTAGAACGCTGATTTTGTCTTTTTTCTACAGCGCACCAAAAATGTCATCTCTTTACGAAACTTGATAAATATGTAAAATACTTGTACAAATTTGTCTATGGTTTTTTTTCCTAATTTGTTCGAATTTCGTACTCAAACATAAGCATGTGAGCTCAAAAGCTATATTGAATTTTCGACTTCCCCCCCCCTTCGGTTCAACCGGACTGAAGTGGAAGTTTGTGAATTATGTCACCCATGGGAGCGCGAGACACGTCTTTCTCTCCGCACTTCTATTGATACTTCAATAGGAGTTTCCAACGTCTATGTTTCACTTTATCATCTTCTACCTGGCAGTGTCACGTATCCTCCCGTGCCCGAGGGCATGATAGCCGCGAAAGCTTCACATACTCCCTCCATCTCATATTAATTATCTTAAATTTGGATAAAATTGGATGCATCTAGATATATTTTAGTATTAAATACATCTAATTTTGTTCAATTTTGAGACAATTAATATGAGACGGAGGGAGTACATGCATGTGAGGCTTGTGCGTGTGCATGTCGGCGGGAAGTTAAATTGGTTGCTGCTACGTCCGTATGCATGTGACTGCCCATGCGAGATGCAGCCACATGAGAATGATACAATACTTTGCTAGCTAGGCGGTTACAAGTTACGACCAGCTAGTTCCTCACATCACATGGAAGGAGATCGAGCTCACGATGTCACGTACTCCCTCCGTCCACTTTTATAAGGCTCACTTCTTGCTATTGAATTGCTAAGAAGTGTGCCTTATAAAAGTGAACGGAGGGAGTATTATTACATGGCAGGGCAGCGCTTCTCCACGTTTAATGTCAGCATCATCTGCACTATATAGACCAGACGGCGGCCGGACTGATTTTTAACTAGGTTTGAATGTCGTGTACTAGCCACTTGCCATTGTATTTAAATGTAATCTCACCTGATCATGCAGAGTATTCGGAGTTTTGGACGCGCCGTGCCAGATTCTCGGTGAAAAGAAAAACTGGAAATTGGGTAGTACGATAATTGGATCATGCTTGGGCAACATGGAAGATGTCATGTTCCCGTATCTCTTGCATTTTTTGTGGAGCATGGACGTCTAACAAAACCGCTCAAAGTATTTCAGCATCAGAGAGTGCTCTGCAGTTCAGCTCTTTCGGTGCCTGCTGTAAGTCCATCTAATTTTTTTTGTTAATTAATGAGATGAGGCAAACCATTTGATTCTGTTTCAAGAAAAGTATGCAAATTGTATATTAGGTACGAATATAGAATGCTTTCTTTTTCCTTGACAGATACTAGGAATAATGACACAAAAGGGACGAAGGCCATCAAACATACTCAGTTCATGACTGACGTGGTCAATCTCACATAGAGGCCCACATAAAGTAAGGAGATTACAAATAAGGCCCAAGCTCTTACCTCAAGCACCCTAGGATGGCCAGAAGAAACACCATCAGGTCCTCGACCGCCCCCGGCAAAACCAAGCTCGATGTTGAGATCGCGAACACCTTCATCGGGGACGGAACAACTTGACGAAGACGCGACAAAGAGCGCCACAACAGAACTCCCGAAGATCATCCATTGAAGGAGAAAGAACGAGGAGCACCATTTGTGCTTTGCCTTGGAGTGATTCGAGTCGTCAAAGGTAAGGGCATCTCCAGTCGTCCCCCAGCGCCCCCACAGGACGCAAAATAGCGCCGTTTTTCTCAAAAAGCGTCATTTTTCTACCAGTCGCCCCCGAGAACCCCAAAAAGCGCCGTCTCGGCGGAAATTAGCGCCGTTGCACCCAGGCGGAACCCAGCCCGTTGGGTTCGGCCTGGGGGGCGGCGGGAAAAAAAGCGCGCGTGGGCCAGCGCTGTCGGCGAGGGAGCGCTATTTGCCCCACTTTCCCCACCCCCGCCTCGGCTTTTCCTCTCGCTCGCCTCGCCGTCGCCACCCCGTCGATCCCACCCCACGTCGCCGCCGTCGGCCGCCATCACACACACGAGGGGCGAGGCAAACCACCGCCGGCCTCTCCACCACATCGTCGCCGCCGTTTGCTCGCGTCTCCGCCGCGGAGGAGGTTGTGCCCGATGAACCGCGTCCACCACCCGCAAGGTGTTCGACGTTCTGTCCGAGCCATGGACTCCGACGCCGAGGAGATGCTCGCCGAGCTCTTCGACGAGGAAGACCAGGCCGCCATCGACGATGAGGAACACCTGCTCGTCCTGAGCTGCCTGGCCGGATTGCAGGCCCAGGACGTCGCGCCGCGCCGCACTGGATCGAAGCCCGGTCGCCGCAAGAGCAAGCCGAGGCAGCGGTACGAGGGCTACTGCATCCTCTACTCCGACTATTTCGCCGAGGATCCCACCAACGACGAGAAGGTGTTTCGGCGTCGTTTCAGGATGAAACGCACGCTCTTCCTCAAGATCATGCATGCCATCCGGGAGTTCGACACCTACTTCAAGTTGAAGAAGGACTGCACCGGCACGGTAGGCTTTACCTCTATCCAGAAGTGCACGATGGCCATGAGGTTGCTTGCATACGGTGCTCCCGCAGATGCACAAGATGACTACCTGCGCATGAGCGAGTCCACGGCGCTCGAGTGCTTGAACAAGTTCTGCCGGGCAGTGGTTGCAGTTTTGGGCCCAATATACCTGCGATCATCCAATGCGCAAGACACTGCTCGTCTCCTCGGAGAGAATGGAGGAAAAGGGTTTCCTGGGATGCTTGGCAGTATCGACTGTATGCATTGGGCATGGAAGAACTACCCATTTGACTGGCAGGGGATGTACAAGGGAAAGGAAGGAGAGTGCTCGGTGGTTCTCGAGGCCGTGGCTTCGTACGATCTATGGATTCGGCATTCATTTTTTGGTATGCCTGGAAGTCACAACGACATCAATGTCTTGCAGTGGTCGAATGTCTTTGCCGAGCTTGTCGAAGGCCATGCCCCCCTGTGAACTATGAGATCAATGGACACCAGTATACAAAGGGGTACTATCTTACAGATGGCATCTACCCGAAGTGGGCAACATTTGTGAAGAGCATCTCCAACCCTATCCCAGGAAGCGCAAAAGCTTGGTTTTCCAGGTGCCAGGAGCCTTGCAGGAAGGATGTTGAGCGGGCATTTGGTGCGCTGCAATCTCGATTCGCTGTTATCCGGTACCCAGATATGACTTGGTCGAAATCCAACATGTGGGAGGTGATGCAGTCTTGTGTGATCTTGCACAACATGATCATTGAGAGTGAGTGGGATGACCCGGTGCCTGACAGTGAGGCAAGCACACCATACTACCGGCATGGCCCTCTTGCAGATGTTGATCACCAGGTGCCGGCATCATGGACAGACTTCCTCACCAAGCGACAGGAGATTCGACACGCTGGAACACACCATGCTCTGCAGAATGACCTGGTGCAGCATTTGTGGGCGCGAAAGGGGAATGGCAATGTTGAGGACGATGACGATGACTAGTGTAATTTATTTATTTTGTTTAAACTGTTGAACTATTTATTTGTGTGGCAAAATTCTATTTATTTGGTGGCAAAAGTTCAATTATTTATGTGCCAAAACTCTACCTGTCCTAATTGGGCCGAATCGCCGGCTGGGGGGCGGCCTGGGTTTCACGGCTGGGAAACGCCCCCCCCCCCCCCCAGTTTCCATAATAGCGCCGTTTCGCGCCGCGGCGGACAAAAAGACCGGATTTTTGCGTCCTGGGGGCGCAACGACTGGAGATGCCCTAACAATGAGGCAGTGATGTCCCCGTTGATGAACTTCAGAAATTGCAGCAACCCGGCCATCCCTAAAAACAAGGGCTCTTGGATCCTAACCTTAGAGCCAAACTCTATACGGGCTTTAGGTAAATCCAATTAATATGAGAAAAGAGATAAAGATGAGGTTTTACAACCCAATAACCTAATAGCCAAACTTATAATTTAAATTATTATATGAGAGAACTCAATTGGAGGCTACAAATACATGACAACTCCTTAGAGAAACCATAGTGATCGGTGTTTTCTTTTCTCTAACATATAGGAACAATAATGACTAGAAAGGGTGACGGCCATCATACATACTCAATTCACAACTGTCGTAGTATTGATTATTGTACTCAGTTTACATGTGCAAAACAGTCACGAGAACTCGGAAGATCGAAACCTTTTACGTGGTATAAAATTTATACCACTTTCAACGGTATAAAACACACAGAAATGTGAATGCTCTCGTCGTGCAAGTAGAGCATTGGGCTAATGGGCTGTTTTCATTTCTTTGAAGCACTATCCCCTGGCACTATCCATTTGTGTGTGATTCGCCCATGGGCACATGCCTCAACAGTGTCACCGGAGCGAACGACTCTGCGATGCTGGAGCGCATGCACGTTCCTCGGCGGGTTGTCAAATGGGCAGCGCTTTAACCAACACGCCCTGCCCTTGTTGACATTTGCCACACCACACGACGCAAATCTGCAAACAGCCTCGATCTTCGAAAACGCCGCTGACCATCCTCTTTTCCTGCGATCGCGGCTCCTATTTTATTTGTGTCCGTTACTTTTCGATGGTGCCTTTTTTGGAACTGGATTTGTTTCCGCGGATTTGACGAGCGTCGTCCATAGCAGCACTTTTCAAACAAACCCCATAGAAATCTTCTCAAAATAACAAACACCTTCCGTTTTTAGAATTTACACAAGTTCAACTAGATAAATCGAAGAACATCATCAAAGAAAATTCGAGCTAAACCTATCTAGTTGTGTCTAATGACGAGGTTCGAAAATCTTCCGTAGAGATCAGGCGAGCTCATACTAGTCCGTCGCGGCATGTAGCCGCTCGGCCGCACCAGGAGCCTCGGCGTCAAAGGTGATGTCGCGATGTAGATCTCGTCCTCTGCATCCTTGGTCCGCTTGAATGTCGGCAGGACGTGCTCGAAGAGGTTATCCAGCTGCAGGCGCCGGAGCCCCTGCCCCCTAGGGTGACTCTGACATTCTCTAGCCCCACCGTCTAGTGCGGCAACAACTCGTGGCCGTCGTACTCCTCTGCCGGCAAAGCCCTAGATCCGCGTTGGAGTCGGCGCTCACGGTTGGCTGCGGCCTCCGCGCGGACCCTACGTAGGTGTTCCTCCCTCTTCCCCGGCATCGCTGCGAGTTTTGTCTATGGCATTGTTGTCTACGGCGACACACTGGCTTTTATAGCGGCGAGAGGGCGGGAAGGAGGGCACACGTCCCGTCTAAGTAAATAGCGACGACACATCCCGGCTGCGCTGGCCCTGCGGCCGTTTTGGGGGAGCCGGGAAGTCTGCAGCCCACGTAAATGCATGGCGTGCGGTATCGGCGAACTGCGGTCCCGTTGCGTGGATAGTCGCGTCCTGTCGTCGCCATTAACGCGGGCAGAACGACCTCCTGCACGGTGCCTTTAACCGCCTTGGGCGCGGCTTGGGTCTATGACGAGCGGGTCCCCTAGTGGCTGGGCTGACCGGACAATGTCCGGCGCCCCAGGAAGACTCCCAAGTTTGGTCGATGGACTGGGGGTGCCGGACAAAAATTTGATAGGTGGACACGTTCGGGGATGCCGCTGCAGTTTATTTTTGTCCGAGCCCCAATGCGTCATTTGGGGCCATTTTGGGGATGCCGCGGATATGCTCTCAGCTAGACGCTCGCAAGGGTTTGAAGAAGAGAAGCCGCCACCGAAGATTTCCTTTGTCCCCTCACCTCTGGCCGCCATCTTGGCGCTGAGAGGCGAGGGATCTCAAATCTTCCAGAGTTTTGTGTTCTTCGTCAGCATCTAGTGGATCACGGTGTTTTACGAATAAATTGCTCTGATTCGTCTAATGGAATTACAGAAATCTATGTCCTCACGTATCCGATTATTCGGATCTGTTGAGTTTAGGTTGATGTGCCTTGTTTCTTCTGTTGGTTTGACGCTTTGGGGAGTTGGAATCTTTCTTCGGCATTACAGTGGAGATTTTGTGGTTCGACGACCTGCATTTCTCTGGGATCATCCTCGGCCCAAGTACGTTCATCGCTCATGGTTTTCTATTTTCTTGGATGGGCGACTCATGGAGCTTTCAGAAACCTTTATCGGCAATTAAGTTTGTGTCGTTAAACGAGTGACAACAACGTTGCTCTGGTCTTGTTGCAGTTTCTTTACTGAAGTCGTGGAATTTCATGGAGATGATGTTGCCAAGAGATTTAATTGTAATTCTTAGTCATAGAAACTATTTTGTATTTTTTTAGATAATAGATCCAAATCAGTGTACCTGTAGGTGTTGCGAATATAAACGTAGTGTTTTCTAAAAAAAACTAGACACTCACAACGCCGAGGGATTCCATAGTCGCGGTGAGTACTCTGTGGTTGCAGCTGTCACGTGTATATACAGTTGTGTGCAATAGCACGGGCAAGGGTATTGTTTAGGCGCCGACGCGTGGACTAGCTAGCTTGTAGGATTGCAGACGGAAATACAGCCACGACCCCTCGCGGTGCTCCCCGGGGCGCCGCCGTGGGTCTTCCTCGCCACGCGCCGCCTGCCCACCCTCCTCCGTTTCCTCCAGCCGCCGTTGCCGCCGGCCCTAGCCGCGGTTGCGACGGGCCCAGCCGCCTAAGGTGGTCTGGGGCCGGCGGTTGCTAGAGCTCGGCGACGGGTCTGCTGGGGCTGTGAGTTGCCATGGCGTCACGCATCGGTCAGGACGGCGCCCCTGGCCGGGGTGGAGGCGGAGGTCTCCCACCGGCGGCGCAGACTACCGGCCATCGGGATCGGGGACTGGGAGGGGTTGGATCCCTAGATCTTGTTCTGGGTGATGACCTCCATCCAATGCCCCCCTCGTTGCGTGGTTCTTCGGCCGGGTCCGAGGGGAGATCGCCCCTGTGTCTGCCATCTTCTTCTTCGTTGCCGGCCTCGGCGGTGGGGTTTGAAGCAGCATACTCAACAGGGTGCCGACGGTTGGCGAGGGGGCTATTTGCTTGGCATGAATAAAGGTGGTGGTCCTAGGGTTTCACATCGCGCGAGGACGAAGATCTGCCTGACTTACGTCCTCTTTGATATGGCCGGTATGTCAGGTTCCGGAAGGCTCCGTCGACGAACTCCCATGGGCGATGCCTGGATATTGCTGGATCGGGTGGGATTCGGTCGCAATGCACGGAGCGGCGAGAAGCTCTGCTTCTGTTACCACCATGGGCAAATCCATGATGTAGTCAGAGGCGGAGAAGGTCATCGAGTCTGAGGTTGGAGGACTATCCATGGCGCTCGGAGTCTCTGTATTGATAAGGAACTGGCTTCGAGCTTCAAGATTTGTGGCAGCGGCATGTAAGCGGGGGCAACAACCCAGGTGATGTCCAAAGTCTGATTTTTCAGGGTGAAAACTCAAGGTCTGGCCCTAATTGGTTGTGCCTAACAGTGCTCTTTTTGAAAACATTGTTTTGAGAGCAAGGACTATCTTCAGGTGAAAATCCGAGATCTAGGATCGGGCAACGACGGCGCAAATGTGTTGTTTCCTTCTTGAAGGCGTTGTTTTTGGTGAAGCTGAACATCAGGGGCTGTTCTGATGGTGGTTGTGTTGCTGCTGCACTGATTGAAACTTTGTATCGGGTTTTTTTTTCTTTTTGTTTTCTTTTTTCGGCTGTGCATCCAATATATCATGTTGGTATTGAGTTGTTGCAGAGGCTGAGTTTAATTCGTACTGCGCGAGGTATTGTTTAAAGTTTAAACCCTGTGATGGCGATGAATGCGCGGGGCGTGGCACCGTGGAGTTGGAGGAGACTTGAAGGCGCTGGGGCCGCACGGCACCGCATTGGATTCCAACTGCCCATCACGCATGCACACGCCGTCGTTCTCACACACACAGAGCAGAGCAGAGCAGAGGCGGAGGCCCAGGCCCCAGGCTAGCTCTGAGCCAAGCGCCTCTCTCTTCTTCCATCCTGGAAAAGTGGCACATGCGCCAGCCAGCCTCGATCATGCTCACGTAATTAATTAAACAGCTCACTCCTCAGGATTCCACCTAAAAGCCACGCCAAAAAGCGGACTTTTGTGCGTCACCCCGTCGCCATTCTCTTCCTCCAAAGTTTGCTGTCATTCTTCCAACAAGCTGAACCGAGATGCCAAGAGGCGAAAAAGGAACAATGTATATCTTGCCAATTGGCTAACGATTCATTTCAGTTTCCATTTTGTAATATAATGATTCCTCAACAATGTATATCTTGCCACGAAATAGATTATGGTCATATAGAAGTAGAACAAATATTTTGTACACTCGTGGCATCACCATCGATTCATCCATCTCTTGAATCCTCTGATGAGCGACAATGAATGGGACAGCAACATGCTAGTAGTACGGGAGGCAGGCAGCTAGCGCCGCGCGCGCTACCGTGCTGGCTCGGCCGCCCGGTAACCGACCGCGGCCGCGGCGGCAGCAAGCGACGGACAC
Organism: Alopecurus myosuroides; assembly: GCA_028641055.1. Taxonomy (NCBI): domain Eukaryota; kingdom Viridiplantae; phylum Streptophyta; class Magnoliopsida; order Poales; family Poaceae; genus Alopecurus; species Alopecurus myosuroides. The sequence continues at coordinate 48,712,665 of CM054060.1, forward strand.
AGAAGACCACCGGCTCCGGACGGTCAGTATGGCCGCATGCCGACGTAGTTGCCGGGCGGGTCGTAGTTGCAGGTGATGAAGGTGCCGCGGCCGTTGTAGCACTCCACCATGGCGCACCCCACCTTGGTGGTGCCGCGCCACACGATCTGCGTGTAGTGCCCGCACATCCCGCCGCTGCACCGGTTGCTCCAGTAGTCGTACCGGGGCTGCTCCGCCACCCACGCGCCCACCGCCTGCGCCGGCGACCACCCGCCCGTGCCGCTGCCCCAGAACAGGTTCTCCCCGTACGGCCCCGACGAGTGCACCAGCGCGCAGTCGCCGCGCCGGGACTCCGCGTACCACCGCGCGTACGACGCCACGCGCTCGTCCCACCGCAGCGGCGGCAGCCCCATCGCTGCCCGCACCCCGTTCTGCTGGTTCAGGAACTGGCCCCTAAGGTCGCCGCCGCGCTGGAATGCGGCATTGCCGGGGTGGAGCAGCGCGACGGCGAGCAGAGCGGTGGCCAAGTGGGCCGCTCTGGGACAAGTGGAGGACGAGGCCATGGGAGGGACCGAGGGAGGCAATGCTGAGCTGTGGTGGGGGTGCTGGTACTACTGCTTGGCTAGCTTACGGCCGGGAGCTTGATATATATGGAGAAAGAGAGAGAGAGCAGGCACGGAAATCTTATACTACTCGTAGTATTTTCTTTAGATGTCGTTGGGGAGACGAGGCCATGTTCTGCCATGATTGCGCCACACAGAGCTCCCCAAGGAAGGTCTACCTAAATGTGATTCGTTTGGAATCAAATTAGCAGGTGGTGGACGCGCCGAGGAGGACTTGCTAATTCGCTTCGATCGGTGATTATTCAATTAGCATTGAGATTAATTTATTGTTTGCTTCTTAAGCTGGTCAGAATGTACATTGATCTGAAGTGTGTTGGTCCAAGCAATTACTACAGTACAGTATACTAGCTAAACTATTACTACTCTTTATCAAAAAAAGAAAAACTATTACAGTTTGCTGGACACAAAGCATGCAGACTAGATACTTAGTCAAAGTAAACGCTAGATCGTACTACTAGCTAATGTTAGGCATCGCTAATTCTTCTTTCCAAGTGTTACCCCTGGTAAATGGTAAATATGAACAGATGTAGTCATCATCCAGCTGCCGGTGAAACTTCATGGTTCCACGAATCATGGCACGCGCCGCATGAATCAACAATGCATGTAATCCAAGTACGCGCCGCATGGAGTACTTTATCCAGCTGCTGAACATAACGCCCTCTTTACAACTCAGTTTGGTTGCCTTGCCAACACTGTGTTGGTCCGTTCTCTTGGACTGTTGTTCTCTTGCGGTTAGTCTTGCTTATAGCTCAATACACACAGTATCTAGCGTTTCTCAACTGACGTAAGTACTTGATTTTTCAGAAGTTAGAGCATCTTCAACAGACGTTCAATATTAGCGATGCGTAAAAAAATAAAACTGTTTTTCTAGCACGCTAAGGACTCAAAACCGCGCTCCAAAGAACGCCCAATACCAGGGTGTGAAAAAAAATCCATCGTGTGTTACATTGCGGTATCTTACGCCGGAAATATCCCACGTTCGCTACCGCGTGCTACACAACTTGGTCACATCGCGCGAACTTTAACAGCCGATGAAACTTCACCCCCGTGTAGCGACCGATGACCGACGCCGCCCCATTCCCCTCCCTCCGACCGGAGCGCCCAGACACAGGGATGACAATAGCGGTCGGTACCTAGCCAGAGCGTGGGGAGGAGAGGGGCGGCAAACGAGAGGCCAGCGGTCGAAGCCCCTCTTGATCTAGGCCGGTGGGATTATGCGTGGAGGAGGCGGGGAACTGATTTCTTTTTCCAAAATATTTGTAGGTATTTTTTTTTATAAAAGTAAGGGACTTGTGTGTTAAACCGCTACATGTTGCGTGTTGTATTTTAGTGCGTCTAGTAAACCGCTACATGCCGCCACTCTATATTTTTATGTGTGAAAAAACGATATCGAACGTGGCGCGCTAAAAGTGCTAAAACACTGCTGTAAAATAATTTTGGCGCATCGCGTTCTTGGGCGGCCGTTAGAGATGCTCTTCATCAAGCGTGAGAAATGCAGCTTAACCTTACCACTAACAGTGATCTGTAACCATGTACCACCAGAGACAAGCAGATTAGCGAATCCTCCGGTGAAGAACAACAGAGCACCACCCCGCAAAAACACACACACAATGTGCATCCGAGTACCAAAGCAGTCACATTTCAGAGAGCGCGTTATTACATTTGCATCAAAACTACTCCCTCCGATCACCAATAGATGACTTCTATTTGTGTAGATATAGATATATCTAGACATGTTTTAGTGTTTAGATATATCCATATATAAACAAATGCAAGTCATCTATTGTTGAACGGAGGGAGTAGTTTCGTTTCATAGAGCTAGACATGTACTAGCATTATTCGGAAGCTGACCTACCGAATAGCCAGAAATGTGAGCGGCGCCGTGCCACGGTTGGAATTTTGGAGGGTCTCTGTCTGGTACGTACCTACTGGCCGAACGTGCCAATCACTGGCACGCTGCCCAATATGCGCCGGAACAAACGGAGCCGATGAGGACTTTTGTGGCGCACCGCCGCCCCCTGCCCTAGCTGCAACGGACACACAAATTTGACATTCTTGATCTGTAGCTGATACCTGTGTGTGAGTTGTTCTGTTCTGTACGAAAGGTAGCTGCTCGTTGTTTGCACCACATATCATCATATTATTACTGTCTGGAGGACTGCATCAACAAATTAATACCACTAGCTGGCTGTGGCGTTCAGGCATACCAATCCCGTTCCCAAGTCGGATCAGCTTTCGGTCTCACCCAGCCATGCCGATTCAATTGATTGTTGGATTGAGTTGTGGTCACTGTGTAGCTTGTACGCCTTTACAGTCCTTCATACGTACAGGAGAGTGTCACTGATTGACTCTACTAACTGACGGTCGTTGGACGGGTCGGCGACGAGTTGCGCCGAAAGAATGATTAGCTCGGTATCATTAGCTTGGCAATCCCTACTGTCTACTGATCAGTTAGTGACTTTGTATGAGAAATGCATACGATACACCAGACTGAATATGTAACCGCTGAACGCGTCTCGTCGACCGTCCGCGCTCCGCCGGCCCAACCAACGGTTCTCGGCTCATGTACAGGGACGAAGCTAGAAAAAATTGGCACGGGTGTCAGCAGCCAATGCCGACTCGACAATTACTACCATTGAAGGAAAATGCAAATAATTTCATAGGCAATATAAGTAAGTTCATGTTGTAATGCAAGAAATGAAAAATTTCAGAGCCAACAATAATAGTTGTCATATGCAAAAGCTTGTCATACCGAGTATAAATTGAGAGAAGTAGACTTGTTTACACATCCAGAAAAAACTGCCAAAAGAATGACTACAAACTTGTGTCACTTCCTGGAAAAAACGAATAGATAAAACATATTATTTCCACAGGAACTAGATGGGTAAAAGTTACAGGAAAGAAATACAAAACATATAAAGTGACATCGAACTGACATTTTAGAGCTTCCTTTCTCGATCTTTAATCTTCTTAAATATATCAATCACATCATCATTCGTGATGGTAGAAAATATATCTTTCTCCACGTAGCAAATCATAACATAGCTCATGAACTTCCCACCCATTTTATTCCGCGAAACACTTTTGACAATATTCATTGCTCAAAAGCATCTCTCCACTGATGCTGTGGCGACCGGCAAAATTAACACCAATTTTAGAAGTTGATACACCAAAGGAAACGAAAGATGCTTCTTAGTGTCCACCAAGAGTTTGGCAAGAACAACAATGCCATCTAAATTCATAAATCGAGTCGTCGGCTCGCATATTGTCAACGTAAATGCGAAGTTCATGACCAAGATGCATTAGTTTTGATGAATCAAAATCATTAGGATAAAACTCAGCTAGCTTTGGGGTGCTGCTCGTTTCAACACAAATCTGTCCAGAATCTCCTAAGTAAAACAATAAAAAAAAAAGACAGGAAATTTCAGTTTGAGTGGCGATGGAAGGCGTACCTTAAATCAGAATCTCAGATCTCGGATGATTATTGTCATTGCCGCCGGCGGCCGGCCAGCACCGGAGAAAGGGATTAAGGTTTGCTGGGATGGATCAGGCGAGAGACCAAGAGTCCAAGAGACGTGCGTCCGTCCCACCGTCCGCGTACTGCCATGTATATGGTACATATTCCTAGGAGGCTAATCGTTGTGCCTTGTGGGCTTTTGATGTTTCTTTACAACTAATTACAACCTGCTCTTTATTTACTTTGTGGCTAGAAATTTCAGTCTGCTACAGTTGGGCTGGGCCGCTGGGGTCAGCCATGATATTTTACTGGGTTCAAATGGCATATTTCATAATGCTGCTTAGCTGAAACGCCAAAAGTCACTGGTGTCAGCTGACACCAGTACTTGTATGGGAGCTCCGTCCCTGCTCATGTAGCTTCGTAACCAAGTCTCCTAGAGCAACCAATTGCGCGTCGCACGTCGTGCCTCGCCGCTTCTGCTCTGCTTTGCATATGCACCGTGTTTTTGCAGTTCAATCGAACCAAAGCACAATCTGAACTATATATATACCTTTATAACTAAACATGCACGTAATTAACACGATTAGTAACAGCTTTATTATCTCCACTGTTTCACCAAGCAAACGAATAACGAATTCAGCGCGGTATACAAAATCAGTGGAACCATACAAGCGATCCACACGAACAAATCAAAGCAATATAGATGTAGCCTCCAAGAATCGTCGTCGACGGCGACGATAGGCACTCCTGACCGACCGCCCTCACACCAGAACGTGCAGGCCGCACAACACACATCCAAATTAGCTAGTAGGGCTTCACGTTGACGTAGTTGCCGGGCGGGTTGTACTCGCAGACCACGAACGTGCCACCGCCGGCGCAGGTCGCCATGGCGCAGCCGACCTTGGTGGTGGTCCGCCACACGATCTGCGTGTAGTGCCCGCACGCCCCGCGAGGGCCACGGCACGAGTTGGACCGGACGTCGTACATGGCGCGCTCCTTCACCACCCACGCCGCCACCACCGCCTTCGCCGTCCACCCGCCGCCGCTGCCGCGGAACAGGTTCTCCCCGTACTGGCTGCGCGAGTGCTTGAGCGCGCAGCCCGTGCGCGCGCGTAGCTGCGCGTACGCCCGCGCGGTCCGCTCCAGACGCGCGTCCCACGCCAGCGGCCGCACGCCCACCGCGCGCCGCGCCGCGTTGTGCGGGGCGAGGAAGCGAGACGCCATGCTGCTTCCGTAGCCCCACGAGGCGTCCGCTCCGTCGACAGCGAGGAGAGCCACGACGACGACGACGGAAAGAATGACCGCCCCGGTGGGGACGCGCCGGCGAGGCGGCAGCATTTTGGCGGCGAGCGAGCTTGTTGTGAAGTGCAGACCAGGTGTTTGTACTCGATTGACCTGGCTGGGTACGGACGTGCTGCCCCCTGATGTTTGTTTTGCCGCGTAATCGTATTTATATGAGCTCGGCGTGGGAGAAGTTTATGCTGGGCAGGGTGCCGGAGCGAAGGAGTGGCGTCCATGTCGAGATGGCATGGAAGCAAACACCATAAAAGTCCACGCTTACGCGCTTGCGCCTACGTTTGTTGCGTGATTCGAGCCGCAAAATACGATAGGACATTCCGTAGAGATGAGAATCAATGAACTGAAGAAATTGAAAACAAAAAGAGAGCAGTTTTTTTTTTGGGAAAAACTGCCTAGCTTTATTGCATAATATTCAAAGGTACATTGACACTGGCATGGGGGGTACCAAGCCAAACATGGCGACCCAAACCCAAAGACGAAGAAAACTTTGCAAAATTATGAGCTTCTACATTGTTGCTACGGGGTTCAAAAATAAATGAACAACTACTAAACGATGATGAAAGCCTTTGGATCTCTTCAACTATCAGACCATACGAGCTCGACGTTCCCGAGTTGATATCTGAAACCGCCACCTTGCAATCAGAGGCAACAACGACACGATTCAGCAACAAATCATCTGCAAGACTGAGCGTTTCACGACATGCAAGAATCTTCAGAGTGGGTGCATCCAGAATTCCCTCAAAAACTAAAGCTGAAGAACCAAGGTACACACCATGAGAATCCCTGCAAATAGCGGCTGCAGCGGAATGGTTCCCCGATCTTTGGAAAGCAGCATCAACATATATCTTTGCATGATCACCTGGAGGGGGACACCAAGTGCGAAAACGTTGATTACCTTGCCTCGGAACCATAGGTTGATGTTGACGGGCCAAACCAGATGAAGCAGACTGAATTTTCAGTTCTGCCATGTAAGATTGAATAAAATCATGAGTTGACAAAGGGCTTTGGAATATGTCCTCGTGGATTGTTTTCCGCCTAGCTGTCCAAACAGCCCATAAAGTAATTACCATTCGACTGAAATCCCCTGCGTCCAAAGACTCGTTCATAGTTAAAAGCCAACCCTTGGCAGATGGATCATGTGTAGCACACATATGCTCTACCAGGTCCCCATCAGATAGAGCCCAGACGCATCGAGCTAGTCGGCAATCAATGAGAGAGTGCCCCCACGAGTCCCTTAGGCCACAGAAAGGACATAAACTTGTCGCAGCCATATTACGCCTATGCAGTAGATCAGCGGACGACAATGATTGGCGTGCTAATCTCCACACGAAAACTTTCAGCTTAGATGGAACTTTGAGATTCCAGAGTGAAGACCATGCCTTCTTCTCCCCCTCCCAATCCGAAGAGCCTGAGCTCTCATCAAGCCAAACCTCTCTATTAAATTTTGTTGTGGCCAACATCCGATATGCCGATCTCACACTAAATTCTCCCTTCCTTTCATAATGCCATGCCCATTTATCTGGTATAGAGGCTATACATATCAGAATAGACAAGATTATATCCGCGTCCATAGGAAGAAATACCTCTCTTACCAGGACAGAATTCCATGTTTTATTTGAATGATCAATCAACTCAGAGACCATCTGAGGGGGATCACTAATCAACGACGCTAAAGGCCGCAGCATTGCATCCCGTGGAAGCCAGTTATGCTCCCAAATTTTTATCGATTGCCCGTATCCCACTCTTTTTATGATACCTTGCATCAGTACATCTCTTCCATCAATAATTGAACGTCAAATCTGAGAAGGGAGGGATCCCAGCGTTGCATCCAATATCGAGCCAGCAGGGAAGTACACAGAACGTAAAATCTTTGAACAAAGCGAATTGGGTGCATATAAAATCCTCCAAGATTGCTTTGCTAGAAGAGCCAAGTTAAATAGTTCCAAATCCCGAAGACCGAGCCCTCCTAGACATTTAGGCAGTGTCAGCACATCCCAAGATACCCAATGGGGTTTCCTCTTACCTTCTTTACTCCCCCGCCAAAATTTCCGAATAAGGGAAATTATGTGTTCACATAAACCCCGAGGTAGCCGGAAGCAACCCATCGAGAAAACTGGAATTGACTGAACAACCGACTTGATTAAAACCTCCTTTCCTCCCGCAGACAGGACTTTCTCTAACCATCCCTGGATTTTATTCCAGACACGATCTTTTAGATATTTAAAATTTCCTTTCTTTGATCCCCCAACATCAGAAGGCATACTGAGATACCTTTCATTCAAAGTTTCATTATGCACCTGCAGAATATTTTTTACCTCTGTCCTTGATTGTTGAGTACATCCCTTATTGAAAAAGATAGATGATTTATCAGTATTTATCCGCTGCCCAGATGCATGACAATATGTGTTCAGCAAGTTTGAAACCTCCACCGCCCCCTGAGAACTCGCCCTAAAAAACAGCAGGCTGTCATCAGCAAATAATAAATGATTCACTCGGGGCGCCGAAGGAGCCACCTTGATCCCATCTATATGCGATGACCGAGAAGATGATTTTAAAAGGCACGAAAGGCCCTCTGCTGCAATTAAGAAGAGGTAGGGTGATATTGGATCTCCCTGCCGAATACCCCTAGAAGGGTTGAAATCCTCCAATCTTTTCCCATTAAACATCACTGAGAAAGTCACTGATCTCACCATCCCCATGACAACATCATGGCTTCCAAATAGTCCCACTTCACCCTGTCGTACGCCTTCATCATATCCAATTTGAGGGAACAGTGACTATTTATTTTTGCTTTGCTTCGTTTCATAAAATGCAGACACTCATAGACTGAGATTATATTATCTGTGATAAGCCTCCCGGGTACAAAAGCTGACTGCTCCTCGGAAATAATACTGGGTAGAACACACTTAAGCCCGTTTGAGATAACCTTGGAAGCAATTTTGTACAGGACATTGCATAAGCTAATAGGACGACTGCGAGAGGATAGTCGGGTTTGATACCTTTGGGATTAGGACTAAGATTGTATCATTTATAGAACTTGCACTCTCCTCCCCCTTCACAATCTTCAGAACAGCCATAGTAACATCCGATCCACACACATCCCAGTGACGCTGAAAAAAGTGTGCTGGAAAACCATCTGGTCCCGGTGATTTAGTCGGAAACATCTAAAATAAAGCTTTTTTGACCTCGTCTTGAGAGTACTCCGCCAAAAGCAGTGTGTTCATATCCCGAGTGACCCTAGTTGGAACGTGATCCAACACGAGATGCATGTTATTAACTCCATCCGAGGTATATAGGTTTTTGTAAAAAAACCGAAGTCATAGCCTCCATCTCCTCTGTATCCGCGACCACATCACCGCTCACAGTTGTCAAAGTTTTAACCAAATTCTTTCATCGTCGGATGTTTGCTCTCTGATGAAAAAACCTTGTGTTCTTATCCCCCGATGAAAGCCACTCGATCCTCGATCTCTGGCGCCACATCACCTCCTCTCGATGATATAATTCAACCAAACGTTCTGTAGTTTTTAGCTCAACATGAGAGGGTCCTGTTCTGCCCGGTTCCGCTCTCATCTCTTCAAGGCTTTGATTCAAAGCCTTTATTTCCCCTTTTACCGATCCAAAAGTATCAACATTCCACCGTTTCAAAATTCTGGACAGCTTGTAGAGCTTCTCCTTTACCGCGCTAACACTGACATCACCATCCAAAATCTCCCATGATGAGTTAATAGTAGCCTTTAAATCTGGATGGGTCTCCCACATAGTTTCGAATCTGAATTGATTGGCTCTTGGTTGCGTCATATCCATATCTCGAAGCCTGAGACATATCGGTTTATGATCCGAGGTAGCAGCATTTAAATGAGTTACAGTAGCTTCTGGAAACTGGGCTCCCCACTCCGATGATCCAAGAGCCCTATCAAGTCTCACCCGCGTGTAAGAACCACCTGTAACTTTCTTCTCAAAGGTCCAAAAATTTCCAACAAATCCCAAATCAATTAGACCACATAAATCCACCGCATCTCGGAAACCTTGGACCTGGCTAGCAGTCCGATGTCCCACACCTTCAAACTCTTCATACTTGAGAACCTCGTTGAAATCACCGATACAAAGCCACGGAAGAGAACTCGTAGCACTGATATTCTTCATTAGGTCCCAAGTCTTGTACCTCTCCTGTACTTGGGCTTCACCATAAATACACGTTAATCTCCAGGAATTATCCCCAACACCACTTACTGCAAAATGAATATGATACTCGGAATAACCCAAAACATCCATCTTTATTTCATCATTCCAAAAAACACATAAACCTCCACTTCTACCACTACTACCTACTGCATAGGCACGGTCAAAGCCCAAAGTAGGAGCTAGGCCTTCAACACGTGACTTGCTTATTTGGGTTTCTACAATGCAAAAAATAGAGGGGGCATACTTTTGTGCGATCTCCCGGAGCTCGCGAACTGTCGAGTGGTTGCCCGCACCACGACAGTTCATACTTATAATACTCATTGCTCCCAGCGGTGCCCCTCGCCGAGGCCTGCCGATCCATCATCATCATTATCATCGTCACCCTCCTTCCTATCCTTCTTCACCCTTTTAGAATCTCTCTTCGGGGGAGGACTAGGAGGGATCTCCTTCCCCTGTGGCGTAAATTTCTGGATTATATTACTAACTGCGCTAGAGACGGCTTGATCGGTTAGGGACTTTTGACCCGTGTTTGAAGGCCTCTTTCTGTTCAAACCTCCATCAAGCATCTCATAGTCTGTTAACTCCTCATTAGAGGCATCATTGAATTTATCCAACAGAGACTCACCAACACTTCTGCCCATTCGATCTCCAGAGCGCCCCCCACGGCCACGGGGTTGGCCACCTCCTCTTCCTTCACCTCGAGTGTTTGATCGGATACTCCACTCAGCACGGAGATCCTTAAAAACCAATTTAGATAGATGATGGACACCATCTCCACACTCCTTATGCAAGTGACCCAACTTGCCACACACAGAGCACCAATCAGGTAATCTTTCAAACTTGACTCGGAAGAGCTGCCTCTGCCCTTGACGAATCAGTGATACAACAGGTAGCAAAGTTTTGCGAACATCTAGCTCCACCCTAGCTCGAAAGAAATTTCCCACAAAATCCTGAGAAGTTGGCTCGCCGACAAGGAACTTCCCCACCTTTGCTGCAAGGGCTGGTACCATTGCCCTATAACCATCCGGTAAATCATGTATCTGAATCCAGATTGTGATCGTATTCAGATCAATCGAGGAGGTTTTTGCAAAGCCATCATAAGGCGCGATCATCACACTTTTGCCTCTAAACACCCAAGGGCCCCCTTCTGTTACTTTCTCCCAATCACCTAGGCAACTAAACTGCAATATGAAGAGATTATCTTCAATGGATCTTATACGAACATCCTTGGCTAACTCCCAGGCCGATCGCATATTTTTTTCCAAACCAATAATGGTTGAATTCTTGATCTGTATGGACACGAGCCATCACCATCCAGCGTGTCTCTTCTTCCGGGATCGAATCTTGTTCTTCAAAAACCACGTCCAGATCATCTCCTCTAAGCCCCAAGCCTGCCATTAGTGCCTCCAGATCCGATTCGCCGGCCGTACCCGACGCAGAAGCTCCATCCGATTCCATCTGGCAAGCCAAACACCGGAGTAGAAGAACCCGGTAGTCAGCCCTGGCCTATACCTCACGCACAAGTCACCAATTACCGAGATCTTTGATGGCTGCGATGGAGGAAACCCCTGATCTCAACGCCGTCGCCGGCGAGAGAAGAGAAAACCCTAACTTGAGGGAAGAAGAGAGCAGATGGTATTGCTGTCTCCAACAGCAGGAAAGATTGACCATTTGCCAAGGCCCGCAGAAATCAGATTCTGATCAAGGAGGGCGGAAAACCCTCGACAACGCCCGAGCATTGCCGTGCAGTCGTTTCTCCGAAGGAATCGGCTTTGTGGGCTCGGCCCATTTTACTACCTTTGCTCCTTCCATCGTGTACGCGCACAACAATCGTGGTCTAAGTACCTAAGGTAGCAGACCTGTGAACTGTGATACTGCAGTGGCCACTACCGACGTACAAGCAGCCACCACCCACAGATGCTTTACCATTTGTTCCTCTAGGTACACACAGGTTCGTGTACCCACTCACGTGAGTTTGTGTGTTATTATTTTTCTTTTCTTGTTTCTTTCCTTGTTCTATATTTATGCGTTCTTTTTTTTGCAATTTTATTTTTCCTTAGATTTAGTTTCTTGTTCTTCACATAAATTAGGTTATGTGATTTTAATGTTTCTCTTTTTTTTTTTACCTTTTTCCTAATATTGGTTCTATTTAAAATCTATGTTTTCATTTCCATGTTTTTCTCATTTTGTCTAAAAATATGCTTTTATTTCCTCAAGGCCTACAATTTTGTCCTCAAGTGCTACAATTTTGTTCCTAGCTGGATTTTGTTCCACATGACTTTTTATTTATTATCTATTTACCTTTTCTTCATTTCTTTCTTATATTTCTTTCACTTTTTTATTCTATTTTTTCTTTAGATTTTCTGTCATTTGAAGTATTTTTTTTCCTTTTTGTGCTCAATGATGTACTTTTTCTGTTTCCATATGTATAACCAGTATTTTATTATTTATAAATATTGGTCTTCTTATTCTAGAAAATTAGTTCGATAATATTTTTTTGTTTCTACGATAGTCCTATCGATTCCCCGGTGTATACTTATCCTACCTTTTGTTTCGATATTTTGTTTCTATATCTATGTAACTTTGTTCCTCTTTCTATAGGGTTTTGTGTTTCTATTTTTGTGAAACTTTTATTCCTAATTATGTTCCCCAAGTTTTTGGTCCTATCTCCATGGAACTTTGTTCCTCTATAGACTTTTTTGGCTATCTTCGTTGTGTTTTTTTGTTCCTAGCTTTGTTCCTCAGTTTTGTTCTAAGAATTGTGTTCTTATTTCAATGGAGTTTTTTGTTCCTATCTTTTATTCCGAACGTTTATTCCTATGTATCATGGAACTTTTTTCCTCTCTCTATAGAGTTTTGTGTTCCTATTTTTGTGGAACTTTTGTTCCTAACTTTGTTGCCCGAGTTTTTGCTCCTATCTCCATAAAACGTTGTTACTCTATAGACTTTTTGGTTTCTATCTCCATTGAGTTTATTGTTCGTAGCTTTGTTCCTCATTTTTGTTCCAAGAATTTTGTTCCTATTTTCAATGGAGCCTTTTGTTTCTACCTTTTATTCCAAATGTCTGTTCCTATGTTCCATGGAACTTTGTTCCTCTATCTATAGAATTTGTCTTCCTATCTTTCTGAAACTTTTGTTCCTAACTTTGTTGCCCGAGTTTTTGTTCCTACCTCTATGGAATTTCGACTTTTTTGGTCTATCTCCATTAATCTTTTTGTTCCTAGCTTTGTTCCTCACATTTGTTACTATGTCGATGGAGCTTTTTGTTCCTATCTTATATTCTGAGCATTTGTTTCTATGTCCATGAAACTTTGTTCCTCTCTATATAGAGTTTATGTTCCTATCTTAGTGGAATTTTAGTTCCTAACTTTGTTGCCCGTGTTTTTTTCCTAATTTTTGTTCCTATCTCCCTGGAACTTTGTTCCACTATAGATTTTTGGTTCCTATCTCCATTGATTTTTTTGTTCCTAGCTTTTTTACTCACTTTTGTTCCAAGAAATACCTTTAAGCTGTAAGCTCCGTGGGCTGGGAGCCCTCCCAGCGATTCTGCCGATCGCTCTGTCCCTGCATGTGGGGTGTGTCGCCTGGTTGTGTGTCGTGTGGATCTTTCCGCTGGTTAGCTGTGTTGCACCGTTGCTTACTAAGCTGGCGGGTGCTGTGGTCGGCACGTGTGGCGGCGGTGGTGTTGTGGGGGCGGACAGGGGCGCGGTGCCGCTGTGACTTTTCCTTGCGTCTGGTGGGGACTTTGCCTCTTTTTCTCCGTGCCACAAGTGAAGTGAGGGTCTAGATTCAGTTTCTTCGTCCTTGCCTCCGGCGATTACCCGCCGTTGCTGATTCCCGTGCCAGAGCTGAGCTCGCTCGGCGGGCATTCCGTGTGATGCAGCTGTCCTATCCTGGGCGGTTTTTGGCCACGCGTTATCCTGGCGAGCCTCTTCTACTCCCTCATCCCATCTCTCATATCCTCGACGGTGACAACGGTGGCGGCATCGACCTGCAAGTGATGGGGACATGGGGCTGATGCTAGGGCTTCGTCTCCTCTCTCTCTCATTTGTTTCCCTCTCCTCCTCGCCATGCCACCTGCAAAACCAAAGGGAGCCATGCCCCCGTGTACGTCCAATCCACCCAAAAAATTCCCCAGTCCCTCCCATATGAACCCTAACCCTAGCCAATCTCATTCTCGTGGAAGAAGCCTCAGCACCGTCGGCCCTACCATGCCACCGCTACGGGTGCCCGGTCTTCGCCGGACATGGCGGACTCTCCGACCAGCTCGCGCTTGGTGACATAGATGGTGAACGGCTCCCGCGATTTGTGGTCCCCTCGCTGAGGGATCGCCGTCGGGAAGCACATGGTGAGCGAGACTTTCAGCATGGGGACACCAGTAGGCAGCTCGGATTGGAAGAAACTCGAGGACAACCCACCTACGTCGCATCCTCTTCTCGCCTCAGAGGGACTGACGTTTGCGCCCTCTTAGATCTCTCACTGTAGGACTAGAGCGGTGACGGAAAGCACAAGGCCGACTCCCACTTCGAACTCTCGCTCGACAGTCGACACCCTGCCCTACACCCTCAAGTACCACGACTACATGTGGTAAGCATGCGAATCTAGAATCTTGATAACACTCTTGCTTGGTTTAGTATGACTAACGCTGATGCTTAATTGGCGAGCTTAGAGGTTTAATTAGTACAGTTGATAGCAAGTGATTTGATTGAGGTTGAATGTTTGGTTAGTTCATGTTAGCTTCTTCTTTATCAATACAAAGGCAAAAAATTTGCCTTGTTTCAAAAAAAAATGTTTGGTTAGTTCCGATGTCGTGAGGCATATGTGGCAGGTTTGTAGTGATCATCGTTAAAAATTTCCATTAGTTGTTGCTGTTTGGTTTTGATTGTAAGGTGTTGTTTCAGTCAACTCGGTTACTTGGTGTGGTGGTGAATTGATATGCAATGTGGTTAATTTGCCATGTTTTGGTATGCAAATACTTTTAACTGATCAGGAGTTCTATTAGCACTCTATAGTGCTCTCTGCTAAATTATGCCGCAAAATTGGTACAGATTGTCTCATGTGCGATTGTTGTATAAATACAGGCTGAAGAAAATCTTCCTCTTCCGAATAAGCATATTAGTTAAAAGTTCTAATTTGGATTCAGGAGAATATGAAGGTTTCAGTCAGAAGTGGTGATCAATTGTGACCGCATAAAAATGCTAAATATAACTGCTAATGTTGTTATTATTATTATTCTCTCCTAAAAAATGGTGTTCTTTGGTGCACTTTGTCTGCTGAGACCATTTTGGTTTACAACAAAGCCATATCCCACTAATGATCTGCCTATTAATTTCACGAATAACATGGAATGCCTCTGAGTTGATCCTTGTGACACCAATTGTTGTCGTACTTCCAGAACTGAAAAGGCTGGAATACCAGATTCACTGCTCCATTCTTGGCGCGGTCGGCCCTTGGTCCAACATGCATGCTCGATGTCTGTATTCAAGTCGCCGGGGAGCTGGCGGCAGCACACGATGAGTCGTCCTATGATCTCCATGTCTCAGGTGGCTTTGGTTGCATGCATCCGCGTCAGCATCTCTGATACTAATTTGAGATTCAGTGGAGGAAGGACAAGGATTTATTTCCATATGGTATGTGCATACATCATAATCTATCGTACTATATCTTGGTGAATATCCCCTGGTTTAGTTTGACTTTCTTGGTAAATTATAGTATACAAGATACTCTCTGCAATATTTTAGCGAGTTAGAATTCGATAGATCTGTTCCATCAATAACTGGTGGCGGCATGTTTTGATTCTTTTTCATGGGTTTGGCGTAAGAGGTATATGACCTTAGGAAGGACAAATGTAACCGTTCATGCCAGAGGAGTAGCGGCCATGGGGAGCCATGAAAGGCGAAGAAGAGATGGGCATCGATGATGTAAGGAACTAATCCTGTGGATCTCTACTCTCTCTTCCTCTTGAATCTTCCGTATCCAATGTACCCTCTTTACTGAAAAGAATCTAGATACTTGTGGTGCGCTGCACTTGGATAAGGATCGTTCCAGAATACCAGTGGATGGTACAATTCAGATAGATTTTCAGTGCCATGTACTGCACCTTGCGTTGCTTGCTATATGAGTATCGATAAATAAAGACATGCCATAGAGTGTAGTTGACAAAGTGCCATCGAAAAGATTGTATTGAGATCTTTTTATTTAGTAATAACAAATCAAGAGATTTATTAATTTCTCATCTAGCTTCATTGTGCATAGGTCGGATCAGATTCATTGAAAAGAAATGTCCAATTAAATTTTTTTATTGAGCCTAGAAAGAATTGAACCAGCTCCAATAAAACTTTGGATAGTGAAGTAACGGTTTTAAGAATTAAAACTGCAAACCTTGCATCAAGTGTCATTTCTTAAGTAGTCAGAAGATGTCCCTCCACTTCATGCTCCCTAAGCTTGGACCAAATGTCTTACTAGAAACAATTCTGCTTGATGATTCTATGCAGCTCGCGCGTTCCTGAAAGAAAAAAAAAGATTCTATGCAGCGCTGCAGAGGGTGTGCTGATAAAATCCCATTCCTTGATCAAGTATTAATGCTACGTTCAAATTTATTTAGCATTGATTTTAAGAGGATTTCTAATAGTTGGTGCTGATGCACATGCTGCAGTTTTTATCTTTTTTAATTAACTGTTCTTCCCCATATAAAATCTCACGGTTTTTATCTTGTGTTCAGCCAGTTGACGTTAAATCTCTATTCTTAAAGTATATTTGGATGTCTGAAGTTTATCGTAGTATTGTATTATCATAAGTTCATAACTTCGTTTTATCCTGGATGTAAAGTAGGCTGTTATTTATTTTTAGATTTTTTTTGCTCATAGTGGGTTTTTATGTTAGATATTCTTAAATCATTTTGACTTTATAAGGCTAATGTGTATTATGCTGGAAGCCTTAAAAGCAGCTTACCGGTTCAGCAGCTACACGATGCTGATAATTTCAGTGCTTCAGCTTCATATGCGCCGAATAAGATGATTTTTAATTTCATCCGCACATAATTATGTCAATATGTTTGTACCTTTTCCTCTGTAGTAAAAGAAACAGTGTATAGGTCTCGCCATTTATTTCTATGTAATACAATGAGGCTGCTATTTCCCGTTGTTACACTACGCTAGAGACAAGTTTGTCCAATTTTGGTTATCATTTATAAATGGGTTCAATTGTTTTCTTGCTTCTATTTATTTGTCGACCTTCCATGTAAGGTATTGTACTTTGACCAATTTTTGTTCATCATTTAAAAATGAGTTCAATTGTCTTATTGCTTATGTTTATTTTCCGACCCTCCATATAAGGTACCTGTTCGTTAAGAATTACTATTATTGTCACACAAAAGGATGTCCTTTTTTGTCCTTTTTAATGTTCAAGAATTCTGGTAATCACAATGAGGGATCACCAGCCTTGGTGCCAGATGAGAACCTGGCACATACCACAACCAGGAAATGTAACTTCCGTTTTATCCTTTCTAAGATTGTTCATGAGACGGGTCTAATGTGCAGTTATTTGTTTAATGCCGGAGAAGACAAAATTGCGATGTATAATATTCTTCCTTCGACCAACACCTTGGGCATTTGCTATTAGGGTCGTACCTATTTTTGAATTAAGAGCAGCTCGATGGTTTATCTGCCCAATATGTATCTGCATTACATTTGCTTCTGTGTATTGGAGAATTTTTTTAGTTATCTAAGGAAGACGGTGTTCTTACCATGCTTAATTATGACCTGTCAGCCATAGTTTTATATGGCGCTGTTTTTATTTCGAATGCACGGTAGAAATTTTTAATAGAACTACACTCCTTTGGTTGCTAGGTTCTTGCCATATCTCACAGGCATATGCATTATCCTTTGCAATTGGTGATTAAGGGACACTTCTTTTGGGCTCCTACCAAATTAAGAAGTAGCCATGTATGGTGGTGATGGGGGTGACCGGTGACTTGTGAGCACTTGACATAGCCTGACAGAAGAAAAGAAGACCAGGGAAATAACTGGAAAACCAATAGCCTTCTATATGGATCAACTAAAGGAACATGATCGGTAACAGTCTAGAGGACTTCCTTGAACCAAAATATTCAGCATTGTCCACCCCAGTGTCATGGCACACTGCACACCCCATGGGAAAGTATTGGGATATAAGGTTTTTTCCTTGCCAATACAGCTGCATAGGTACGGTGTCTCCTGGTTAGTAAAATTTAAACATAAATTGAATATTAGTTGGAAATGTGCATTATCCAGTTGAGATTAAATATCTATTTTTTCCATACCAAAGTGTGTTGGTTTATTCATGTTTTTTTTCTTAAAGAAATAGCATTCTGTTTTCCTGCCTTTTGTCTTTAAAATTGAGTATTTTACATGAGGTACCTAAACTCTTGACTTTCAGCTTGCTATGATCTGATACTTTTAAAACACTATCTTTCTGTAGGCCATGTAACTTTATAGAAGAATAACCTACGGGGGAGAGTTGTTTTTGTGTCAGCAGCTAGGTACACTATAGATGTCTGTACTGGGAGTGTTGGGTGAATATGAGCCTGGGTGTTACATGAGTGTCAATTTCTGCTCTTATTGTTTGAAGCAATTTGAGATGAGTATGTGTATGACTAATCAGGAAGGATCTAAGCATCCATATTTAATTTCCTTCATGCGTAGATAGGATTTATTCTTATCTGAATGGCTATGATAATTTTTTCCCATGGTATTGCACATATTTCGACATGTCCTCGCCTTGTAGGTTGGAGATGTTTTCACATATTTGAAGCTGATTCCAAGCAAATTTGCTTAGTTTCGTGGTTATTTTAACCAATGGATAGTGGCGCCTCCTGGTAGGACCTTAAGCATTTTCTAACTTCCGATGGTTGGGTTAATTTGACCCACTTAGTAATATCTGCAAATAAATAAATAAATCATTTTTACAGATTGTTTGACTTTAGTCATGTGGTTTCATAATAGTTCTACGATTTCTGTCTGATAACATTATTTTTATTAATGAGTATTTCCAGTCAATTTTACCCTCGCTTAACTCATAGTTTCTGCTTATATGGTGTTTAACGGTGACAATGTACTCAGCTGGCGGCACCACCTCTTCATTCGACATGATCAGGGGTCGGTGTAGGCACGGCGTAGTGGCAGTCATGTCCTCCTGTTGCCATTGTCATAGTAGTCTTTTGGATCTAGATGTTGTTTTTATTGTACATTCTTCTAATCTTTGATTTGTCGGTCTCCCAACTCAGGGTAAGAAAGTGAAACACATTCATTTGCTTTATGTTTATTGCATGTTGTTGTTTTGTTCTCTGCCAATAATTACGATTCTTCGTTTATTTCATTTAAATATACATGTTTCCAAAGAATATTCTTAGTTGTTGTACAACCGCATAGCATGTCCAAATTGATTTCTTTAGCTGAATCTTTCATTATATAAAAGAATAGCCCTGATGCAAACTACCATGTTCCTCAAAGAATTCCAACAGGTGATAGCTCCTATTACTATATGTGTAAGACTATCCTTTGTTTTTCTAATTTGGGGTTGCAGTTTGCTTAATTTGAAGGATATGGTGATGCCATAATGCTGACTTTAGTACTTTCGTGGATTTTTTTTTATTGTCGTGAAATGCAGGACCTCTGTTGTGCAATATAAGGCGACAGAAAATTATGTACAAGGTGATGGAATTCAATAAGTCGAAGAACCAGTCAACCAAGCGGAAGAAAGCTGCAGTTAGGGTAGGGGAGGCGAAGAAAAAAAACCAAAAGAGGGGTCAAGGCGATGGTGCAAGAGCCCGGAGCCATGAGAACGCGAGCCTACGAAAAGCGATATTGTTATGGAGTCCACGACAAAACCCGGGCGGAAACAACTTGCAAGATGCGCCTCTTTTAGGTTGCTGATTCGGTGCTCCTTTATACATTACGAAATTGTTCATGTTTGGTTATGTTTTAATGTTCATGTTTGGTTATGTTTTAATGTACCTGAGTATTTAAAAAATAGTTTATATGCTCTCATAAAAAAGCTACTACCTCCGATCCGAAATAATTGACGCAAGATTATGAATGGTTTAGGCAAAACTTTGCCTGGCCATCCGACAATTAAATCGGATCGGAGGGGGTAGCTTTGTAGTCATTGTTGATATTTTTGCTTGTGTATCGTATTTCTATTGTGACAACATCTTGCCTTGCCCATCCTCTGGGCTTTAGAGGATGTTCCCTTGGCAATGTGCTATCAAGACACATCGCTAGAAACAGAAACATGTTATGCCCGGCTGTGTCCTAGGTGAAAATGAAAATGGGTATGAGTGCACCATGTGGACAACGATGTGCAGGCAGCGCGGCGGAGCGCGCTTGTCTGTCTAGTGTGTTCTTATTTCAATGGAGATTTTTGTTCGTACCTTTTATTCTGAGTGTTTGTTCCTGTTTTCCGTGGAACTTTGTTCCTCTCTCTATAGAGTTTGTGTTCCTATCTTTGTGGGACTTTTGTTCCTAACTTTGTTGCCCGCGTTTTTGTTCCTATCTCTAGGAACTTGGTTCCTCCATAGAAATTTTGGTTTCTATCTCCATTGACCTTTTTGTTCGTAGCTTTGTTCTTCACTTTTATTCCTATGTCGATGGAGCTTTTTGTTTCTACCTTTTATTCCGAGCATTTGTTCCTATGTCCATGACACTTTGTTACTCTCTCTGCAGAGTTTTTGTTCCTATCTCTATGAAACTTTCGTTCCTAAATTTGTTCCCAGATGTTGCTCCAAGCTTTTGTTTCTATCTCGTTGTAGATTTTTATTACTGGCTTTTGTTCCGAGCTTTTATTCCTGTGTTAAACGGCGTTCCTCTTTCTTTACAGTTATCTGTTTCTAACTTTGTTCCCATATTTTGTTCCAACTGTTGTTCCATGGTTTTGTTCCTATTTTCCAGACACTTTGTTACTCTCTATAGAGTTTTTGTTCCTATCTTTATGGAACTTTTGTTCCTAAATTTGTTCCCGGATTTTTTTCCAAACTTTTGTTCATATCTCTCTATTGATTTTTATTCTTCGCTTTGTTCCTACCTTTTGTTTCGATCTTTTGTTCTTGTATCGAATGGTCTTCCTCTTTCTATACAATTATTTGTTCCTAACTTTGTTCCCAGATTTTGTTCCAAACTTTGTTCCCAGATTTTGTTCCAAACTTTGTTCCATGTTTTGTTCTAATTTCCATGACACTTTGCTACTCTCTATATAGAGTTTTTGTTCCTATATCTATTTGTTGTTCCTTGTGTAGACGAGATTTATTCCTCGGACGTTATACTTTTCTTTCTTATGTTTCTGTTTCGCGGACAGTACATTGTTGTTCCCTCTGTAGATGAGATTTGTTCCACGAGTGCTTCGGTTATATTCCATCCACCATCCCGCAAAGTAGTTCGGGTGTATCGTTTATTTTTGTTCCATGTGTATATATTCCTTGGACACAAATATCAATTTGTTGATATTATTGCTCCTAATAATAATTTTTTCCATATAGACGATCACGGGCGCAACCCTCTTTTTCAATTTTGTAGACTTGTGATATGTTACTAACGTGCGATGAGTAGGAGTTGTTCCTAATGCGTTGAAATTTTGTTTCAATAAGTCCAGAACTTTATGCCTTTTTGTAGTCGTGATTTGTTCCAGAGCTATATCACACAATATTTTTATTTTTTGAAATTTTATTTTTATTTTTTTTCTAGATTAATTTATTAATGCAACAAAATAATTTATTTGGTTTGAAGTTCGACTAAACCGTGGTCTTGATGCTCTATTTTCCCTTTTTACTATCGTTGGATACTTATTCTAGAATCTATTGATTTTTAAGATATCATACTAATGTATATGTCCACGTGCATCCATGTTAGCAGTCGTTCTTTTCCGTGGTTGTAGTGTTAAGTGCGCAGCAGCGACCTAAACTACAAGGACAGAAGAAAACTGACCAAGCAGGCAAGTTTTTTTTTTTGAACATTTCACACTATATATATAAAGCAAACATGCCGCCTCGTTAAAAACCTTCCAGTCCCTGTAGGTACCCTGGTAAGGAAAAGAGTGCGTAAAAACTGCTGCTACCAGTTACAGAGTAGTAACATCATTCACCAGAAATTTGGTTAACCCAACTAAGAGAATTCTTGTTACAAAAACTATATCTAGCTAATTCATGGGCAACCATATTGGTAGAACGAGGGCAGTGATTAAACTTCACTTTTCCGATAGAGGTAGAAATATCAACACATTCAGCAAATATAGCTGCCACGGAATCCCACCATTGAGAATTGCCTGAGTAGAAATTTATAACATCTTGAGAATCCGACTCCGCTTCTACTCTATGAAAACCGAGATTATTGGCAAGGTTAAGGCCATCCCTCATAGCAAGTGCTTCCATTGTCATTGCATCAGCACCTATCTCTAGAAAAAGGCATTGAGAGGCTATGAAATTTCCATTTGGATCTCTCAAAACTGCAGCCATGGCTCCTTCACCGACACTAGGGTGAAATGAAGCATCCACATTCAGTTTGACAAAACCCGGGTTTGGTTTGATCCATTTTGGTTCCTGGATACCATTCATCTTAGACAAAGACATTTTGGAATTATTTGCAATAGCAAGAACTAAGATAGGCCATCGCCACGCCGGGGGAATAGCTTCATTATGAGTAACTTGTTGTCTAATCCACCATAAGTACCACCCACCGATCAGCAGGACTTCTTTAAAATTAACAATAGGCATTGTCGTCCAAGGGATGTTGTCCGAAAGAAGAATGTTTTCTATAATGACTGGTCGTGATCTTTCAATATTGATAAATGAATTTATGAAATTTGTGAGCCCCAGTTTATTCCAAATATCTACAGGATGGCACTCAAAAATAAGATGCTTTACATCTTCCGCCGCCTGGTGACATATCGGGCATTCTTCGATAGGACTAATATGTCTGTTAGCAAACGTGCACCGAAGTGGAATAATTCCATGCAATAATCTCCACCCAAAGATTAGAATTTTACGTCAAAGTTTAAGGTTCCAAAGCTGCCTCCATACCTGAGGTTGAATTGAAGTTCCAGGCTGGGCATATGTATTTGCCTGCACCCCAAATTTATGACTCCAGTCTACATGATAGGCGGATTTTACAGAAAATATCCCATTTCTATTAAATTGCCAAGCAATAAAGTCGTCGAAAGCCTGAAAATATAGCGGGATCCTCAATATTCTCGCAGCATCAAGAGAATAGAAGGTGGCATTGATCAAGTCTCCGTTCCATGTACCAGACTCGAGATCAATTAATTCACTAACTTTAGAGTAAACCGAATTCTCCCTAGGTGTGATCACTCTTCTATCATGGCTTGAGGGGATCCACGGGTCTATCCATATATTCACATCATCTCCCGTACCATTTCTCCAAATAAAACCTCGTTTAAAAGTAGCAATACCAGCTAGAATACTCTGCCAAGTCAACGAGGAACCACTTTTTGGGCCAGCCTGTAAAATACTCCCATTAGGAAAATATTTTGCTTTCAAGATACGAGAACAATGAGATTCCGGTGATGTGATAATTCTCCAACATTGTTTGTCTAGCAGAGCAAGATTAAATAGGTGAAGATCTCTAAATCCCATGCCACCATCACACTTTTGGAAACACAATTTCCACCAAGAGAACCAATGCATCTTCTTGTCCTCAACATCATCACCCCACCAAAATTGAGAAATAAGATCAGTAATATCTTTGCATACTCCTTTAGTTAACTTAAAAAACTGACATTGCAAAAACAGGAATAGCTTGAGCTACAGCTTTGAGAAGGATTTGTTTACCTCCCAAGGATAGTTTTTTCTCCATCCAACCTTTTAGTCTTTGTTTAACTCTTTCAACCAGATGTTTAAAACAGTCACTCCTATCCACTCCAATCATAGCAGGCAATCCAAGATATTTATCAGACAAAGCCTTAGTATCAATGTGTAGCTCATGACATATATCGGCTCTTGTATCCACATTAGTATTTGGACTGAAAAAATACTAGATTTTGCCAAACTTACTAACTGTCCCGAATTTGCACAGTAAGAATCAAGCACTTGCTGTAAGGAAGTTGCATTTAGAACATCTGCTCTCATAAGAATTAGGGAATCATCAGCAAATAAAAGGTGTGAGACTGATGGTGCATTCCTACACACCCTAACTCCTTCAATACCACCAACTTCTTCTTTGTACTGCAACATGCTTGATAAACCTTCCGCACATAATAGAAACAGATGAGGGGAAAGAGGGTCCCCTTGACGTCTACCCCTTGTTGGAAAAAACTCCTCGGTATCTTGAGAATTGAACCGTACCTTATATTTAACTGAGCTGACACATGCCATCATCATATCAATCCATAAAGAATTAAAGCCCAGTTTCTCCATCATATTTCTAAGAAAGACCCACTCCACTCGATCATATGCTTTATGCATATCTAACTTGAAAGCATAGAGCCCAAACTGCCCGGCCCTTTTATTTTTAATTTTATGAATGCACTCATAAGCAATGAGAATACTATCTGTAATCATTCTCCCTGGAACAAAAGCACTTTGAGATGGAGAAATAATCTCATGGAGAACACTCTTTAGTCTTGCTGCCAGCATCTTCGAGATAATTTTGTATAAGACATTGCATAAACTAATTGGACGATATTGCGTGACCGATTCCGGGGATTCCACTTTCGTTATCATGAAAATAGTGGTGTCATTCCAATTCTCAGGAATTTGCCTCGAATTAATTTCTTCTAGAACTTCCTTCGAGATATCAGGCCCCAATATATCCCAATACTTTTTAAAGAATACCGCATGTAATCCATCAGGCCCCGGAGCTTTTAAATCACCAATACTGAATATAGCTTTTTAACATCCTCGGAATCAAAAGGAGCCTGGAGCATGTCATTCATAGGACCTGTGACTTTAGATTGAACCTTATCAAAAACATTCGGGTCTGTTTGGGCTATCTCAGAGGTAAACAGCTTAGTGAAATAATTTTGAACATGGTTATTAAGATTGGTTGTACCTTCAAGAATATCACCATTGTCATCTTTTAAATTTTTAATAAGATTCCTTCTCCTACTAGCTGAGGCATAAGCATGGAAAAAGGAAGTATTCCTATCCCCATTCTTCAGCCAATTTGATCTCGCTCTTTGCATCCATTGAGTTTCCTCTAGTTCAAGTAAAAATTCAATCAGTTCAGATAATTCCTTACTCTTTGCCTCATTATCATCACACATGGGACCAGCCATAACTTCCTCCAGATCTCGTTGTGCCTTTATTAATCTTTTTTTCGGTTTCTTCAGTACCCTCTGATCACAATCGTGGAACGCATTATGCATCTTTGACAGTTTATCATGAATATTTGTTTCTAACGGATCAGCACAGACTCGCTCCCATGTATCCTTGACCAGACCCGAAAAACCCTCCTCTCTGAACCACCTTGCTTCGAACCGAAGGGGGTTTTGGACCCCAGCTGTCAGGTTTGTATAATACTCTGTATTAACTAGTATCGGTCTATGATCAGACCTAACAGAATGAAAGCTCTCAAGAGCCACATCTGGGAACAAATCTTTCCAGTCATCATTGAAAAGACCTCTATCCAATCTCTCCCTAATTCTCCCCCTACGCCAAGTAAAAGGATCACCGATGCACTCTAAATCATGCAGATGACAGTCTTCTATAGCACTGTGGAACTCCTTCATGTAACGACGTGGTTTGGCATTACCTCCCTCCTTCTCATGTAGAAAAAGAATCTCATTGAGATCTCTAAGCAACAGCCAAGGAAAATTTTGATTTCTATGGAGTTGATGCATACGGTCCCACGTCTTGTATTTGCTTTCCCACCTAAACTCCCCATACATACCTGTTAATCTCCAAACTTTGTTACTGTCTGTCACTTTGACATCAATAAAATTAGAGTTTAGTTCTAGTGGTTCAACTTTAAAACTTCCTTTCCAGAACAAGAATAGTCCTCCCTTTCTTCTATCATCGGGGCAAACAATCTTTTGATCCATATTCAACCTTTTTCTAAGACATTCAGCTGGGAAACAGTCCAAATGTGTTTCAGATAAGAAAATAATATCGAGATTATACGGCCTTTGGACATCCAGCAGAGACCGAACTGCCGGGTCACTAGCAAGACCCTGGAAGTTCAAACCTAAGAGTTTCATTGCTCTCGGCGGTCACTGAAAGTAAAGTATGGGCACCTAGAGGGGGGCTTGAATATGTGCTACGACCAATTTTAGTTTTTCTTTAACAAATAGGCTTGACACAAAGGTAATTTCTCTAGATGATGCAACTAATGTGAATTTACCTATATGACAAGGCAAGCACAATAACAATACAAGCAAAAGTAAAGGAGGAAGGGAACGAGGTAACCGATATGAAACACACGGAGACACAATGTATTCCCGAGTTCCTCCTTGTTAAGGGAGTACGTCTCGTTGGAGGGGTGTGAGCTCGCCACTAAGGCCTACTCAACGCCACAAAGGCCTCACCCTATTCTCCGATGAACCCCGCCACAAAGGCCTAGTTCACCTTCCACTATTGATCCCTTTGAGGCGTGAATCGAATCTTTACAAACAAGCTTGGGGAACACACCCACAACCAAATTGGGGGCTCCTAACAATCTCAAATCACCAACAAGTGGAGCAATGGAGTCTAGGTTTTCCACAAGGAAACCCTAGACTAGATCCCTCAAGAATATGAGGGGGAAATGAAGATCGGCTCGGTGAAGAGGTAGATTGGGGTCTTCTCCTTCAATCCTCCAAGTATCAACAAGTTTGGGTGGAGGGATTGGGAGAAATCTAACTTTGGAAGCTCAATAAATGCTTGTCTTCAATGCTAGAGCGAGCAACCTTTTGGGGATGGGGTATTTATAGCCCCCTTTCCAAACGAGCCGTTTGACCCTTTTTCGTGCCTAGGGGCACTACCGTTGGGGCCAGCGGTACTACCGCTACCTGGCAACGTGAGTGGTACTGGGGTGTCCCAGACATAGGGCGCGAGCGGTACTGCCGCCAAAGTACCGTGGTACTCCAGCAGCGGTACTACCGCGAGTGCACACCGGTACTACCGCTGGCCACAAGTTCGAATTAAATCGAAGTGGCTGGCGGTAGTACTAGGGCACTACCGCCCTAGTACCGTAAACGTTACCGTGAGAAAATCCTTGCTGGCGGTAGAAGGGCCGGTACTGAGGGCGGTACTACCACTTCCTGGAAGCAGCGGTACTACCGCCAGTCAGTAACGGTACTACCGTTGAGCAAGGTTTTGCTCCTAAATCAATATGACCACAACGGTACTACCGAGCCAGTACCGCTGGATACAGTAGCGAAATTCACTCCGGCGGTACTTCTGGCGGTACTGGGCGCGGTACTACCGCTTGCTGTGCAGAGCGGTACTACCGCTGGGGCGCCCGGTACTACCGCTAGACCATGTTGATCTTGGTGGCAATGTCTTGGAATTCTCTTCACCTTTTTGCATCTAGTTGATATTTCCTGAAATACTTGACGCACTGTTAGATACTTAGTAGTGTTTTTATCAACTCCAAAACCTAAGAGAGATCAAAGATGCACATGCACTTTCAATCTCCCCCTTTTTGGAGATTGATGACAACACCACTAAGAGAGGTCTAAAGAAATTTGGACGAGTACTTCGAGAGAGAGTGATGCGTCAAGAAAATTTGCTTAATGAGGCAAACTTTGTTCTCTTTTAGAATGTGTGCTACCCCTAACTCTTTGAGACCTAGAAATGATACAAAAGATATAACAATATGAATACTTGCTCAAGGAATAACAATAATAACCATAAAATCCAATCCAAATCCATAACACCAAATGGTTCAACCACACAAGCACACACCACACAAAGTTTGACAAAGCGAACACAACCCAAGCAAATGAAGCGATCCTAAATAGAACTCTCTCCCCCTTTGGCATCAAGACACCAAAAAGGGAAGAGGCGATGCTAACGTCTCTGGAGGTCACTCGCCGGGGCTAGAGGCACTAGCAGGGCTGCTGAGAGCACGATCATCCTCAGAGTCCACATCTTCGACCTCATCGTCAGTCTCACCACGAGTCCAAGGCCCGTGAGAAGTAGCAGCATCATCAAGAAGATCTGGATCAATCCATGCATTGCCTTGCTTTGACTTCCACTCCCTGTAAGTAGTGATCCTGTCCTCAGACCCTGGAAGAACAGGCACCCCTAGATGGGCAAACTTGTCACGAGTAAGCTGCCGCTCCTTCTTGGTACGCACATGAGCACGATATGCGTGGTTCTCCATGTCAATCTGGCGACATAAAATCTTCTTCAAGGTTGAGGACATCCACTTGCCAAAGCTATTCTTGTGAGCTCCATCTCGAAATCCGAGTCACTCGAGCCATCAGTGTCCGGACCCAGATCCTACGGACCAAGCAAAGGAGTGGCATGCTTCTTGACACGAAGATCTTTGATGGCATGAGTAGTAAGTTCTTGGTCATTATCCAAGAGAGCATCAGAAAGCTTGGCATTGCGCCAAGTGGTGGAAATAAGCTTGAAGACCAAAGCAACAAATACTGGCACTCTCCTCCTCATCACACAGTTATACATTTCATTCCACAGAATGTCCATCGCATCAAGCCTTAGGTCATCACCACGACGCCTATGAGTGTATACCATTAAGTCTGTGAGAGATCCATGGATTTGATCAAAGTTACCAACCCGAGGAGCCAACGTGTTCCTGTAGATCCTATGGAGAATGTCATAAACAGGCAGCAGGTTCTTGGACTGACCAACCAGTGGGAGCCATGGACTTCTCCGGATAAGGAACCCGGAAGAAGGTATTGTGAAAGGCAGCATCTGGAATCTCCCCAAAGTCCCGCAGACCTAGAATAGTAGCAAACCCAGTCCAAGACGTAGAAAACTTCTGATTCTTGGTCATCCAGGTGATCTTCCTCTCATCGGTGGCATAGAACTGGCCCATGAGGTGCTCATCATAATCTTCATTGATCTCAATGAAGTCCAGAAGTCCAAACTCCTCACAGATTTCTAATGCATCACCAAAATAGTCCATCTTCGACCTCATGAAGGGAACATTGATGGAAACTGAGTCACTACCTTATTCTTGTTGAGTGGGTACTCCTCATAGAAGATCCTTTCCTGAAAACGAGTCCAGAAGCACTCGTTTGCCCTAGCTTCCCTAGGCTTATTATAGGGATTGGTCCTCCTTTCCTTGTAGAACTAATCATCTGGCATATTTGCAACTGGTTTGTCACGAGCTGCTTGTGATTTCATGAGCACTGATCTCTACCTCCACGTCAAATTCCCTTGTGGCATAACCTCAGGAGCTTCATCTTCCTCGGGGTTCTTACGGACCCTCTTAGCCGCACGCTTGCGACCTCCACCCTTAGAGCCACTAGCACCTGCTCCTAAGAAAGCATAGGGGGATAGAAAAAGGTAAGATAACCTCAATCAAAAAGATCTTCGAGAAGAAATCACACTAGAACTAGAAGTGTTCAGGCTACAGGAGGTGGTAGTACCGCTGTTACCAGCAGTTCCAGCCATAGCGGTAGTACTGCTGCTGGCGGATTCTTCCATGGCACCCAAGTGAACTACCGAATCCAAATAGAGGCAATGCACCAACAGTTCCAATGAGATTTCATCTACTAGGGAGCACAATGAACAACTTCTAGACTAGGAGATCTCTAGCATCCCTAAGCATCATCATCTCACAAGATTTTACTCGAGGGAGAGAGATAGATGGGTTACTGGAGCTCATCGTCGTGGAGAAGGAGTTGGGTGCGACCCCCGGGCGTTCTCCAGTGTGATTGGAGCGCTCAATCACTTGAGAGAGCCCTCCCCGGCGGACGGAAGACTTGGCGGCGGCTGGATCCGATGTGGGGAGGAGATGAGGGAGAGAATATGTTATGAGGGTAACCCCCTTCTCCTAGATCCGTTTTAATCCCCACGGATTTTTGCCGCAGCGGTAGTACCGCCGCGCTCAGCGGTAGTACCGCCCACCTGGAACTACCGGGGCTAAGAGGTAGTACCGCTGCGGGGTCTGTGCTAGGCACGAACTCCAGCAGCGGTAGTACCGCGCAGAGCCACCGGTAGTACCGTGCGCTGGGTACTACCACTAGCCGGGTCTTCCTTCCACCAAGAGATCAAAGTGATTGAAATTTTCAGAAAGAGAAATGTCTAAGGGAGGAATTGTTTGGGCTTGGGACTAGAACACAAACTAAGATGGTACTACACACTCCAACTTTTGCAAGAAAACAAGAAAATTCAAATAAGGAAAAGAGGGAGTGTGTTTCCCAAACCAACACCGACACACAAAACACAAAAGAGATAAGACAAAACAAACACAATGAAAAAAACACATAAGAACCAAAACAAGAACCAACTCTTCAAGAGAAGAGGTTGGCGGCCTAAGCCACCATGTAAGATATTATGGTATGTTACCGCGAAGATATATCTTGGGTACATTGCCAATTCTCGACATTGAAGCTCATAATTCAACATTAGAAAAAGAGAGATAACCATGAATATTTGCTTTGGGCATAATGGGGGAAGGGAGAACCCAATGTGTTAGCATAACACTCCTCCTATGTCCATGCCTACACCTAAACCCAAACACGTTTCATCTATAGGGGTGTGTGCAAGATCCACAGGTCAAACTCCTAGAATCAATGATATTTAGTTCATTCCTCAAGAACATGAATCTTGCATCGTCGAGGGGCTTCGTGAAGATATCCGCAAGATTATCCTTGGTGGGCACATAAGATAGTGCAATATCACCTCTTGCCACATGATCTCAGATGAAATGATGGCGAATCTCAATGTGCTTCGTTCTTGTATGTTGCACGGGGTTGTAGGCGATCTTGATGGCACTTTCATTGTCACAGATGAGAGGCACCTTATCCAAATGAACATCATATTCCTTGAGATTTTGCCTCATCCATAGCAATTGGGTGCAAGCACTTGCGGCGGCTACATACTGGGCTTCGACGGTGGAGAGAGATATGCAATTTTGCTTCTTGGAAGACCAACTCACCAAAGACCTACCAAGAAATTGGCAAGCCCCGGAAGTGGACTTCCTATCATCTTGATCACCGGCCCAATCGGAATCCGCGTAGCACTTGAGAGAAAAATGTGCCCCCTTTGGGTACCACAAACCAAACCTTGGGGTATGAACCAAATACCGAAAGGTCCTATGGACCGCCATTAAATGGCTTTCCTTAGGAGCCGCTTGATACCTTGCACACACACCTACACTCAAAATTATATCAGGCCTAGATGCACAAAGGTAAAGCAAAGAACCAATCATAGAACGATACAACTTTTGGTCCACATATTTACCCTTCGGGTTACGTGATAGGTGGCACTTGACTTGCATAGGAGATGGCTTGATCTTTGAATTTTGGAAGTTAAACCTCTTGATCATGTCTTGGGTATACTTGGCTTGAGAAATGAAAGTCCCACGAGCCAATTGCTTGATCTCAAAACCAAGGAAGAATTTAAGCTCACCCATCATAGACATCTCGAACCCGTCAGTCATAAGGAATGGACTGAAGGCGAGCCACGGGATCATAGGTTTCATCAAAGTCAATGCCTTCAACTTGAGTGTAACCTTGAGCTACCAATCTTTCCTTGTTCCTTATAACAATGCCATGCTCATCTTGCTTGTTCTTGAAAATCCTCTTAGTGCCAATAACATTGTGGCAATCTTTGGGCTTCTCAACTAATCTCCAAACCTTGTTACGCCCAAAGTTATTGACCTCATCATGCATAGCTTCAACCCAATGGGAGTCCTCAAGAGCTTCAAACACTTTCTTTGGTTCCACCATAGATATGTCAGCTTGATGCTCACTAAAATGTGCCAATTGCCTTCTTTTAGATCTTCTTGCTTGAATATCGTCCAAGACCTTGTTGTCTCGGGCATCAATATGCTTCAAAGCTCTTCTTATCCTTTTAGCACGACGGGCTTCGATCTCCTCATTATTGCAAAGAGGGATCACTTGATCATTTGGGCCCCGTCTTGACCAACTTGGCCTTGATCATCGTCATCATCATCAACAACTTCTTCAACACTAGGTTCAACTTGAGAAGAGGAGGAGGAGGATGGTTGATCTTGGTCTTGACCTTGACTAGCATGAATTATAGGAGTGGTTGCATCTTGCGTAGTAACTCGGTCAATAAGAGGAGGGTCTTCAACACGTTCTTGGTTAGGTGCATCACTTGGCTCCTTGGCTTGTTCTTCTATTGTAGAGGAGGGATCCACTTGAGTAGAGCATAGTCCTTCTCGAGTCGCCATAAGGTGTCCCTCGATGGGGCGGAAAACTCCCACACCCATCCTTCCTATGGCTTCTTGAGACATTTCAACATCTACATTAGAAACATGAAATTGCGCCACTTGGGAGCCATCATTTTCTTCGAAAACCACACTACAAGATTCTATGAAAATCTGTGAGGCTTTGTAAAAGACTCTATAAGTGTGGGATTCAGCACCGTAACCAACAAATATACACTCAATAGTTTTGGATTGAAATTTAGACAACCTAACACCCTTGATCAAATAGAAGCACTTACAACCGAATACACGGAAGTAGGAGACGTTGGGCTTGTTGCCGGTGAGGATCTCATATGGAGTCTTGTCCAAGCCCTTGCGGATGCAGAGGCGGTTGGAGGAGTGGCATGCGGTGGATATGGCCTCGGCCCATAAATATTGGGGATAAGAATACTCCGCCAACATGGTCCTTTCCATATCCATGAGAGTGCGATTCTTCCTTTCGGCAACACCATTTTGTTGAGGAGTGTAAGTGGCGGAGTATTGATGACGAATGCCTTCTTCACTAAGGAATTCATTCAAAGTGTAGTTCTTGAACGCCGAACCATTATCACTCCTAATAGCCATGATTTTCACATTGTGTTGACTTTGCACTTCGTTGGAGAAGTCGATGATGGTTTGTTGAGTTTCACTCTTGCACTTGAAGAAATAAACCCAAGTGTATCTTGAATAATCATCGACAATCACCAAGCAATACTTCTTGCCACCAAGACTTGCCTCGGGAACGACACCAAAGAGATCAACATGGAGAAGCTCCAAGATCCTCTTTGACGAAATAATAGTCTTGGCCTTGTGCGAGATATCATGCATCTTTCCTTCAACACACGATCTATGAACGCGATCTTTGGAAAAGGAAACATTTTATTTTAGTCCGACAACAAGGCCACCTTTGTGAAGACTTTGCAAAGTTCTCATGTTGACATGGGATAAGCGGCGATGCCACAACATCCCACGTCCGCCTTTCCGAAAAGACACATTGATTGAGAGTTGGTAGACTTCGAAAAGTCCACCACGAACAACTCATTTTCAACATGCCCCACGTATGCGACGTCAAGAGTCTTGCTCCTCAAAAGGACCATGATATCTTCATCAAAAAAGACGGAAACCCATCTTTCCAAGAGAGCAGACGTAAAGTAAATTGAAACCAAGGGATTCGACAAGTATGACGTTCACGATAGTGATATCGGGAGCAATCACAACCTTGCCGAGCCCTGATACCTTAGACGAGGACGAGTCTCCATAAGTGACGGTTGCTTGTATGTCATTTGGGCGCAGCTCCGTCACAATTTCTTTGCTTCCGGCCATATGAATAGTGCATCCACTATCAGTTATCCATTTAGACCCACCGGAAGCATAGTCCTGCAAGAGATCATTGACTAGAGTTAGGACCTGAGGAGGGTACCTTCATGTTAGCAACAAGGGTCTTTGGAACACAAATAGTGTAGTCAATGTAACCCTCAATAGGACCAACATATTTAGCTTGCACAACACCATAATAATCAACATATAAGAAATGGTGTGGATTGTTAGTTCCCGCAAAGATGCTACGATTAGTGTTGTCCCTCATGACACTACTACTCGAAGCAACATTGCTTGCTTGTGCGGGTGTGCTACGAGTAGTGTTGTCCCTAATGACAATACTACCCGAGGCACCATTGTTGGCCTTCTTCTTGTTCTTCTTCTTCTTGTTCTTCTTCTCGGCAACATAGACAAGACCTTGCTTGCCCACTTGTGGCCTTGGAGCACTCAATTGTGGTCTAGCAACAACCACATGAGGACTAGGGGCCACCACTTGTGGGGTAGAGACCACAACCTTCTCAACTCGAGGGCCTTTGCCCTTGAGCCTTGCAAGCTCATCTTTCAACCTAGCATTTTCCTCAATAACATTTGCATGATCACAAGAAGAAGTAGAGGTTCTAGGGTTGTTAAGTTGATTAAGTTGAGTTTGAAGTTGTTCATGCAACTCTTTGAGGGAAGAATGTTGACTCTCCAAAGCATTATGAGCCTCGGTTAGTTTTTCAAACTCCTCGGTTAGTTTACCATGACCAACACCAAACTCAACCTTATCCTTTTTAGCCTTTTTATATTTAGAAATTTCAAGGTCATGTTCCTTAGTGATTTTAGAAACAAGTTCATTATGAGTTTCTTCAATAGATTCAAGTTCCTCCTCAAGAGAAAATCTACCATCATGCTCTTCGTCAAGAGTCATAGTGAGGGATGCAATTTCATCCGCATCCCTTCTTTCAACCTCACCTTTCTTCTCAAGATCTTCTTGGGCATCTCCCAATTGGCTCATGAGATGTTCGAAGTACTTCTTGATCTCCCCTTGCATGTTAGACATAAAACGTTCCAAGGAGAGAATTTCATCTTCTACTCTAAGACTAGCAAGATTTTCTAGTTCACTTGGGGTCTTAGAGTTGGGAGAAGTTGATACCTCCTAGGCCTTAGCCATGAAGCACTTGGCATTTGGGTGAGGATGATTTTCATTGGGGATTCAAAGAGAGATGAACACGATGGAGTAGAGGCAATAGCTAGAGCGGCCACTTCACTAGTGGTTTCTTCTTCTTCATCACTCCCGGAATCATATTCCTCTTGAATCACTAGCACAAACTTGGTGGGAGATTTCTTGTTGAAAGGTTTCTTCTTCAAATGAGGTTTCTTGTACTCAACCTTGGACTTGTCCTTGCGAATGAGCTTGCCACCATGGTGTTCTCTATTTTCATAGGGACACTTTGCAATGAAGTGGTGCTTATCTTGGCAATTGAAACAAGACCTCACTTTTTGAGCCCCATCATTGCCATAGCGAGACTTGGTATTCTCCTCAACAAATTTGTTGGCCTTGGGAGGATTCCTCCAAAACTTTTGCACGGTGAGAGCAATGATATCCTTGAGCACGGAATCATACTCTTGATCCTTCAATGGAGCCAACACCTTATTTCCTTCTTCTTCATACTCAACCTCTAGTGACATAACCTTGGCCTTCAAAGCAACTGATGCCCCTTTGTGCATTTCTATGGCCCTAGCATGGTTGTCAAGAGCATTCTTGGTTTGCACTTGATAGGAGCACATTTCTTGCATAACTTGAGTTGAGGTCATAGTAGGGAAGTCATGTCTTCCTTGAATGCTCTTCAAGTCCGTGCCCTCAAATGGCATGAGGGCAATCATGTACTTCCTTTTGATCCAAGCATCATCAATGTACTTGGCACCAACATTAGTGAATGCGGTGGAAAGTGTCTCGAGTCTTCGGTACATGTCTTCGTGGTTCTCTCCATCATGCATATAGAACCCTTCAGACTCATTGGTTAAGGCATCATATCTATTCCTTTGCATGCTCTCATTGCCCACAAACATGACGACAAGAGCGTCCCATGTTTCCTTGGCGGTGGAATATTGTTGAAGATGCGGCATGTGGTTAGGACCCACGGCTTGTTGAAGAATTAACAAGGCGGTGTAGTTGAGTTGACAATCTACGGCTTCTCTTCTTGTTAGGTTCTTGGGGTCATGAGGCTTGTATCAATCGCGAGTGACCCTCCAGAGCTCTATACAAGAAGAGTTCCAGTGAGTCTCCATGTAATATTGTCATTCACGAAAAGAATATGCATCAATTTTAGGTGGATCTCCCCTAGGGATTATATGAGGATGTGGGACGGGAGGATCGGGAGAGTAACTTCCGGGGACGGAGTTAAATTCTCCATCTCCTTCCGTACCCTTCTTCGTGGAGTTCTCGGCGGAAGCAATTTTAGATGGATCACCATCTACCCCTTTCTTGGCGCCCTCCGGAGATTTTTCCGGAGGAGATGAGCCGGTAACCTCCGTTCCATTGGCTTTCAAAAGTTCCATCAAGACTTGACACAACTCATCGATTTTGGTGTCTATGGATGAGGTCAATGAATTTTTCAACTCATTGAGATCATTCATGGACACCGGCGCCGCGGAACCTTCGGTATCCGATTCATCACCCATACTTAAACTCTTAGGCGGTTAAGCCCGATAGAAGAGCCGAGGCTCTGATACCAATTGAAAGTAAAGTATGGGCACCTAGAGGGGGGTGAATAGGTGCTACGACCAATTTTAATTTTTCTTTAACAATTAGGCTTGACACAAAGGTAAATTCTCTAGATGATACAACTAAGGTGAATTTATCTATATGACAAGGCAAGCACAATAACAATACAAGCAAGAGTAAAGGAGGAAGGGAACGAGGTAACCGATATGAAGCACACGGAGACACGATGTATTCCCGAGTTCCTCCTTGTTAAGGGAGTACGTCTCGTTGGACGGGTGTGAGCTCGCCACTAAGGCCTACTCAACGCCACAAAGGCCTCACCCTATTCTCTGATGAACCCCGCCACAAAGGCCTAGTTCACCTTCCACTATTGATCCCCTTTGAGGCGGGAATCGAGTCCTTTACAAACAAGCATGGGGCACACACCCACAACCAAATTGGGGGCTCCCAACAATTTCAAATCACCAACAAGTGTAGTAATGGAGTCTAGGTTTTCCACAAGGAAACCCTCGACTAGATCCCTCAAGAATATGAGGGGGAAATGAAGATTGGCTCGGTCAAGATGTAGATCGGGGTCTTCTCCTTCAATCCTCCAACTATCAACAAGTTTGGGAGGAGGGATTGAGAGAAATCTAATTTTGGAGGCTCAATAAA
Source organism: Alopecurus myosuroides (assembly GCA_028641055.1). Classification (NCBI taxonomy): domain Eukaryota; kingdom Viridiplantae; phylum Streptophyta; class Magnoliopsida; order Poales; family Poaceae; genus Alopecurus; species Alopecurus myosuroides. The sequence continues at coordinate 48,749,193 of CM054060.1, forward strand.
TGCTTGTCTTCAATGCTGGAGCGAGCAACCTTTTGGGGAAGAAGGGGATGGGGTATTTATAGCCCCCTCCCCAAACTAGCCGTTTGACTCTTTTTCGTGCCTAGCGGTACTACCGCTGGGGCCAGCGGTACTACCGCTACCTGGCAACATGAGCGGTACTGGGGTGTCCCAGACACAGGGCGCGAGCGGTACTGCCGCCAAAGTACTGTGGTACTCCAGCAACGGTACTAGCGCGAGTGCACACCGGTACTACCGCTGGCCACAACTTCGAATTAAATCGAAGTGGGTAGCGGTAGTACTAGGGCACTACCGCCCTAGTACCGTAAACATTACCGTGAGCAAATCCTTGCTGGCGGTAGAAGGGCCGGTACTGAGGGCGGTACTACCGCTTCCTGGAAGCAGCAGTACTACCTCCAGTCGGTAACGGTACTACCGTTGAGCAAGGTTTTGCTCCTAGATCAATATGACTACAACGATACTACCGAGCCAGTACCGCTGAAGTACTGCTGGATACAGTAGCGAAATTCACTCTGGCGGTACTGGGCGCGGTACTACCGCTTGCTGTGCAGAGTGGTACTACCGCTGGGGCGCCCGGTACTACCTCTAGACCATGTTAATCTTGGTGGCAATGTCTTGGAATTCTCTTCACCTTTTTGCGTCTAGTTGATATTTCCTGAAATACTTGAAGCACTGTTAGATACTTAGTAGTGTTGTTATCAACTCCAAAACCTAAGAGAGATCAAAGATGCACATGCACTTTCAGTCACTCTCGAAGAGTGCCGCCGATCCTAAGCATTTATCATCCAGTGTTGTATCTGAAGACGTCGATCCATCCTCCTTCCTGCTTTTCTTTTTGTTTACATTCTTTTGCGGCGTAGGCTGTGTATCATCAGCTTGATTAGGTAAAGGATAAAATTGGCTCATGCGATCAGCTACACCTAGTTGTTTACCATAAATCAGCAATTCCCCTCCTTCGGTACTTACTGGGTTAATCGCCGTGGAGCCCTCAACAAGTCTTTTTCTACCAGAGCCCTCCTCCGCTGTAATATCCATCGGTACCTCATTTGAGTTGCCTGAAGATGTGTTAGAAGCCATGCCTAAATTATGTAAGCTATTAAATCTCCAATTAATATGATCGTTTGGGGGGAATATCTTGCTCCCTTGTCTCTTCCGGTGGTTTTGAGTTGCCTCTTCCAAAACCTCTACCGTCACTGATATCCCCTCTTCCCTTGCCAAAACCACGGCCAATACCTCTCGTGGGGGTTCTGCTACTCCTTCCTTCGTCAACTAGTATGAAATCTCCCCACTCGAATTTAGACTTGTCGTGTTCTCCAGTTCCACACTCTTCATGCCAATGCCTATCAGTCCACAATTCCAGCAGAAGATTGGTAGTTTCTCATATTTAATATGGTACCAATCTCTCTTTCCAGCCCTAGTAATTGGGACAAACCGTGTTAGCTTTTTCATCACGTCGAGTTTAACTCGTAGGCGGACAAAAGAGCCAATATAGCCCGCCGGTAGTTGAATTTGTACATCAGAGATCGTCCCCATGCCACGACACATACCCTTGATCACAGTCTCATTGAGGTAATTATCCGGTAATTTTAGCACTCTTGCCCAAACTTCCACTTTGTCAAGAACAATGGAGCTAGGGTTTGTATAGACATCATACTCCTCGATCATCACTGCCTGATTCCTGAATAGCCACGGACCTCCATACTTTGCAGTGTTCCAATCTGCTAGGCACCCGAATTGGATTGTAAACAAGTTTACCTCGATTAATCTCCAGCGTACTGGTTTTGCGGGGTTCCACGCTGATCTCATCTCAGCGTACAAAGCTGACGGACTGAATCCCTTTGTTGTATGAACTTTTGCTATTGCTAGCCACTTGGCTTTTAGATTGGGTTTTTTCTACCTCCTCTTCCCAAACGAATTCGTCCTCTCCTTCTTCCCGAAGATCCAGGCGATTTAGAAGATCCTCTACCCTCTCCGACTCAGTATTGCTACTGCCCTACCCCCTTGTTCCGCCATGATGATGGGGAGAGGCACACACAAGCCCTTTGCACGAAGTTGAGGGCTGATTTCGCTGATCTGCTTCCGTCGAAACTCACGGCAATAGAGATCGCAGGAGGAAACCGAAACCCTATCTTATTACGCTAGAGGAAAACAAAATTTCCTGGGTACCCCGGCAGTGGTCGCCGGAATACAGAAAACCCTAGGTTTGTTTTTTCGCCTAGGGGACAGTACCGTGCGAGTCTCTCGTCGCTTCCTTCCACCCCTCGTCAAAGCAAAGAGGGTGTTTGTCTTGGGGTGAGTCGTCCCAGCGCTAGCTCTCGTCGCTACAGAAGTCGCCGAGTCGCGCGCTCCATCCGATCTATACGCTCGCTCTCGTGGCTACAGAAGTCGCCAAGCAGCCAAGATTTGTACTGTGCTATGTTCATTGCTACCTGCTACCATGCAGGACCCATCATTTTCCTTAGGCTGGTGCCAATGGGGGCGGTAGTGGGGGCGATACCGCCCCCCGGCGGGCGAGAGCGGGGCGAGAGGGGAGCGGCGGGCGACGGCCGCGTCGCCTGGCGAGAGGGGGCGATACCGCCCGGGTACCGCCCGCGTTGACGGGGCGAGAGGGCGAGAGCGGGACGAGAGGGAGGCGATAGCGGTGCTAGTGGGGGCGAGAGGGAGGCGAGAGTGGAGGAGAGAGAAGTGAGAGTGGCACTACAGCCCGTGCACTGGCACCGTGGGGCGAGAGTGTGGTGAGAGTGGGGTGAGAGTGAGAGTAAAACTGACGTGGCGAGGCTATAACGGGGCGGTGCATTGGCACCAGCCTTACAGGGGTAATGCCTCGCAATAGCAACCTATCAGAGCAGCATCGGCCCAAGTCCAAAAGCAGTTTGTCCATATGTTTAGTCCCACCTCGCCGCGCGAGTAAGAGTTTCAGCAACTTAAATAGGTGCCTGGCTCAGACCTAGCACGTGCTTCCGAACAATTCATGAGCCATAACAATGTGGCCCCACACAGATGTATCGGAAGCAAGCCGAACTGAAACGGTACGAAGCAACACCTACAGACCTACTCCCTCCGTCTCCCTCCGTCCACAAACAAGTGTATATTTTTTTTTAGCTTTATACTTAGTCAAACATTTTAAATTTCGACTAATATTATATCAAATAGTAGTAACATATATGGCATCAAAATGATATATTTTAAAACTTTATGTCAGGACAAATCTATTGGTATTAATATTATGTCATAAATGTTAGTATTCATCCCAATAAAATTAGTCAAAATTTAATATATTTGACCGATGGAAATGGTAAAAGTACACTTATTCCCGGAAATAATTCAGCCCAAACTGATCATAAACTTTGAGCGAAATGGCAACAAGGTGCCACGCGAGCTGGACGGAGGAGGACCCCGGAGGGCGGTTTATTTGGCAGCTTCAACATGGGCTGCATTTCGCGAGGCCCATAAGGTTTATTAGAATTCATATTCTATTTATTTTAGAACTATTTAACAACAAGAAGTGTATGTGCCACGGAATTGAAATGTTTTTATTCGGCAGCTTCAACATGGGCTGCATTTCGCGAGGCCCATTAGGTTTATTAGAATTCATATTCTATTTATTTTAGAACTATTTAACAACAAGAAGTGTATGTGCCACGGAATTGAAATGTTAACTGTATCGAGACTATTCCTATGTGAAATATGAAAATAGATTATCCATGTGGTTATAAAAGTTCAATATATCATATAATACAGGTTAACGCAGAAGCTCCCTAAGAGTTTCAACATGGGCAGCATCTGGTGTGATCCATTAACAGGCACAGGTTTGTCTACACCCTGAATTTCATATTTATTTACTTTTAAAAGCATTTCAACAGTAAAGCAAATGCATGTGTTTCCAAAGATTTCAGTTTCGGGATGCAAAATAGCATCGTTTTTCTCTCACATGAACCGATCGTAGAATTGTATCTTTCTACATTATTTCCATTTTTGAATATAAACTATGCACATCTTTAAAATATCTCAAATGCATTGAAAATTAATTAATAATTATTTTAATTTTTGAGCATATTCTATGTACTTCATAGAGGTAGATCATGTCAATGTTTCATTTATATGTCAAATAAAGGCCAACGTCGAATGCATGAACGAGTATAGCCAACAATAAACCCATAAAAAAATTAGGACTGCATACGCATGAAAGCTAATGGAGTATTTTCAAATCTCCCACAAACTAATGGAAATAATAAACAAAACCTTTTGCTCTTCTACTTACCTCGTTGTCGTTTGTCGATGTGGGTTAAATCTTAGCATTAGTTTGGGATCGTATAGTATAAGCTTTGCATCGGGTTAATATTGATACCATGATAGGTATCGTGATACGAGGAAAGATACTATTCCCTCCATCTCATTTTAAGTGTCGCTTGAGAGAAGTAGTACCGTAAATTCATAAGATACTACGATACAATATTGGTATAATGACACCTTGTGTGTTCTAGAACATAATTGTTAATGTGTATCGGGAGATATCTTTGGTACATGAAAATGAATATTCATGTGATTTAAAATAAATATTTAATGTATATATATTAATGAAAAAGGCAAAAAAAATATAGAGTTATATAAAATAACAATAACTTTTCATAGAACTAGAAGACCTTATATACACTCATTGTAACAAATGAATAACGAATCAATCAATCAGTAAATGTAAAATCAGGGGATCGCACGATCCACGTAGATAGCAAATTATCACGCAAAGCCTGTGTCCACCGATCGTCGACACGACAGCAGCCTCTGCTCAAACATTTACGATCAAGCGTCGCACGCTGGCGTCACGTTTGCCGTGTACGTGTCCGCTAGTAGGGCTTCACGTTGACGTAGTTGCCCGGCGGGTTGTACTCGCACACGGCGAGCGTGCCTCGGCCGCCGGCGCACGTCGCCATGGCGCAGCCGACCTTGGTGGTGGTCCGCCAGACGCACTGCGTGTAGTGGCCGCAGGCCCCATGGGCGCCGCTGCAGGTGTTGGAGCGGCGGTCGTACATGGCCCTCTCCACCACCCACGCCGCCACCACCTGCTCGGGCGTCCACCCGCCGACGCCGCTGCCGCGGAACAGGTTTTGCCCGTTCTTCCCGTGCGAGTGGACGAGGGCGCAGCTGGTGCGCGCAAGCCGCTGCGCGTACGCGCGCGCGGAGGCCTCCAGCGCCGCGCTCCACGCCAGCGGGGGCACGCCGACCGCGCGGCGCGCCACGTTGTGCGACGCCAGGAAGCGGGACGCCTGGCTGCTCTGCCTATAGCCTCTCGCTGCGGCTCCGTCGGCGGCGAGCAGGACGGCGACGGCGACGAGGAGGAGGGTGGCGGGCCCGACGGCGGGGGCGCGGCGGCGAGAAAGCTGCATTTTGATCGGTGGAGAGAGAGATATTTTTTTTTGGTTTTGTGATGACCAGACCAGGTGCAGTTTACCTGTGTGATGGATGAGATGCTGTATACATCTCGTAGTATATATACGGGAGCTTGGCGTTGGGAGGAGTGGCTTCCATGTTGGAATACTGGAATTGATCGAGGAAGATACAGTCCACGCCAGCTTGAGCTAGCTATACGCGCTAAAATCAATCTCCGCGACCGCGCGTAATGTTGGTTGCGTGATCTGGGGTAGCAAGATAAGACATTATGTGGGGATGTTCGGATTCGGTGATCCTCTGTATGCCCAGCCATGACGAGAACGAACGAGCTGACCAACCTGACGCGGATAGAAAATGAAGGAGAACAAAAAAGAAATTGCCGTCTCCAACAGCATGCAGGAAGATCATGAATCATTGGCTATCCGTGATTGCTCGAGGAGGCTCAATTTTGATTTTTGTTTTGTTTTGAGGGGACCCGGATTTTGATTTGTTCTGCTAGAGGCGAGGTGACCACGTTTGCTATTTTGTTTCGTTTTTTTAGGGGAATACTCTTTTCTTCCTGGGCCTCCTTTGTGCGTTCAAACGCCTTTGGGCCACAGATTCGGTAAGGAGCGAACGGCAACTCGATGGCTCTTTAGGCGACACAGTCCAGTCAGCGTCAATGCAAAGATTTATGCCGCGCAAAAACAATCATCGGCCAGGGTAAGAATATCATATGACTATTCCAAATCTATAGATGCAGGACTATCGCAATCAATATATATAGGAATATCACATACGAGTAGTGCCTCAATTTAGCATATAAACTTCTCAAAGAAATATCACCCGAACTTCTAAAAAGAGTTTTATAGCAAATTCACGTATAAATATTTAAAATCAAGTATGTTATCGTAAAACAATTTCTATACAAATTGGAAATCAACATCTAAATTAATAATGCCACTCTAAAAAAATCCGGTAGTAACTATATGCACTTTGACATTAACATCTAAATGAATAGGTTACCATATAACAATTTCTATATTAGCTATATATAAAAAAAAATTACATCAACATCTATAACCAATATGATTCCCTAAAATATCTTGCATAATAATTGTCCAGAAACTTGACATAATAAACACCTAAATGAAGTTTTACATATACCAATTTCCATGTTGGCATCAAACAAAGGTCATGCCATACGCGGACCACTAAACATAGAACGGGGATGTAAAAGTAACCGTAAAAGGAAGACATCAAAGTTGGGAGGAAGGGTATTGGAGGAGGAGGGCGTGGGCATCACGTCCTATCGCGAGGGTGGTGTTGTGCACAAGAGGGTAGTCGGCGTGGTGTGGGCGACTCAGAGGAGCATGTGCTGATTTCTCCCAATAGGAGTCAACATGGTCGGGCATGCAGGTGGCGTTGTCGTATCATGGACGAGGATGGAAAAGAGAAGCTGGCGTTGCCTCCTTCCCGAGGAGTCGACACGGCCATGCGTTGAGGAGGTGAAAAAACGTTAAATATATAGGAGGGTAGCCGAGGACGCATGGCTACCAAGGTGTTCATGCAAGAGGCTCGGACGTTGTCCCCGCATGAATTTTACCGGCGATGGCGGCGTTGTGCGATAAAGACGGAAACACTCAAGTTTGACAGAGAGTAGGGATAAAGTGAGCGGCCAAACTCTTGGTCGGTTTTTAATGCAACACCTAAACCCACTCCGAGCTCACAATTGTGGAGTCGGTTTTGGGAAGGAGATTGACCAAGGTAATTTTTTTTTCTGGCGGATGTTGGGAATCTTGGGCCATGGAATGTTAAGTGGGTACTTATCTCTATCCCTTCCGTCTATATAAACTACTCCCTCCGTTCAACAATAGATGACTTCCACATATCTAGACATATTTTAGTGTCTAGATACATCCATATATAGATAAATGCAAGTCATCTATTGTTGAACGGAGGGAGTAGGACTCAATCACCGTGCATTACAATTTGAACTAGAAAAGAGATTTCTTGCTATCTTCCTGTGTCGTTTTTTTACGCAGTCAATGTACTTCTGTTTTTTGTGTACTTCGACTACTTCCTCTACCGACCGAGAGGTTGCTTTTCTTATGTACTCGTCTCTATTTTGTGACTCCAGTCCTACTTGTGTATTATCTGACGATCATATCATGATATGAGTCAAACCAACCTGAAGTTTCCAAAAACAAGAACACCTTATGATTTGGCGGTAAGGATAAGCCGATCGACAGAATTCTCGGCATCCAACTGAACCAAGACCACATAGTATAGATTTGACATTTCAAGGTAAGTTAGTACACTTTGATCAGCGAATAAAAAAATGTTGAGGAGAACAAATTATAGCATGTGAATATCCTTATCACCTGTATACTCAAACATGCGCATTGGCATAGCAGAAATAACACCTATATATAGATCATATGATCGTTCAAAAAATATTGGGAATTAAACCAGTAGACAATAAATCATAAACATACATACATACAATTATACAAATGTATTAACAAACAAGTTTAACATCGAAGCAAATTACATGCATAGTATATCAACTATGAATTCATCCATCTTAATGTACGTCGTAATGTAGTATAACTAGCACACAAAAACTATTATTGATCATACCCTAAAACAAAATCCTGCAGATTAATGGAGTTGCTGCCTTGGAGCTGGAGCTGGCCTGCGCCAGTTGTAGGAACATAGTCGCAAGATGCCATCCACGTGGAGAACTTGTCATCTGCCCCGACGACGGCACTGCCATCAGGACACTGCAGTTCCGGCAGCGGAGGAACTCCGCCTTGAAAAGCTCCGGCTGCAGCTAGCTGCTTGTTGTAGAGGAAGTCGTATAGCTCGTCGACGTGGCCGTAGACGAAGCCACCACCTACCATTGATCCCGAGCTCATCTCGACTGTACCGGCCACGTGCGCAGCCTCGGCGGCAGGAGAGCAGAACCCTAGCTTGGATCGCTCGAAGCTTCCAGGCGCCGGCATGTTGTAGGTCGCGGCGGCGGACGAGTTGAGTTGCTCCGCTTCAGCGGGGGACAGGGTGTGACCGGCGACCAAACTCTGCGGTTGGTGGTGCGCGCTGACGGCTGTCGTGGCGACGGCGTCCGTCGGCGACTCGAGCTTCGGCCACTGTGGCGGCGGCGCATTGCTGGCCATGTCGCCGCAGCCGAACGCGCTGTAAAGGCCCTGCAGCCGCATGTGGAGCTGGATGCGCTCGAGCGCCGAAGAGCTCAGGGCCGCGTGCGACGTGGCTGCCGCGGTGCCGTTAACATCACTGCCGCTCGCCGTGGCCGCCGCGAGATAGGAGGAGTAGGACGTCGTCGGCGCGTCTTGGCTGCCGCGCATGCGGCGAGAGGGCGCGCGCTTGCCGAGGAGCTTCTTCTTGAGCTTGGTGTTCCAGTAGTTCTTGATGTCGTTGTCGGTTCGACCCGGCAGCTGCGCGGCGATGATCGACCACCTGCACCCATGCGCCTACGTGAGAAATTAAAAGGGAACTGGTGATGGTCACTGATGGACATGAACTTGTTGCATGATGAGGAAGAGTAATTGAGGTTAGGTAATTCATTACCTGCTGCCGATGCTAATGTACAGGCTGCAAATGATGTGCTCCTCTTCTTCGGTGAAATCGCCGTGCTTGATGTTTGGCCTCAGATAGTTGAGCCATCTCAGCCTGCAGCTTTTGCCGCACCTCTTCAGCCCTGCAATATAGAGCAAGCATAGATCTTCAGTGACAATCTTGCAAGAACATATAACAAAAAAAATATCAATTGTCATATATATATATACAAATAATACAACACAATTAATTAGCCGACAATTGGCATAAAACTATATCTGTTGCACTAGTAAAACAGTACTCCCTCCGTCCTGGTGTATAGGGCATAATACTAAAAACATGCAGTCTTATCTATTAGGCATATTTTGCATTAATTCTCTTCTAATTAGTGGGTGGTTACCTCTCTCCACACATCTCCACCAATGCATGTAATATTTAAACCCCAATGAATGAATATCTAGGTCCAAGTGAATTGCTATATGTGCCCTATACACCAGGACGGAGGGAGTACTAAAGATCACATGACCAGCAAATATCTACGCTTTGGCAATTAGGTAAAGCTTAATCACATGTTCTAATTAACCTTCATGCAATTACCAATCTACATCCCAGTTTCCATATTTTATAGAAAGGAAAAGTTGCTTCTTTGTTAAGCTGATCGATCCCATCTAGCTAGATCTGTCACTCTGCGACAAACAGATAGGCCAATCCATTGATGGAACACCATAGCTTTCCTTTCATCAAAAGTTTGAACTAACTGTAATAAAAACTGCAGCTCGAATTGGCTACCAAACCCAGCCTCTCGGTGTCCCACTCTACGTACCTTACTCGCGAGGTTAGATAGAGGGGAAAAGGATGAAGATATGCTTATAAAGTTGAGATCAATAGGACATGTATATCCTGTAAAAATGTTTGCTTCAAATTTGACTAAACACAAAAAGCATGCAGTGATAGTACTAGCTAGTTCGCTAGGTAGACTAGGTAGGTAACTATTTCCATGTCTTGCAACATTAATAGTGGTCTATTTATGGGAAAGAACAGGCAGATGAGAAATGGCCAAATCTAGAGAGAGAGAGAGAGAGAGAGAGAGAGTGCAATCAACCACGCACGCGAGAGAGAGAGAGAGAGAGCCATCAACCACGAAAGCAGGTTCAACTGTGTTAGGCAAAAGCTAAGGAAAAAAGAACACTACCGGCCAACGCTGAGTGATATCACGATGGAGCTAGGCACGTACCGATCTTCTGCGGGAGCGCGATCCAGTTGCCGCCGGTGCCGTTCTCGTCGATGTATGCCTTGAGCTTGGTGTCCTCCTCCGGCGACCACGGCCCTTTCTTCACCGTGGCCTTGTCGCAGCACGGCGCCCTCCCCATGGCCGTCCGACGATGGATCCCTCCTCCACTTGCTAGAGACACGTCCCCTCCTCGTCGTCTTGAGCTGAGGGATAGCTCTACCGTACCGGCGATGGATCGATGGGGCAGTAGGACTGGTGATCGATGTGGGTAGTTGCTGAGTTGGACTAGGGTCTGGGGGATGGAGGAGTAGTAGTGACGGGTGTGATTGAGTTGGGAAGAGACGAGGAAGGGGATGCCAGCAGCTTTATAGCAGGGACGGGGACTTGGCGGACACCGTGAGAAAAATGCGGGACTGCCGCCTTGCCTTGTGATGTGACGGCTGCTTCCACAGGGAGAGCGGGCTCCGGTCCTGGCTCCCATGCACTCGCCCGGATCTTCTCTGCTCAACCGACGCTGTGTTGCTCATGCCATGCCTACGTGCGTGCTAGGCGTCCACATATTTTCCAGTTAATTTTCAAGTTTAACCTTGGACAGTCTATTTCAAAAAGGGTAATCAGGTCGGCCTCTCCATCAAAGAGATGTATATAGTCTTGATTTATTTATTTTATTCAACAAAAACTGAAAAAAAAAATAGAGCCGCCAAACAAGGTGACGAAACACCACCCACTAGAGAAATCAAACGAAGTCTTATGCCCTGGGCACAGCCATCACCAGCTCACCGGGTGAATCCAGAGATAGTGCCTCGGAACTCGCTTTGGGGCATGTTTGGTAGTCTCCAGCCAATTTAGACCTGCATGAGACATGCTGAGCAGGGCCTGACCAAGTAGAAGCATCCCCTAATCCGTGTTGTGCATGTTGTTAGGTTGCGTGTACGAGAGACCTTGATAACGGCCAATCTCAATGAACATGATGTTTGGTTATATGCGTTGCACCCTCTAATGTAAATGTGTTTCTGGTTGGATGAATGCAATCTGTCGTTGTGCTTACCTCTTCTCTCATTCGATGAGATTACCCATCAATGTCCACAGAAACAGACGAGTTACACACATCAATCACAGTCAAAGTATAGAATAGCATATTTAGCGAATCTAGTTCATCACGATCATAGTACCAGCACGGATGCACCACGAGGGAAAGGATCACGGCTCGTGATGCATCTCAAAGTTCATCAGCGGAGGGGTTAATATATACCACCTCCCAAAATATACAAACAAGTTGATTGCAAATGCCAGTTCAGCACAGAAGGAATGCAAATCAGTTCTACCGAATAGGGATTGGAGCGACGTAGTGGTTGCACAGATAGTTCCTAAGCCAGATACCCCTTGCACTCGTTGACATCTGGGCATCCTTGATCTGGTCATCTCGGTGGTCCACAAGGAAGTTGATAGCCTGGATGAGCAACACTGGAGACTACAGATTAGGAACAATTACATTATTCCTCGTGTAGATTGTTCTCGTCTGAGCATAGTTAATGATTGGCTTGTTGAGCAACTCCTCGTCCTTCGGGTACATCTGTGTTAGAAGGCCACACTATGTTAGTGATATGAGTAATGAACGAGCAGGAAGTAGGCAAAATTGTATGTTTTTGCAGAAGTAATCTTCCCCGGATGTGTGCAATCGATGCCATTTCATCCATTATGATGGTGTAGCAGTCTTCATGCCACGCTGCTTCTTTAGTCTCTTTCAGCTGGTTAATCCTAACCGTGGTTGATCCTAACCCATCTCGATCTCCACTTTCTCGGATGGTTGTAAACCTGAGTGTTTGTTACTTTGAGGCCGGTGAAGTCAAGAACATCGTTGCTAACCCTGGTAATGTACTGCTCCTTCATTCCTCTGTCAAGCTTGATACCCTCTTTCATAAGCTCCACAAACCTATTCAGAACAAACAATGATAGAGGAGGTGACCATGCCATATTCTTCCTTTCATCCCGGAGTAGGTTCTCATGTAGCTTCATCTGCCATGCATTCAAGGGCACTACATCGACAACCTCTTCCATCACCTTCCGAGGAACTGCCTTCGCAGCCACTGCGTGGATAACCTCTTCCACCAACTTCTGGGGAACTGCCTTCATAGCCACTGCGTCGACAACCTCTTCCACTAGCTTCTGAGTTACTGCCTTCGCAGCCACTACGTCCACAACCTCTTCCATCACCTTTTGAGGAACTTCAGTCAGAGGCAACTCCACTGCATTCTCATCCTGCTAAGGCGTTGTGTTCTGATATAGCAGTTGCAGAGGAAGTTTTTCGCAAGCACCACATTGTCATTCAAGTCATGCATTTTGTTCCTAGATAGCGGTTTGAGAGGGACTCTCTTCTTAGCGAGGGACAGATCAATTTGCACACAGGGTCTCTTCTTGGAGTTGACACATGAAGCATACTGGTAACATGAGGGAGGGGCAACGACGGCCTAACATGAGCATATTACGATAAGCAACACAACACAAATGCAATCCAATCTTATCCTACCATGGATCCATAGAACTCTACCATAGATCTACAATATGCGCAGGGATTATGAGGACACAACGAGTTCAGAGGGACTTAGGGCGGATGCATCACACCGTTGGGAAATGAGCATGGACCCAGCTTGCCACCGACGATCTCCGGCGTAGTCGACGCCCTCTTCGTCACGCAGATCCAGCCATTGCTCCGAGTGTGTGAGTTTGGAAGTGAAAATGGCGGTCAAACGGTGGGTGTAAATACTAGGGCGATATTTGGCGGGCGGTGACCGAATTTTTTCCGCCGTAATTTTGGAGCTCGTGCCATCTCCGACCTGCAGCAGCTCGCACGCTATGTTCCTCTTCATTGCATGCCCGCGACCTGGGTCCAAAGGAAGTGCCGAATCGGTCGTTCCTAGCGGGCCTGGCCTAGGGGTGCTTTCAGTATCGTGAGGGTCAAAATTTTGGTCGCATGCACCCAAACGGACAGCCTACCTCTGTAGTTCACCGGCCTGGTCTAGCCTCCTGCAGGCTACCAAACACCCTTTGTCACTTTCGACCAACCCATCTCTAGGGTGTAGATTGAAGAGAAGAACCTTGTTAGGCATCTCATTGTCGCCACGACGTCAGACAGCCCACCACCCTGCGTGCATCCATCGCCGAGACCCTGTTGTACCATGCCGCCAAGACTCACCAACGTAGATGCGGTAGATGCAACACAGCTCCACCTCCAGACCGCTCTAGGCAGACGTGCTCCAAAATTACCCCCTCCCCCCTCCCCCCCCCCCCCCCCCCCCCGAGAGGGATAACCGCACCAATAGTGTCGTCATCGTACCTTCCGAGAGATCCATATCTGGGGTTTCCCCCATAACCTCAAGTTGGGAGACAAGATAGTAGCATCGACGAAGCCTTTGATGGAGAAGTATCCCACCAAGTTGGATCTAGAATTCCATGATATGGTCCGGAAAACTCTAGGCTTAAGCAGTGGCAGAGCTATAGTAGAATTTCTGGACGTGTTAGGCTGCAGCAGGGTACGTTTTTCTTCGGGGTTAGGAGTTTTATTAGGCCAGCCCAGCTAAAAGAACAAAGGAATTTCGAAATCCTGAGCGGGAGATGGCCCAGGTCAGCCCCAACAAAGCTCCGCCACTGGGCTTAAGGTTGCCACGAGAGGTAGCCCAAGGGCAAGAGTGACAAGCAGGTTGGATGCACCAAGCTCCAACTCATACTGGCCAGGGAGATCATCTTCAGGTTCAACATAACCATGGGATCGATGCAACTCGCGATAGCGGAGTGTGCCTTGCGCGCCTGGCTCAAGCATGCTTGTCTTGTGTCTACATCACTAGTGTGCACTGTGGTTTCTCAAAGGACGAGTTTACTAGGTTGGTTGAGGGGGATCCAAACGAGGTGTTCTTTCACTTGCATGCCACATGGATGGATAGAAGAATGTGATATATAGTCTTGTGGCGAATGTCGCGATGGCTTCAAATCATGGCGCCCCAGTGGTGGCGGCCTAAGATCACATTCCTTCTGGATGCTACAAAATATCATGAGTTATAGATGCCTTGAATTCCTTGATATATGCTATGAGGACTTGGTCAACCTTGATTACCCTTCTCAAAGGAGGTATGGGATGTTTTCTAGGCTTGTCGTACAGCATGGCCCTTGGCCAGACGACATCATAGGTTCTTAGAGGAGTTCCCACAATCTTTTTGGTTCACCGTGAAACTGACATCATGGTCACTTTCTCTAAGCCCCACTCCCTCAGTGGTGTTGCTTCAAGAGGTTGTGCTAGGCATTGTTGATCCTCTGCCAAGAAGTCGACCATAGTTTCAAGATTCATATAAGCCCTTATTTTTAACTTTTCCGGTAAGTTCTCCTATCATCCTATCTCCACCAAACCGATGGAAACATTAACTTTGGATTCAAGGTTTTCACCTTTGGGGTCATTGGTTGAGGATGGTCACGTGATTTTTTTCCCATCATGCGGTTCAGTAGACGGCATTATCCGAACTGTCTCCAGGAACCCCATGCCATGCTGAAGACGTACATAGTGCATGCTTTCATCACTTCTTTTAAAGGTAATTCAGTGGTTGCGGTTTGGGTATTGCTTCTGGGAGTGGATCCTCATCCTCCTCTCCTCACCTAGCTAGAGAGTGTTTCTTAATATCGAGTCGAGGACTATGGTGTGGCATTGCAAAAGGGGTGCGTGGAGTGAACCTCTTGTCTCCTATGTTGCGCATTATTATCATTTTCACCATGAACATGCTTATAGAAAAGGTTCATGATATTGGTATTCTTCAGCCCCTATTGTACCCACCCGATGTCGGATTCAGACCACTTTTACACACACTGCATGAACGGATAGTATGGCCACCTAGAGGGGGCGAATAGGTGCTACGGCCAATTTTAATTTTTCTTCAAGGTTAGGCTTGACACAAAGGTAAATTCTGTAGATAATGCAACTATGATGAATTTACCTATATGACAAGAACAACAACAACCACAATACAAGCACAAGTAAAGGAGTGGGGAACAAGGTAACCGATATCGGAAGCACGCGGAGACACGATGTATTTCCGAGTTCCTCCTTGTGAAGGGAGTACATCTTGTTGGAGGGCTGTGAGTTTCGCCATGAAGGCCTACTCAACGCCATAAAGGACTCACCCTATTCTCCGATGAACAACGCCACAAGGGCCTAGTCTACCTTCCACTATTGATCCCCTTTGAGGAGGGAATCGAATCCTTTACAAACAAGGTTGGGGCACACACCCACAACCAAATTGGGGACTCCCAACAATCATCAATCACCAACAAGTGTAGCAATGGAGTCTAGATTTTCTACAAGAAACCCTAGACTCAAATACCTCAAGTGAATGAGGGGGGAATGAAGAACGGCTCGGTGAAGATGTAGATCGGGGCCTTCTCCTTCAATCCTCCAAGTATCAACAAGTTTGGGTGGAGGAATTGGGAGAGATCTAGCTTTTGGAGGCTCAATAAATGTTGGAGTTTAATGCTTTTTCGAGCTATCCCTTGGGAAAGAAGGGGATGTGGTATTTATACCCCCTCCTTAAAACTAGTCGTTTGACCCATTTTACACCTGGCGGTACTACCGCTGGGGCCAGTGGTACGACCGCTCGCTGGCAACCACCACGGTACTGGGAGGTCCCAACTACTGGGCGCGGGCGGTACAGCCGCGAAAGTACCGCAGTACTTCCAGCAGCGATACTACCGCTAGGCCCACCGGTACTGCTGTTGGCCACGAACTCGATATAAAATCAATGTGGCTGGCGGTAGTATTAGGGCACTACCGCTCTAGTACCGTAATGGTTACAGTGGGCAAAAATTCCCTGGCGGTACTTTGACCGGTACTGCCAGCGATACTTCCGCTTCCTGGAAGGAGCGGTACTATCACCGTGGGAAGTGTTGCTCCGAAAATGTCTAAGTACCAGCGGTACTACTGGGCCAGTACTGCTGAAGTACCGCTGATTGCAGTAGCCAAATTTAGTCTTGTGGTACTTCCAACGGTACTACCGCTTCCTGGGGAGAGTGGTACTACCGGTGAAGTGCCCTGTACTACCGCTGGACCAAGTCAATTTCTTTGTCTTTGGCATTCTACACTCTTCCTTTTTGCGTCGAAACGATGTTTCCTGAAATGACTTAGATGCACGGTTAGAACCTTAATTGTGTTGTTATAAACTCCAAAACATATGAGAGATCAAATGCATGAAGGCACTTTCAATCTCCTCCTTTTTGGAGATTCATGATAACACCACTAAGAGAACTCGTAAAATTTAGGCGGAGCAATTCTTGAGAGGAAATGTGATAAGTCAAGAATATTTTTTGTTGAGGAAAACTTTTATTTCCTTTGAGAATGTGAGCTCCCCCTATCTTTTAGAAGCCCAGCAAGATAAAAGATATAACAATAAACAACACTTGCCACAAAACAAGATAGATAGATAAAAACGATCAGATCCAACAAGAGATCACAACGAGATAAGGTTCAATCACGAACACGACACAAAGAAACCAAAGTTTGACACAACCACCCAAGCAAATAACAAATTGAGCCTAAATAGAACTCTCTCGCCCTTTGGCATCAAGGTACCAAAAAGGGAAGAGGCGATGCTAACGTCCCATGGAGATCACTTGCTTGGGCTAGAGGCGCTTGCAGGACTCCTCTGACCACGCTCATCCTCAGTGTTGATATCTTCAGCTTCATCATCAGAGGCTCCACAAGTCCATGGCTCATGGGAAGTGGTAGCATCATTGAGAAGATCATGTCCACCCAAGAACCACTGTGCTTGGACTTCCACTCCTTGGAGCTAGTGATCCTGTCCACAGAGCCAGGATGAACGGGCGCACCAAGATGTGCAAATCTGTCGCGAGTCGGCTGGCGGTCCTTCTTGCTACGAACATGAGCAAGGTAAGCATTGTTCTCCATGTCAACCTGATGGCAGAAAACCAACTTCAGAGTCTTAGACATACACTTGGGAAACCCATTCCTCTAAGCCCTCTGATACGTCATAAACGTATCCTTAAATTCTGATGTTCCGTGTTGTTTTCATGTTGTTTCCTACATGTTTGCTATACACTTTATGTCATTTTTATCGATTTTCCGGACTAATCTATTTACAAGATGCGATAGAGCCAGTTCCCTGTTTTCTGTTGTTCTTAGTTTAAGAAAAGTTGTTCTGGAAATATTCTCGGAATTGGAAAATTCAAAGTCCGAAGGTCCTAGAATTCCCGAAGGTTCCATGGAGTCCCGAAGAGGCCCAGAGGGGGGCCACAGAGGGGACACACCATAGGGCGGCGCGCCCCTAGTCGCGCCATGGGGTGGTGTGGGGCCCCCAGGCCACCACCGCCTTTGCTCTTTCGCCTATTTATACCCCCGACATATTAACCCTAAAAAGATACCACTTCGTCCTGAGAAACACCCGAGGCCACCGTCATCATCATCCCGAGATCGGGAGGGTTCTGGAGCTCTCCCCGGCACCCTGCTGGGAGGGGAATTCATCACCGGAGGGGTCTACACCACCATGCCCTCCTCCGAAGTGATGCGTGAGTAGTTCATCCCTGGACAACGGGTCCATAGATGGTTGTTCTCTCCACTTTGTACCTCATGTTTAGATATCGTGAGCTGGCTCACATCATCAAGGTCATCTCTATGTAATACTACATGTTGTGTTTGCTGGGATCTGATGAATCTTGAATGCTATGTTTTCTGATTATCAATCTATCATGTTATCTTCATGCTTATGTTATTTATGATCTTACATGCTCTCCATTATTAGTAGATGCTCTGGCCAAGTAGACGCTAGTAACTCCAAGAGGGAGTATTTATGCTCGATAGTGGGTTCATGCCTCCTTTGCATCTATGCTCGAGTGACAGAAACGTGACGGATGGAGAATGTGATGTTGCCATTAGGGAGAAAACAACGGTGTTTACCTAGTTTACGTTGTTACATTACATACTTTGCTTACTACGATAATCTGTTGCTAGCAACTTAATACCCATCGTTTGTTCGGATGATATTCGGAGGGTGGATTATTAGACATAGATGCAGTTGGATGACGGTGTATGTATTTTGTTGTAATGCCCACATGAATCACATAGTAATCTTTATGTCTTGCATATGCACTACGGTGCAACCTTCATTTTTGTCAATTGCCCAGATGTAATTTGTTCACCACACATGTTATTTATCTTTCACGGAGAGACACCACTAGTGAACTATGGACCCCGGTCCATTTTCTCATACTGATAATACACATACTGCTTTCACACTGCTTTCATACTGCTGCTACTGCTTTCATACTATTTTCCTACTATTTTCCACACCATGCTTTTAACCTTGTGTTCAGCAAAACCGGTGAGTTGACAACCTCACTGCTTCGTTGGGGCAAAGTGATTTGATTGTGTTGTGTAGGTTCCACGTTGCTGCTGAACCGGTAGTGCACCCTGCCACCTCAGCCGCATCAACCTTCAGAGATTGCTTGTCCTCCTACTGGTCGATTCAACCTTGGTTTCTTTTCTGAGGGAAAACTTGCTGCTGCACTCTTCACACCTTGCGCTTGGGGTCTCCCAACGAGCGTGTGTGCACACTGCATCACCCTCCCCTCCATCTCAAAGTCAGAGTCACTAGTGCCATCAGTGTCGGCACCAAGATCATCAACACTAAGCAGAGGAGGCAAGTGCTTCTTAACACAAAGATCCTTGACGCGGTGAGTAGTGAGCTCTTGGTCATTATCCAAAAGAGCAGATGGAAGCTGATCACAACGCCAAGTGATGGCAATGAGTTTGAACACAAGAGCAGCAAACACGGGAACCCTTCTCTTCATCACTGAGTTGTACATCTCGTTCCATATAATATCCACCATGGCGCCTATGAGCATAGATCATCAAATCAGTGAGAGAGCCATGGATCTGATCAAAGTTCCCAACACGAGGAGCAAGAGTGTTCTGAAAGATCCGGTGCAGGATGTCATACACAGGCAGCAGGTTTTTGGAGAAACCAACCATAGCACGTCCAGGGATGTAGAGATCATACATGTCTTGAGGAGGCATAGATTTCTTCGGGCAAGGAACCCGGAAGTAGGTAGTGGAGAAAGAGGCATCTGGAACCTCCCCAAAATCTTGAAGGCCCAACAGTGTAGTGAACTCGACCCAAGAAGCTGAGAGTTTCTGATCCTTGGTCATCCATGTGATCCTCCTCTCATCAGTGTGGATGTACAGGGTGGCATAAAATTGGCCCACAAGATTCTCATCATACTCTTTGTTGATCTCAATGAAGCCTAGAAGACCAAACTCCTCACAGATCTCAAGAGCTTCACCAAAAAACTTCATCTTGGTTCTCATGAAAGGCACATTGATAGAGAATTGAGTCACAACCTTGTTCTTGTTCCTGGCAGCCAGAGACCTCATCAAAACAGACCTTTGTCTTCATAAAAGATGCGCTCTTGGAAGCGAGTCCAGAAGCACTCATTGGCCCTGACATCCCTTGTCTTGGAGTAGGGGTTGGTTCTCCTCTCTCTCTACGAAATTGCTCATCTGGCATGAGTGAGATGGACTTGTCCCTGGCAGCCAGAGACCTCATCAAAACAGACCTTTGTCTTCTAGTCAAATTACCCTGAGGCATCACTTCTGGGGTCTCATCTTGCTCGGAATTCTTGCGGGTCCTCTTAGTCGGGCGCTTGCGACCTTCTCCCTTGGAACCACTAGCACCTGCTCCTAAGACATCATAGGGGGATATCATTGAGACAAGATAGTTTCAATCAAAATATCTACGAATAGATTCACAAAGAAATAAGATGTGCAAAAACTCTAGGAAGTGGTAGTACTGCTGGGAGCCACGGTAGTACCGCTGTTTCCAGCATTCCTAGCCATAGCGGTAGTACCGTTGTTGCCAGCGGTAGTACCGCTGCTGACGGATCTACCAGGGCACCCAAAGGTACAACCGATTCTAACCTAGATCAATTGCACTAAAAAATTCTTAGGGAATCTAATCGTTTAGGCATCACATCGAACCACTTCTAGACTAGGAGATCTCTAAAACCCTAAACAACTTCATCTCACAAGATCAACTCGAGGGAGAGAGAGATTGGATGGGTTACCGGAGCTCATCTTCGTGGAGAAGAGATTGGAGGTGATTCCCGGACTTCCTCCGACGTGAGAGGACCACTCGATGGCCGGAGAAAGCCTTTCCCAGCGGATGGATGGAGTGGTGGCAGTGAAATCATGGTGTGGAGATAGGAGGTAATGGGGTAACTCCCTCTCCCAGATCCGTATTTATCCCCACAGATTTCGACCGCAGCAGTAGTACCGCTATGCTCAGCGGTAGTACCTCCCACCTGGGACTGTCGGTACCGTGAGGTAGTACCGCTCCTGGAGTTTGTGCTAGGCATGAACTCTAGCAGTGGTAGTACCGTTGGCTATTACCGGTAGTATCGTGTGCTGGGTGCTACTGTCAGTTACAGCGGTAGTACCGCTGCCACTGGTGGTAGTACCGCTAGCCAGGACTCCTTCCTTCCGACAAGAGATCAAAAGATTTAAGTTTTGGAACAGAGATTGTTTGAGGGGGGAGAACATGAGGCTTGGGATAAGAGCTCAAACTGAGATGGTACTACACACTCAAACTTGGCAAAGAAAACAAAACACGTAAAAAAAAGAGATTTTGTTTCGCAAACGCCAACAAAAACTCACAAAGAGAAAACAAGGTCAAATAAAATCCAAATAAGAATCAACTCTTCAAGAGAAGAGGTTGGTGGCCTAAGCCACCATGTAAGATATCATGGTATGACACCGCGAAGATATATCTTGGGTGCATTGTCAAGTCTCGACATTGAATCTCACAATTCAACATTAGAAATAGAGAGATAACAATGAATTTTTGCGTTGGGCATAATGGGGGGAGGGAGAACCCAATGTGTTAGGATAACACTCCCCCTATTTCCATGCCTACACCTAAACCCAAACACGTATCAACTATAGGGGTGTGTGCAAAATCCTCAAGTCAAACTCCTAGACTCGATGATATTTATCTCATTCCTCAAGAACATGAATCTTGCATCATCATGTGGCTTCGTGAAGATGTCCGCGAGATTATCCTTGGTGGGGACATATGATAGCTCAATATCATGTCTTTCCACATGATCCCGGATGAAATGATGACGAATCTCAATATGCTTCGTCATTGTGTGTTGCACAGGGTTGTAGGCGATCCTGATGGCACTTTCATTGTCACACATGAGATGCACCTTATCCAAGTGAACATCATATTCTTTGAGGGTTTGCCTCATCCATAGCAATTGGGTGCAAGCACTAGCGGCCGCCACATACTCGGCTTCGGAGGTGGAGAGAGATATACAATTTTGCTTCTTGGAAGACCAACTCACCAAAGACCTACCAAGAAATTGGCAAGCCCGGAAGTAGACTTCCTATCATCTTGATCATCGGCCCAATCCGAGTTCGTGTAGCCCTGGAGAGAAAATTGTGCCCCGTTTGGGTACCACAACCCAAACCTTGAGGTATGAACCAAATACCGAAAGATCCTATGGACCGCCACCAAGTGGCTTTCCTTAGGAGCCGCTTGATACCTTGCGCACACACCTACACGCAAAACGATATCGGGCCTAGATGCACAAAGGTAGAGCAAAGAACCAATCATAGAGTGATACAACTTTTGGTCCACATCTTTACCACCCGGATTGCGCTTGAGGTGGCATTTGACTTGCATAGGAGATGGATTCTATTTTGCACCTTGTAAACTAAACCTCTTGAGCATGTCTTGGGTATACTTGTCTTGAGAAATGAAAGTCCCACGAGCCAATTGCTTGATATCAAAGCCAAGGAAGAATATAAGCTCTCCCATTGTGGACATCTCAAACCTGTCAGTCATAAGCTTTGAGAACTCATTATTAAAAGCTTGGCTAGTTGAGCCAAAGATAATATTGTCCACATAGAGTTGGCATATGAAAAGCTCTCCCTTTACCCTCTTTGTGTAAAGGGTGGGGTCAATCTTCCCAACTTCAAACCAACGGTCTTCCAACAACTCTATAAGGTGCTCATACCACGCACGTGGTTCTTGTTTAAGTCCATAGAGCGCCTTATCGAGCTTCTAGACATGATTAGGGAAGTTGGGGTTCTCGAACCCCGGAGGTTGCTTAACATATACCTATTCTTTCAAGGGACCATTTAGAAAAGCACTTTTGACATCCATTCATTGCAATTTGAAATTATGAGAAGATGCATATGCAAGAAGGATACGGATGGACTCAAGGCGAGTCACGGGAGCATAGGTTTCATCAAAGTCAATGCCTTCCACTTGAGTGTAGCCTTGAGCCACCAATGTTTCCTTGTTCCTTATGACAATACCATGCTCATCTTGCTTGTTCTTGAAAATCCACTTAGTGACAATAACATTGTGACAATCTTTGGGATTCTCAAGTAGCTTCCAAAATTTATTGCGCTCAAAGTTATTGAGCTCATCATGCATAGCTTCCACCAAATCGTAGTCCTCAAAAGCTTCAAACACTTATCTTGGTTCCACCACAGATATTTGAGCTTGATTCTCACTAAACTGAGCCAATTGTCTCCTTGTGTACCTTCTAGCTTGAACATCTTCCAAGAACTTGTTGTCGGATGCATCAATACGCTTCAAGGCCCTTCTAACCCTCTTAGCACGACGAGCTTCGATCTCTCCATTATCACGAGGAGGGATCACTTGATCATCTTGATCATTTAGGTCCCCGTATTGACCGGTTTGTTGGCCTTGATCATCATCATCATCATCAACCTCAACACTTGCCTCAACTTGAGGAGAGGAGGACGAAGAAGGTTGATCTTGGCCTTGAACTTGACTAGCTTGAATGATCTTGCATAGTAACTTGGTCAACAAGAGGAGGGTCTTGAACTTGTTCATGGGTAGGTGCATCACTTGGATCCTTGGCTTGTTCTTATATTGTAGAGGAGGGCTCCATTTGAGTAGAGCATAGTTCTTCTCGAGTTTCCATAAGGTGTCCCTCAATGGGGCGGAAAAATCCCACACCCATCCTTCCTATGGCTTCTTCAGGCATTTCAACATCTACATTAGAAGCATGAAATTGCGCCACTTGGGAGCCATCATTTTCCTCGAAAACCACACTACAAGATTCTATGACTATCCGTGAGGTTTTGTCAAAGACTCTATAAGTGTGGAATTCGGCACCATAACCAACAAATATACCCTCAATAGTTTTAGATTGGAATTTAGACAAACGGACACCCTTTATCAAATAGAAGCACTTAAAACCGAAGACACTGAAGTAGGAGACGTTGGGTTTGTTGCCGGTGAGGATCTCATATGGAGTCTTGTCTAAGCCCTTGCGGATGTATAGACGGTTGAAGGAGAAGAATACTCCGCCAACATGGTCCTTGCCATATCCATTAGAGTTTGATTCTTCCTTTCGGCTACACCATTTTGTTGAGGTGTATATGCTGCAGAATATTGATGACGAATACCCTCATCACTAAGGAACTCATTCAAAGTGTAGTTCTTGAACTCGGTGCCATTATCACTCCTAATAGCCATGATTGGGACATTGTGTTGACGTTGCACTTGATTGGAGAAGTCGATGATGGTTTGTTGGGTCTCACTCTTCGACTTGAAGAAATAAACCCAAGTGTATCTTGAATAGTCATCAACAATCACCAAGCAATACTTCTTTCCTCCCAGACTTGCCTAGGGCACGACACCAAAGAGATCAACATGGAGGAGCTCCAAGATCCTCTTTGATGAGATAATAGTCTTGGCCTTATGGGCGTCATCATGCATCTTTCCTTCAACACACGACCTACAAACACGATCTTTGAAAAAGGAAACATTTTATTTTAGTCCGAGAATTAAGCCACCTTTGTGAAGACTTTGCAAAGTTCTCATGTTGACATGGGATAATAGGCGATTCCACAACCACCCCACGTCCGCTTTTTTGAAAAGACAAATCGCTTGAGAGTTGGTAGACTTTGAAAAGTCCACCACAAACAATTCATTTTCGATATGTCCCACGTATGCGACGTCAAGAGTCTTGCTCCTCAAAAGGACCACAATATCAGGATCAAATAAGATGGAGAAGACCATCCTCCTTAATGAACGACTGAAAGTAAATTGTAACCAAGGGATTCAAAAAGCATGACGTCCATGATAGTGATATCAGGAGCAATCACAACCTTGCCAAAACTTGTTACCTTAGACTTGGACTTGTCTCCATAAGTGACGGTTGCATCATTTGTATTTGGGCGCAACTTAGTCACAAATTCTTTGCTTCCAGTCATATGACTAGTGCATCCACTATCAATTATCCATTTAGACCCACCGGAAGCATAGTCCTGCAAGAGATCATTGACTAGAGTTAGGACTCGAGGAGGGTCCCCTCATGTTAGCAACAAGGGTTTTTGGAACCCAAATGGTATATTCAATGAAACCTTCAATTGTACCAACATATTTAGCTTGCACAACACCATAATAATCAACATATAAGAAGTGGTGTAGATTGTTAGTTCACGCGGGGATGCTACGAGGAGCGTTGTCCCAAATGACAATACCACTCAAAGCACCATTGTTAGCTTGTGCGGGCATGGAGTTCTTGTTGTTCTTCTTATTCTTGTTTTTGTTCTTCTTCTTGGCAACATATTCAAGACCTTGCTTGCCCACTTGTGGTCTAGGATCAACCACTTGTGGCTTGGGTGCAACTTGTGGCATAGACGCCACCACCTTCCCAACACATGGGCTCTTGCCCTTGAGCCTTACTAGCTATTCCTTCAACCTAGAATTCTCCTCAATAATATTTGCATGATCACAAGAAAAAGTAGAGGTACTAGGCACATTGAATTGATTGAGTTGAGTTTGAAGTTGTTCATGTGACTCTTTGAGAGTAGAGTGTTCACTCTCCAAGGCCTTGTGAGCCTCGGTGAGCTTCTCAAACTCCACGGTTAGTTTATCATGACCAACCCCAAACTCAACCTTATCCTTTTTAGCTTTCTTATATTTAGAAATAGCAAGGTCACATTCTTTAGTGATATTAGCAACAAGTTCATTATGTGACTCTTCAATAATTTCAAGTTCCTCCTCAAGAGAGACTCGATCCTCATGCTCTTCCTCAAGAGTCATAGAGAGAGATGTCATTTCATCCGCATCTCTCCTTTCAATCTCACCTTTCTTCTCAATAGCTTCATGGGCCTCTCCCAATAGGCTCATGAGGAGATCAAAATACTTCTTGGTCTCACCTTGCATGTTAAACATAAAATGTTTCAAAGAGGCAATTTCATCTTCTACACTATGACTAGCAATGTTATTCATGACATTAGTAGTCTTAGAGATGATAGAAGATGCTACCTTTGAGGCCTTAGCCATGAAGAACTTGGCATTGGGTTGAGGAAGATTCACATTGGGGGATTCGAAGAGAGATGGGGAAGGTGGAGATGATGCAATAGCAAGAGCGGCCACTTCACTTGTGGATTCTTCTTCTTCTTCACTTCCGGAATCATACTCTTCTTGAGTCACTAGCACAAACTTGGTGGGGGACTTCTTGGTGAAAGGTTTCTTCTTGAAATGAGGTTTCTTGTAAGCAACATTTGACTTGTCCTTGCGAATAAACTTGCCACCATGATGTTCCCTATTCTCATAGGGGCATTCTGCAACGAAATGGTGCTTGTCTTGACAATTGAAGCAAGACCTCAATTTTTGAGTCCTCTCTTTGCCATAGCTAGACTTGGTCTTCTCCTCAACATATGCCTTGGAATTGGGAGGATTTTTCCAAAACTTTTGTATGACAAGAGCAATGACATCCTTGAGAATGGGGTCATATTCTTGATCCTTCAAAGGGGCCAAGTCTTGAATGCAAGCTTCTCGATGTTCAACCTCCCTTGACACTACCTTGGCCTTCAAAGCAACCGAAACTCCTTTGTGAATTCCCAAAACTCTAGATCGATTGTCAATAGCATTCTTTGTTTGCACTTGGAAGGAGCTAATTTCTTGCATCACTTGGGTTGAGGTCAAAGAAGCAAAGTCATGTCTTTCTTGAAGGCTCTTCAAGTCCACGGGCTCAAATGGCATGAGAGCACTAATGTACTTCCTCTTGATCCAAGCATCATCAATGTACTTGGCACAAACATTATTGAATACGGTGGAAAGTGTCTTGAGCCTTCGATACATGTCTTCATGGTTCTCACCATCATGCATATAGAATCCTTCGGCTTCTTTGCTCAAGGTATCATACCTATTCCTTTGCATGCTATCATTGCCCACAAACATGACGACAAGATCATCCCGTGTTTCCTTGGCGGTGGAATATTGTTGAAGATGATGCATGTGGTTTAGACCCACGACTTGTTGAATGATGGACAAGGCGATGTAGTTGAGTTGACAATCTACGGATTCTCTTCTTGTCAAGTTCTTGGGGTCATGTGGCTTGTATCCATCTCGAGTGACCCTCCAAAGCTCAATACAAGAAGAGTTTAAGTGAGTTTCCATGTAATATTGCCAATCACCAAAAGAATGTGCATAAAGTTTAGGAGGTTCTCCTCTAGGGATTATATGAGGATGTGGGACGGGAGGATCGGGAGAGTAGTGCCCCTCAACGGAGGTTTAATCTCTTTTTCCTTCCGTACCCTTATCGGTGGAGTTCTTAGCGGAAACATCTTTAAGTGGTTCACCATTATCCCAATTCTTGGCACCCTCCGGAATTTCATCTGGAGGAGGTGAAGTGGATGTATCTGGTTCCTTAGCTTTCATGACTTGCAACAAGAGAGTTCGCAACTCATCAATTTTTCCCTCCATGGATGAGGTCAAGGAACTTGTCAATTCCTTGAGATTATCCATAATGACTTGTGCCGCGGTATCAGTGACAACCGTATCACCATCCATACTAAACTCTTAGGCGGTTAAGCCCAATAATAAGAGCCGAGGCTCTGATACCAATTGAATGGATAGTATGGGCACCTAGAGGGGGTGAATAGGTGCTACGACCAATTTTAATTTTCTTCAAGGTTAGGCTTGACATAAAGGTAAATTATCTAGATAATGCAACTATGGTGAATTTACTTATATGACAAGAACAACAACAACCACAATACAAGCACAAGTAAAGGAGTGGGAAACGAGGTAACCGATATCAGAAGCTCGCGGAGACACGATGTATTCCCGAGTTACTCCTTGTGAAGGGAGTACATATCGTTGGAGGGGTGTGAGTTTCGCCATGAAGACCTACTCAACGCCACAAAGGCCTCACCCTATTCTCCGATGAACAACGCCACAAAGGCCTAGTCCACCTTCCACTATTGATCCCCTTTGAGGCGGGAATCGAATCATTTACAAACAAGCTTGGGGCACACACCCACAACCAAATTGGGGGCTCCCAACAATCACCAATCACCAACAAGTATAGCAATGGAGTCTAGATTTTTCACAAGAAACCCTAGACTCAAATCTCTCAAGTGAATGACGGGGAAATGAAGAACGACTCGGTGAAGATGTAGATCGGGACCTTCTCCTTCAATTCTCCAAGTATCAACAAGTTTGGGTGAAGGAATTGGGAGAGATCTAGCTTTTGGAGGCTCAATAAATGGTGGACTTTAATGCTTTTTCGAGCTACCCCTTGGGGAAGAAGGGGATGGGGTATTTATACCCCCCCTCCTCACAACTAGCCGTTTGACCCATTTTACGCCGGGAGGTCCTAGCTACTAGGCGCGGGCGGTACAACCGCGGAAGTACGGCGGGTGGTTCAGTCGCGAAAGTACGCCGGACGGTACTACCACTTGGCCCACCGGTACTACTGCTGGCTACGATCTCGATATAAAATCGATGTGGCTGGCGGTAGTACTAGGGCACTACCGCTCTAGTACCATAATGGTTACTGTGAGCAATACTTTGACCGGTACGGACAACGGTACTTCTGCTTCTTGGAAGGAGCGGTACTACCGCTGTGGGAAGTGCTGCTCCAAAATGTCTAAGTACTAGCGGTACTACTGGGCCAGTATCGCTGAAGTACAGCTGATTGCAGTAGCCAAATTTACTCTGGCGGTACTTCAAACGGTACTACCGCTTCTTGGGGAGAGCAGTACTACTGCTGGACCAAGTCAATTTCTTTGGCTTTGGCATTCTGCACTCTTCCTTTTTGCGTCGAAACGATGTTTCCTGAAATGACTTAGACGCACGTTTAGAACCTTAATTGTGTTGTTATCAACTCCAAAACATACGAGAGATCAAATGCATAAATGCAGTTTCACTACGTTATTGTCTTCTTTCTCCTCCCGGTAGCATAGTTGTGGTCGATCTATGATATTTGCACATGCTTTGAGCACATTTTGTGGTTGTAGATTAACTTCCCAAGGTGCTCACTCTTTCCATCGGCCATTCGCATGTGAATACCCTTGAGCAAACATCGATGTTAGGCTGCCAGTTTGCCCACTTACCGATCAAGCACCCAAGATCCCCTTGCACTCTTGAAACCTTTGGGTCTCGCCTTGAAATTTATAATGTACTGCATTGGTGAAAAAACCCTGACTTGGAATACCCCATGTTTACCATAGTTGGGAGAATAACCTTGGTTGAATGTTGATGATTGTCCTCCCTTGTCACGAGTTGATGGCCCTAGCCCTTTACAAAAAGTCTGAAAGTAGGTGGATAAAATCCTCTAGGAATTCCTCGGGCGGGTAGGGTGTCCACGATTGGCGGTCATTTTATTTACCCGGGATGTGCTTTCATCTCCCCTTGAAGCTCAGCAGGTTGGTATTACACCAAATCTTGAAATTAGCCTCTAAGTTCGTTGGCCGGAGAGTGCCCCGACTCCATAAATCCCTCGTATGGTTTCGACATGGAGAGTGCCCTGACTCCATCAATCCCCAAGTTTGGCCTCGTGCTTATCGATTTCTTCTGTTGATGCATTGAGGAGTAAAGCTTTTGGTTTTCTCTAAAGAAGACGGCATCGAACTTCTAAATGAATCTAGTACGGACGGAAAACATGTCTTCTAGACAACCAAAGATTTTCATGAAGGGGGGGACCAGATGCTTGTCGAGGGGTTTTCTTGGATCCATATGACGAGTTAGTGACGGATTGTGGGGCTTTCATCCCACATTTTATTTCAAACACGACAACTATAAATAGGGGAGGACGCTCTATCCACAGATGACAGGCCGAAAACCTTCATTTTGAAATGTCGTGAAAGTAAAAAAAAAAAAAAATGATTGAGCAAACGGCCGGCAAAATAAGCAAAATGCAATTAAAGAAAATGTAAATTACCATGCATACACCATTGCAACGTCGTAGCACATTATGTTTGGGACACAAGCATGCTTTCTAACCGCGCGCAACTGATCCTAGCCCGGCGTGTCTGGCTGGCGTGTGACGGCTACCAACGCGGGGTGTTTTGAATGAATCTCGGTGCCTTTTTTTCCCTCGCTGCCTGCCTACCTTTCCCCAGATTTATTCCTGTCTCGAGACCTGATCACATATTCACACACATATACATGCATGCCATTGACGAATTCCACCGTGGATCTATCTAAACACACACCGATCCCTTTTTCATTCTATATATCATCAGCTCCGATGTCATCATGTATGCCCGGTGGTGGTGAGCCTTCAGAAGAGTTCGACGATGAGACCTAACAATGTAGTAACAGATGTCGCATGGGCTGGACTGCCCATGAAACCGCGAGCGACTTTTAGGGCATTCCAGTTTCATCAGGACGCCTTTGGCTCACTATATTACTATTGTCAAACGACGCATGCATTGACTAGCTAGCACACACACATCACGGCCAGATTATTGTTACAGTAGCTGATGGTCCAAGTAGCCGGCGGCCGGGGAAAAGCAGGAGGAGTGCTAGTAGATGTTTTTAACTACAGGAATTAATTAACCATCTACGGAGACACGTGTAGATGCAATGAGCTTATCACTGTTAACCGTATATATTTGTCAGGTTATGCTCAAAGCTAAGCTTGAGGTGCTTTCGTCTGCATACGTGTTGCCGCAGCGATGGAAGCAGCACGTCGTAAAAGGTTCAGTTACTATATACTACGTGCGGAGTAAACTAATTGATAGTTTAACTGAAAATTTTACAAGAAAGCCGCGTCGACCTGGGCAGTTAAGAGAATGTTTCTTGGTACGTACTGTTGTTGAAGTTAAGGTTCAGAGAATGTTTGTACCAAGAATTAAGAACCAGAGGAAATTATAGAAGAAAGGGTCAAGAGAAACCAGAGGAAATTATTGTTACAGTAGCTGATGGTCCGAGTAGCCGGCCGCCGGGCGAAAGCAGGGGCAGTGCTAGTAGATGTTTTTCACGACAGTAATTAATTAACCACCTAGGAGAACGCGTATACCATGCAATGAGCTCATCATTGGTAGCCATGCATATTTGGCAAGTTATGCTCAAAGCTAAGCTTGAGGTATACGTGTTGCTGCAGCGATGGAAACAACGTCGTAAGAGGTTCAGTTAATTTAGTGATAGCAGCCTAATAGAAAATTTTACAAGAAAGCCGCGTCGACTTGGGCAATGCGTGTACATATTTTTCATTGTACTGTTGAAGTTAAGGTTCAGAGAACGTACCAAGAATTAAAAGAAACCAGAGGAAACTAGAGAAGAAAGGGTCAAAAGATTTACAAGAGATGAGGTACATATTGGATTCAATTCATATCATGTCCTACATCATCAGCAAACTGTGTACTGCCATGTGTTGCCAACATCTACAGAGTACACATGCTACAGTTCCCCAGGTACGGTACAGGTTGTTTATGTACGTATGTTGTCTGTTTTGACCATACCTTCTTCTAGTAGCCCTCCATGCTGCAGGCTGCCCCTATTTTCTTGTACCACACCTAACTACCTTAGAAATTCTTGTTCAGCTATGAAATGCTACATGTGTTTATGTTAGAGGGGTACTAGCATCTAGGTACCCTATAGGAGAAAAGTGAAAGAGAAAAATAAGTGTTTCAATTTCAAGGGTAGCTGCAGGTAACTATTTACAGTCATATATACTCAACAACTCTTAACTAACTAGCTAGTATCATCATTGGACAGTGATGGAAAGAAAAATCACCTACAACCCATATATACAGCATGTGCATCCAAGTGAAGGGAATTAATGCTAATAGTAACAGTTCATCTTGGGGACTATAGCTGGTTGACTAGTCTTCAATTCTTTAATAGTACTAATTTACAATGACAATTCATCTTGGGGACTAGCTGATTGAGTAGTGTTCAATTCATTCCATGCATTTAACTTTGTTTCAACTAGTTAGCTCTCACTTGCTACTGTGTAGACAAGTGGCCAAGGTCCACCTCCAAATTTATGCACCAAGGAGGAAGCTCCAAACAGGAAGCTGTTGGGAATTAATGGCAAAAGCTAGCACTTTACACTGCATATTATTGGTACTAAACTAGTATTAGTCGCGCTGGCGTGAAATCGAACTCTCGCGCATTGACCTTCATCTCGCCGAGTCATCGACATGATTTGAAAAGAAAAAAATCAATTCTCTCCGCTCCTAATAGAGAGGTGCTAAGTCACCAATAACATGGTATACACCATAATCAAACACGACCCACCGGTCCCACTGTCAGCGACTCGAGCTGAAACCGGCAGTGGTAAATTTAGCACATGGGTGCAATGTGGGCCAACACCTTTTGGTCGAAAGGCAATCCAAGTTAATCCGGCCTGATCAAGTCCACAGGATAGACTTTGTTAGCCCAAAGCAGGATGGCTTAAAATATGCATCCTTCATATGGTAGCAAGGAGAAAGCATTGGAGGAGTCATTTGGTAGTTTCCCGCTTGTCATTTCCTCCAAGGTCATATTCCCCGTGCATTGCATACACGGCCCGACCTTGCCTGTCATCAGCAACTTGACAGACTCTTAAACTCTTGGCAAAAGGAAAAGAGATGTGCAACAACGGCAAAAGTTTGGGGAAAAGGCAGTGGGGGGAATAACCGGATATACATACCTTTGATGAGACTCCTTGGAGCCTAGCATTTGAATCCATGCATAGTAATTGACCTTCGAAGCAAAGTACATGAGGCATGCATGCTTATATTAAGGCACATTGTTAGAGTAATCAAAAGGTGATCTCCATGGTCCGATTTGTGCCGCAAGGAGAGGGGGAGGGGGGATTTTTTCCACCCCCGAAATCCGCAATGACGTAACTCCGGTCATCGAGTTCCGTCATACTAGTATCTAAATCATTCACATTTGCCCGCGTATATACACCCCATGTCATGTCGTGCCGACACGGTTTCGCCAACGCAACATGAGTTTTGGACGGCCACGATAATATGGTGACATACACAATTCTTGACAAAGTAACATATACCCGGTGTCCGTGCGTGACAGACAGATCGATGGTGGTCGGCAACCGAAAAAACATATATGGATCAAGAACAAGGCCTTACACCTTTTATCACCACCACCAGCAAGACACGCACACAAATGCCCTGTCAATCCGTTTTCCAGAACCGATACAATCTTTTCTGGATCTCCAAATATTCAGCTGCCACGAGGGCTCATGGCCCTGTGCCGGTCAGGAGAAAATCACAGCCCTTTTTTTCCCCCGACAAGCTAGCCGGGGATTGGACCGGACGTCAAGCTGAGCACCTATCTGTCCCTAGGCCAGCCCCCCTGCTCGTATCATTGGCAAATGATGGCACAACGGCATGGCAAAAGCCACCATGCACTGTGCTGCAGCTCAGTGCCCACTGCAAGTTCACTGTCCCTGACAGACAGTTGACACAGTGAGTGACCCATGCATGTCACCGATCGGATTAACCAGCAAAAAAAGATGGCCCTTTTTTAACATGTGAAATGCAAGTATATTAGTAGTGCATGGTTAGTGATGTGGATTTCCTGCTCGATCGTTGCTTCAGGATGAAGCACGTTACTGTCTGTTTGACCGGTAGCAGCAGCAACCACTGTTGACCTCGCCATGGGTTCTTGATAGTTTCTGGTGAAACAGAGCTTTCTAGTAGAATTTACAGAGCTGAGCTTAGCTAGGCCGAGCTAGGGCCTATTGTGTTTTGGTTATCTAATTCTCTAGTTAACCTGGCCAACTCTTTCCTACTTATATTCACTGCAAGAGCTCTTTCCCCTGATGGTAAAAGAAAAACAGAGTCTGCATAGGATGAACTAATTTCTACTTATGTAATGAGACACTCACACGCTCTGGAGATATTGCCAATCGACCGCCGGAGCTCATGTACATAGCGTCCTGGCTAATTCATCCGATGTGAAGGGCAAAGGGCAGATGGGTAGCCAGCCATGGCTGATGGTACTGCCACCCTAGCTAACTAGTGAAAAGGAGCTTGGCTCAGCATAGCTGCATATGTGTCGTGATGAAGGTGAGACACATGCTGCCGGGCCGGAGAGATCTCACTATCTTGGAGATTCGCATCGCATCGCCTTCCCGGAGCAAGCAGCAGGGGATTGATTGGTTGGCAGCAGAGCAGGAGGAGAAAAAGGCTGGGGCTTTAGACTGACACTGTGTCAAATTCTGTCTTGTCGGATACGACCAAAGGGCAATGTGCCAAGACATGGGGGAATATTCAACCCAATCCCAGGCTTTTGGTGAGTCTGGACAATGAGCAGACGGTCAGGAATTAAGGGCCAGCATTCGGGATCCCAATTACAGTAGCTGCAAGTCACTGCAGAGACTTTGGAGCTGATGCAGTAATATGTTTATTATTTGTTTACTGCTAAACCGGATAGGAGGTAAAACCACCAACCTCTTGGAGAAGATAGCAATATTGGATTTTGTTTAGTTTTGACCTATTTATCTGCTTCCCATAAAGGAGATTAACTTTTTCAGCAATTTACCAGAAACTGGCTATAAGGCTAAACTAGCAACCCCATAGCCATGAGGCATTCAATCATGAAACGAAATGTGAGTACGTTTTCTCGTCGACCGAATGCCGAGAGCTTTATTTCATATCTAACACAACAGTGTCCTCGGCGAGGGAGGGTACGAGGAACCGCGGGCGTGAAGACACCTCCGCGGTCTAGGGAAAAGGATTACAGTGCAACAGTTGCCACCACACTATAATTCAAGACAACTTTCGGCTCCAAGAATCTGCACGAGTGCATCGTTGTGATGGTAATGTTTGGAGCTGTCATTTGTGTCAGCCCAAGAATGGCAAAATTCTGATAAACCCCAACTCCCCTAGCTGAAAAGGCACCCATCATTCACATTATCACAACGCAAACTTGAAGGAAAAAAGCTCACAGTAAATAGGCACAGTGGAAGCCATATAATTAGTATAAATTGCAATCAGAAGAGATGCTGGCATGCTCAAGTCAATCAAGCTCCAGCATGAACCCTAGCCAGCTAGCTAAGCTAGCCTTGCTGTTGTGTCTCAACAAGAGGTCAAGCTGCGCCACACCAACCATCCATCCATCCATCTGTCTGTCTATGATGATGTGCCACACACACGATTACACAGACCCTCCTCTCTGCCCAGGGGCTGGCCGCTTTTGACTTGTCACCTACGCGCACAAAACCCCGGCTAGATAGCTCCCAACAAGGAACAGATCATTCCGTTCTTCCATGAAATTCCCCCCGTCGACTCGACGGCGCAACACAACACGCAGAAGAGATCGAAAAGCGGAGGCGGCGACGCTGATTATTTACGTGGTTTTGACTTTGGAGCGCTGTCTGGCGCTTAAGATAATGGTAGCTAGCAGCAGCTAATTGTGCTGTTTGGTGGGCAATCGTGACAGGTGCTCACTCGCAGGCGTTGGCTAATCAGTGGTGAAGAAAAGGCATAACAAGCCTACCCTAAAGCAGCACCACATGAACCATGCTTGTCCTATAATAGCTTGCATACAGATGTACCATATTAGAGATAAGATTGTGAGATAACAGTGTGCGATTAGTTAATGACAATGTCTGCAAGGTCAAAACGTACTAGCCTTTTTGTGTCAAATGGTGTCACTTGTTGTCTATGAAGAAGAATGCCAAGGGCTGGCCTAGGAGACTGACCAGATGTACTAGCTCAGTGCATAATTGAGGAGAGACACAAGTCAAACTGAACAATAATGTAGATTGAAGCAGGTTTCCTCGTAATAGGTTACTGCTCTGTGATCTAACAGTTGTAAAATCAAGATGGAAAACCCTATCATCAGACATGAAAACTGTACTCAAATGAGCTCCAGAGGGAGCAGAGAAAAGAATAGTTGGGCAGGCAATGGTAGTGAAAGCCACGGAATGAGAATCTCAGAAGCAGCAAGCATACAACCATGAACTTCATGGAGCAGAGCAACCTAAACAGCACCTTCCATTAATAATACTAACTCAGAATAATACGCAGAGAGGAAAAACTGGGGTTCAGTCCAAGTAAACACCTTTTCATAATTGATTCATTACCAACGCAGATTTGGCGATTAGAACTTGCCTCCACGATGACATTAGAAAACTAGGCTGTGATGGCCACATTGAGTTCTTCAAAGACCCAGCGCAAACCAATCGGCAGGGGACAACAATTATAAGGAGTGACGATATATACATAGGAGCAAAGACCATTTTCCAGGCAACGTGGAAATTCTTATTCGTAAACTATGTACAATCTGAATAAGGATATCACTGTTCGAGTTTGTTTCCCTCTCTTCTCAGGACACAATTGCATGAAAAAAAGGATAACTGCGTCCAGCTTCGAAACATGCTAGTACCGTGCACATCTAATATGCGCAGGATGAAGGCGAGCCAAAATTTATTTACATTACAACCCAACAGTTCCCATCTTGAGGAATGGATAGATGCACTATATATTTCTTCGTACGACAGGCAAATGGCAGCTGATGACTCAACGATAAAAAAAATCCTGCAAAATAGTAAATGGAAAAAATCACATTTGCTAGGACCATTTCCATATTTTTTTCAAAGGAACAAGGGAAACGAAACGTCGACTCACATCAAATATGTTATAGAACTCTGCCATGGAAGGCCTTCATAAACTCTCATTAGGATAAACCGAGATGCTGCCAGAACACTTGTACATATATTCCAGGTTTGCCTTCCTCAAGTCAGGGAACTGGGCGTCGGAATCTTTACATGCCTTCAGGTGGCTAATAACTTAGCCTTTACTTGATGTTCATTGCTGCCGCCATTTTCCTCAACTTCTGAGATATTTCAGCAAACGACGGTCTTTCAGTTGGTTCACTAGCCCAACAGCTTTCCATCAATGATCTCCATTCAGGATCGCACCAGGAAGGGATCTGAGGACGAAGAGAATTGTTCACGATGCCCCCTACAATATGACATGATAATTAACTCAGGGTGGTGTTATTCAGAAACTACAGGTGCATGACTAATATTGATAGGCACAAAAGTTGTATCATCTTTGCAATAACATGTGCTGAATAAGAAACAGCTCAAGTAGAGTAGGGGAAGAGCACAGTTATTATTATTTTCACTGATTTCTAATTTTATAATGTCACCAGAAAACACAAAAGGGAATAAAAGGTTCATAAATTACAGCTTGAGAAAGATGGTTGTCTTGGACAGCGAAATATGGATATTTCATCTACAGTTACCACATCAGTTGGGCACCACAATCAAGCAAATATAACAGGAGTTACAGAATTACCTACATGACTATGTCTGGTTTCTTCAACTGCATTTTTAATAATTTAATACATGTATAGAATTTATCACTATAACACATCCTGGGATTTCCACCTGACCATTTTCATTAGCTCAGCCTTCAAAGTCTTTCAAATTTTCCCACAACAAAAGGTTTTCAAAGTTGTATCAGAACATACAAAGAAAATTTCTAACAAGTGCATTTTCACAGCCCCAGAGCAAGTAATTCAAATTGATACATGTGCACAAAATGAAATACTTAAACAAGGAGGAAGGTTAAATTAGAAACCAAACATAGCAATCATCATGTACAAAGTTCAGGACAGTACCAATAATTTCAGCAGCACGCATATCAGAATACGGGTCATCCCCTGTAAGTAGCTCCCACATCACAATACCAAATGAGTAGACATCAATCTACAAAAGAAAGTCATTTGGCATTTTTTGTAAGAACATAGAGTTATACATTGTTTACAGATTGAACAATTTGTAAAATATGGAAGGTACTTATAGAATAAGAACTATTACTTTCTCTGACACCATATCGCTTTTCCCATTCAAAAGCTCTGGCGCCATCCATGGTAAGGTTCCTCTAACACCACCAGACACCAAAGTATGCTGCTTCACCTTTGATAGCCCGAGATCACCAATCTGATCCGGAAATATTAAAATAGGATGAATTGGTCAGGGAGCAATATGAACCCCTGCTAGTGAGATTTGAAAAAAAAAGGAGTGTAGAGTGTAGACAAGTAGAAAATGGAGAAGCAAGGAAGGAGAGCGAGTGGGTATTAAACCTTGCAGACCGGTCGTTGTGTATCCCTCATGTTAACCAGTAGGTTCTCACACTTGAGATCAAAATGGACGATATTCCTTTCATGCAAATATTCCATGCCACATGCAGAATCCGTGGCCAATATAATTCTTTTGCGGCGATCAATTGTCCTGTGAAATTCCTATACACATTAAAATTTGATGTGGGAGAAATGAGAATCAAACTGTAATTTGATCAAACGAGCAGTACCTGTCTTTTTTCCTCAAAAATTGTTTCAGAGACCCATTGATCATAAACTCAGTAACAGTTGCTAAGCTACCGTCGGGACCATCACGAACAACGCCATAAAATGAAACTACATTCGGATGGTGAAGTGAGCTCAGGATCTGAGCTTCTTTCCAGAAATCTGCAATCTGTAATATCCAATAAATCAGAGTTTGAGGCAGTTTCCATGAGAGACGCATAGCAAATCTGTACATCCTTTCTCATATTTTTTTCATGTACACAAACTCTCTATAAAATGAATCTAAGGATTTTCCATTAATGTTGTACTTGAAGAACGAGACATATCCATGGCAACTAATACTCCCTCTGTCTCATATTAATTGTCTCAAAGTTGGATAAAAGTAGATGTATCTAACACTAAAATATGTCTAGATACATCCACTTTTGTCCAAATTTGAGACAATTAATATGAGACGGAGGGAGTACAAAACATGAAATTACTCAAGTATTATATGAGTGAAAGTATAGGTTCCCTACAATAAGTAAAACATAATTTTTGCTACACTGCTAGTCGTAAAGTCAAGAACTGACAAAGAAATAAAGCATACCAAGCGCTCTCTCTCGGATGGCCTTCCATCAAAGCAGCTCGCTTTTATTCTTTTGATAGCAACATCACATCCCCTCCATTTACCATGAAAGACTGACCCATAAGTACCTGAACCCAGCTCTCTGATTTCCTCCAGATCATCATTTTTTATAGTCTGTATGGTCCACAAAAAGTATAAATGATGCATAAACTAAAAATTAAACGGTACCACATATCATGAGATTAGCATTATACCTGTAGTCCTTGAGACAAAGCTTCAGCTTCAGCAGGTGTAGATTCGATCCTGGAACTTTTGTGCTGGTCGCTTCCATGTACATCATTATCCTGATCTCCCTCGGTATTCTGCAGATCAAAAGGATTTGAGTACAGAGCATTAGTTAGTTTAGTGCTTAATGTGTTTGTTCAGTACTACTTCACCAGCAGTTACCTCATCAAACCTCTTTCCATCATTGTCATCATCGTAAACAGGTGAAATAGCACGACGAACCTCTGGCTGAACCTCTCCTGGCTTCTCAGCATCTTCCAGTGCGGCCCTTTTAACAGAGGCAACAAACTCTGGGAGGAGATTTACTCTGTCACGTGGTACATCCCCACATTCCTGCAATGCCACAGTCCTGCCGGCATGTTCTGTAGGTTTTCCTTGTTGGAGATCAACCTCGTGTGCAGCTCCAACATTGTGGACCAAGGTACTAGGGTCACTCACAGCATGTGAAGCTTTTCTTTGAGTCACATCTGTAGTAAGCCTTTTATCCTCTGGTCCTTCAAATTTCCTTGTTGTGCTAATGTCCAACCTGGACAGCTGATCAGTGAGAGGCACTGCAGCAACAGATACTTTACCATCATGTGAGGCCAGCATGGGTCCAGCGGATGCTCTTTCAGGAAGAATTTCTATCAATGGAGCTCCAGGTTGCTGCTGGACTGATTCTGGGGCAAAGAAATGCTGCACATACTGAGGAGTATTTGGATTTGGCCGAGGACCAAGAGACGAAGAGTTTTCCACAACAGCAGGGATATCATGTCCAACAACTCTATATGGTATGTTGCCATTGGGTAAGGCCATGGGCCATGGGTTTGGAACTCGGTCATATACAGGCACACTCGGAACCCTTGGACTAACATCACCTGCGTTTCTGACAAAGTTGGAGTTAATACTTCCACCATTTGGGATCGGCAGGTGTGGGGAATCATATGGTGAGGCTGTATGAACAGGGCTGTTTGCCCTCCTTCTAGATTGAAGTGGCGGCAAATTATTCTGCATTTGGTAAAAGGTATCCCCACCATATGTTGAAGTATGGCTGTAATGTTGGCCTGTGGATTCTTCAAAACCTGACGTCTGGACATACGAGCCACTACTTACAACTTGCTGGTTATGATATGCATCATTGATATGCTCTCCACTGCCATGATAATAGTGGGGACTTTCATGGCTAGAGCGACTGTGAGCTGTTGAATGCATTTCATATATTTTGTTGGGTGCAAATGCAGAATTAGCTGAGCTGCTATCAATGTATGGATCCATCACTCTACCATTACCAGCCAGATTCAACCTTGGATCCTCGTACCGCTGATGACTCTGGTTGGGATGCGCATGCCAAGCTCTATCATGAGAATGGGATTCATTATAGAACATGGGAGGGTGACCAGCAGCTTGCTCTTTCACATAAACACCATTTTCCAGTCTAACATCTTGGCCTACAACATAATGCTCAGCAGGACGAAAATAATCTTGACGCGGAATAGAAGGGTGAGCAGAATACTCATTTGTCATGCTGGATTGGTCAAAAGTTGGTTGAACTGGCCTCCAACGGGGATCCATATAGCGAGGATCGCCAACTGAACCTGGACCCTTCTGGAATGGCGAGCGGGAGTCATATACACTGTTTGCATCCAAGAAATTGCCGGAGCGGCCCAAATTCCCCGGGAAGCCAGCATTTTGCTGAATTACAGCGCCAGGTGGGAGCCAGACCAAGTTATCCACATGTGGTGGTGACTGGGGCTCATAATGGCGATACTTTGGTGAATGCCTCACAAATTCATCAGGAATCCTCTCATCAAAATCCTCTGCTCCAACCTGAAACCTGGCAGATGATGGCGAAACGGGAAAGTCCCTAGGATCATGCACTGCATACTGGCCTGGAGATACATATGCTGGGCTCCAAGTAGAATCCATCTCCCCGTACCTCTGACTTTGTGACGGGCGGGGAACATTCAGATGGCGCAAACTATCAGGAATCCCAGACTCATTGCCTCCAACGCCGAAAAGCTGCTCCACTGACACCGGAGAGGAAGGCGACCTCATGTCACCAAGGCTATTGAGCGCGTCGACATACCTCCTCTCCGTGTCCCGGTCATCTCCGCGGTAATGCACAGCTGCTGCTGACACGGCATCATCATCCAAGTGGTGCGAAAACAGGAAGACCCTGAGCCGAGTGAAGCCCTCTCCGGCAGCAATGAGCTTGTCATACTCCTCCATCATGTTCACTACATCATCATCATTGACAACCGAGACTAGCGCGTCCAGATCCTCATCGGGCTGCTGGTACTTGATGATATCGGCATCCTCATAGAGCTCCCTCATCCGCGCCGCTAGGTCGGAGTAGAGTATGTCACGGGGCAGCATGACGATCCTGGTATCACCGCCGACGTAGCGGAGACGGCCGTCGAGCGGGCGGGGCAGGATGCTGCCCCCGAAGCTGCAGAGGAACTTGGCCATGCGCGGTGCCCCGTCAGCCTCGGCGCCGCCTGCGGCAGGGGTGGCGGCAGAGGGCGCCATGTGTGCAGTGCAGAGACTGTGATCAAGTTGGCTTGAGTTGGATCGGAGCCACAGCTAAGTGCATCAAACGATCCCAATCCACTAGCAGCTGCGCTTCTGGGCTCCTTTTTCCTGTTGATCGGAGAATAACACCGAAAGGATTATTAGACCAAGAATTTGGGAACTTCCATCAGACAAAGAAATAGACATGAAACTGGGGGGCAAAATTTCCCGCAGATTTCACCGGTAATAGCTCAGATCAGCCTGTACCGTCACAGAAGAGACGAAATTGCGGAGTTTAGAATCGCTAGAAGAAGGAACTCAGGAACAAATTCGAAAGGATGCGTGGAGCAGCGCGAGATCGCAGTGTGAACCCCAAATGCTCTGCGCCCATTGGAACCTCAAAACAGAACCTCCGCCCACGAAGCTCCCGTAATATTCCCCCTCGGAGCAGGAAAACAAATTTCGCAACCGAATTCCCCGCGAATCTTCGGCGGAAACACGCGTTTCCCCCGCGAAACGATCGGGAAGGATAAGCACGGCGGAACGGCCGAACTAACTTCCAAAAAAGCAGGGCGAAATAATGCCGAAAGAAAATACACAGAAAATTGCTCGTGCGTGTTGGAGAGAGAGAGAGAGGAGTGAGGGGGTGGTGCTGCTGCCGTACCTGCCTCCGGTACGATCCTCGCCTCCTTGGGTGGGGTGGGGTGGTTTGGCTGAGCAAGCAAGCGGGCGGGCCGAGTTGCGTGGCTGGGTTCCGGCGGTGCGGTTGCGCCTGATAGCGGGAAAGGCGACGCTGGGAGGGACGAAATAGGGGGAGAGGGATTCGCGGTGGGGGAGGAAGCGGGGTGGTGGTGGAGTTTGTTGGGGATTCGGGCCGCGCGGCGGATATTCGCGGATCACGCTCACGGCAGAGGGGCCGGGGGAAGTATCGCCGCCGGCCGGAAACGGAGAGGTCGGCGTCGACGTCAGGTGGGGAAGGGAGGTAGTACGTGTGGTGGTGGGATGGGGGGAATGTGGTTTGCGCGGCGGAGGGGTGGGGTGGTGCGGCGCCGGGCCACCCGGGGTGTTTGGTCTGCGGGTGTTGCTGTGGGCTCCGGGGTTCCTGCGGTGGACGAGCGGCGCGGCGGCACGTGTGGCTTCGGTTCGAGATGACGCGATTTCCTTTCCGTACCCCACGCACGCGCCCTCCCTCGGTTTTTATATGACACACAGATCTGCGCTGGGGATTCCTGGCTACCTTCCCAAGTTCCGATCCGCGTCCGTTGCCTGCACGGCAGGGAGAGTCCACGTACACACCCAGTCACGCACTCACCCAACCAACTGCAACCTACAACTCCCTGGCCGATCCGTAAGCAACACAAACTGCCGGCACTACGAGCTGGGTCAGCTCGATCTTCCTCGAGTTGTCAACTGCGCCATCAATTCAGTACGTGTGGCTCTGCATTTGGTCACACGCCGACACACACGTACACGCACTCGGTTTGCATTGCCCTGTGTGCCGTGTACCGGGTCCTCCCGGAAGAAGAAGAAGATCAGGATGAATTGATCACCCGGCCGTATCGATCCGTCCAATTCCGCCGCGAACCATCGGGGATCGGGCGAGCGAGACCGGCACGACGTCGATCCTTTTCGGCATTGATTCACGTCCATCGGGAAAGTTCAACACACCCACCGACCACGGACTTTTTGACAGCCTCGTTAGCTACCACGTCTATGTATGCATGGCAACGACGGACTGTTACGTGCATGTGCATATACGGATATGCTCCACATATATATCTCCCCACGATTTTTTTTTGCTAGAGAATGCGTGAGGGTGGCATTGATTGGCAATATTTTTTTTTGATAAAGGGATATTTTATTACTTAATGTAACATTACACCTAGCCTCTGCATATCGAAAATGCACACAGCCGAAAAACAAGCCAAACTCGAGTAATTAGACGAAATACAAAAGTAAATAATAACGCCTAAGGTGCTGGTGGTCCTATCCGCAAATTATGCTGCCACCCATGCTGGGATAAAAATGCCCTCGCCGTATCCTCCAGTCTGGTACACACCTCCAAGAAAAGATCCTGATGCTCTAAACGCTGCAGCGGTATTCAAGTATGGAGCACAGTTGTAGTCCTGAAGATAATCTGCAACATAGAATAATTTTTATCATAAAAAACGTTGTCATTTCTACAAAGCCACGGTGACCAAATCAAGGCAAGCGATGCCATCCTAACAAGTGTCTTAAACCTTTTATCCACACCGTTTAGCCAACTCACAAAAATATTGGCAATGCTGGACGGTGGATATAAGGTAGAACCTATCTGAATAATTGACCATATAGAAGTAGCAGCGGTACGGTCGAAGAACAAGCGTTCTATTGTTTTATCCTTATGACAGAAAACACACTATTTACTACCATGTCAATTGCGTTTTGCAAGATTATCTTTAGTTAATATTACCCTACAACGAAGATAGCATACAAAAATCTTATTTTTGAGCGGTAACTTTATCTTCCAAATTTTCTGATTATTTTCTATTGGCCTCTCCGGCATTGATTGGCAACATATGCCTGCTAGCTCCCAAGGAGAATATATGCGTACAACATGTATGCTATGGTATGGTATGGGCGAACAGAATATATTCTCTTCGTCGGCTTTGTTTGGAGCAGGCTGCCGGGATCGATATGGTGCGTCATTCCAGTTTGGTCTCTCGAAAAAGGGAAAAGGGCGAATATATAGAGTCCACCCAAGAAAAAAAAGGCTCAAAAAAATAAATTATCTGCCAAATTGAACAAGATGCGGATGGCCTTTCTGTCGTACGTCCCGTGCCGTTGATCCCTAGAGATAATCGTTATTTGGAGCATTTGCTTATCCTAGTGCAACTTTATTAGGAACATTGCTTATCTTCGTACAACTTTATTAGGAGCATGCAT
Organism: Alopecurus myosuroides; assembly: GCA_028641055.1. Lineage (NCBI taxonomy): Eukaryota > Viridiplantae > Streptophyta > Magnoliopsida > Poales > Poaceae > Alopecurus > Alopecurus myosuroides. Next base: position 48,793,264 of record CM054060.1, read on the forward strand.
TGCCTATCCTCATGCAACTGTATTAAAAACATTTGCTTATCTTCGGAGAGCTTTATTAGGAGCATGCATTGCCTATCCTCATGAAACTTTATTAAGAACGTTGCTTAAGGAGCTTAAGTGGGGCTTGCATGTATACGCAATTGTATCCACGCGCTTGGGTTCGACGAGATCCACGCCTCCTTCCAGGGCATCTTCTAATGTGTGTCCTGAGAGTCGGTTGTCTCTGCTCCCACTGACACGACCCACCTGACGGATGTGGTGTTGCAGTCCACTCTTGGTTGTTCAATCTAAGCAGATGCAAGTTTGTCTGGCACGTAAAAGTATGTATACGGCTCGCTCGCTCGTCCTCCTGTGGGCAACCGGCAAGCCCTAGCCACCTACTCCTTCGGTCCCATCCCCTGTTGCCGACAGAGACCGCCGAGCCTTTCCCGTGTGGGGCTCACGGCGGCGGGACGGCTTTTTCCCGCTCGCCCGAGGGGGGTGTCTCCTGACGTTGGCGGTGCTCCTAGGAAGGCACGGGCCCAGCTCGGTGGGGGTGAGTTCCCGCGTTCAGGGGGGTTTGCAAAGTGGCGGCGTCTCCTCCGGTGGGCAACGAGCAGAGACAGAAACTTGGGATGGCAGGGTCAGTCGTGCCTCTGTTGTAGTGCGGCGGCGAGACTTCATGGGCCCACTCGTGCTCGGCCAGGCCGGTGAGGGCTCGGTTTGTGCTGCTGCTACATCTGTTTAGCTACCGCTTCCCGGCGGGGGAGGAAGTTCCCTCCCATGTGTCGCTGACCCTCGCCAGCGTGTTTGCTTCTCGGTCCTACCAGTTGATACGTCGGTATCTTCTTTTTTACTGTTGCATGCTTGTTTTGTATGATTGTTGCATGTTTTTATTATAGTTTTATATCATTTTAAGCCATTTTTTTGGACTAATCTACTGACAAGATGCCCAGTGCCAGTTTTTATTTTTTGCTATCTTTTTGTTTCAAAAAAGTTCTGAAGAAAATATTCTCGAAAGTCTTGAAGTCCATGGAGGCCATTTTTTACATGGAACGAAGACGGAGACCAAAAGTCAGCCAGAGAGGGGGACACATCTCCTAGGCGACAGGAGGGTGTGTGGGGGCCCCTGTCGTGCCCTCTAGTCGCCTCCTTGATTGGGCCACCTCCCCAAGATGCATCTTCGCCTATAAATTACCACTTGACCTAAAAACGAAGGGGCGATACTTATTTTCCACGAAACCCATATAGAGTCATTGTCACCTTGAAATTCCAACATATGGCTTCTGGAGCCCTGCTCCGACACCCTGTTGGAAGGGGGGATCGTCACGAGAGGCCTCTTCATCGTCATGATTTCCTCTGGAGTGATGCGTGAGTAGTTTATCTGTGGACTAGGGTGCATAGAATTAGCTAGATGGTTGTCTCTTCTCCTTGTGCTACCATGTTTAGATCTTGTGAGTGGCCTAAGATGATCAAGATTATCCATATGTAATTGTCATATGTTGTGTTTGCTGGGATCCGATGAATTGTGAATTCATGATAAGATTGTTCATGTTTTTATATGATCTTGATACTTTATTTGTGTTGATGTTCTATTGTGTTCTTGCATGCTCTCCGGTATGTGTGGTTGCTTTGTCCAATTGATCGCATATTGGTGTATGTTGCACAATTTAAAATTTTCGCCCAACGTAACTGCCAACGTCACTATGGAGATAACAACACATGAACATATATGCAATGATCTAGTACCACAACTTGTCCGGCAGCGGAAGAACGATGTAGTTGTGGTTGATTCCGAACAATCGTAGTTCCTCACAACTAGTCCTAATCGTAAGGATTTCGCCAAGTTTTCCTCTTCAAGGATCACACATGTAATCCCTTATATGGTGTGCACGCGGACGCTTGTGTCAACCTGTCAGCGCTCCGTCGTCCAGAACTCAGCACCGACGAAGAGAGACGGTCTTTCGACGTTGCTAATTGGTAGATATGATCAACTATGATTAGAGCTATATGAATCTGAAAGTTCTCAACACACGAGAGATATTAGATATTAGAGCTAGTTCTAATTGGGAGAGAACACCTCAAAAACCCAATTAGACCAAGCTCTAATTCTACTATACAGAGATAGAGAGATAAAGGCACATGGTTAATCGTTAATTTGGTGTGTTGTCTCAATGGAGGAGGGGTGGTGACGAGGGAATGACTCCAGGACCTCTCGAGTGAGCCTACCTGGTCTAAGGCCAAGTACTGAGGCCCAACGCAAAGGACTACCCCGTGGCTCTAGAAGGCCCAGCAACGGCCCACCCGAAAGACTTGCAGGGCAAGATGGAAAGATTCCACTGACTAGATCTAGGGTTTGTAACCCCCTCGGGTACGGCTTGAGATCGGGCTGTCTATTTAAAAGGCTGGGAGAGCAACCTGAGGGGGACATCCAATCTTAGTTTTCACCACCATAGTCATAGCTTGAGATCCAGTCTCTCGGCTTACGCACCCACCATTGTAATCAATCTTCATAATACAGAGACAGACAAGCAGGAGTAAGGGTTTTACCTCTACGAGGGCCCCGAACCTGGGTAAATTGTGCCCCTGTTAGCCGACGTTGTCACCAGCGCTTACTTCGTCTCCTACTCGAAACCTTACCGGATCATCCGAGGGATTTGTCGACATGCATAATCGACAATTGGCGCCGTCTGTGGGAACAGCAAGTGCTAGATCCACGGCATCATCGGCCTCATCTTCACCGAGCTTCAACTGGAGCCTGGAAACCTCGGCTCCTTCGGAGCCAATCTGCTTCGGGTCGTTCATCTACACGCCCCACTCGCCCGAATCTCGCCCGACAATCAGCGGACTCCAGGAAGGTGTTAACATGACGTTTGGCAATCTCCACTTTCGCGCCAGCAAGGAAGGAATCTTACGCTTCCCCGGCTAAACCGAGCTTGATGGATCAGACTCTGAATCCATCTCGAGCCTCGCAATCCCGGAATCGCCACTTAGCGACACCGGACGCAACTCGGAGTTCATCGGTGGCTCCATCCGCTGCAACACGCGCGACTTCCACACTATCGCGACTGAGGAACCCTCCAAACTAGCGAGGATCGCTGGCCCATGTCAAAAACCTACGAGCCATATCTGGCCCACGTCTACATGACAGATCCAGTCGAACAACCCGCCAAAACAGAGGCTAGCCTCGCAGCGCGGCAGCAGATTAAGATTTCGCGAGCCGCGTGGGTCAAAGCAAAGGCAACGGTGCAGACGGGCCACCCGATAGAACCCGGGTCTTTCCAGGAAGATCTGATCGCGTACCACTACCACCTATCGCTGAAGAGTCGCCAGTTATCGGACACCCGCAAAGAGCTCCATTTACGTAAACAAGCGGCGGAAGCTTCGAGTGCGCGTCGTGTCGTGCTATCCAGGACCCACTCGACGGGGAACCAACCCATCAGGAAGGGAAAGTGCGTCTCGAAGACCGCTCGCATGGACCAAGGGTCTCTTAGCGAGATTAGCAAAACCATCGATATTTCCCTCATGCACGTTGATGACGAGGGCAACGTGCACCCGTCGACTCCTGCCGCCGCGGTCCTGGCCGCTGCCACGTATCTACAGTCAAATCAATCGCCAAAAAACGACCCCCGCGCAGAACAACATCGCCAAGTCCAAAATAGGCTAGGCATGGCCGATGCATCCATCGTCGCCCAAACTCGCAAAAATGCGGCAACCCCTGATGCTGATAAAACGCCTCTAGTGGACAGAACACCCCGCGGACGCGGGAGTACATCACCGAGAAGAGGAGACAAAGGATCACCTCGCCGCCCCAGGGGCAAAGAGGCAAGACACCAAGGCGAAAGCCCGCGCAGCGATGACGAGAGCCCGCGACACCGTAACAGTAGCCCGCGGCATTCGAATTTGAGGTAGTCGACTGGTCATCGCAGTACCACGCCATTCTTGGCCGAACAACGTTCGCGAGATTCATGGCAGTACCCCACTACGCCTACCTCAAGTCAAAACTACCAGGATAATACGACACGATCACCGTAAACGACGACTTCCAAAAGCCAAACAAGTGCGACAACGATTTCCACGAAATCGCAAAATCTTTCGGGATGCAAGAAGAGTTGGAAGAGATGGCAAAAACCACAGATAACTCCATGATGCCGCTAACCAAGAAAAATGCCCCAGACCTCGAGTTCAGCTCCAATAGCGACAGTCGAAAGCATCAAGTCCACCCGACAGATTCCGCGAAAACGGCGATCGTGTCAACCACCCCTTTCATCCGCATAGGAAAGCGCGCTCGTCGAACTCCTAAGTGAGTACTTGGAGATTTTTGCCTGGCAACCATCCGATATGCCAGGGATACCCAGGGAATTCGCCGAGCACTCATTAGAAGTGTTCAAAGATGCAAAGCCAGTCAAACAAACCACTCGACGCTTCTCCGAGCCAAAGCAGCGAACACTCGAAGAAGAAGTGAGCATACTCCTAGCCGCCAAGTTCATCAGGGAGATCAAAATTTCCACCTGGTTAGCAAACCCGGTGCTGGTCCCAAAGAAAAACACAGACTTCGGATGTAGACTTCCTATCCGTCTTCTCTCCCGCACAATCCGCATCAGAATACCAATAGGCTGAAAACTTGAACCCTTGGGATACAAAAGACCAAAATTTGGGGTATTAACTAAATATCGAAAGATTCTTTTAACCGCTTCCAAATGACTTTGCCTCCGAGAGGGTTGAATCCTTGCACATTTCCTACGCTATATATGATATCCGGTCTAGATGCACAAAGGTAAAGCAAAGAGCCAATCATGGAGCGGTATACCTTTTGATCTATTTCTTTACCATTCGGATCGGGTTTCAAGTAAAGGGTTGTGGATAGGGATGGCAATGGGTACCCTGATACCCTACGGGTGAAAACCCTATTTTTTTGAACTAAGGAAGGACCCCGAAGGGTCCGCTGCTGCATAATCGGTGGACCAAGCTACAAACAACCCCTCAAAGAAAAAGAAGATTACAGATAAGGTTTAACATTTGTAGAAAGAACACTCAGGCGCCTCGAAGAAACGGCATCGAGTCCGTGACCACCGCCGGCGAAGAAGAACTCAACTCATCCGAGTTAACGTCATCAGCGACGGAGGGAGGTTCCTCGGACTCCTTGGTTTTCCCCATCATGGCCTCCAACATCTTCTTTATGAAACCTCCGAGCCAACACTAGAGATAACCTTGGACAATTCGGCTTGGATAGTTCCAACCGTTTCTTATAGGTTAGTTATAGTGTCGGTCATTTTGGCCATTTCCGCATTAGAAGCATCGGGATCATTTTCATTGACCATTATACTCTTAGGTGGTTAAGCCCTTAGTAAGAGCCGAGGCTCTGATACCAATTAAAAGTGCACTATGGTCAACTAGGGGAGGGGGTGAATAGGTTGACTACCAATTTTTCTTCTTTCCTTTTTAGTTTGGGCTAAACAAGTAAAATAAGGTTCTCTAGATGTGCAACTACATGAGCAACCTATGTGATACAAGGATACAATACGCAACGGAAGCAATATGTAGGAATACAAGATAAACCACAAGTGTAAACAAGGAAACAAGGATATGTTTCCCGTAGTTCCTTCTCAAGAGAAGCACGTCTACGTTGGAGAGGTGGGGAGCCACCTAGGCGCTCCTCAATAGCATGGATGTGCACACCTTATTCTCCTTGAGCTTCTCCGGTGAGGGAGATTCTCATTTCTACTATGAGGTCGACTTGAAGGCGTTGACCAAACCCTTACACAAAATTCAGGCGACTCCACAAGATGGATGGAGGCTCTCAAACAATCCAAAGCTTCTTGCAACAAGGTGGAAGCTCCAAGCACAAGTTCTACTAGGGTTTCTAGGCCCCAAGTAGGTTTCTAGATCTACTAGGATGTGGTGGATGGATTTGCAATTCCTTTGGTGGAATCACGGATCTAGGTATCCTCAAGCTCTTCAAAAAGTAACAGAGTATTTGGGTGGATGGAGATGGAGATCTAAGTAGTTTAAGCTCGCATTAATAGCATGGAGAGAGAGTGTGTGAAGCTTAACCCTTTAGGAAGAAGGGTGGGGTCCTTTTATACTCCCTCCATAAATGTGGTTGTGCAGCGCCCGCACAGCCGGTACTACCTGACGATTTCCCAGTAGTACCGGGTCCTCCTTTCGATTCCAACGGTCGACGCGCTGACGACTCCTTCTTCTGCAGTCCCGGTAGTACCGGAAAATAGGTCGGTAGTACCGACAAGGCAGTAGTACCAGCCTACTACCGGGGCCACTACCACACTAGAACTAGTGCGCATCTGTCCCGTATTTGGACGAATGCGGTAGTGCCCACAGTAGTACCGCATACCCGGGTAGTACCGGAATGTACGCCGGTAGTACCGCGAAGGCGGTAGTACCAGCTTACTACCGGGGCCACTACCGCACTGAAACCAGTACGCTGTTGTCCAAATGCGCCAGGTGTGGTAGTGGCGGTAGTACTACCGCACGCCTGGTACTACCGGGCGAAACCGCGGTACTACCGCAGAACAGAGTAAAAAAGGATTTCTTCGTGAAATTTAGCGCTCTTCTTTTTGGGAGGGGAAATCCCAGGTGAACCTATAGACTATGAGAAGCACAAAGATTGTTAGATACCCTAACTGTGTTGTCGTCAAACTCCAAAACGGGTATAACACAAAATGCACTTTCACCAGCCTCGCGACGCTATATTACATCATACCTTCCTCTTGGGGTTTCCCAACGGGTGTGTTGAAATAACTAAGCCATCAACAACACCAACATTTGCCTCACGACATGGACCTCGGTGAGATGGCGGTGGTGATTGCAAGACTGTGGCAGTGTTCGTTGGTGGGTGGCAAGATTGGTGGAGTGTCCCGAAGTGACCGGTGGTGTGTTTTTTTGGAGGTTGGGATAAATCCATGTTGTCTCGGCACCGACGCGGTGACGCCTGCGGGTGTTTCCTTCATTCCTGAAGGGCGTCGGGTGTATCTCTTCCCCACCCCCACCCCACGTTGCGGACCGAAGGAAACCACAAAGGTAACCCTATGAACGGTCCGGGTAGCAACATTGTCATCGCCGCATCCCCTCTTGAGGTGTTTCTTGGTTCTCGACACTTCAGAGTGCTAGGAGCATGATGAAAATTCATCGGAGGGGGAAACAATTTAATCATCTCCTTTTTCGTCGAACCACTGGTGTCTGCGTTGTTTTCTCTTTTTTCTTCTTCTTTTGGGCGTGATTTGTGTCGTTTTTTCCCAGCAGTGGTATCACAATTGTATCGGTTGGTTTCTATATTAATATAGCGGTGCGAAAGTTTGTTTCTAGGAATTTGTCTAGCGCGGATTGAGAGCAATCTGGAGTGGGAAGAGGCTTCTCTAGGGAGGCTCTCTATTTTGCCAACTATGTTTGTCGTGGGGGTACCACGTCATATCCCATGCTTGTTGGGCTAGGGTTTCGTAGGGAGATGAGCGGTGGTGGACTACTAGGGTTCACAAGACTCAGAGGACATGATTTACCCAGGTTTAGGGCCCTTCGGGAAGGTAAAATTCCTACTTCTCGCATGTCTCTTTATTCTGGCGAGTAAGATCACGGTTGCAATGATATTCCGGCATGTTCTCTCTTATGTGTGTGTGTATTTCAATCTATGACTGTTTCTGTTCTAATCCCCCGTTTTCTCTCCTCCCTCCTAGCTTTATGTAGGTAGCCAGGCAGGGTTTACATGAGTCCTAGCTAACTATGTACTCGAGTCCTTGTCTTGTGCTCCAAGAGAGTGCTAGCAACTACACGGGATTCACGAGTATTGATGGGCTTCATGGAGTACCCGCAGATGGCCGCACCCGGTAGACCAACCGTGGAGGGGTCCCTTGGGCATCCCCACGCCAGTAGCCCCCGGGTGTCTGGTTGAGTCAAAGACTCGATCAGGGACTCGAGGCTAGAAGTATGTGGAATCTTTGCATCCAATAAACCACGTGACAGAGGAGTCGGCAACTCCGAAGTGCATCAAGTTGACTCGTCCCGCAGGGTTGGGCGAGTCTCTTGATAAGATCCGTCTTCTTTTTGGGTGCGTGACCAGCGCTCCTGATGGGAGTAGCCCCCGAGGCTATGTTCAACTCATAGGGTCGGGCATAGCCTCAATTTGTTTAGAAGCTAACCCATGTCTTTTATCTTTTGTTGCTCCCATGAGATGGCAGTTGTCAACTCCCGGAGGGGCAACCAATGTTGTGGTTCCTGTATCACAACCATATAAATGTACATAACAAGTTGTTGCTCAGATTAATTTTGGTTGTGAACCAATAGTATGTCGACTTGCGGAGTCAAATATGGCCTGTTGGTAGGTAGTGTTTTGACTCTACGCGACACCTTTGCACCATACACTATACCTTTTCGTTAGTCTGACAACCACTATCTCAGCTCCTTGTCGACCTTTCAGTTGTTGCTGCAACCGGGACAGAGTCAAGGGTCGACGTCAGGTAGTATCAGCTACTCGGGTTGTCACGTGTAATGCGGTAGTGTAACGCGCGGCATGAAGGGTGTCGAGCACACATGTAGTTTAAGAGGAGCAACCCCCGAGTATCAGGTTCGGCTGAAGGAGGTTAAAAACACAATTTATCGACTTGTATTAGGGGAACTTATCTTTGTGTGATGCTAGCATAGACGTGGTGTGGGCGTAGTCGATGATTTGGAATCGAGTGACTAGGCGGAGTTGCCAACCATGGGGGGTCCCTTAGGCATCCCCACGTTAATGTCAAAGACCGCTCGTATGTTGTGTCCTCTTGATGAGGTTGATGTTGGCTCAGTGGAGGACAGGGGAGCGAGCTCTATGGTTGTTTCTCTCCTCCTGTGGGGCATAGCTCGTCATTGTTGCCCGCCTTGTCCTCTATTTGGGGCCAGTGTCGCAGTCATGGCTCCATTGTTGTAGATCATGCCTGATCTTGGAGAGCTTAGTGCAAGTCTTATTTGCCTCTTTTCAAGGTGGACTCACCAACGACCCCTCCCCCCCCCCCCCCCCCTCCCGCGTCCCACGATGATGCATAATTATGATGCTCTCCTTGCAAAAGAGTGTTGTGACTTGTATTCCGCGTTGTTGATCCATAGAGAAAAGGTGAATACCTTCCACCCAAGGAAAGAAGACACAAAATAAATTATCCGCCAAATCGAAGAAAATGCGGATGGCCGTTCTGTCGTGCATTCCACGCCGTTGATCCATAGCGATAATCTTTCCGTGGAAAATTGCTTATCTTCGTGGAACTTTATTAGGAACATTGGGTATCTCCATGATTTTTTTTGTTGATAAAATGAAACTAGCTCAAGTGGGGCTTGCGTGTATACGCAACTGTATCCACGCTTTTTTTTTCTTCAGGTGAATAGCAAACTGTATCCACGCTTTTTCTTCAGGTGAATATTTTCCCTTGAAACAGGGGAAGATCTCTCTAAGAAGAAGACATCAATAACAGAGCCCGGTGTGGTTGTTGCTATTGATCCGTCCGTATGAGTATTCTGGGGATTTGCCCGCCTGTGGACGCCAAGAAAAGGCATTTGTACGCTACTCCGAAAATGGCCGGTGCGGCGTGCGCAGCTCGTGCGATTTTACCATGAGATGTCGACCAGCATCCAGGCCTAGGAGCTAATCTGGCAGGTCGCTCAAGTGATTTTTTTTGTACGCTGGAACCGCTCGTATGAAAGAGACGTGTGATGGTGCGGAGAACATTTTAGCGGTTTAGACGATGTTGGTTAGATGACCGGCCTCCAGCCTTCTGGATCGTGTGAAGAACTGATCGCAGCGTGTACCTAGCTCTGATCGAGCCAGCCAAGCCAACACATTGCCCCGTGTTCACAGAAAACACCACCGAGTTTTCTTGGAGAAAAACGGTCTGAAACAAACCGTGGAATAGGCTATGGCGGCGCGCGCGTAGCTAGCACGGTCATCGATCGCAGAAAGAATATCTATCCACCGCCACCGGAGCGATCCATCATAAAATCCCTTGTCGTCGCCCGGCGCTGCGTGTGGTGGTTCCGTTCCTTGGGTGGCCTCTGCTCTGTGTGCTAGCTCGTGTACGCACGGCGCGACAAAACAGGAAAATGGTGACGTGCTCCTAGAGGGATTGCCTACCCCGGCCGTTGTTTTGCCGCCACGTAGAGGCGGGGTGGCCGGCCGGCCGGGGTGTGCTGTCCCAATTATATGCTGCCTGTGTCGGGGCCGTGCGCCGTCAGGTAGCATAGGGAGTGGAATTGTGAGCATACTCCCTCCCTTGGTCTAACTGTTGGCTTTGGTGCCTTGAAATGGTGTGGAGCCAACGTACCATTGCTCATCGTGAGAAAGACGATCGGCCTTGGTGCGGTGTGCATTTTCTGTTGCAACGGTCTGACGCGATCGACCGGCGCACCGCACGCACGCACGCATCCAACCCCAGATCAAAATCAGACCCCCCCTGAAACGCCACGCCGTTCGCCAGGTGTTGCCTTGGCCAGCATGTGCGGGCATGTGCTGATGCGCGCCCGTCGCCAATCGGGGCAGGCCATCCATTCTCCTTTCCGTTTCCGTCGGCCCGACCAGTCACCTCGGCGTCCGTCCCATCGCATGATCGAGCTGCGGGTGGGCTGGGCGCCCGCACGTCGGCGTCGCAATCACCCGTCACAGTCACGCACACCTGGTCCTGGAGCGTGAGAACTCGCTCGGATTCCTCCCAGTCGAGCTGGCCAGACCAGGAGAACCAACGGCAGCGGCGTCCGTGTCGTCTCTATATCGCGATGATGGCGCATACGGCTGGGCTCCACCCGCGCTTCGCGCAAGAAAGGATCGCTGGCTGGGTAAATTCCGTGTTCCGTCTCCGGTGGGGCTACCGCTCTGCCCATCGCCTCATCCATCCGATCCTGCCGGTGGCAGTGCCAGGTGATGTAAACCCACGCACGCACGGTCCCCGATAAGAGCATCCGCAATTAGATTGTCGTTACCAGCGGACACCCATCAAAAACATGTCTAAGGTCATCTCCAGCGGGGCTGCTCAAATGCGGACCAGTTTGGTCCGCATTTTGTCTGTTTGAGCAGCCGTCCGCTGTCCTCGGACACGGCCCGGACCAGGTGCCCCCAGTGGGGCTGCTCATATCAAAAGAGGACATTCGATAGATTTAGTAGGGCCCACAGGGGCCCATAGATTTACAACCTAAAAATAAAAAAAAAAACATAAAATAAACGTCTAGCTAGGGCTAGACGGCCACTGGCCAGTGGCATGGCGGCGCCGGAGTTGGCCCCGGAGCTCCTAGTCATCCAGGATGACGTAGTCGGGAGTCTCGGGGGCGAGGTGGGGTGGCAGCGGGGCGGCCCTGGCCGCCTGCGGCGTGGGCGGCTGGGTCCGCGGTGGCGGCGTGGCAGGCCGGGGCGGCGGCACGAGGTGCTCTGGTGGTGGCGCCTCCCACCCCCAGCGCATGCCCACAAGGGGCTCGAACCAGGCCGGCACCGGGGCGTTCTCATCGCGCCCGTCGTCGTCTACCTCCTCGTCGTAGGGGTAGTCGTCGACGCGTTGCGCGTGGATGGCCGCCACGGCCTCGTCCACAGCCCGCGCGCCGGCTGCGCGGGCCTCTGCCGCCTCCGCCGCCTGCTGCGCGGCCACCGCCGCGAGGGCGTCCTCCAGCGCGCGGGCCTCCGCCTCGGCCGCCGCTTCCGCCTCCCTCCTGGAGGCCTCGATGGCCATGGCCAGCTGGAGCTCCTCGTTGGGCTCGGGCTCGGCCATGTCGACGTCCTGGTCGTCCTCCTCCTCGAACCATTGAGGAGGTTCCTCCTCTGGTTCGTCCTTGACGACCGGGGCGCGGCCGCCAATGCGGAGGGGACGTTGGGGGGCGGCTCCACGCCTCGCCTGGCGTGGAGGTGACGGCGGCGGGAACTGGGGCTCCCCGCGGGCGCGGCGCGCACCGAAGTACGACCTGCGGCGCAGGTCGTGTTCGTCGGTGAACCAAGTGTCCCAGTGGGGACTGTTCACCGCGAACGCCGGGTGGGCGCGCAGGTCCGGTGGCAGCTCATCGCGCCGGCGGCGGATCTCCGCCTCCCGCGCCGCGCCGGACCGCGGCACCGGCGGCACAGGGATCCTGTCCCTGTTCAGATGCCACCCGTCGGAGAGGTGGACATCTGGCCATGGCACTGGGATCGCACGGTCCCAGTACCATTGGCACCGCCTCTTATTGAGGTAGGGCCGTTCGCGGACCCTGGCGGGCACCAGGCGGAACGGCGCCTGAGAAGAAGGAGGGGGAGAGGGCGGCGGCGAGCGCACCTGCTCGGATTGGGCGCGCTGGAGGCGGGTCATAGGCGGTGGAGGAGGGAGGGAAGGAGGGGGAGAGGGCTCGCGGCGGCGTCGTGAGCCGCCGGCCTCGTGGTCGTTCTTCCCACGGCCCCAGTTTAGCCAGTTGCGGCCCATGGCCGGCGGCGAGGAAGGCGAGGGGAGGAGGCGGTGGTGACTGCGAGGGCAGTGAAGTGGGCGGTGACTGCGAGGAGGCGGTGCGCGTGGGGAGGGACGCGTGGCCGCGGGTCCCATTTAAATAGGACCCCGTGGGTAGCCGAGCCGTCGCCGCGGTCACTGGCCGGCGGGCCACCCCTTTGACCGAAAAATGGACACGACCGAGCGCGCGCGTCCGTTTCGTGTCCGCGGGCTGCTCAAATCTGACCCAAATTTGGGTCGGATTTGAGCATCCGCGGACTGAAAAGGGACCAGGCCGTGGGTTGAGCAGCCCCGCTGGGGCCTGGTTTTGGGCCAGGCTGCTCAAAACGGACCAGTCCGGGGCAAATGAGCAGCCCCGCTGGAGATGACCTAACACCTTCCAATTGTCCCCTTTGGCGGCTGACCCGAACTGTGTCCGCCGATTCAGTTTTACCCAAAATAACGGCGATCAAATGAAATTCTTGACCAACACAGAGCCGTTCATACATCGCTCGGCCAACACACGACCGTTCAAAAGGGCACCGGGGTCGGTGCATGGGCGTTCAGTCCTCTTGGGTCTCGGCGTCCGCTATAGCTGCCGCCTCGGCCTCGGCAGCTCGAGCAGCCGCTTCGGCCTGCAGCCTCGCCGCTCTTGCCGCCGTGATGCGCCGCCTTTCCTCTCTGAAGTACGCTTTCTGATCAGGGCTCATGTCAGCAGTGTTGGTTGCCATGATCGAGCGCTCATCGGCCTTCTCTTGGGCTTTGGCTTTCTTGTCGGCCATGGCAAGAAAAATGTTCCACCTCTCCTTTGATGTCGTCCTGCAACTTTTGTTTCTTCGCCACCGATGCGGCCACCTCTTGCACGTACGCGGCCATCGTCTCTTGCACGCCGCTTGCCGACGCCGCATGCCTTGCCTTTGCCTTCTTGTTCCCAGTCGGCCGTTCGGCACTCCTGTCCGGCAACTTGGTTTCATCAACGTCGGCCCCCTCCTCCCCTTTGCCGGCCGCACTGAGACGCCAAGCCTTCCACTTCGGCGTGCTTTGAATCTTGGTCCAAACATCCACGAATTTAAACGGCTTCTTATTATCCATGTTCAACGCCACGTACATCTTCTGGGCGTCCTTCATCTTGAGGGCGTCGGTCTTGCCACTCTCGTTCCTCATCCACACTTGATCACGACAGGCATGAAATTTGTTGCAAAGCCCTTGAATCATAGCCCACCGGTTCTCACATCCTTTGGAATTGCGTTCCGGGAGGTCGCCGCGTTGGTGGAATGCCTTCCTTTCGTTGAAGTCATCTGTAATGCGCTTCCAGTACGCATCACGTGTTTGTTGTGAGCCTTTGTGTTCGTCCAACGAAACGAGCATCCATGACCCGACCAACAATAGATCCTCATCTCCGCACAAAGTCTTGCCTCGGCTACCCGCCTTCTTGACGATCTCGTTGGTCTCCAGGTCGTGCACGTCCTCGTCTTAGCCATATTGACCGTCCTCGGCGTCGGCGTCGGCGTGAGCTTGACCAAATCGATCGGCCTCGGCTTCGGCGTGCACAAAGTTGGTGGTGGAGGCGCGGATAATTTTGTGTGTTGCCCCCTACATCGGCAGATTGGCAGTCACTACACAATTCACCTGGCCAATCGGCCGGTCGGCACAATAAATTGTAACGGCCGCATTAAATGCACGGTAGCAATGAAATACCTTCGACTGCTGCATGTTGGCGCCTACTTGGGCGAAGAGGTTGCACCAGGATGCCTTATGGTCACCGCTTGGGAACCCTGCCCGACGCAGCGCCGACGAGGACTCGAAATTGGCCTCCTTGTTCAGGTCGATGCCGGTGGACTAAGCCGGGTCGTCGGGCGAGATGCAGAAGCGGGATTGCTGCGAGGCATATACCTGACTAGGCTCGGCGAAGTAGCGCGGGGAAGACGCCGACGAGCTGCACAGGGGGGCGGCAGATGTGTCAGTTTGGCTCAGCGCCACGAGCATGTCGGCGGTCTGATTTTCCTCCAACATCGCCGCAGTTCTGGCCCGTTCGCGCCTCCGTTCGCGCCGCCCTTGTCGGAGGTTAGAAGCGATTGTACGCTTCTGCTTCGCCGACAGCTCTGCTGCCACATCTGTCGGCTCCGGATTCATCTGCAGCCTCTTCGGCGCCAAACCCGTCGCCGCCGCATGTTGTGGGACGCCGAGTTTCTTTGAACCTCTTGGCGGCATGGTGCAAGAATGCGAGGAGGCGGCGGCAGTGGGTGGGGAAGGTGAGGAAAATGGAGGGAAGAATGGCCGTTTCGGTGTTCTGCGCGCCAAAGTAGAGGAATTGGGCGGGTTTGTCTCTATGACGGGCGGGGTCCGCATGTCGGGAGGGGTGAGCGAACGATGTCCGGCGCCCCCAGCCAGGCCCCCAAGTATGGCGGGTGGGCTGGGGGGCCCAGACACAAATTTGGCGGGTGGACACCTTTGGGGGGTGCCGCTGCGGCGGTTTTTTTTGGTCCGGACCCCCATTGGGCCTTTGGGGGGCCATTTGGAGGGTGCCGGTGGAGATGCTCTCCAGTCGCGCCCCCCAATTGCCGTACGGATGGGCGTCCGGCGAGACCCTTTGGGGCTCGTCCGGACCACTCGGCGCGGCGCCGGCGGGGGGCGCGGCTGCCCACTCGGCGCCCCAACCAAAACCCCCAAAGCAAGATTTTGCCTAATTTCGTTATTTTGTAGTCTAAAATATACTTATGTTCTAGGTTTAAATTGCTAGATATATAGTTCATGAATGACTACAAATAAAAATAAAATATTCATACAATTAAAAATAAATTCGAAGTGCACTATGCCGCCGCCATTCCTTTGCGAGCCTAGAAATGCTCCACTAGATCATTTTGGAGTTGATCATGAGTTGCCCCGTCTCGAATCTCCATGTGCATAACGATGTACTCGGTCCAATCTGCTGGCACATTGTGATCCACGTTGGCGAGAGGACCCTGAAACTCATACGGAAGATGATCATGCACTGGATTGTCACGCTCATCCTCAATGATCATGTTGTGCATGATCACACACGCATTCATGATATCTCCCAGCTGCTCGGCCGACCAAGAGAGAGCAGGATACCGCACAATAGCAAACCTCTGCTGGAGCACTTCAAATGCACGCTCGACATCCTTTCTTGTGCTCTCTTGTACCGAGGCAAATCAGGATTTCTTTTTGCCTAGAGGATTGGAAATTGTCTTCACAAATGTTGACCATCTTGGATAGATACCATCCTCTAGGTAGTACCCCTTGTTGTACTCGTGGCCATTGACAACATAGTTTACTAGCGGTGCATGGCCTTCAACAAGTTTCGCGAACACAGGGGAACGCTGCAACACGTTGATATCATTGTGAGATCCTGCCATGCCGAAGAACGCATGCCAAATCCAAGTCTCGTGATCTGCCACTGCCTCAAGTACCATGTTGCAAACTCCATGATGGCCCCCTTTGTACAATCCTTGCCATCCAAATGGACAGTTCTTCCAGCTCTAGTGCATGCAATCAATGCTTTCAAGCATACCAGGAAAACCTCTTACTTCATTTGTTGCCAGGATCCGAGCAGTTTCCTCCTTATTTGGTCCTCTCAAGCAGTTTGGGCCAAACACGTCCACTATCGCAGTGCAGAACCTGTACATGGCTATGATAGCCGACGACTCAGACATGCGGAGATATTCGTCCTGGCCATCTGCAGGGGCACCATATGCAAGCATTCTCATAGCAGCAGTGCATTTTTGAATTGAGGAGAAACCTACCATCCCCACGACGTCTTTCTTCATCTTGAACCAGGGGTCATGCTCCCTCACACTCTGCACCAATGTGTTGAACAACCTTCGGCTCATCCGAAATCTTCGTCAAAAATCCTTTGCATCAAATCTTGCCTCTTCGGCAAAATAGTCAGCGAAAAGCATGAAGTGGCCCTTCATTCTCATCATCGGTTTCGTCTTCCTCCTCCCAAACTTGGATCCTCCTCGCTTTGGTTCGCGATTGGCTTCATCATCGGCGAGGAGTTATGCCAAACAAGAAGTTATCATCTTCCTCCTCGTCGATATCGGCTTCTTCCTCTAAGAGAAAGTTCGCCATCATCTCATTGTCACCGTCCATCTGTACAAATGAAAATGGCTTCAAAATATGACAAAAACAACGGCCGATGCCCAGGAAAATCGACGAACACCTTGGGGGCGAGGTGGTTACCTCTGGTCGCCGGAGGTGGCGCCTGAGGTGGTGCCGGTGGGGTCAGAGGCGCGGCGGGGGAAGGGCCGAGGGAGGACGCGCGGCCGGAGGCGCCGGTGGGGTGGAGGCGTGGCGGAAGAGAGCAGCGGCGCTGCGAGGCCGAGGGAGTCGGCAGAGGGCGAGGCGGCGCGTGCGGGGCGAATGGGCGGGGCGTAAGGGGACGTGGCGCAAACGGGGCGCTTTGTGTCGCTGGCAGGACGGCCCCCCGACGCGGAACGACTCGTCCGGCGCCCCCACGGGAGCCCCTAGGAGGCAGGGTTGGGCTGGGTTCGCCGGACGGGAACAAGGGGGTGTCCGGACGGGAAGGCTCAATGGGGGGCACGACTGGGCGCACTCGGGGCCCGTCCGGACGGGAAGATGACATGGGGGCGCGTTTGGGGGGCGCGACTGGAGATGCTTTAAGTGTCCAATTCAATAACCAACGGCACATCATACAACCTCTCCAACAAATTGTATGTCGAGTTGTCTCTAAAAGTCTCGTAAGTATTAAATTACGAAGAAAATCAAATTACCATAGGTCAATACAATTTTATAACATTGGAGCTTGTGCCCAGCTTGTTGGTTTAGGATCATACAACTTGGTTCTCTCTCCACATTTATTGTATGCCACGTCAGCAAGATAGCGTAGGTGGCAAATTTTCCAACAACTTAGCAATAACTATTGGAGATACCCTAATACTAAGAGCATATGGCGCCCTCAGCGCCCAGAGTAAGACTTGGCGCTTTCGGAGCCGTCCTCCCACACTCGCCGTCCCAAAGTAAAACCCCAAAACAATTTTGTCCTAAATTTTAAATTGTGCAAATACAAAAAATTTAAAGTCCTGTGCATAAATATGTATTTTAGGCCATAAATTAAAAGTTTAGGCCATTACAAAACGATAGAAATTAGTTCACGGTCTAGGATCAATCAACGTCAACGGCGTTGTTGAAGCGAGAAAGTCATCGTCACCGAACTCGGCGTCCTGAGTGTTGCCCGGCGTGTCGTTGTTGCCGCCGCTCGGGGTCGCTGTGTGGCGCTGCGTGGGCGCCGAGTCATTGGGTAGCGGCACACCTCTCGACCGAGTTCTTGGTAAAATTCTCCATGATCTTGCCAATGGCGGCATGCGCAAGCTGCAAACTCGCCGCCGCAGCAATGGCCGTCTTGGCTTTCTAATTTCCCATTGCCCTTTTTGAGTTCGTCACCACCTCATCGATTTGAGCATCGCCGAGCTTTTGCTTCCTCCGGAGTATTTGTTTCTTTCATTTCTCATTGTTTTGGAGCTCGTTGAAGCAATGTGAGAGCACAAAATCCTTGTCATCATTGAGCGCCTTGAAAAAGGTGAGAGCATCAACATGTTAGCAACACGAGAATATAAGATGTTAGACAATATGCATGGATGTTCTCATAGCAGAGGACAAGATGAGACACACACACTTATTTGGTCTCTTGCATTCTTGCCACTCTCCGGCCTCGCTTGAATGTTCTCAAAGCATCCTTAAAACTTGTTCACCAATTTTTGGATTGCGGACCATCTATAGGCTAGTGCATTTTGATTGTGATCCATTGAAGTCCACGTATGCCTTGTGGTACTTGCGTTCATCAAACTCCGACACGATCTGTTTCCAATAGGAGCCACTTGTTTGGTTCGCTCCGCTGATCACGTCGTGGGTGATGGCACTCCACGAGTCAATCAAGCACTCGTCCCTTTTGACGGTCCACACGATAGCACTTCTTCTTCTTCTTCTTCTTCTTCTTCTTCTTCTTCTTCTTCTTCTTCTTCTTCTTCTTCGCCGCCGCTGCCGCGAGCAGGGCCTCTTCTCCCGCCGCTGCCAGCGCTCCTTCGTGCTGACTGACTGTGCAGGTCTTGCACTCGTTTGGAAACCCCAAGAGGAAGGTATGATCAGCACAACAGCAGTTTTCCCTTAGAAAGAAAACAAGGTTTAATCGACCCGTAGGAGGAAGAAGTAACTTCAGAAGGTTGATGCAGCTGAGATGGCAGGGCACACTACCGGTTCAGCGGCAACGTGGAAACTACACAACACAATCAAATCACTTTGCCCCAACGAAGCAGTGAGGTTGTCAATCTCGCCGGTGTTGCTGATAGCAAAGAGGTTAAACGTATGGTATGGAAAACAATATGAAAAGAGTAGCAGCAGTATGAAAACAGTGGAAACAGTCTGAAAACGGTGTGTATTATCAGTATGAGAAAATTGAACGGGGTCTACAGTTCACTAGTGGTGTCTCTCCGTGAAATATAAATATCATGTTCGGTGAACAAATTATAGCTGGGCAATTGACAGAAATGAAGGCTGCACCGTAGTGCATATGCAAGATATAAAGATTACTATGTGATTCATGCCAGCATTACAACAAGATACATAGAACGTCATCCAACTGTATCTATGACTAATAATCGACCCTCCGAATATCATCCAAACAAACGTTGGGTATTAAGTTGCAAGCAACAGATAATCGCAGTACGCAAAGTGTGTAATGTAAACAATGTAAACGAAATAAACATCGTTATTTTCTCCCTAATGGCAACAACACAACAAGTATTCAAATGAAAAGGAGGAGCGCGTCTCTCTCCCAAACAAGGATGCTAGGTTCCAATGATATTATTGTAGCAAGGAAAACAAAAGAAAAATAAACTAACGCTCCAAGTAAATTTCATATGATGTGACCGAATAAAAATATAGTTTCACTAGAAGTGACCTGATAAGTTGTTAATTAAGAAAGGGATGCCTTGGGCATCCCCAAGCTTAAGGTTCTTAAGTCTTCTTAGAATTTTCTGTGATGAACCACGGGGGCATCCCAAGCTTTGACCTTGCACTCTTGTTGATCACATTATATCATCCTCTTTACTTAACCCTTGAAAACTTCCTTCACACCACACTCAAAGAGTAATTTGCATTAAAGGGTTAGTGCAAAAATAAAAATAATCCATGGGTTCTGTATGGGCACAATTGCTATTGATACTTTTAAACATTAGCTATAGCCACTGATGTTTCTTCAAGCAAAGAAATCCACTTGACATCGTAAAAGAGCAAATGTAAGAAAAATGACAGAATCTGTCAAAAGCAGAACAGTCTATAAATACGAAGTTTTTAGGGGCACTTATGTTCCTCAAATAAAAAAACTAGAAGAACAAAAAAGTTTCGGAATTAACTGAGGAATAATTACAAAAAATTTCAGGTCATTTCGATTTTTCTGTGAATTATACGATTTTTTACGGTGGACGGGAGAAATCTGTTTCCTGCGCAGAAATCCAAAACCAACTCCAACTCCCGTCAGAAACTTTACTTGGCGCAACTAAAACATGAAAATAAAGATAAAAAGGAGTTTCTACAGAAGTATACAACCCCTTGTCTAAAAGAAAACAAAGAAAAAGAAAGCAAAAATAAAACCATGGGTTATCTCCCAAGAAGTGCTTTTCTTTAACGCCTTTTAGCTAGAAAAGTGGATTCACGTGTTTTCAAGTGAAGAAGCATTCAAATCAATAATTTCCTCCAAAACACCAATTATAGCAACGGGTACCTTAGAAACCCTTGAAGGTGATTAAACATGTAAATCACTTTTAGTTTCACTAATTTTTTTATTAATTTTAAGCACATTAGGGGATTTCGGTTTAGGCACCTAGGGGACATACATAATTTTTTTTCTCTTTTCCCATAGAAGGTTTTTCCCTCTTAAACTAAAGAGAAGAAAAGGTTGAACTTAAAGTTTCCATAGCCTCTTCTAATTTAACAATCCTCATATTTTGAATATCATGGATATTGCTAACTTCTAAAACAGTGATTCTTCTTGTTGATACTTACTATTGATTCATTAACTTTGCTAGCATTATCAAGGAAGTTTGCCAACATTTTCTCTATAGAGTTTAGCTTTTTAATAATATCATCTAAAGTGATCTCAGTTTTAACAACCTTAATGGGTGCTGTTCCAACTAAACTTTCAATTAAATTACAGGCTTCCAAAGAAGGCGTTCCCAGAAAATTACCGCATGTAAGAGTGTCTAGAGCATACCTATACCAGCTAGTAATGCCGACATAAAAATTCATAAGAAGGATTAAAGTGAAATATTTCTTAGTGCATCTATGATGAGCATCACTTATCCTATACAAAGCATCTTTCAAACTTTCTCCACCTTGTTGCTTAAAAGAACGAACCTCAACTTCAGGAATACTCATTTTAGCAAGATTAAAAACAGGATAAGAACTACAACTAGAATAAGAACTATTTTTTTTTCTTTTTTTCATATAGAGAATCAAACAAGACAAAATAAAATAAACTAAGTCAAACTAAAACAAAGTAAAGAGATTGGAAGTGAGAGACCCCTCTTGCAGAAATTCTCTTCCTCCCAGGCAACAGCGCTAGAAAAAACCTTGATGGTGCAGGTCTTGCACTCGTTGGGAAACCTCAAGAGGAAGGTATGATGACCACAACAACCGTTTTCCCTCAGAAAGAAACCAAAGTTTAATAGACCAGTAGGAGGAAGGAGTAACTTTAGAAGGTTGATGCAGTTGAGATGACAGGGCGCACTACCATTTCAGCAGCAACGTGGAACCTACACACCACAATCAAATCACTTTGCCCCCAACGAACCAGTGAGGTTGTCAAGCTCACCGATTTGCTGATAACAAAGAGATTAAACATATGATGTGGAAAACAATATGAGAACAGTATGAAAACAGTAGCAGCAGTGTGAAAACAATGTAAGCAGTGTGAAAACAATGTGTATTATCAGTATGAGAAAATGGACCGAGGTCCACAGTTCACTAGTGGTGTCTCTCCGTGAAAGATAAGTAACATGTGTGGTGAACAAATTATAGCTTGGAAATTGAAAGAAATGAAGGTTGCACCGTATTGATTATGCAAGACATAAAGATTACTATGTGATTCATACGGGCATTACAACAAGATACATAGACCGTCATCCAACTGCATCGATGACTAATAATCCACCCTCCAAATATCATCCAAACAAACGTTGAGTATTAAGTTGCAAGCAACAGATAATCGCAGTAAGCAAAGGGTGTAATGTAAACAACGTAAATGAAGTTAACATCGTTGTTTTTTCCCTAATGACAACATCACATCCTCCATCTGTCACGTTTGTCTCACTCGAGCACAGATGCAAAGGAGGCATGAACCCACTATCGAGCATAAATACCCCCTCCTGGAGTTACTAGCATCTACTTGGCCAGAGCATCTACTAATAACGGAGAGCATGCAAGATCATAAATAACTATATCCATGAAGATAACATGATAGATTGGTAATCAAAAGACATAGCATTCAACATTCATCGGATCCCAGCAAACACAACATGTAGCATTACATAAAGATGATCTCGATCATGTAGGAAGATCACGAGATCTAAACATGAGGCATAAAGTGGATAAGACAACCATCTAGCTACTGCTATGGACCCGTAGTCCAGGGATTAACTACTCACGCATCACTTCGTAGGAGGGCATGGTTGTAGACCCCTCATGTGATGAATTTCCCTCCCGGCAGGGTGCCGAGGAGAGCTCCAGAACCCTCCCGATCTCGGGATGATGATGACGGGGACCTCGGGTGTTTCTCTGGAAAAAGTGGTATATATTTAGGGTTGATATGTGTGTGTGGGGGGGGGGGATAAATGATATGGGCTTGGCCTCTAGGATGGCCCGATCTTCACGGATTGACGCACGAGAGGTGGGGAGATTGGGAAGAACACGAAGAACACGATGAACTCACGCACACAAAAGGGGAGATAACTCATGGAGCCTACGAGGGATCGCAAACCCAAGTCAACAACACGTTAATTGGAACCGATTCCTCTCACCGTCGATCCACCGATCCAACAGAAGCCACAAGGGGAAGGTTGGCAAGAACTACTAGAATCACAAGGTGAAAAAGAGTAGGTACTTGGAGAGATCTTGATACAATCCAATAGATGAATCTATGAAGTAGCCATGGATCCCATGGGGGAGGTTCTCCACATGGGAGGGGGAGCACAAAGCCCAATTCTATCTCAAGTCAACTCTTTCCCTAGAACTACCCACTGGAGTCCCTTATATAGCCTAGGGGGGTAGGTGGGGTGAAAATGTGTATCTCCTCCTTGTTTTCGGGCAGCAGCAGGGAGGCCGGCCTGGGGGGCGGCCTGGCCGTCTTGTGAGGTCGGGGTGGGGCTGGGCGCCCAGCCTGGGGGGCAGCCGGCCTGGTGGCCTGGCCTGGGGCCGCGGTGGGGGCCGGGGCCTTCGGGCGGGTGGCCGGACTGGCTCCTTGGTTGGCCGGCCTGAGGCCGGGGTGGGAGAGGGGGAGGCCAGCTCCCCCTGGTTGGTGGCCGACCTGAGGGTGAGGGGAGGCCGGCCTGGCCGGGGGTTGAGGCCGGGGACTCTGTTTCCCTCCGTTCTTCCTCCTCGGAGCTCCGATCTTGATGTCGTCTTCTCCCGCTTCCTTCCTAGCTTCTCGAGCACCGTCCTAGGCATCTTCTTGAGCATCGAGGACACCGTCTTGGGCTCCATTGTGGGATCCACCCTAGGCATGAAGAGGGGCATTCCATGAGGTAGCGCACCATTCACCAAGTCACCGGAAACATGCAGAGATAGGAGTGAGATCACCTTGTCGTGTATCGATGTTGTGCTTGGTGGAATACGGTGGGCTGCATCATCTCCCACCCTTGAAGAAGAGTCGTCCTCGACTCTCGTTCCATCCATTCGTGAGCGGGGGAAGGAATGTTGACGACGAAGATGTCGTTGAAGTTGAGCGGCTTGTCGAAGTTCATGTGACGGTAGGCTCGTAGTGGGGGTGGTCCAAATGCGATGAAGATGTTGAAGTGGTCGTCCGTGGTTTGGTGAAGAAGATCTTGAAAGACGGTGTAGTCGTTGAAGTTGAGCCTCTTATCGAAGATCATGCCAAGGTATGCTCGTGGAGGGTGTAGTCCAAAGGCGATGACGATCTTGACATGGTTCTCATTGGACGAATGAGGATGAGCTTGGAAGGTGATGTAGCCGTCGCCGAAGAGCTCAAGAGGTGGTTTCTCGATTGGTTGCGGAAGCGGTAGATTGTAGATGAACTGGACATTGGTTGCGTTGTCGTTGATTCTCTTGTTGAAGTCCATGTACATCTTGGCGGTTGGCATGTAGACATGGTGGTCAGTGTCGTTGACGCGCTTGTCGAACTCCAAGTGCATCTTGACGAAGGAGATGTAGACGTGGTAGTCCTTGTCGTTGATGCGCTTGTCGAACTCCAAGTACATGTTGACGTAGGGGATGTAGATGGAGAAGTCATGGTCGTGGATGTTCTTATTGAACTCCAAGTACATCTTGACATGAGGGATGTAGGCGTAGAAGTCGTTGTCGTGGATGCGCTTGTCAAACTCCATGCACATCTTGACATGTGGGATGTAGGCGTAGGAGGCTTTGTCGTCGAAGTGCTTGTGAAGCGCCGTGTAGATCTTGACTTGAGGAGTGTGGATGGAGAATGCATTGTCGTAGAATAGCTTGTCAATCTCCATGTGGATCATGACGAGCGGAATGTGCTCCTTCCAAACCTTCAAGTCGGTGTCGATGTTCAGGCGGTGTGGAGAGCCTTGTATGGTGAAAAGTCCATGAGGTTGAGGATGCTTGATAGGGTCACCAAATTGCTGCAAAATAGACAACAAAGACAGAGAAAGAGTTGGTAAACCGTTAGTGTCAATAAGCACAAATTGGGTATTCCTCTCAACTCTCATCTCACTTTTGGTGGCTATCATGGCGATGCCTCTAGGAACACTCATGCCTTTTCCACTCATGATGGGATTGTGGCTCTCACTCACGTGATGGCGGATCTCTCTCTCACCACTCATCTCACTAGAAGCTTGAGAGGTAACACTAGAAGGCTCCAATGTCTTGGCACTTGAGGTGTGCGCACTTGTCGAAGTCATTGCATTGCTTGGAGTTGGTAGTGTCATAGCATGTGGCGAGGAGGACTCGAGCATCTCGTCCCTTGGGTTGATCTCCAAGTGTGGAATGTTGTGCTTGCTTGGCGGAGGAGGTAGGGTCATGTCTTGTGTCGAAGAAGGCGCGATCATCTCCGTGATGTGGTAGTGTAAGCCATGCCTTGTAGCATCCTCAAGTGGTTGATGGTGATGATGACGCTCATGTGCTTGATTATGGAGTCCATAGTACTTCCTCAAAGTATGTCGCACATGGGTGTTGTGGATGGGTGTCGGTGATGAAGTGTCTCTTGCCTCTTGCCTTGATGAAGTAGTGGTATCATAGTGTCCATGGCGAGGATGTTCTTGATCCTTGTCGAAGGCGGGGTGCGAGAAGAAAGCACAATCTTGGTGATGATGAGGTGTAGGCTCCCATTCCTCATGTTGGTGATGACGCTCATGGTTCTTGAACCTTGGAACATTGAGGCAAAGGGCGCTCAATTTGTTGTCTTCATGGTCTTGATGGTGCGGTGCTTCATCCAATATGGGAGGAGAAGAATCATGGATAGCGTCTCCATTTGCTTGATGTTTACGAGGTCACTCATGTGGGTCCTCATCAAAAATAGGAAGTGAGAGGTCACTTGGAGCATCTTCACTTGCTTGTTGTTGACGCGGGCGCTCAAGAGGTTCCTCATCAAACATGGGAAATGATAGATCATGAGTAGCATCCGCGCTTTGTTGTGGTCGAAGTGGGCGCACATTGTGGTCTTCATCAAAGAGAGGAAGTGAAATGTCATGTGTAGCATGCCCACTTGGTTTTTGTCGATGTGGAAGCTCCTTGGGGTCCTCATCAAAGATGGGAAGTGAAGTAGCATGTTGAGAAATCCCACTTGGTTGTTGTCGATAGTGATGCTCATTGGGTTCCTCATCAAAGATGGGAAGTGAAGTAGCATGTTGAGCAATCCCACTTGGTTGTTGTCGATGGTGGCGCTTAATGGGGTCTTCCTCAAAGAGAAGGAAAGACAAGACATACAGAGCATTCTCACTCGCTTGATGTTGATAAGGTATCTCATTTGAGTCTTCATCAAAGATAGGCGGTGGAATCTCAATTGAGTCATACTCATTGGTTTGGCGATGGCGATCATGATGGAGAGGATGGTGCCGGTGGTCATTGTGGTGGAGTCGTTGGTGGTATGCTTCATGGCATCCACGAGAAGCAATGTCATGGGCACCTTCTTCATAAGGGACTTGGTCTTGGTGGTCATTGTGGTGGTGACACACATTTTGCCTTGGAAGCCTTGAATGTGGGCGAGAATCATCCACGAAGCCATGTAGACCATATTCATGAGTCGAGCTTGGAGAAGGTGGGTGATGAAGAATATCTGGTTGTAGAGGGTGAACTTGAAGAGGGTCACCATGGCCTTGTCGATGTCGAGGTCGAGGTAGTGGTGATGGCAAGCAATGCTCAAACCAATGTCGTCGCGGAACTTGTGGTGGAGTATGCGGTGAGGTGGTATAAGAGCCAGGTTTACCACTCTCTACCATGTGTCGATGATGATCATGGCGACGATCTTGGTGATGAGCTTGGTGATGATAGGTCGAAGTTTGTTGACGACGAAGCTTGCGCTGTTCCCGCGCTTCATGTGTGGGATGACTCTGAAAGTCATTTGGATGCCTTGGCTTCTTGGCCTTCTCGCTTGATGGGGCCTCGATGATGTCCTTCTTGTGGCGCCGTCTTGAAGTTGAAGGAGCCAATCTTGACGTTGCCAACTTGTCGGATTTCTTGTCGTTGCACAATCTTGAGGTTGAAGGGAGTAGTCTTGTGTTGGCCTTGGCATTCTCCTTGAAGTTCCTTGGTCTTGAGCATGAACCATAGGACATATGATGTCTTGGCAATCGAAGCTTGGAGAGGAAATTATTGTAGGTGAGCTCGCCCATGTCGGAGTCGAAGTAGTTGTAGAGCTCCATCTTGTCCCTCATGCTTGTGGAGTCATTGTCGGTGTAGTACTCCGCCATGTTTGTGGATGCGTTGTCCGTTTAGCACGGCTCCATCTCTTCATCCAAGCTTGCGGTTTCGTAGTTGTAGTAGTGGTTCATGTCGTTGGAGCTCATGGAGTCGAAGTTGTTGTGGTTGGTGTGGTGATCCACCATGTCGATGATGCTTTGGGAGGAATAGTCGGTGTAGAGCTTGACGTCGTGGTAGTAGTAGTGGTGGTGATCCACCATGTCATGCTCGTAGTAGTGGTCGTCCACCATGTCGTGCTCGTTGTAGTCGTTGCCGTTGTTGTAGTCGTAGTGGTCCATCATGTACTCTTCATGGTCATCATGGCCTCCATATGCTCCGCTCTCGCTACACATGGTTACTCACAAGCACAAATGTATATATAGAGTGTGAATACCTAAGAGTTCAAACCTCCCCTTTTAGCAAGTATTGGAACTAGTTGAGCATGCTAAGAGAAACTGATAACAAAAAGAATGAAGTGACTTGAGTTCGAAAGATCAAAAAACACGCTCCAAAACACACACGGCTTATGGATGGATAGGTATGGAAAGTGGAAAGCAAATGTAACAACCGGAAACCAAGATATTGCAATGGCAAGTAGAGAACCACAATGACCACAAAGAAACAACAAGTCGATCTTCAAAATGTATGGAAACACATGCACGGAGATAAATGGGACTAGTGAAACCAAAATGTGAGCTAAGGAACCAAATGATCCTAGCGAAGACTATAAAGCTCGTGTTGCACAAGTACAAGGAGAGCCGCTAGTTCGATTGCAAATTATTGGTGGGCCACAAGATTTGCACACAATGCACCACCTACGAGATGTTCATCGAGCTTGCGCTCTTCCTACAAGTGGTATGGAAAGTGGTGGCTTCCTTTTCTCTCTTATTCTTTCTCTTCTCTTCTCTCTCTTTTCTCTTTTGCTTTTTCACTTTTTTGCTCACTCACTTTGTGCCAACATATGAAACTATATGAAATAGCGCATACAACGGTCGCTCGGAAACTACACGGTACAAGTGTGCAAAGCCCAAACAATCAAAGATGAACTAGCCTCAATAGGTAAGGTAATCACAAGGTAAGTTGGCTCACAAAGGAATGGAAAGATGGAGAAGATTCCGGATGATTATACCTCTCTCCGACGATCTTCACCCTATAGGCTGAAAAGTTCCGTACTTACTCACGAAATTAGTCTTCAATTTATCATGGATCTCCTGCAATGGTGATGTATATTATGTAATTTCCTACAAAACTAGCTAAAGATCACTCAAAGCGGAGTCCCGAGTCAAAAGTTATGGCCAAAACGGTGAAGGAACGCGGCAGTTTTCTGGGATGCCGGCCTGGCCGGGCTTTGAGGCCGGGGTGGAGGCCGGGATGCTCTGTTGGGGGTCCGGCCTGAGGGCCTTGGAGGCCGGGCTTCCCTGGAACGCGATTTTGACCCGATTTTGACTTTTTTGGCGGAAAAAGGCTCCGAAAAACACCAAATCGAAGGGGGAAAAGGTGGAATTGAGCCACGAAAACGCAAGGGAAGGTAGATCAAAAAGTTTAGCAATAGATCCATAGATCAAAACCTACCAAAACGCACTCAAATCACAGATCGATCCAAAAGCATAATGGGGCTATTTTTGGTGGAAAATTTTGAATTGAGGCAAAATCAAGAAAAAATTTGGGGGGAAAGAGGGTGTCAAATCCGTGGCAACCTTGCTCTTGATACCAGATGATATAGGCTTGGCCTCTAGGGTGGCCCGATCTTTACAGATTGGCGCACGAGAGGTGGGGAGATTGGGAAGAACGCGAAGAACACGAAGAACATGATGAACTCACACACACAAAAGGGGAGATAACTCGTGAAGCCTACGAGGGATCGCAAACCCAAGTCAACAGCACGCTAATTGGAACCGATTCCTCTCACCGGTCGGTCCACCGATCCAACAGAAGCCACAAGGGGAAGTTTGGCAAGAACTATTAGAATCACAAGGTGAAAGAGTAGCTACTTGGAGAGATCTTGATACAATCCAATAGATGAATCTATGGAGTAGCCATGGATCCCATGGGGGAGGTTCTCCACATGGGAGGGGGAGCACAAAGCCCAATTCTATCTAAAGTCAACTCTTTCCCTGGAACTAGCCACCAAAGTCCCTTATATAGCCTAGGGGGTAGGTGGGGTGAAAATGGGTATCTTCTCCTTGTTTTCGGGCAGCAGCAGAAAGGCCGGCCTGGGGGGCCTGGGAGGTCGGGGTGGGGCTAGGCGCCCAACCTAGGGGGCAGCCGGCCTGGGGCCGGGGTGGGGGCCGGGGCCTTCGGGCGGGTGGCCGGCCTGGCTCCTTGGTTGGCCGGCCTAAGGTCGAGGCGGGAGAGGGGGAGGCCGGCTCCCCCTGGTTGGTGGCCGGCCTGAGGGTGAGGGGAGGCCGGCCTGGCCGGGGGTTGAGGCCGGGGACCCCGTTTCCCTCCGTTCTTCCTCCTCGGAGCTCCGATCTTGATGTCGTCTTCTCCCGCTTCCTTCCTAGCTTCTCGGGCACCGTCTTGGGTGTGTTCTTAAGCATCGAGGACACTGTCTTGGGCTCCATTGTGGGATCCACCCTAGGCATGAAGAGGGGCATTCCATGAGGTACCGCACCGTTCACCAAGTCACCGGAAACATACGGAGAGAGGAGTAAGATCACCTTGTCGTGTATCGATGGTGTGCTTGGTGGAATACAGTGGGCTGCATCAATAAATAGGCGAAAGGGCGATGGCGGTGGGCGCCCGAGGGGCCCACACCACCCCCAGGCGCGGCCAGGGGGCGCCGCCCTATGGTGTGGCCCCCTTACGGGACTCTTCGGGACTTCATGTAACCTTCGGGAATTCTAAGACTTCCGGGCTTTGAATTTTCCAATTCCGAGAATATTTCTAGAACAACTTTTCTGAAACTAAAAACAGCAGAAAACAGGGAACTGGCTCTGTGGCATCTTGTAATTAGGTTAGTCCCGAAAATCGATAAAAATGACATAAATTGTATAGCAAACATGTAGGAAATAAAATGAAAACAACATGGACCATCAGAAATTAAGAATACGTTTATGACGTATCAACATCCCCAAGCTTAGTTCCTAGTCGTCCTCGAGTAGGTAAATGATAAAAACACATAATTTCTGAGGTGACATGCTACCAACATAAACTTGATCATCAATAATGTAAAAGCATATGTAAGCTGAGATCATAGTACTTTAAACACAAGTATGATAGATATAATTCTACCAATAAAACATAACAATCACTTTGCATCATGAGGAGTAACACAAATAAAAGATCATGAATAACAATGCATCGAAAGTTATACGTTTGTTTCAAGTATAGAGAAAACATAGCAAAGTGATATTTTGCATGTCCTTAAGAGTGGGGCAAAACATAAATGACAGGACAACTTCAAAGTTTTATGAGGAAGACTAGAACAAATAATTTGAGAACAAACAATAACACATCATGAATCAATTAATAATGTTTCTGGGATAAATGCACATTAAACTCAGAATGGCAACTATTCTCTCTCAATTGTGCATAAAGTTAGAAGATGAAGACTCAACATAAAAGTAAAAGAAAGACCATTCGCAGAGGGAAGCATGGACACTCATGTGCTAGAGCTTTTATTTTATTAAATAGAGGTATAAAATTTTTGACACTCCTCCCAACCATTTTACACAAACCATGGCTAACCGAATCCTCGGGTGCCTGCCAACAATCACATACTGTGGTGGAGTGTCTATTTTTATAGAGAGATGTATGCTTATGTCAAAGAATGGTAAACAGAAAATACAATACGTCATAAGCCAACTATACTTCACAAGAGAGGCTCCCATTAAATGACGCAACTGGTGTAGAAGGTCATCCCTCTTTCTCTTTTGTTTACATAATTATGCTTTGACTGATAAATCAGGGGCAAAAATAGTGAAGATAATTTGTTTGTATTAATTTGGGGCTGGGCACCCCGCTGCTAGTTCTTCTATCAATTGGATAAGCGGATGAAGCTACTAGTCCAGGGTGTGATAGTCCAATCAACAAGTGATATATATATATTCTCTATTTGCGTTCTCATGAGGTAAAACAGGAACATAAAACAAGAGTAATTTCGAAAGTTTTAAAGGTAACACATGAGCAATTTACTTTGGAGTGGCAGTTAAATACCATATGTAGGTAGGTATGGTGGACACATTTGGCATAGTTTGGTTTTTGGGAGTTGGATTGCACGATTAGAGTTCATACTCAGTACAAGTGGAGGCTTGCAAAAGACTGGGAGGGACAAATCAAGAGAGCAATAATGGCCATAATCATCCATAGCGACAAAAACATCATTAATCAAAGCATAAGTGGTACCACAAGTTCAAAAACTAAATAATAATAGAGTCTATAGGTGGCTGGTTTGTAGTCATAAACATGGTGTAAGCATGCGCCAAGTCAACCAAATAAAACATTCAAAGGAAAACACCACAAATTTATGCTTCAATATGACAATAACAACTCATGATTCTTTCAATGACACATTAAACACTCTCAGCCATTTAAGACAAATCATGCTACAAAATAACCACTAGACTTTAGAATTAAAATAACATCTAGCATGATATGAAAAAGTCTAGCCACAGTCTATACAAGCTTCTATTTGCATCATTATAAATTCTACCACATACAGCAATTTCTTTTCCCAACAAGCACCATACAAAATATGTTTTAACAAAAACTCTTTGGATGATACAGAAAATAAAACATGATAGTACTCATATAACACTACTAAAACTAACATCTCTGAATAAGAGATGCATTGAAAAAAGGAGCTAAATAGGAATTTTGCCAGTAGCTAGAAGAAAAATTAAGAATACGAGCATAACGAGTATTCAAATGAAAAAGCGGAGCGTGTCTCTCTCCCAAACAAGGATTCTAGGTTCCAATGATATTATTGCAGCAAGGAAAAATAAAAGAAAACAAAATAAAAATAAACAGACGCTCCAAGTAAATTTCATATTATGTGACCGAATAAAAATATAGTTTCACTAGAAGTGACCTGATAAGTTGTTGATGAAGAAGGGGATGCCCAAGGAATCCCCAAGCTTAGATGCTTGATTCTTCTTAGATTTTTCTGGTATGAACCACGGGGCATCCCAAGCTTTGACCTTGAACTCTTCTTGATCACATTATATCATCCTCTTCTCTTGACCCTTGAAAACTTCCTTTACACCACACTCAAAGAGTAATTCAAATTAGATGGTTAGTGCAACAATAAAAAAATCCATGGGTTCTGTATAAGAACAAGTGATATTGATATTTTCAAATATTATCTACAGCCACTGATGTTTCGTGAAGCAAAGAAATCCACTTGACATCGTAAAAGAGCAAATGCAAGAAAAATGGCAAAATCTACCAAAACCAGAACAATCTATAAAGATGAATTTCTTTGGGGCGCTTACGTTGCTTAAATAAAAAAACTAAATAACAAAAAAGTTTAAGAATTAGCTGAGGGATAAGCACAAAAAGTTTCAGGCCATTTTGATTTTTCTGTGAATTATACGAATTTTTACGGTGGACAGGAGAAATCTGTTTCCTGCGCAGAAATCCAAAACCAACTCCAACTCTCATCAGAAACTTTACTTGGCACCACTAAAACATAAAAATAAAGATAGAAGTAGTTTCTACAGAAGTATACGACCCTTTGACTCAATGAAAACAAAGAAAAATGAAAGCAAAAGTAAAACCATCGGTTATCTCCCAAGAAATGCTTTTCTTTAACGCCTTTTAGCCAGGCCTAGAAAACTGGATTCACGTGTTTTCATGTGAAGAAGAATTCAAATCAATATTTCCTCCAAAACACCAATTGTAGCAAAGGGTACCTTAGAAACCCCTACGGATGATTCAACATGTAAATCACTTTTAGTTTCAGTAAAAACTTTATTAATATTAAGCACATTAGGGGATTTCGGTTTAGGCACCTTGGGGACATACATAATTTTTTTCTCTTTTCCCATAGAAGGTTTTTCTCTCTTAAACTTAAGAGAAGAAAACATTAAGCTTAAAGTTTCCATATCCTTTTCTAATATAACAATCCTCATATTTTTAATATCATGGATATTGCTAGCTTCTAAAACAGTGATTTTCTTGTTGATACTTACTATTGATTCATTAACTTTGCTAGCATTATCAAAGAAGTTTGGAAAAAATTTCTCTATAGAGTTTAGCTTTTTAATAATATCATCTAAAGTGATCTCAATTTTAACAACGTCAGTAGGTGGTGTTCCAACTAAACTTTCAATTAAATTACAGGCTTCCAAAGCAGGCATTCCCAGAAAATTACCGCCTGTAAGAGTGTCTAGAACATACCTATACCATCTAGTAATGCCAACATAAAAATTCCTAAGAAGGATTAAAGTGGAATATTTCTTAGTGCATCTATGACGAGCATCACTTATCCTATACAAAGCATCTTTCAAACTTTCTCCGCCTTGTTGCTTAAAAGAATGAACCTCAACTTCTAGAATACTTATTTTAGCAAGATTAAAAACAGGATAAAAACTACAACTAGAATAAGAAGTTCTTTTTTTTTGTTTTTGATATGGAGAAACAAACAAGACAAATTAAAATAAACTAAGCAAAACTAAAACAAAGTAAAGAGATTGGAAGTGAGAGACTCCCCTTGAAGAAATTCTATTCCTCCCCGGCAACGGCGCTAGAAAATAGCTGGATGGTGTAGGTATTGCATTCGTTGGGAAACCCCAAAAGGAAGGTATGATGAGCACATCAGCAGTTTTCCCTCTAGAAAAAACCAAGATTTAATCGACCAGTAGGAGGAAGGAGTAACTTCAGAAGGTTGATGCATCTGAGATGGCAGGACGCACTACCGGTTCAGCAGCAACGTGGAACCTACACAACACAATAAAATCACTTTGCCCCCCAATGAAACAGTGAGGTTGTCAATCTCACCGGTTTTGCTGATAACAAAGAGGTTAAACGTGTGGTGTGGAAAACAATATGAGGACAGTACGAAAACAGTAGCAGCAGTGTGAAAACAGTTTGTATTATCAGTATGAGAATATGGACCGGGGTCCACAGTTCATTAGTGGTGTCTCTCTGTGAACGATAAATAACATGTGTGGTGAACAAATTACAGCTGGGCAATTGACAGAAATGAAGACTGCACCGTAGTGCATATGCAAGACAAAAGATTACTATGTGATTCATGCAGGCATTACAACAAGATACATAGCCCGTCATCCAACTGCATCTATGACTAATAATCCCCCTCTGAATACCATTCGAACAAACGTTGGGTATTACATTGCAAGCAACAGATAGTCGTAGTAAGAAAAGGGTGTAATGTAAAAAATGTAAACAAAGTAAACATTGTTGTTTTCTCCCTAATGGCAATAGCACATCCTCCATCTATCACGTTTCTGTCACTCGAGCACAGATGAAAAGGAGGCATGAACCCACCATCGAGCATAAATACTCCCTCTTGGAGTTACTAGCATCTACTTGGCCAGAGCATCTACTAATAACAGAGAGCATGCAAGATCATAAATAACATATGCATGAAGATAGCATGATAGATTGATAATCAGAAGACATAACATTCAACATTCATCGGATGCCAGCAAACACAACATGTATCATTACATAAAGATGATCTCGATCATGTAAGGCAGCTCACGAGATCTAAACATGAGGCATAAAGTGGAAAAGACAACCATCTAGCTACTGCTATGAACCCATAGTCCAGGGATGAACTACTCACACATCACTTCAGAGGAGGGCATGGTGGTGTAGACCCCTCCGGTGATAAATTTCCCTCCCAGCAGGGTGCCGGGGTGAGCTCCAGAACCCTCCCGATCCCGAGATGACGATGACGGCGGCCTCGAGTGTTTCTCGGGAAAAAGTGGTATATAGTTAGGGTTGATATGTCGGGGGGAATAAATAGGCGAAAGGGAGATTGCGGTGGGCGCCCGAGGGGCCCACACCACCCCCAGGCGCGGCCAGGGGGCCCCGTCCTATGGTGTGGCCCCCTTCCGGGCCTCTTCGTGACTACGTGGAACCTTCGGGAATTCTATGACTTCCGGGCTTCAAATTTTCCAATTTTGAGAATATTTCCAGAACAACTTTTCGGAAACTAAAAACTGCAGAAAACAGGGAACTGACTCTGTGGCATCTTGTCAAAAGGTTAGTCCCGGAAATCGATAAAAAGACATAAAGTGTATAGCAAACATGTAGGAAATAACATGAAAATAACATGGAACATCAGAAATTAAGGATACGTTTATGACGTATCACGGACCCCGCGCCGGTGTTGGTTGGCCTCCCACTCGGCGTCGGTCATTCCCTCTGCCGGCTCCTTCGGGGGCATGGCTGCAGCACGCAGTGCTTGACGCCGAGCATGCCGGTTTTCGCAGTCTTCGACGACGGCCTAGGTGTCCCTTTCGGAGGCATGGCACCGCTGGCGAGTTGGCAGAAAGGGGCGGGAAGAGGGAGGTGGCGGCAGGAAGGAAATGGCGGAGTGCGTCGGGGTCTGGGAGGGTTTTGTGAGCGTTTTGTGTCGCTGGCAGGATGGGCCCGCGGCGTCCAACGAGTTGTCCGGAGTCCCCACAGGAAACCCTATAGGGTGAGGTTGGGCTGATTTTTTCCGGACGGAAAATAGAGAGCGTCCGGACGGAAATGTCCAATGGGGGACGCTGGTGGGCGGCTTCGAGACCCGTTTAAACAAAAAGGAGGCTGGGGAGGGGGGTTTGGGGGTGCGAGCGGAGATGTTGTAGCAAACTTCACCCCAAGCCGCCCCTCTCTTTCGCTACCACCAAACTATTATGACTAGTGCCCATACGTTACCCACTCAAAAAAAAGTTCCCACACGCTACGTGATTTTTTTTTGTCAGTTGCTTGTTGTCAAAGGAGAAAAAGAGGCCGGGACGGCACCACGTCCTGCGTAGGGATGGCACTCACACGGTATGGGTAAGGGTGGAGCCACCCCATACCCTTACCCGTCTCTCCCGATCTTACCCGTCACCCATACCCATACCCTTGACGGGTATAAGTTTTTCTCATACCCGTCACCCGACAGGGTATAAGGGTATCCGCGGGTTAAAAATGCCCAGCACATCGCATTGAGTAGAAAATTGTAATAAATTACAACATATAATCATATCTTTAACCATCAACACATTTAAAACAACATCACATTGTAAATAGTATGACTTGCGCATAAACAACAAATAGTCATTAAAAAATAGTATGTATCATACTATCATTAGGTTTATTGATTTGAGAGAAACATATCGGTAGATTATTATATGAGACACTCCACTTGTCACAAATTGAGGTAGGTATATGGGTACAAGGGTATAGGTTATGTTAACCCATACCCTTACCCGCTCTACCCGATAGGTACGATTTTTTCTCCATTTACATATCCATGGGTAATTTTCTTTCTCATACCCTTACCCTAATAGAGTATTTACCCGCTGGGTACAAGGGTCATTACCCATTGCCATCTCTCCTGCGCTTCCCGGGCTCACTTGGGAAAGTGGCACGAGTGGCGGAAGCCCAAGTTGCAACACTGATGACAGATCTGCAGAAGCAACGGAGGACCATGGTCTCAGCTCCGGGCCGCTTCATTCCGTGGTTTGCCTGCACGGCAGGGACTGTCCACGCATAGTCCAGTCACGGACCCACAAAACTCTACTGCAATCTACTCAACTCCCTCGCTGATCCGTAAGTAACAGCCCGTACAATCTTGGTCAGCTCGATCGGTCGGTGTTTTCGTCCACGAGTTGTCAACTCTGCCATTACTCCGATTACTGAGTGTGACTCCGCATCTGACTTTGCATCTGGTCACACACATCGTGTCTTGGCATTGCCCTCTAGAGTTTCCCGTGTACCAGGTCCCAGAAGAAGATCGCGATGAATGGATCAGCGTATCAATCCGTCCAATTCCGCCGCGACCACCCACTGGGGGTCTACCGGGACCGGGCATCCTTGATCCTTCTCTCCGCATTCACTTCAGGAAAGTTCAACACATGACCGACCATGGACTTTTACTACTAGCTTAGCTTAGCCAACAGACTGATGGCAACGACTGATGGAAAAGCGTCTGTCAGTTCCAGTCGGTTAGCGCTCGATCAACAACATGTGCACGCATATGCTCTGGCATATTCCGCAGGAAAACTGTGCCACCGAATGAGGGTGTGGCATGCTGGCATTGAGTCATATAAACTGGTAAATATGGTCCCAAGGGAGAATATATGCGTAGACTGAAGACAGTTTTTGTAACCGAACATGTATGGCAGTCTGGGCATGGGGAATATGTTCTCTTCGTCAGGTTTGTTCGACGCAGACCCGATTGATGGGTTATCCAGTTTGGTCTCGAAAAAAAAGGAAAAAGGAGGAATTAGTTGCTTCCACTCAAGAAAGGGACACTAAAATTTATCAATCAAACCAAGGAGAATAATGTCGTCTTTCTATCGTACATTCCGTCCCGTTGAACTCTCGAGACAAACGAACACTTGCTGATCCTAAACATACATACGCAAAAGTAAATAATGTACATATAGATGGCGATGGCGATGAACTAGAGATTCATCGCCGGATCCTAACACTAGATCTCCAAAGAGACCGTCGGGAACTTCACTGCGGCCGCATGCCTGCATCGTCGGCATCTAACCCACACAACTCTTACTCTACTGCAATGTCTGCAATCTACTCAACTCCCTCGCTGATCCGTAAGTAACAGCTCGTACTATCTTGGTCAGCTCGATGGGTCGGTGTTATTTCTTCCACGAGTTGTCAACTCTGCCATTACTCCGAGTACCCAGCGTGACTCCGCATCCGACTCTGCATCTGGTCAGACACACGTACATACACCGAGTCACCGATCCTGTTTTCCTGGTTCGTGCACTTGCATTGCCCTGTAGAGTTTCGCGTGTACCAGGTCCCAGAAGATCGCGAAGAATTTTCCTCTAAAAAGATCGCGATGAAATTGATCAGCCTACCGATCTGTCCAATTCCGCTGCGATCACCCACTGGGGATCGAGCGAGACGGAACCTCCTTTTCCGCATTCACTTCAGGAAAGCTCAACGCATGACCGACCATGGACTTCTGTTTACTACCTTAGCTTAGCCAGCAGACCGATGGCAACGACTGATGGGAAAGTTTCTGTCACTTTCAGTCGGCTAGCGCTCGACCAGCAACATGTGCATGCATATGCTCCGCATATTCCTCACGATAATTGCGCTACAGAATGACGGTGGCATACTGGCATTGAGTCTTTTTTTTTTTTGAGAGGGGGCATTGAGTCATGAAGTGGTAGTATGCTCCCAAGGGAGAATATATGCGTAGACTGAAGACAGTTTTTGGAACCGAACATGTATGTATGGGCATGGAGAATATGTTCTCTTCGTCAGATTTGTTCGACGCAGACCCGATTGATGGCATATCCAGTTTGGTCTCTCGAAAAAGGGGAAAGGGAGGAATTAATTAATTGCTTCCACTCAAGAAAAGGACACCAAGGATAAATTATCGAAACATCTTCACGTACGACAATAGGCTGTCCGATGTTGGTACGACAGCTAATCTAACGGCGTGCTGAACTTTGGTGTCTAACACGGACGATGGCAGATGTGGTGTCGGACAAAATTCGGATGAAATGTATCGTACGTGTAGCAGCTCTCATAAATTATCGGCCGGCCTAAGAAAATGCGGACGCCGTTCTATCATACATTCTGCCCCGTTGATCTCTCCAGATATATCTTTACTATTAAGAGTATTGCTCGTATTCTTGAAGCTTTGCTTATCTTCATCAATCTTTACTAAGAATGATGCTTATCGTCATGAAAATTTAGTAAGAACATTGCTTATCCTCGTGAAACTTCAATGAGAACATTAATTACTAATACTAGCAAAGTGTCCGTGCGTTGCAACGGGTTAATATTTTTATAGTCATGGAAAATTTTAGTGTAAATTCAGTATTAATTTTAGATTTCTTAACTTTAGCTCTGCATCTTTCGGTCGATATGTAAATCTTGGGAAATTGCTGTGCACTAAATATTAGTATATCTCGTAGGTATATCATTTCAAATAACCAATTATACCCCTAAAAATTAGAATCCTACTTTCCAGAACATATCAAACAAAACACAAATTACCATTTATGTGAAGGCACCACTCAATAATTAAAATCATTCTAATTTGATACAGAGGGAGGACACAAACTCATTATTTTCGCGAAAATGTCAACAATTAGATGAAGTTAGGACCTCTGGCCAGGTAATTCCAGAATGTATGCCACTATTTTATTTCGAGAATAATATTGAAATTGGTTCCCTAGTTTCTCCCATGAGGCAGATGTCCACAACTGAACTGATATAAATATTGTAAATAAGTTGGGAGAAAATTATTGTACACCTGTCCAAGATAATGAAAAGGATGGCGCTGTTGATTTCAGTAAATTTTGTACCTTTCAGAAAACTCCAGATCGAACAATATGTGAGATAGCCTTCAAATTTGCATGCCATTATTCTCTTTGACGTGGGGATGACTCCAGGACCTATCGAGTGGGCCTACCCGGTCCACGGCCCAAGACTAAAGCCCAACGCGGGGCGCCACCCCACAGTTCTAGAAGGCCCAATGGAAGCCCACCCGTAAAACTTGCGGGTCAAAATGAAAAGTTTCTACCGCCTTAGAGTTAGGGTTTGTAACCCACTCGAACACGGTTTGAGACCCGGATACCTATAAAAAGGCGAGGAGAACCACCAAGGGGGGGATCCAATCTACTTTTTCACCACCATAGCCATAGATCGAGATCTATCTCTCAGCTTGCGCACCCACCTTTGTAATCGATCTATTCATAATACATATAAGAAGAGCAGGAGTAAGGGTTTTACCTCTACGAGGGCTCCAAACCTGGGTAAATCTTGCCCCTGTGTGACGCCCCGAGATCGGGCACTATGCAGATTTCAGCATTTCCGCCAAAATCCACATAATAACCGATTCCAGGTTGCCACTTGTGATAACATTACAACAGTTCACGAATAATCCACAACAACAACAGAAAAGATATATACAAAACGACTCAAACGAGTCAAGGATACAACTGATACAATACAAAGATCCAAATAACAGCAGAAGAAACAACATAGTGTCCGACTACGGACAAGATACAAATTGGACTAAGAGTCCCGAAGATAACCGATGGCGTCCAATCCCTGCCCAGGCCAAGCCGGAGGGATTCCCAAGCTAACGTCG
The DNA here is from genome assembly GCA_028641055.1 of Alopecurus myosuroides. Taxonomy (NCBI): domain Eukaryota; kingdom Viridiplantae; phylum Streptophyta; class Magnoliopsida; order Poales; family Poaceae; genus Alopecurus; species Alopecurus myosuroides. Next base: position 48,833,023 of record CM054060.1, read on the forward strand.
TCAGACTTCAAACCTGTTGACTGCAATGTGGAATATGCAGCCACGAAAGGGATTCGTGGGTCAGTACGGTTAAGTACTGGCAAGTGGATAAACCATACTCACAAGATACCAGCGTAACCAATCATCACAAGATACAAATACTTTGGGTACAACGGAAGGAATGGATTATTGCAAAGAACCGGCAGCGGGCTGCACTAACTAACTACAGAGACTCGCTACAACATCCGGCTAAAAGAAAGGGGATAAGGTAGCGTATCAGAACCAACTACAACTACTCACCAAACAATACCCATCCAATGTTACCCCCTACTAAGGAAGCAACCCAAGGAAAACTCACACGGTTGATTATGGTGACATTCATTTTTATGGTGGAGGTAATCTATATTACTAGTCAAGTTATTATCATTAGGTGTAAGTTGTCTGAGTACTTGTTAGCCAGCACTTTCACCAAGTCGTCACATAACCGCGGACAACACGGCTTCTCGAGAAGACTTAACCCTGCAGGGATGCACCAATTTGGCCGTACACGTAAGAATGACCCGCCAGATGGAAAGGCCCTTCCACCAAGCGGGGCACTCAACACAACCCAACTCTTCTTCGCATCAAGCCCAAAGAACCGCGTGCTGTGCGTGCGCGGCTAATCGAGCCCCCACGAAGAAAAGGGGGACCCTCATAGCACTGGAAGACCACGCCGCCCTAAATGCCGACTACAAAGTTCCACCCTGGCGCCAAGGGCTCGCACCTGCATATGCATGCATCAAATGGAAAGCCCGAACGAAGTGTGGCGATTTGGACGAGATGCGAATCGAATCAGAGTTGCGGGGGGCGCCCATACTCGCTTCCCACATGCGGTTAGTGCGCTCATCATGGATCGGAGGACAAGACCCTTTTCCTAATTAAGGTCGACACTAGCAGGCCTCAAAACCACGCCGGGCCTCTTGCCGGTGCCTTATCATCAAATTATTATTACCCAAAACATTAACATGTTGTTGATTGAATTGAAACCCAACTATCAAACTAAACAGGTGATAAGACGGACAACAATACTTGAGCGCAAACAACACTAAGCATGCAACTACGACACAAGGGCCAGCAAGGTAAAGAAACAACAGTTAATAGGAAGTGGAAGGAAGGCTATATCATGGCTGCAAGGTAAACATATGATAGGATCGAGACACAAGCATCGAATCATAAGGCTAGCATAAAGATAACGGAAAGAATCGGTAACAAGTGATGAAAGGCAACCATAGGCAGCAAGTGAGTATACTTGCCTGGAATCCAGCAAGTAGAGGTACATCCGCAGAACTTGTCGTTGCTCACATCATCTCAACGTCCTATCCGCGAAGAAGCAACAAACTAGAACAAACACCGGATGCAATAATTACTTCTACGGCAAAAGATCCAGCATGATCAAGATATGGATGCATGACAAGTTTAAGGATGCATCAAAGATAAACTAGTTGACATGGTAAACATATTTTAATGGGCTCATATGCAATTTGGATTGCATATGGAAAAGTCCATGAATTAATGTTGAATTAAATCATCTACAAATAACCATCATGTGAAAGTTGATTAGAATGATGCATGGATGATGAAAACAATAAGAATACAACAATAGTTTCAGTTTGATATGTTGTTTACCAAGTTTGGGAATTTTATTTATTAAGTTATGAACTTTGGCATTTTAAATGATTTAAGCAAACATTTGTTGTTTTCACCAATTTTAAATGTTCAAAACAGATAACAAAATTTATATTTGGAAAGAACACAAAATTTTAGATGGAATACATATTTCATTTGTTGAAAAAAGGAATTAAAATGAGCAAGTTATTAAATTGACAATTTTAAATGCATTAATTAAGAAATAGTTGTTTTTCAGCAATTTAAATTGTTCAAACCAGAAAACAAAGTTGATATTTGCAAAGTTCTTGAAAAATGGGATGGAAAACATATTTTACATGTTGGAATTGGATTTGAATTGCCCAAGTTATGAATTTTGCAATTTAAAAGGTTTAATTAAAGCATTGAATTATTGCACCACTTTTAATTAGGAAAAACAGTAAACAAAATGTGTTGAAAAGGTTGAAAACATGTAGCAAATGTTTCACTGAACATTTTGAGCTATTAAACATAATTTTTGGATCATTATTGAATTTATTATGCAATTTTTCATAGTCATTTTTATTCTGCCCCTTTTAGTAAACAGAGAGAAACATGTTTAAATTTAATTCAATTGTGACCAAATAAAATATCAATGTGTAGAGTTTGTTAAGACAAATTTTTAGAGCCCAAGTTTGCTCAAATTGGATGAACAGAACTCAAGTTATGAAATTCCAAAGTTTCAAATTTTTATTGCATTTTCTGTATTTAATTATTTAGTGCAAAAATTATTACAGAAACATGTTGCAACTTTGACATTAACAGAAAGAGCACAAGATTTTGAATCCATAGCAATTTGAATCGTTGAAATTGGATCAATATTCAATTTTTTATTGATTTTACAATTAAAGATTCAGATCTGTGTGTTTCTGGATTCGGGAAATAAAAAGAAAAAGGAGGGAAAAGGGGGTGGCTTTGCGCCGGGGGGGGGGGGGGGGGACTCGAACTCGGGTCTTGGGTGCGTGCTGGGAGGGCCCAAGCCATTTTGCTGTTGTGCGCTCGTGTGATGTATAGCAGATCCGTTTGCATATGATTGAACATGTCGACCTTAACTGAATTTTCGAACACACGAATTCAGAGCGTGCGACGGGGACAGAACGAAACCGACGAGGACCTGCAGCCAGCGATGCTCGATGGCATCGATCCCAGAGCAAAAGGAGGGAGGGGAACGAGTCCCAGAGGGGTGCTCACCGCGAGGGAAGGCTGGTGGGGAGCAGGGGTGGTCGGAGGCGGCCGAATTGTCGAAGAAGTCACGAAGACGGCGAGGACGTACATGAGACATGAGGAGAAGACGTCGATGCCGGCGACGGCCTGGACAGCTTCACCGCCTGATCTTCGGTGTCGGGGACGACGACGGCGAGGCGGTTCCGTTCCCTCCATCGGAGGCTCCTCGCAACCCCCACATCGTCGGCCACGCGTGCTCTCTACTCCGTCCATGGAGGTGTGGCGGTGGGAACAGAAAATAGAGGACTAAGAGGAGAGGAGGAAGGGGGCGGCGGCTGTAGAGGAAGAAGAGGAGAAGGCTAGGGTTTAGGGATCCTCCTTGGGTAGATAAAGAGAGGAAGGGAGGGGACCGGGAGGTGGTTGTGCGTGGTGGTGGTTCGGTGTGGACAGCGACAGCTTCCGTGAGCGCTCTGTACAGACGAGGAAGAAGGAGGGTGGGCTGGTGTGGAGAGAGTTGGGTCGTGGCCCTTTGGGCTGCGGCCTGGCTACTCCAACACATTTTTTTTTCCTCTTTGTTTTGTTATTTTCAGAAAAACAAGAGAATGACGTCAGATATTTAGAAGGGTCAAAACAATTTATAATTTTTGCAGTCTTGAGAGATACACGAATCAAAAGTTTTTAGTGGACTTAAATTTAGTGTGATGACTGATGATGCAAGATGACATGAGATGCACAAAAAAGAAAAACAAGCAAGTTCTAAGTGGGAAACCCCGGGTGTTACACCCTGTTAGCCGACGAAGTTACCAGCGCCTAATTCGTTCTCTTACTCGAAACCCTATCGGATCATCTGAGGGAATTGCCGATATGACTAATCGATAATTGGCGCCGTCTGTGGGAACGGCAGACGCTGGATCCACGACGTCTTCGGCCTCATCTTCACCGAGCTTCAGCTGGAGCCCGGGATCATCGACTCCAACGGAGCCGATCTGCTTCGGGTCGTTCATCTACACGCCCCACTCGCCGGAATCACGCCCGGCGTTCGACGGACTTCAGGAAGGCATCAGCCTGACATTCGGCGACCTCCGCTTCCGCACCAGCAAAACGGGAATTCTACGCTTGCCCGACCAGATGGAACTCGACGGTTCAGACTCTGAGTCCGTCTCGAGCCCGGCGATCCTCGAGTCACCATCCGGCAACGCCAATCGCGACTTAGCGCCCAGCGATGGATCCATCCGCCACAACACCCGCAATTTCCACACCATTGCGACTGAAGAACCCTCCAAATTCGGCGAAAGCCGTCGGCCTACGCCTAGGACTCACGGGCCATATCTGGCTCAAGTCTGCATGGAAGGTTCAACCGAACAACCTGAGGAAACGGAGGAAAGTCGAGTGGCGCGGGAACGCATCAAGGTCTCGCGAGCCTCTTAGCTCAAAGCGAAAGCAGCGGTACACTCTGGCCAACCGAGAGAACCTGCATCCTCTCAAGAAGACCTGGCGGCATACCACTACCACCTATTGCGGACAGGCCGACAGTTGGCAGAAGCCCGCAAGGAACTGGAAGCACGGACGGAAGCGGCGGAAGCCTCGAGTGCGCGCCGCGCGACACTTTTCAGGACTCACTCAACGGGGAACCAGCCCCCAAAGAAGGGAAAGTACGTCTCAAAAACTGCTCACATGGACCAGGGGTCTCTCAGCGAGGTCAGCCAGACTCTCGAGACTTCCCTCATGCATGTCGATGATGAGGGTAACGTGCACCCGACAACTCCCACCGTCGCCGTCCTAGCAGCAGCTACATACTTGTAGGCGAACTAGCCACCCGAGAACGATCCCCGCGGGGAACAACACTGGCAGGTCTAGAGGGGACTAGGCATGGCCGGAGCGGCAATCGCCGACCAGAACCGCAAGAACACAACACCCCCTGAAGTTGATAAAACACCTCGGGTAGACAAAACACCTCGCAGACGCGAGAGCACGTCGCCAAACAGAGGAGACAAGGGATCACCTCACCGCCCTAGGGGCAAAGAAGCCAGGCGATAGCCCGCGCAGCGATGATGATAGCCCGCGAAACCGTGACAACAACCCACGGCACCACGGAAGCCGCTCGCGACACCACAGCAGGGAGCCGCAGCAGGAGGATAATCGCGACCGATCTCAATACGATGCGCGCGGAGATATCGCGCAGAGCAAGATCGAGAGAGCTCGAGCCCACAGGAACCATGCCCGATCGCTATCCACCTCCTCTCACGAGGAAGCTTGCGGCACAATGTGCTTCAGCAGCAAAATCCACGATACACCGATGCCCAAGAGATTTAAGCTCACAACGGAGGTTCCAAAGTACGACGGCTCGAAAGAGCCCAAGTCATGGCTTTCAGACTATCTGACCGCAGTAAAATGCCAGCGGGGGAACAAAACAACGACCATGCAGTACCTAAACCTGCACCTCGTAGGCGCTGCCCGAAGCTGGCTCGAAGGGAGACCGCGTGCGTACTATAGATCCTGGGACAATCTCACTCGCGACGTTGAGAAGAACTTCCAGGTGACATACAGGCGGCCAGCATCTATCGAGGAACTGCAAGCCTGCAGACAGAAGAGCGGCGAGTCTACCCGCGAGTATATCCAGATATGGACCACACTCAAGAGCACAATGAGGTACATATCAGAGAAAGTCGCGGTTGAAGCTTTCACCAAGGGTGCCCGGCGCGCCGCCTTCCGAGAAGAACTTGGGCGATCCGCACCCAAATCAATCGGAGAACTAACGGTGATAGCGGACAGGTGGGCGAATGGCGAAGAATCCCTATGCAACGAGAAAGTTTCCTCCCCCACGCACGACGAGGAAATTTACTCCAAATTCAGGCAGCCTACGTGTCCTCAGAAAGTTCTTGACTTGGATGCTCTTGGCAGTTCAGAGTACTTTGAGGAGGCTGTGTGGATCACGAGGAAGCTAGGACTTGAGCATCTTGTCGGTATTCAGCAAAACTACAACATCGCGGCAGTTCAGCAGTTCTTTGCCATGGTCACTTTTGGTGAGGAGGAGGATGTTCCTCTTACTTGGATGACTGGGTCAATACAGTGTGAGTCCTCCATGAGAAAGATGGCTGAGCTTCTTGGGTACATTTGGGGTGACGATTGCGGCAAACGTATGCATATCCATGGTGTGTCCTACAACAAGAAGAGGATGGCTCCTATGTACGAGAAGATCTCGAGTACTGGCACCGCTAGGAATCTCAAGAGAGTGTACAACATCCTTCTCCGCCTCTTCCGCAACAACATTGCTCCCAAGGTTGGCAATGTGGATGCTATTCGCAGTGGTGTTGTGTCGAATCTGCATCTCAACAAGTCCCTCAGGTGAACCCATACGGTTTCGATTAGGAGAACGTGTAGGCGCTGGTGACAATCGTCGGCTAAACAGGGGTCACGATTTACCCAGGTTCGGGGCCCTCGTAGAGGTAAAACCATTACTCCTGCTTCTGTCGATCTGTATTCACGAGTAGATCGGTTACAATGGGGGATGCTCAAGTCGAGAGTATGATCTCGATCTCAAGGCTTTGGTGGTGCGGTATTGCTTGTCCCCCTCCTGGTGGCTCTCCTGGCCTTTATATAGGTGGCCAGGTCTCAAACCGTACCGGGGGGGGGGGGGGGGGGCTCAAACCCTAACCTACAGTCGGTTACAAGTTTCCTAACTTGACCCGCAAGGCTCTGTGGGTGGGCTTCAACTGGGCCTTCTAGAATAGTCCATGGCATCTTCTCTTGGTCTTAGATCTTGATCCTTGGACCAGGTATCTTCACCCGACAGGTCCAGGGTTTATACCTTCGTCAGTAGCCCCCGAGCGTTTACTCGATTGAGATTTTCTTGTCGGGTAGACGCTCAAAGTCTTGTTTTGGATCCCTTCAGCTGATCGTTTCAATCGTTTGTCGTTTGGAGGGTGTATACCTTGTGTGATGAGTTTTTATACTCGAGCATCGAGGGATGAAAGTGCCTGTATTTTTTGGCTGTTTTCGCAAAAGGATATGGCGCAGTTTCTTGGCTCTCCCGAAAGCTCAGGGCCAATTAATTGCATCTAGGGCAAAAAACAGTTCTGGCCTACGCAGATTTGAGACCTGCGACTCGAATCCGATGAGGTGATCGTTGCGACTGGGCCGTGTAGGTCTTAGCGAGTCGAACTTAACCTATAGGGGTACCCAGCGCGTCCGCTAGGATTTTTCTTCGTGTTGTTGACACGGAAACTTACCGGAGGACGCTGCTTGAGTGCGATTCTAGGCCCATAAGAGAGATCTTTTGGGTCTTACCTTCATATTCGAAAGAATACGACATCCGGATGTGCCTAGTCGGCTGAACGATCCAAGGAGGGGATGTGTGTACATCGTATGACCGAGTGACAGGAGCTACATACTCGCGAGTTTTGTCTAGAGATATTTCGAGTGAAAAAAATCCCTTGTTTTTGTAGTCTGCTGTCCATGCGAAAGAGTTTTCGTGTCTGGAAATCTTGTTGTGCCCATACGAAAGAAAATTTCGTGTCTGGGGCTTTTATGCGAAAGAGTTTTCGTGTTTTGATATACCCATACGAAGAAAATTTCATGTCTGGGATCCTATCCGAGGGAATTATCGGGTCTGATGAGGTGCGCAATGACGTCATTGCGCACTTTGTTCGTTCTGACTCCTCCCGATGGTACGTGACGAAATGAGAGCAGGGTATGCTGGCCCACCTTGTCAGCTTTTAACCGGAAACGAGACGTTGTTTCTGGTTTTTCCGCGAGCCGTGTGCAGTAAATGCGCACGATCTGCTGTTAAGATCGTGGTACGAAACAGCTTTCACCGCCTCCTCGTTTCCGCTTCACGCGTGGCAGCCGCGATGGGTGCCACGTTGCTCGATGAACGGCTCAGATCGAGTGGTCCCGTATATATATACCGTCCTTAGGCGGAAAGTGAAAACCTCCCGGTCATTTGCTTCCCCATCTTCTTCTTCCTCACGCTCATCTCCTCCTCTGCAAGCACCTACAAGTTCCCATGGCAGGAGGAAGGAAACGCAGCGCCGCTGCCTCAGCATCGAAGGCGCCCGAGGATGCTCCCGCGCCACCCGCCCCGAGGACGGGCGACTGGCATTCTGCCAAGACCACGATCAAGAGCATCAAGGAGATGCAAAGGGAGGGGCTGATGCCCCCTGATGGCGACAAGCGAGTTCGCCCCGGCAAGAAGGAGGAGGTACCAAACCCCCGCACGAACGAGCGCGTGATCTTTGCGGATCACGTCTCGCGCGGGCTCTCGCTCCCCTCCATCATTTTCTTCTTGGTTTGCTGTATGTCTACGGCATACAGCTCCATGATTTTCCTCCAAATGCAGTGCAGCACATATCGTGCTTCATCGTACTTTGCGAGTGTTTCCTCGGCATTCGCCCGCACTGGGGCCTTTGGAAGGTCCTATTCAAAGTGCGGGTCTTCCACGAGAAGTCGCGGGTGGAGATCGAGCTTATAGAGACGATGCGCACTGGCGGCTTCAGGATCGAGACTAAAACGGATAGCTCCTACTTCGAGATGCATTTCATCGACTCCGCGCAAGGGTGGCGGAGGAAGTGGTTTTATGTCGTTGATAACAGCGCGGGTGGAGCTCACGAATTCCACCCGTTTGCTGTCTTGAAGCGGCAGAAGTCCTGGGCGCACAAGCTCTCGGTTGAAGAAAACCGAGTCATCGTCCCGCTACTCGCCAAGGTAACAGCTCTTCGCGACCAGACCGCATAGGTCGCGTTGAATGGCTTGCATCTGGCAAGTGTGTTCCACAGGCGTAGGATCCAGCCCCTTCAGGAGAGGCCTTCGACCATGTGGGAGTACCAGGGCAGCGAAGACCCCAGCCGTGTGAGCCGACAAGAACTTTCGAATGCCGAATTCGAGAAGAAAATCGCGGCCATCACCAAGCTGAAGGTGGGCGAGTCCTTTGACATCTGCCCCATCGCAGCATTCGAAGCTTCAAGATCTCCTCCATCTGATGTAGGTTATTCTCTTCTCTGCTTTAACTTTTTTGTCACTCAAGAGTTTGTTTGACTGAACTTTCTCTTTTCTCCTTCTTCTTGCTTTCCTTCTGTAGACCATGGGGGTAGCAACCTGCTACCCGCCAACTTCTGCTGAAGATGCTTCAGACTTGCTGGCGAGCAACCTTGAGACTCCCCTTGACACTAGCGTCGCTGAAGCCGACTCGAGTTCTGAGCACGGTTCTTCGGATGACGTGGAAGAGTCCGGTAGCGACCTCCATCATCGCAAGCGCCGCAGGGAGGGGGATGATGAAGCTACCTCCAAAGATAATTCTTTGGGTGGAGGATCTGAAAAGGCTGCCGAGCCTCTCACTATGACTCCCCTGAACGTGCTTCCGCCTCCTGCCTCCAAGTCGAAGATCTCCACCGCCTGGAACGCGGATATGTTGGATGACGACAACGACGATGAGTGAGTTCTTTCTTTCCTATCATCCTTTAGTCGAAAGTTTTTTCTCGCTTTTTCTTATGCTATTGCTTTTTCATGACCGGCTTCAATCCATCAGCCCTGGCCAGTTCGCTTTCTCTATTCCCTCCGTGAAGAAAAAGGATGCTGTTGCGAGTGAAGCTCCCATCGCTAAGGCTCTCCAGAATTCTCCGAGTCCAGTTCCAGCAACTGCGGCTACGGATTATAATTTCCTAGCTTTGCGGGTGGAGCCTCGGCTTCGAAAGAAGCGTCGGGTAGCTCGGCTGACCCTCTGCGCACCGCCCAAGGACAGGTAAACCTTGTCATCTTCCTTGCATATTTCACTTTGTTTACTTATGATTTTTATCGGGTGCACGACAGTGCTCCCGATGGGAGTAGCCCCCGAGGTTGTGGTCAATCGCTTGTGATTGGCTACAAACTCAATATTTAAGCTTCTTTCTTTTCTTGACTTTATCGGGTGCACGGCAGTGCTCCCGATGGGAGTAGCCCCCGAGGCTATACTCGACTGTCTGCAGTTGTGAATAGGCTCAATTTCTTTCCTTTTTGTTTTTCTGACTTGACCTTCGTCTTGTTGATGAAGATGAGGACATGGAGACTGCCACCGACAGTGAAGCTGAAGAGGACGAAGAGGACACCCAGGCCTAGAGTGTGCTCCCTGGGACGTAGCTATCTCTTTTCTCTTTTTGGTGTCTTGATGCCAAAGGGGGAGAAGAATTAGATGATCGTGGGGATTTGCTTGGGAGGGTTTCGTTTGTTCTTCGTTGCCATTTCCGTTTTTTTCGTGCGTCTTTTTCGAACTTCGTTCTACCGTACTCGTCCTTTATGGTGAACTATTATTATTGGGAGGCATGTCTCCTATATATGCTATCTGTGATGTTTTTCATATCCTGCATTGTTAGCTTTATTCCCTGCAAATACCCGTGTTGTCATCATTCACCAAAAAGGGGGAGATTGAAAGCTAATGATCCCTCTAATGATTTTGGTGATGATGCTAACACGGATATCTCCTATCTAACAATGTGGTTCAGTCTGTGCAGCTATTGTCCTAGATGATCATCAGTTTATTCTTGTCAAAAGATCAAAGAGAAGCTCTCTATTGTGGAAATTCAGCCACCGGATTTTTTCAGTATATAGGGCGGAAATTCCGGGACTTATGTGGCGGATTATCCGGCCATCCAACCGGAAATTTCCGGCCTCCTTTCTGGCTTCCACGAAAACGACTAAGTGTTTGTCTGCCCGCGCACAGAAGACATGTAACATCCCAAGTATGAAAACTACCCTATAGAATGTTTGATTTCCTGTTTAATTAATGTATTGCATCATGTCATCATATTGTTGCATTTGTTTCTGTTGTGTTGCATCTGTTATTCTTTGTTTTCACCATGAAAGTCAAACAATTTCAAATGCTTGTTTTCATACTTGTTCTGTTACAACTTTTGGAACCAAAATAACAAATAAAAACACCCCTTTTATTCTTTGTTTTTCACTTCTCAATTTGTTGCTTTAATCAAACCCTTTTCAGATTCAATTTGTTTTCCATTTGAAATTCCAAACCAACATCCAAATAGTTGTTTCCAAATCAAAACCTTAATTTGTTTCCAATTATCCCATAATGTTCAACTAATAAAATGGTGCTTTTATTTCAATCAATTAATCCAATCAAATAATTCCTAAATCATTTTCCAATTCAAACCAATTCTCAAAATCAGTACCTCTTTTTAATCCATGAATCTCAACACACATTTGTACTCTTTAAATCAATTTCAAAACTTAGGGGTAACCCTATTGAAAAATACTTTGTTTTCTAAAATTAACTAATATTGCAAATTTCAATCAATTTGGTTTAAATTTCAAACAGCAATCAAATCTTTAAAATTTTGAAAATAAAAGTTACCAACTGGTTGTTTTTGGCCTAAGTAACTCCTCCAAATTTTTTCCATAATTTTCTCCCTCAAAATTTCTCCTTTTTCTTCCTTTTGGTTTTCAGCAAAAAAAATAATAAATAATAAAACAAACAGAAAGAATAAAAAGAGAACTGTTAGAGGGGGGAGAGAAAGTAGCCCAGCCCGTTTCCCTGTCTTTTTGGCCCGATAACCCTTCCTCGTTGTCGTTTTCTTCCTCCCCGAGGTGAGGTCACCTGTACGTCGTCTTCCCCACCGTGCGATCGCCTCCTTCCCCTCTGGATGTGCTGCCGTACCACCCTCCTCTCCCCATAAAACAGCCATTCCCTCGAACCCTAGACCTCTAGTCTACTCCTTCCCCCTCCTTCTGCCGCCGATTTCTTTCTTCCCCTCGTTTCCTATCTGTTCTCTGAACCCTGCACCCTGAACCCGACCACCATGAGCTCCACTGCCCTCTCACCGCGGCCACCATCTGTCCACCTCGAGGGGCTCCGCTCCCCGGGAACGGAAACGGGGGAGTCCCTGGAGTTTCCCCGTGTCCTCGTCGCTCGCCGGGATGCACCACGGTGGCCGCGCCGTCGCCGGCTTTCTCCTCCGTTTCTGCCATCGACTGAACGACGACAGCGAGCGCAGGTGATCGCCTCTGTCCCTCTCTCCTGTCCCTCTCGCTCCTTCCGCACCCACACTCCCTAGACGCGCACGCAACACCGCGCGAGACAGCACGCATCCCGACCACCGCGCGGACCGCGCCCGTGAGGAGTGGCCAGCGATCGCCGGCCTCCTGTCGTTCCCGTCGGAGTCCAGAGCAGAAACTGAAACCAAGGTTCAGTTACTTTCAGATCTAGGCGCAGCAACTGAACCTCATAATCAAACCTGCTCCTATCTCTATCACGAAACTGAACCAGCCCAAGTGGCTAGCGCACCGTGCGTGGAAGCGATAGGTCGCGGGATCGAGTCCCGCGGGGCGCAATTGTTGCCCCATTTTTTTCCCTCACGCACACCCACGTGGGGCCCACGGGTCAGTCTCCCCCGTGGCCACCTCAGCCTCCACCCAGCCTGCCGCACACGCCACGCTGGCTAGGCCCCGAAGGGCAGTGACTGGGGTTAGAACCAGTGTCGGTAACAAAAAGGAATAAATGAATCTGTTGAATTCCTATTTCTTTTTAAATAGCAGAATAAGCATTAAAACTTCAAAAATCAATAACTTCAAATCCATAAATCCAATGAATAAGAACTTTATATGTTTTCTGATCCAATTTTCCTAATCTTTCTAAATAACCTATTTGTATTCTGTTTTGAGTTTTCAAAATACTTTTAAAATTCAAATTTAAATAACTCAAATGTTAATTTGTAAATTCCATAACTAATTATTTATAAATCCAATAAATGCAAATAAAATATGTTTTCCATACCATTTCATCTCACCTTTTCAAATATAATTTTTGTTTTCTGTTTTGAATAATTAAAATTGCCTAAACCATTTAAATCTTGTTAATGCAATTAAAAAGTGTTTAATATTGTTTAATTCATAATTAAATAATCCTAAGTCCAATTTCAAAATGTGAAACATGTAATCCAACTAAAATTTGATAACCTTTTCAAATATCAACTTTGTTATTTGGTTTGAGCAATTTAAATTGATGAAAACAATAATTGTTTGTGTGACATGTCTAAGTAACCAAAACTTTCCAAAATTAACAAATCATTTCCAAACTTGTTTTATTCCTTTTCCTTTGCATCTATCATTGTTATTTTGTTGTTATCTTGTCATCATCATCATGCAAGCATCATGTTTAACTACTTATACCTGTTAATCAAATGTAGATCATTGCTTCAACCTAAACCATTTGCATCCATATGCAATTCACATTGCATATGGGTCCAATTAAATTGTGTTATCTTGTCAAGTAGTTTATTTTGATGCATCTATTAACATGACATGCATCATCCCATGTTTGTGCACCTATGCCATGATATTGATTGTCTACCTTTTCTGCATTGTCTGTTTGCTTCTTCCCGGATATACGATGACGTTGAGACCGACGATACTTACGACACCCCTTCTAAGGATCTAGCTCAGTACCAGGCTACTGGGTTTTGCAGGCAAGTTATCACTCACATGAACCATTGTGTTCCTTTCAACCTTGGTTACCGATACTTTCCGTTGCTCTTTTCTGCTAGCCTTAGTAGTAGTTGTTTCTGTTACGAACCTATCACATGAATCCCTTAACCCTGATATTGCCTCATCTCCCTTCCTACAACCCATTGTTTGAGCCAGTGTCTTACTAGCATGCTTAGGTTGCTTTGCTCGAGTCTGTTACCCGTTACTTTCAGTTACTATATTTCATCATGTTCTGGGGGGCTCGATGTTTAATCAATCAATCATGCTAATGTTACTGTTAATAATAAATTTGATGATAAGGCACCGGCAGGAGGCCCATGAGAGGTTTTGAAGCCTGCTAGTGTCGACCCTAATAGGAAAAGGGTCTTTTCTACTGATCCATGATGAGCGCACTACCCGCATTTGGGAAGCGAGTATGGGCGCCCCCCTCAACTTGACCTGATTCGCATCTCGTCCAAATCACCTCATTTAGTTCGTGTTTTCCATTTGCCGCATGCATGTTTTTGCGAGCCCAGGCCAGGGTGGAACTTTCGTAGTCGGCATATAGGGGGACACGTTCTTAGAGTGCTATGAGGGTCCATTTTCTTCTGGGCTCGATTAGCCGTGCGCCCAAGGTGCTTTGGGCTTGATGTGAGGAATGGTTGGTTGTGTTGAGTACCCCGCTTGGTGGAAGGGCCTTTCCATCTGGCGGGTTATTCATGAGTGTACGGCCAAATTGGTGCAACCCTGCAGGGATAATCTTCTCGAGAAGCCGTGTTTTCCGCGGTTATGGATTACTTGGAGAAAGTACTGGCTAACAAGTACTCAGGACAACTTTAACCTAATGATTAACATGTTACACCCGATGATTAATAACTTGACTAGTAATAGGTTGATGACACAATAACTTGATTCACTTTAATACAACTGTGTGAGTTATCCTCGGATCGCTTCTTTGGATAAGGGGTGAGATCCAGGATGGGTTTGTTTGAAGTTATCTTTCAGTTGGTTACAATCCTCGATCTCATCCCCTTTCTGTTAGCCGGAAGTGGTAGAATCTCTGTAGTTGGTTAGCGCAGCCAGTTGCAGCATCTTTTACATCCCTTTTCCTTCCGTTGAACCCAAAGCATCTGTGCTGGGTGTTGACGGGTTACACTTTGGTGAACTGTGAGTCTTGCTTGCCAGTACGTTGGTGTACTGACCCCTTTGGGGCTGTGGTTTACGCAGACGACGTTTCCGAGGATCTACATGGTGGCTACTACGTGGAGTATGACGACGAGACTGCTGACGAGTAGATAGCGGACCCGGGCAGGATCCGAGACTTCGTGGATGGGCTCCGTCTGTTTGTTCCCGGCCTCTTAGGCCTATTTGGTTCTTGTCTGTACTCAGACATATTGAATGCTTCCGCTGTATTGTAATGATGTATTGCTGGGGCAGGTGCCCTCTGAATGATTGTATTTGCTATCTCTGCTCTAATGAGAGCCATTTGCAACTTATTTCAATCTTTTGTGTCGTAGAGATCTGTTGTGATATCAGCTGTTCAACGCCGTTGACGTACCATGTGTGTATGGTTTGAAGTACGTCGACGGAAGTACCTTTGATCTCTAGTGGATAGTTTACATCGACGATGGAATAGCAGGGCTTGTGTTGTCGCGCATAAGCGCAGGCCTACCAGGAAGCTGGGACGTGGGAGCAGTTATGCCCCATAATCCAAGCATCTGCTATCCAGTTCGTACGGTGAGTATCCCCTAGAAGTCAGGGTGCGACAAATGGTATCAGAGCCTGTCTGCCTGTAGGATCCCTTTTTACTGGTCGCAGTTGAGTCTAGAAACTATTTTGTAGCTATATAGGAAAAATGCAAACGTGAGAGTAGGAATTCTGCCATTTTTCTTCTTTCCCCACCCACCCACCCTTTTCTGGTAAGGAAGTGCAACGTTGATTTTTCCCTTCTCATCTAAACTTTTAAGTTAGGATTTCACGTATTCTGGTTTCTCTAGGATGGTTATATCTACTAGTCCATAGGAATGGAGGTGGTTGTGACATGATTTATCATGTTGCCTACTCATGATTGAGAACGGAGGCGTGTAAGCCCCGGAAGCAAATCCTCTATTCCTTAAGCAGTAGATATTGATCCTTTAGAAGCCCGGATGGGTTTTTCCGTAGTACCTCAGGAGTTTTGTTCTCGTTTTTCCCCGATGTTGATATCCTGTTATTCTCAACATCCTTTTCGTCCGTTGAAATCTTGTTGTTGTTTTCCAATTCAATTCTTCTACCGGCGTCTAATCAAAACTTCCTCGTAAACTCTTGTCCAACTAAAGTGTTATTTCATACCGGAGAATCACATTCCCTTGTGTCAACAATCTTTTCCACAACATACAACCCAATTCTGGTTCCACTAAGCAATCAAAACTCTGTTCACTCTCCGGGAGCTCAAATGTTGACTTCCAAATTCAGACACAGAAATCAAGTTCTAATGGGAGGCCACATATTCCTCGCTTCTCTCATATTGCTGATTCTGACATTGATGTTATTCTTGGTGTTGCATTGATGTCAATAACTCTGTTCCACCTTTATTACAGATAGTCTAATCTCCAAGTGCATCAAAGTCTATCCAGCTATACACCCTCAATACAAAAACCTCTCCCTTTACTTGAAAATGTTCCGTTGGTTTGCAAATTCCTTGACGTCTACCCAAGAAGTGTCCGGACCTTCTCTTTTCTCAGTAGGAATCTCGGGGCGCGATTCCTTCAAGGGGGGGGGGCGTTTTGTAACATCCCAAGTATGAAAACTACCCTATAGAATGTTTGATTTCCTGTTTAATTAATGTATTGCATCATGTCATCATATTGTTGCATTTGTTTCTGTTGTGTTGCATCTGTTATTCTTTGTTTTCACCATGAAAGTCAAACAATTTCAAATGCTTGTTTTCATACTTGTTCTGTTACAACTTTTGGAACCAAAATAACAAATAAAAACACCCCTTTTATTCTTTGTTTTTCACTTCTCAATTTGTTGCTTTAATCAAACCCTTTTCAGATTCAATTTGTTTTCCATTTGAAATTCCAAACCAACATCCAAATAGTTGTTTCCAAATCAAAACCTTAATTTGTTTCCAATTATCCCATAATGTTCAACTAATAAAATGGTGCTTTTATTTCAATCAATTAATCCAATCAAATAATTCCTAAATCATTTTCCAATTCAAACCAATTCTCAAAATCAGTACCTCTTTTTAATCCATGAATCTCAACACACATTTGTACTCTTTAAATCAATTTCAAAACTTAGGGGTAACCCTATTGAAAAATACTTTGTTTTCTAAAATTAACTAATATTGCAAATTTCAATCAATTTGGTTTAAATTTCAAACAGCAATCAAATCTTTAAAATTTTGAAAATAAAAGTTACCAACTGGTTGTTTTTGGCCTAAGTAACTCCTCCAAATTTTTTCCATAATTTTCTCCCTCAAAATTTCTCCTTTTTCTTCCTTTTGGTTTTCAGCAAAAAAAATAATAAATAATAAAACAAACAGAAAGAATAAAAAGAGAACTGTTAGAGGGGGGAGAGAAAGTAGCCCAGCCCGTTTCCCTGTCTTTTTGGCCCGATAACCCTTCCTCGTTGTCGTTTTCTTCCTCCCCGAGGTGAGGTCACCTGTACGTCGTCTTCCCCACCGTGCGATCGCCTCCTTCCCCTCTGGATGTGCTGCCGTACCACCCTCCTCTCCCCATAAAACAGCCATTCCCTCGAACCCTAGACCTCTAGTCTACTCCTTCCCCCTCCTTCTGCCGCCGATTTCTTTCTTCCCCTCGTTTCCTATCTGTTCTCTGAACCCTGCACCATGAACCCGACCACCATGAGCTCCACTGCCCTCTCACCGCGGCCACCATCTGTCCACCTCGAGGGGCTCCGCTCCCCGGGAACGGAAACGGGGGAGTCCCTGGAGTTTCCCCGTGTCCTCGTCGCTCGCCGGGATGCACCACGGTGGCCGCGCCGTCGCCGGCTTTCTCCTCCGTTTCTGCCATCGACTGAACGACGACAGCGAGCGCAGGTGATCGCCTCTGTCCCTCTCTCCTGTCCCTCTCGCTCCTTCCGCACCCACACTCCCTAGACGCGCACGCAACACCGCGCGAGACAGCACGCATCCCGACCACCGCGCGGACCGCGCCCGTGAGGAGTGGCCAGCGATCGCCGGCCTCCTGTCGTTCCCGTCGGAGTCCAGAGCAGAAACTGAAACCAAGGTTCAGTTAGTTTCAGATCTAGGCGCAGCAACTGAACCTCATAATCAAACCTGCTCCTATCTCTATCACGAAACTGAACCAGCCCAAGTGGCTAGCGCACCGTGCGTGGAAGCGATAGGTCGCAGGATCGAGTCCCGCGGGGCGCAATTGTTGCCCCATTTTTTTCCCTCACGCGCACCCACGTGGGGCCCACGGGTCAGTCTCCCCCGTGGCCACCTCAGCCTCCACCCAGCCTGCCGCACACGCCACGCTGGCTAGGCCCCGCAGGGCAGTGACTGGGGTTAGAACCAGTGTCGGTAACAAAAAGGAATAAATGAATCTGTTGAATTCCTATTTCTTTTTAAATAGCAGAATAAGCATTAAAACTTCAAAAATCAATAACTTCAAATCCATAAATCCAATGAATAAGAACTTTATATGTTTTCTGATCCAATTTTCCTAATCTTTCTAAATAACCTATTTGTATTCTGTTTTGAGTTTTCAAAATACTTTTAAAATTCAAATTTAAATAACTCAAATGTTAATTTGTAAATTCCATAACTAATTATTTATAAATCCAATAAATGCAAATAAAATATGTTTTCCATACCATTTCATCTCACCTTTTAAAATATAATTTTTGTTTTCTGTTTTGAATAATTAAAATTGCCTAAACCATTTAAATCTTGTTAATGCAATTAAAAAGTGTTTAATATTGTTTAATTCATAATTAAATAATCCTAAGTCCAATTTCAAAATGTGAAACATGTAATCCAACTAAAATTTGATAACCTTTTCAAATATCAACTTTGTTATTTGGTTTGAGCAATTTAAATTGATGAAAACAATAATTGTTTGTGTGACATGTCTAAGTAACCAAAACTTTCCAAAATTAACAAATCATTTCCAAACTTGTTTTATTCCTTTTCCTTTGCATCTATCATTGTTATTTTGTTGTTATCTTGTCATCATCATCATGCAAGCATCATGTTTAACTACTTATACCTGTTAATCAAATGTAGATCATTGCTTCAACCTAAACCATTTGCATCCATATGCAATTCACATTGCATATGGGTCCAATTAAATTGTGTTATCTTGTCAAGTAGTTTATTTTGATGCATCTATTAACATGACATGCATCATCCCATGTTTGTGCACCTATGCCATGATATTGATTGTCTACCTTTTCTGCATTGTCTGTTTGCTTCTTCCCGGATATACGACGACGTTGAGACCGACGATACTTACGACACCCCTTCTAAGGATCTAGCTCAGTACCAGGCTACTGGGTTTTGCAGGCAAGTTATCACTCACATGAACCATTGTGTTCCTTTCAACCTTGGTTACCGATACTTTCCGTTGTTCTTTTCTGCTAGCCTTAGTAGTAGTTGTTTCTGTTACGAACCTATCACATGAATCCCTTAACCCTGATATTGCCTCATCTCCCTTCCTACAACCCATTGTTTGAGCCAGTGTCTTACTAGCATGCTTAGGTTGCTTTGCTCGAGTCTGTTACCCGTTACTTTCAGTTACTATATTTCATCATGTTCTGGGGGGCTCGATGTTTAATCAATCAATCATGCTAATGTTACTGTTAATAATAAATTTGATGATAAGGCACCGGCAGGAGGCCCATGAGAGGTTTTGAAGCCTGCTAGTGTCGACCCTAATAGGAAAAGGGTCTTTTCTACTGATCCATGATGAGCGCACTACCCGCATTTGGGAAGCGAGTATGGGCGCCCCCCTCAACTTGACCTGATTCGCATCTCGTCCAAATCACCTCATTTAGTTCGTGTTTTCCATTTGCCGCATGCATGTTTTTGCGAGCCCAGGCCAGGGTGGAACTTTCGTAGTCGGCATATAGGGGGACACGTTCTTAGAGTGCTATGAGGGTCCATTTTCTTCTGGGCTCGATTAGCCGTGCGCCCAAGGTGCTTTGGGCTTGATGTGAGGAATGGTTGGTTGTGTTGAGTACCCCGCTTGGTGGAAGGGCCTTTCCATCTGGCGGGTTATTCATGAGTGTACGGCCAAATTGGTGCAACCCTGCAGGGATAATCTTCTCGAGAAGCCGTGTTTTCCGCGGTTATGGATTACTTGGAGAAAGTACTGGCTAACAAGTACTCAGGACAACTTTAACCTAATGATTAACATGTTACACCCGATGATTAATAACTTGACTAGTAATAGGTTGATGACACAATAACTTGATTCACTTTAATACAACTGTGTGAGTTATCCTCGGATCGCTTCTTTGGATAAGGGGTGAGATCCAGGATGGGTTTGTTTGAAGTTATCTTTCAGTTGGTTACAATCCTCGATCTCATCCCCTTTCTGTTAGCCGGAAGTGGTAGAATCTCTGTAGTTGGTTAGCGCAGCCAGTTGCAGCATCTTTTACATCCCTTTTCCTTCCGTTGAACCCAAAGCATCTGTGCTGGGTGTTGACGGGTTACACTTTGGTGAACTGTGAGTCTTGCTTGCCAGTACGTTGGTGTACTGACCCCTTTGGGGCTGTGGTTTACGCAGACGACGTTTCCGAGGATCTACATGGTGGCTACTACGTGGAGTATGACGACGAGACTGCTGACGAGTAGATAGCGGACCCGGGCAGGATCCGAGACTTCGTGGATGGGCTCCGTCTGTTTGTTCCCGGCCTCTTAGGCCTATTTGGTTCTTGTCTGTACTCAGACATATTGAATGCTTCCGCTGTATTGTAATGATGTATTGCTGGGGCAGGTGCCCTCTGAATGATTGTATTTGCTATCTCTGCTCTAATGAGAGCCATTTGCAACTTATTTCAATCTTTTGTGTCGTAGAGATCTGTTGTGATATCAGCTGTTCAACGCCGTTGACGTACCATGTGTGTATGGTTTGAAGTACGTCGACGGAAGTACCTTTGATCTCTAGTGGATAGTTTACATCGACGATGGAATAGCAGGGCTTGTGTTGTCGCGCATAAGCGCAGGCCTACCAGGAAGCTGGGACGTGGGAGCAGTTATGCCCCATAATCCAAGCATCTGCTATCCAGTTCGTACGGTGAGTATCCCCTAGAAGTCAGGGTGCGACAAGACAGTACGGAAATTTGCCCCGGAAATTTCCGGGCCAAATATCCGGCCTTCAAGGACTTAGCAGAAATTGGTCTATCTCACACTGCCCGCGCACAGAAGCCAGTACGGAAATTTGCCCCGGAAATTTCCGGGCCAAATATCCGGCCTTCAAGGACTTAGCAGAAATTGGTCTACTTCACATTGCCCGCGCACAGAAGGTGGGGCGGAAATTTGCTCCGGAAATTTCCGGAGCAAATCTCCGGCCCTTGGTCCTTAGCAGTTTTCTTCAAGAGGTTGGTGCCTGCGCACAGAGATGGGGGCGGAGTATTGGGGCGGAAATTCCCGCCCCCGGATATTTCAATTTTCCGCCCCCCGGAGTTTTCAAATATCCGGCCAACTCAGACCGGAATATTCCGGCCTTTACCCCGGAAATTTCCGGTCCCGCAGGACTGCAACGGTCAGAATTTGGAGGAGCCTATAAATAGCTGTCTTCTTCCTCTAGATAGGTAGCTCGTACATTCCTCTCTCTCCTCCATTGTTGTAGAGCTCAAATCGCCTCGATCTCCCTCCTCCTCCAACCAAACTCGATGCCCTTCAAGGATCTCATGGAGGAGGACTAGATCTACCTTTCCACCAAGCCAAAACGTGTGTACCCACACCACAACTCTTGGGATCTTGTAATCTCTTGGTTGCTTTGTCATCCAAGGGAAACCCTAGTGCTTGTAGCTTCCACCTTGTAGCAAGAAGCTTCGATTGTTGAGAGCCTCCATCTCACTTGTGGAGTAGCCTCAACCCCTTGTAAAGGTTTGGTCAACGCCTTCAAGTCGACCTCATAGTGGAAACGAGAATCTCCCTCACCGGAGAAGCTCAAGGAGAACAAGGTGTGCACATCCGTGCTATTGAGGAGTGCCTAGGTGGCTCCCCACCTCTCCAACGTAGACGTACTTCTTTTAAGAAGGAACTACGGGAAACATATCCTTGTCTCCGTGCTTTCACTTGTTGTCATCTTGTACCGTTCCTTATTTCCGCTGCTACTTGCTTTGTATCACCTAGGGTTCTCACTTAGTTGCACATTTAGGTAATCAAGCATTTACTTTCTTAAAAGCCCCATTAAAAGTGAAAAAGAATTAAAATTTGTAGGTCACCTATTCACCCCCCCTCTAGTTGACCATATTGAACTTTCAATTGGTATCAGAGCCTCGGCTCTTTTATCGGGCTTAACCGCCTAAGAGTAATCATGGTCAACGGGGATGTTCCCGAAACTTCTAAGGAGGAGCTCTCCAAAATGGCCGACACTATAGCCAACCTTGAGACAACGGTTTGTACCATACAAACCCAATTGTCGAAGGTTAGCTCTAGTGTGGGCTCGGAGGTCTCCTCCATCAAGAAGATGTTGGAGAACATGATGGGTAGAACCAAGGAGCCGTCTCACTCTCCCCATGTCACCGACGAGGATAGTTCGGATGAGGAAACAAATCCGGACATTTCCGAAATCGAAGAAAACATTGCCAAAGCTAAGGCTAAAGCCGCACAAAAGGCTAAAGCCAAAGCTAAGGAGAGTGACGGTGGCTCCAAGTCTCAAACGGCTAATGGTTCGGGGTCCAATTCAAAAGTTCCACCACCGCAAAACTATGATTCCATCCACCCAATCGTTTCCATGCCACACATCCTTAATGTTGGAGTTCCACCCATCCTTAACACTAACGAATTTTCCTCTTGGAAGTTTGAAATGGAATCTCACATTTCAGGATCGTGTACGGCATTGTGGAGAAGCGTGATCCATGGGTTTCATCCTCATGATCCAAGCAACTTGACTCCAAGGGAGGATGTTGAATCTCAACTCAACAAAACTGCTCTTGTTATTATCCAGAAGGCTCTCCCAAGGGAGCATCTCACTCACATTCGCGGTTGCAAGACCGCCAAGGAAGCTTGGGACAAACTTGATACCTTGTTTCAAGGAAATGCTAGTATTCAGTCCTCCAAGTATGATGTGGCCATTGACAACTCCGAGAACTTCGTTATGCAAGAGGATGAGACTCCTGAAGAGCTCTATAGACGAGTTGTCACTCTCGCCAATCAACTGAGAGACTTTGGCAAGGAAGAGATCACGGATGAATGGATAAAGAGGAAGTTTGTCAAGGCTATCACACCCTTCGAGAAGAATCTCTCCACTAGCATCCGGACAAGAGCGGACTACAATACTCTTAACTCCATAGGTGTTCTTAGTGAGTTCATCGCAATCTCTCTCTCTCACAAGAGTGCGGATGATGCTCTAGCTCGCTCTAGAGGGATGGGAAAGTCTCCCAACCTTGCATTAAAGTCAAAGGCAATGGCTCGAGTTGATGAAAGTGAAGAAGATGATGATGATGAGGAAGACTATGAAGATACTTACACAGGAGCTCACAAGTGCATTGCCCTTGCTATGCATGGATATTGGAAGAGATGGGAAGCTCACAAGACCGGATCTCCAAGGCCTCCACGAAACAAGAACTACAAGAAGAAGGGGGAGCGACCAAGGACATGCTATAATTGTGGTAGCGCTAACCACTTCGTGAAGGAGTGCCCCTTTGAGCCAAGAGAAGAAAACGAAGGCAAGCTCATTCGCAAGAACAAGACCAAGCCTCCTCAAAACAAGAACTTTGCAAGGAAGGTTCCAAGATCTCTCTACGTACAAGAAGGGGCGGTTCTTGAGACTTACATCTCCGGAGATGAAGGAGAAGATGAGGTAGTTGGAGTTGCTCACATCGCCAAGGCCACCGCATCATCACCTTCGATCTCTCTATTCGAATCCCCCAATGAGAATGTGGCTACCCGACCTACATGTCTTATGGAAAAAGCCACTTAGGTATGCTCTCCCAACTCTAAGACCATTGTCACTAACCCTCCTTCGTTATTGGATTGTGTTGAAAATACTTGTGAGGAGGATAGTGAGTCTAATGAGTTAAGCATATGGCTATCTAGCCTTAAGGGTGAGACTAAGGAAAAGGTGAACTCCCTTTTGAGGCAACTTGATGAGGCTAACTCTCTTGTTGATGAAAAGGAGGAGATCATCATGACCTTAGAAAGCCATGGAGGTCACACTTGCAATGAGCAAGAGCTTGAAAAAGCTCTTGATAATGAGCGTTCCATTCGTGCCTCACTTGAGGAGAAATTGTCTTGCCTTGAAGAAAACTTTGCCATAAGTGTCTCTAAGCTTAGGAAGGAAAATTCTCAATCTCTTGCCTTAATTAAAACTCTTGAGCATGAAGAATTAAAGCTAGGAATTGCTCACGAGGAACTTGGTACTCGTTATGAAAAACTTGAAAAAGAGTTCATGTCTCTTAAGGAAATTCATGACAAGTTAACCAAATCTCGTGACAATCTTCTAGCTCAACAATCAAACAAGCAAGTTGTATCCACTTCACTTTCTAGCTTGAATGTCTTGTCTAGCAATGCTTGGAGTACAACTAATCTTGTAGGAAATGAGAAGAGTTCCCATGAGATTGCTTCTCAACGTGCCAACAATGGAAAGGAGGGACTTGGCTATATAGCCAAGTCAAAGAAGAAGTACAAGAAGAAGAACAAGAAGAGAGTCACCTCCTCCTCACAAGAAGTAAGATTTGTGAAAGAGGGAGAGGTGACCAAAGGGAAGGAGACCAACACCATGGTGGGTGGTGAGACCTCTAGGGGGAGCACCACTCACAATAACTTTGCCGGGAAATATAATCCATCTTATGTTCTTATGAAATCTAGAGATGGTCATGTTTATGCTAAATATGTTGGTACTTCTTATGGTGATGATTATCATTGGAGTATTTGGGTTCCTAAGACCCTTGTCGCTAACATGAGAGGACCCATTCAAAGATGGGTCCCTAAATCAAGCAACTAATCTATTGTAGGGAAGTGCTTCCGGTTCGAGCAAATGGACGGTGGATAGTGGTGCATCCCAACATATGACCGGAAGCAATGACGCAATGAGTGATATTCATCCTCCATTACCTCATCTCAATTGCGTCACTATTGGTGACAACTCCGAACTAAAGGTATTGGGACGAGGCAAGGTAGCAATCTCAAATGACTTGTCAATTGAGAATGTTCTTCTTGTTGAGTCCCTTGGCTACAATCTCATCTCGGTTCTTCAACTTGCTAAAAGTGGCTTTACCTCTTTCTTTAATAAAGAGAATGTGATTGTCACTTGGGAAACGACTCTTAAAGTAGCCTTTGTTGGGCATGTCGAGAACGGCATGTATGTAGTGGACTTCTCCAAAGGAGACACGTGTGCCGCGACATGCCTAATGGCTAAAGTTGATGTGGGTTGGCTATGGCATCGCCGGTTAGCCCACACCAATATGAGGACGTTGCATGACTTTCAAAGTGGCAATCACGTTCTAGGACTAACAAATGCTAAGTTTGCCAAAGATCGTGTGTGTAGCTCTTGCGTTCTAGGAAAGCAACATGGAGAAGCACATCCCACCAAGACGAACATCACTACATCAAGAATCCTCGAGCTCATTCACTTGGACCTCTTTGGTCCTCTATCATATGATAGTCTTGGAGGCAAGAAGTATTGCTTGGTGATTGTGGATGATTACTCACGATATTGTTGGGTGTACTTCTTCAAGAGAAAGAGTGAGACTCAAAAGCGGGTCATTGAATTCATCACTTTGGTGGAAAGACAACATAATACAAGCATCATGGCTATCCGGAGTGATAATGGATCCGAGTTCAAGAACTACACCGTTGAGGGATTTCTTAGTGAGGAAGGCATTGCTCATCAATATTCCACTCCCTACACTCCTCAACAAAATGGTGTGGCGGAGAGAAAGAATCAGACTCTTATGGATGCGGCTCGTACCATGATTGCGGAGTTCTCTTCTCCTTACAACTTTTGGGCCGAGGCCGTCTCCACCGCTTGTCATGCTAGCAACCGATTATATCTCCGCAAGATTTTGAACAAGACCCCCTATGAGATTCTCACGGGCAAGAAGCCGGATGTTTCATACTTCAAGGTCTTTGGATGCAAATGCTTCATTCGCAAAAGAGGGAAACGCTTGTCAAAGTTCGAGACTAAGTCCTATGAGGGTATCTTTGTTGGTTATGCCACAAACTCTCACGCCTATAGAGTCTACAACAAATCCACCGGACAAGTTGAAGAAGCTATAGACGTGGTGTTCGATGAGGATAATGGGTCCCAAGGGGGCCGTATAGATCATGGTTTTGTAGGAGATGCAATTCCTCCCATCGTCATAAGAAGAATGGGGGTTGGTGAAATAATCCCCATTGAGGAAAACCGGATGACGGAGGGAGAAGGACTATGCTCTACTCAAGTGGAGCCATTGACTACATCCATTGATAACCATGCTACCCAACAAGATGCACCAAGCCCTCATGCCTCACCTCAAGGCCAAGCAAACACTCAAGGCCAAGCTCATGATGAAGGCCAAGCTCATAATGGAGAACAAGATACACATGGTGGTGATACAATTCATCACATAAGGGATCCACCTCCCATCAATGATCAAGACCAAGGTGGACATGTCTCCGATGATGAAGGTGATGATCAAGTCCTATCCAAGGAAACTTTGGAGGAGATGCTAGCTCGTAGAGCAAAGAGAAGTCTAGATAATCTTGCTCGTGCCGGTCACACGGAGGATATGATTCTTGGACAAGTTCGTGGAAGGGTCGTCACAAGGAGGCAACTAGCGGACTTTAGCAAAGCTCATGCATTTGTCTCGCACATTGAGCCAAAGAAGGTCTATGAAGCTCTTGAAGATCAAGATTGGCTTGAAGCTATGCACGATGAACTCAACAATTTCGAGCGCAACAAAGTGTGGAAATTGGTTCCAAGGCCCAAGGATTGCAAGAACGTCATCGGCACTAAGTGGATCTTCAAGAACAAACAAGACAAGGACGGCATCGTCATCCGCAACAAGGCTAGATTGGTGGCTCAAGGCTTCTCTCAAGTCGAAGGTGTCGATTTCGGTGAAACATTCGCTCCCGTTGCTCGTCTTGAATCTATTCGTATCTTACTTGCATATGCCTCTCATCATAACTTCAAATTGCAACAAATGGATGTTAAAAGTGCTTTTTTGAATGGTCTGGTTTATGTCAAGCAACCTCCGGGTTTCGAAGATCCCAACCACCCCGATCATGTCTACAAACTCGATAAGGCGCTATATGGGCTTAAACAAGCTCCACGTGCGTGGTACGAACACCTTAAAGAGTTTTTGGTAGATCGAGGGTTCAATGTTGGTTTAATCGATCCCACCCTTTTCACCAAAAAGGTCGGAGGTGACTTGTTCATATGCCAACTCTATGTGGATGATATCATCTTTGGTTCCACTAACGTTGCTTTCAATGATGAGTTTTGCAAGCTTATGACGGACAAGTTCGAGATGTCTATGATGGGAGAATTGGAGTATTTTCTTGGCTTTGAGATCAAGCAACATCCCGAAGGCACATTCATCAAGCAAGCCAAGTATACTCAAGATATGCTCAAGCGATTCAATATGCATGATGCTAAACCTATGAAGACTCCCATGTCCACGACGGTTGATTTGAAACCCGATCCGAATGGTAAAGAGGTAGATCAAAAGGTATACCGCTCCATGATTGGCTCTTTGCTCTACCTTTGTGCATCTAGACCCGATATTATGTATAGCGTTGGTAAATGTGCAAGGTTTCAAGCCTCCCCAAGACAAAGTCATCTTGAAGCGGTTAAGCGTATCTTTCGATATTTAGTTCATACCCCAAACTTTGGTCTTTGGTATCCCAAGGGTTCAAGCTTTCAGCTCATTGGGTATTCGGATGCGGACTATGCGGGAGAGAAGACGGATAGGAAATCTACATCCGGAAGTTGTCAATTTCTTGGCCGCTCATTGGTATGTTGGTCGTCCAAGAAACAAAACTGCATTGCTCTCTCCACCACTGAGGCCGAATACATCTCCGCGGCTAGTTGTTGTGCTCAATTACTTTGGATGAGGCAAACATTGAGAGATTATGGCATCATCTTCGACAATGTTCCTCTCTTGTGCGACAATGAGAGTGCCATCAAGATCGCCTACAATCCCGTTCTTCACTCCAAGACGAAGCACATTGAGATACGACATCACTTCATTCGGGATCATGTTGAGAAGGGTGATATTGACCTCTCCTATGTTGCGACCAAGGATCAACTCGCGGATATCTTCACGAAGGCCCTTGATGAACCAAGATTTCGGGGTTTGAGGAATGAACTAAATGTGATCGATGCGTCTAACTTCTCTTGAACCCTTGCATGTGTACCTTCACTATATGTGCTATCTAGTCTAGATGTAGGCATGGACATAGGGGGAGCGTAGTTCAACTCATGAACAAACACTCCACCTATCATGCGTAAAACAATCAAAACGTAATGCATATCTAGTCAGTTCGTGACTTATTGTGCTTAAAACGTGAGTGATACTCTTGAGTCCAAGATACATCTTCGCGGCTCCTTGGTGTCACTCAAACACGGTGGCTCCGGCCACCAACTTTTTCCTTTTTTGAATGTGTTTTGTTTGATGTTTTCCTCGTATTTGTTCGATTGTTTGTGTCTTTTTGCATTTTTGGAGGCTCATGATTTGATCCATCTTCCACAAATCTTGGATGGCATTGGGGCTCCGGAAATTTCAGCGGAAATTTCCGGTCCAAACTTCCGGGGTCCGAAATATTCCGTGTCTTAAGCCACGGAAATTTCCGGAGGAAGATTTGGACTCGAATAATCCCCCAACTATCCAGCGTGCCCGCTCGCAGAAGGCACACCGGATATTTGGGCGGAATATTCCAGCCCAAATCTCCGGGGCCCGGAATATCCGGTATTAATGCCGGAAATTTCCAGTGCTCTTGGTCTGGGACTATATAAGGACGACGGGAGGGAGCAGTCCGCGTTGCTTCCCTCCCCTCGTCTCTCCACTCGCCCCCAGCCAGCCGCCGCCGCCTCCAAGACTTCCGGGAGGCCTCTTTGCCTCCCCTACTCATCCTCTCCTCTTCCCTTGCGGATCAAGAGACCGCACGTCCTTTCCTGATTCATGGATCCTGGTACGTGTTCGTTTTCTCCACAAATTTTGGGTTGAGTAGATGCATTCTCACTATATCTAGGGTTTTTCATGTTCTAGCATGGTTCTTTGCCACACAAAGTATCATCTATTCATCCTCGTACTAGATCCCCTGTTCCAGATTCGTTATAGGCCCAGATTCAGATCTGGATTCGAAAATCTCGCAGGCCGGAAATTTCCGCCCAGGGCCGGAATTTCCGCTCCCCGGAAATTTGCCCTGAGGCCGGAATTTCCGTCCTCCGGAATTTCCGTGTTCATGACCGGAATTTCCGGCCTATACTGAATCTTCACCATCACTCCACGATATTCCATTCCTCATTTCGTGAGCCCCCGTGTTTGATGTTTGTTTGCTTTTCCTTGGTTTTCTATTTGCTTTGCTCGCAGATGGTTCCACCTCTAGGTCTGGCAAGCTGCTCAGTTCCCGCAAACGCCTCCGTCATCTGACAGAAAATGAGGAGGGGACCTTTGTAGAAGACAATGAAACTCGCCGGCGTGAAAGAGATACTCAGCGCGCATATGAGCAGCAACGTGAGGCTGATCGGGCTGCTCGCAGAGCTGGTAGGCAGCAAGGCAAGGCAACTCTCAACGTGGGCACCATGCCCATTGTTGAGTTTAAGGCATGGCGTAACAAGGCTTGGTACACGGAGGGTACTCAGGACCCCACTATTGACTCGTGCTTTTGGCACGTCGAGCAGGAGACCCTCTTCAAGCAAGTGTACACCGTAATGAGCAAACAAGTGTGCCCCATGAAAGTGATCAATTTTGCTCATCTAGCTGCCAACCCAGATTACTTCAACCCCTCTGTTCAGCTTGCTGAGGTTCTTGGTTTGCGTCCACTTATGGAGACTCGTTGCTCTTACAACACCACCTACATCCAGCAGTTCTTTGCTACTCTTGTCATTGATGATTCTGAAGAGATTGGGATGACTTGGATGTCCGGCCCTCACCTGCTCACTGCAAACTTTCATGACTTTGCCACTGTGCTTGACTATCCGTTTGCTGGCCTCAACACTCCTCAGGGCCACCGTATGCATATCCATGGGGAAGAGTATGAGAAGAACAGGCTTGCTGAGCTCTATGGTTCTCAAGGCACAATTGGATCGGCTAAAGGCCTCTTTCCAGTCTATGATATCCTCCTGCGCATGCTCAGGGAGTCCATTGCTCCAAGCGCGGGGAATAATGATGCTATTCGTGGTGGCTTGGTCAACCTTATGCACCATGCCTTCTTGACCTTCTCTGAGACTGATATGACTGATATGGAGGCTCACCGGATTGATGTGATGGATTTCATTTTCAATGAGATCCACTATGCTCTCTTCCATCGTAAGGTGCCTCCATATGCCCCTTACATCATGAAGCTCATCAAGGCACGCTATCCTGAAGCACTCCGAGAAGACTTGGAGCTGGACTGTGAGGATCACAAGGACGTTAATCTCTATAAGAAGTCTGCCCACACTCAGCAGGCCGCTCATAATGTTGGTTCATCTGGACAGGGACACAGGGATGCTCGCATGCGTCCTCCTCCTCCTGGGAAGAAGAAGCGCTCGTGGCTTGCTCGTGCCGTTGAGAAGGTGATGAGCTTGATGGTTTGCGTCCACAAGGAGAACTATGCTGCCTATGTGGAGCGCCGCACTATTTTAGAGAACCAGCACCACATCATGACTGCCCTCAAGACTCCCACTGTGCCACCTCTTCCTCCCCCTCGGGTTGCTTACAAGAACTGGAACAACCGTGACGTTGACTGGGATATCGGTGTTGATGAAGATGAGGACATGGAGACTGCCACCGACAGTGAAGCTGAAGAGGACGAAGAGGACACCCAGGCCTAGAGTGTGCTCCCTGGGACGTAGCTATCTCTTTTCTCTTTTTGGTGTCTTGATGCCAAAGGGGGAGAAGAATTAGATGATCGTGGGGATTTGCTTGGGAGGGTTTCGTTTGTTCTTCGTTGCCATTTCCGTTTTTTTCGTGCGTCTTTTTCGAACTTCGTTCTACCGTACTCGTCCTTTATGGTGAACTATTATTATTGGGAGGCATGTCTCCTATATATGCTATCTGTGATGTTTTTCATATCCTGCATTGTTAGCTTTATTCCCTGCAAATACCCGTGTTGTCATCATTCACCAAAAAGGGGGAGATTGAAAGCTAATGATCCCTCTAATGATTTTGGTGATGATGCTAACACGGATATCTCCTATCTAACAATGTGGTTCAGTCTGTGCAGCTATTGTCCTAGATGATCATCAGTTTATTCTTGTCAAAAGATCAAAGAGAAGCTCTCTATTGTGGAAATTCAGCCACCGGATTTTTCAGTATATAGGGCGGAAATTCCGGGACTTATGTGGCGGATTATCCGGCCATCCAACCGGAAATTTCCGGCCTCCTTTCTGGCTTCCACGAAAACGACTAAGTGTTTGTCTGCCCGCGCACAGAAGACAGTACGGAAATTTGCCCCGGAAATTTCCGGGCCAAATATCCGGCCTTCAAGGACTTAGCAGAAATTGGTCTATCTCACACTGCCCACGCACAGAAGCCAGTACGGAAATTTGCCCCGGAAATTTCCGGCCTTCAAGGACTTAGCAGAAATTGGTCTACTTCACATTGCCCGCGCACAGAAGGTGGGGCGGAAATTTGCTCCGGAAATTTCCGGAGCAAATCTCCGGCCCTTGGTCCTTAGCAGTTTTCTTCAAGAGGTTGGTGCCTGCGCACAGAGATGGGGGCGGAGTATTGGGGCGGAAATTTCCGCCCCCGGATATTTCAATTTTCCGCCCCCCGGAGTTTTCAAATATCCGGCCAACTCAGACCGGAATATTCCGGCCTTTACCCCGGAAATTTCCGGTCCCGCAGGACTGCAACGGTCAGAATTTGGAGGAGCCTATAAATAGCTGTCTTCTTCCTCTAGATAGGTAGCTCGTCCATTCCTCTCTCTCCTCCATTGTTGTAGAGCTCAAATCGCCTCGATCTCCCTCCTCCTCCAACCAAACTCGATGCCCTTCAAGGATCTCATGGAGGAGGACTAGATCTACCTTTCCACCAAGCCAAAACGTGTGTACCCACACCACAACTCTTGGGATCTTGTAATCTCTTGGTTGCTTTGTCATCCAAGGGAAACCCTAGTGCTTGTAGCTTCCACCT
This sequence comes from Alopecurus myosuroides, assembly GCA_028641055.1. Lineage (NCBI taxonomy): Eukaryota > Viridiplantae > Streptophyta > Magnoliopsida > Poales > Poaceae > Alopecurus > Alopecurus myosuroides. Next base: position 48,864,745 of record CM054060.1, read on the forward strand.
TGTAGCAAGAAGCTTCGATTGTTGAGAGCCTCCATCTCACTTGTGGAGTAGCCTCAACCCCTTGTAAAGGTTTGGTCAACGCCTTCAAGTCGACCTCATAGTGGAAACGAGAATCTCCCTCACCGGAGAAGCTCAAGGAGAACAAGGTGTGCACATCCGTGCTATTGAGGAGTGCCTAGGTGGCTCCCCACCTCTCCAACGTAGACGTACTTCTTTTAAGAAGGAACTACGGGAAACATATCCTTGTCTCCGTGCTTTCACTTGTTGTCATCTTGTACCGTTCCTTATTTCCGCTGCTACTTGCTTTGTATCACCTAGGGTTCTCACTTAGTTGCACATTTAGGTAATCAAGCATTTACTTTCTTAAAAGCCCCATTAAAAGTGAAAAAGAATTAAAATTTGTAGGTCACCTATTCACCCCCCCTCTAGTTGACCATATTGAACTTTCAGTAGCCCCCGAGCACCTGTTAAGTAGGTGGTATATTTCTCGAGTGGGGTCTTGGAGTGTATATGAACTTGTTTCATTTCCTTCCAGGTTGTGGGTCCTAACGCAGAATCTTCGAGTGGATCTGATGCACGAGTAGATCCCCTTGTTGCTGTTGTTGGTACATTTGCCGGGATCCGTGATCGTGTCGCGGATGGTGAGCGCAAGCTGAAAGTTTTGCGTGGAGTGGCTGATGTAGCTAAATCAAAGCAAAAGTTTGCGGCTGAACGTGAAAAGTTCGTGATGGAGGAGCTGGCTGCTGTTACCAAAGACATGCTTTGTAAGCATGCTAGCCCCATAGCACTTTGTTTTTTACCTTCGCTTCACATTTTTAACCGTTCACGCTGTTTTTCGCAGTTGTTGAGCCCAATGGTACTTGTGAAACTCATTGGGTAGACAACCACATTGTTCATGAGGCGAGTAGCTCAAAGCCGCATGCAAAAAACTTCTGGTCTGACCGCAGCCGCGGCTTTATTCTGGCTACTTTGAAGTACCGGGCTGGCCAGGCGAGGCTGCTTTGGATTCTTGTAGCGAAGCCTTGTTTTCTATGCATCGGGCGTTCTATCCGTTGGGTATTGTTCCAGAGAAGTTAAGCGACCTGCTAAGACTTTTTGGCCGAGTTGGTGAAGTTCGCGAGTGTGTTCGTCAGCAGCTCATCTGCGGTGTAGAAGTGGCGCTCGCTTTTGTTCGGTTGTGGCATCCTGAAGTCAATTTTAGATCTGTGGCCAGGCTCCCCAATGGCCCAGTCGATATGATCCCTCATTATGAAGTTGTGCAACCTGCGGCGGAGGAGATCATTCGACTGAGTTCTGAAGAGGTTGAGCAGATGTTGGCTGAGAGGACTGCTCTTCATTAGATGTAATTACAGGATGTAGGTATCTTGTTTTCCTGTATATTTCACTCGCGATTTTATACGGTGTTGTATAAGGTGTGAACCTTGTTTGTATCTTTGTATTTGTAAGTTTTCTTGTAATGTTTAGTTAGGCGTAGCCCCCGTGCGTTTGGGGTGTATACCTGTATTGAGCATGTAAAATGAAGAAAACACTAATAGCTATGGTTGAAAAACCATGTGTTCTTATTGATATGACTGAGAAGCCATGTATTTTCCTCGAGCTACAAGATGGCTAGTATAGCCTTATTTTCGCGAATAGAATAATCCTAAGGATAGAACTTGCAGAGATGCGCAACATTCCATGGATTGGAGTAGATGCCACCGGTCTCAGGGTTCTTCAGTCGATAGGCGCCACCTGGGATAACTTCATGTATGATGAAGGGTCCTTCCCATGGTGGCTCTAGTTTGTGTCCTTCTTTTTGCTTGAGCCGCAACACCAGGTCGCCTACCACGAAGGATGTGTGGCGTATGCGATGATTGTGGTAATTGCACAGTGATTGCTAGTATACCGCCGATCTTGCGAGTGCGATGTCGCGAATTTCATCGAGTGCGTCCATGTCTTCTCTTCTGCGAGTGCCCTGTTCGAGGTTTCTTCGCTATATGCGACGACCCAGGGTGCGCTGAATTTGACATCTTCAGGTAGGACAGCCTCGGCTCCATAGACCATGAAAAATGGCGTGTAGTTTGTTCATCGATTTGGTGTTGTGAGAAGGCTCCACAGCACTAATGGTAATTCCTCTGCCCAGTGTCCTGCTGCTGGGTTTAGGCGGTCGAGTAGCCGCTTCTTGAGGCCGGCTGAGACTAATCCATTTGATCGCTCGACTTGACCATTAGTTTGCGGGTGAGCCACTGAGGCGAAACTGGGGGTGATTCCCTTCTGTTCGCAGAATTCCTGTGTTTCCTTCGCTGTGAAGTTGCTACCGTTGTCGGTGATGATATTATGTGGTATGCCAAACCTGCACACAATGGAGTTGAGGAATTTCACGATGTACTGGGAGCTGGCGGAGGTGACTGGCATAGCCTCGATCCACTTCGTAAATTTGTCGACTACAACGAGCAAGTGCGTGTATCCTCCGGGTGTCGACTTTCGCAGTGGCCCCACCATGTCTAGGCCCCATTGTGCAAATGGCCAGGCGATTGGGATCATGTGAAGTTCAGTGGCAGGGGCGTGCGGCTTGGGCGCGAATCTTTGGCAAGCGTTGCACTTGTCGACTAGGTCCTTTGCGTCCCTGGCCGCTGTGAGCCAGTAGAATCCTGCTCGAAAAGCTTTGCCCACGATCGCCTTTCAGCTGGCATGGTGCCCGCAATCTCCTTGGTGTATATCTCGCAGTAGTTCCGTGCCATCCTCGGGTGCTATGCATCTCTGCAATATTCCTGATATGCTCTGTTTGTATAACTCTCCATTGAGCACTCGAAAAGCTTTCCTGCGTCGTACTATCTGTCGAGCCTCACGAATATCTGCTGGGAGCTGCTTGCTGGACAAGTAGTCGAGGTATTTTCTGCGTCCAGACTGGTTCGACCAGAAAAACTTGCCTTGAAATATTGTGGCTGAGCTCAATCATAGCGGTTTGCGGGCTGACCTCTGTCTCCAATGTTGTGGGTGCTTCTGCTGATTTTTTGACCTTGACTGAGCGCTTGATCATCCTCTCGAAGTATATTCCAGGCGGTATGGGTATGTTGGTAGAACCCATGTTTGCCAATTTATCTGCTTCCTCGTTGCTGGATCGCGCAATGTGCTTTAGTTCGCACCCTTTAAAACTTCCTTCGAGTAGGTTGTACATATCTCGATATGCCACCATGTTTTCTGCAATGGCGTCGCACTCTTTCATCGTCTGCTGTATGATAAGGTTTGAATCTCCATAGATCATCAGTCGGGTGGCTCCACAGGCGATCACCATCTTCATGCCGTGAAGGAGGGCCTCGTATTCTGCGTCATTGTTTGATGCCGGGTCGCCGGGTGGAAAATCCAATCGCAGGACGTACTGCAACTTGTCACCTCTGGGGGATATCAGTACAACCCCGGCTCCAGCTCTTTCGTTTCTCTTCGACCCGTCGAAGTACATTATCCAGTTGCTCGTATATTCTGGAGGGCCTGGCGTTTGTAGTTCTGTCCACTCGCTCAGGAATTCCACGAGTACTTGTGATTTCACAGATTTGCGCCCTGCATATATGATGTCCCAGGCGCCGAGCTCGATACTCCACTTGGCAATTCTTCCGGATGCCATGGGGTTATTCATGATGGTACCGAGTGATGCGTCGTTTAGCACCGTGACGGTGTGCTCCTGGAAGTAGTGCTTGAGTTTTCGAGCTGTGAGCACTACGCCGTACACGAGCTTCTGCTAATGAGGGTATCGCTGCTTGCAGGGTGAAAGCACCTTGGTGATATAATATATTGGCCTTTGGACGCCATACGCCTTGCCGTCTTCTGGCCGCTCGACCATAATTGCTGTGCTAATGACTTGATTTGGTGCGGCTAGGTACTGATACAGTGGCTCCCGTTCTTGTGGCGTTGCCACGATACGCCTACTCTGCAATACTCGCTTGAGGTCCGCGAATGCTTTCTGCGCTTCGGGTGTCCATTCAAACTTATCTGTTTTCTTCAGTAGCTTGTAGAAAGGCAATGCTTGCTCGCCCAACCTCGCAATGAATCTGCTTAGAACGGCTAGTCGTCCTGCGAGCTGCTGTACACCGTGGAGATTAGTTGGTTCCTTCATTGTCAGAATCGCTTGGATTTTCTCTGGGTTGGCTTCAATTCCTTGAGCAGAGACTAGGTACCCGAGAAGTTGTCCTGCAGGGACGCCAAAGACGCATTTGGTCGGATTTAGCTTGATTCGGTACGCGTTCAGCGCGTCGAATGTTTCTCTGATGTCATCGAGTAGCGTGTCCTCTACTCGAGTCTTGATGACGATGTCGTCAACGTACACTTGTAAATTCTTGCCAATGAGCTTGGCGAGGCATTTTTGCATGCGGTGTTGATATGTTGTGCCTACGTTCTTTAGGCCGAAAGGCATTGTCGTGTAGCAGTATACACCGTGTGGTGTGATAAATGCTGTCTTCTCCTCGTCTTTCTTTTTCATCCTGATCTGATTATAGCCCGAGTAGGCGTCCAAGAAGGAGAGACGCTGGTAGCCTGCTGTGGAGTCCACGATCTGGTCGATCCGTGGTAAGAGAAAGTTATCCTTGGGGCAATGCTTATTCAACGACGTGTAGTCGATGCACACGCGAAGGATGTCAGTATTTTTCTTCGGGACCAGCACCGGGTTTGCTAACCAGGTGGAGATCTTTATCTCGCGGATGAACTTTGCTGCGAGTAACCTGTTCACTTCTTCTCCAAGTGCTTTTTGCTCTGGCTCCGAAAACCGTCGGGTTGTCTGCTTGATAGGTTTGGCGTCTTTATAAACTTCGAGTGAGTGCTCGGCGAACTCCCTGGGTATCCCTGGCATATCTGAAGGCTGCCAGGCGAAAATTTCCCAGTACTCACGGAGGAGTTCGACGAGCGCGTCTTCCTATGCTGGTGATAGGGTGGTGGACACCATCGCTGTTTTCGTAGATTCGGTCGGGTGCACCTGATGTTTTCGAGTGCCGCTGTTTGCGCTGAACTTGAGCTCTGGGGCGTTCTTCTTGGTGAGAGGCATCACGGAGTGATCCGTGGTTTTTGCTATCTCTTCCAGCTCTTCCTGCATCCCGAAGGATTTGGCGATCTCGTTGAACTCTATGTCGCATTTATTGGATTTTTGGAAATCGCCGTCGATGGTGATGGTACCATGTTCTCCAGGCAGCTTGAGCTTCAGGTATGCATAGTGTGGTACTGCCTTGAATCCGGCGAACGCTGTTCGGCCAAGAATGGCGTGGTACTGTGAGGGCCAGTCGAATACTTCGAAGTCGAGGAATTCTCGTCTGTAATTGCTTCGGTTGCCGAGCACCACCTCCAAGTTTATTGTTCCGAGTGGGCGGACTGCCTTCCCTGGTACTATCCCGTGAAAGGATGTCTCTGATTGCGCGAGTCCGTCCAGGTTCCTGTTCATTATGCGGAGTGTGTCCGCGTAAATGATGTTAATCCCACTACCTCCGTCCATGAATACTCGGGCGAGTTCATAGTTGCCTATTTGCGCCTGGATGACGAGTGCGGCATGCCCTACTCGATAGACTCGGGGGGGGGGGGGGGGATGGTCTTCCTTGGAAAAAATTATCGGCTGGTCGGCCATCTTCAGATACTCGGGTTGGGATGGTGGTGCCTGGACAACCATGAATACCTATCGAGTGTTTGTTTTCTGGGCCCTACAGGACGGGCAAACTTTCTATATCATCCCTAGGAGTCCTGCTGGATTTGGGTATCCATTGGCTCCCTGGTTTGGGGCGGGTGGCGCTGGTAGCGCGGCTAGCACCGTGTTTTGGTTTCCTGGTGGAGGCAGGGCTTGCGGCGGGTGGAATCCTTGGGGTCCTCCTCCAGGGAGCTGCGGGTAGCCCTGATTGACTGCTTCTCTGTTTTTCTTCGAAAAAGCCTCGTGGATGTCAAGGAACTTTCGACAATCCTTCAGAAGGTGTGTTGCCTTAGTTTTGCCAGTGCGCTTATCTGTAAATAGATGTAGCGTGCAGTAACCATCGAGGTCCTCCTCGGGGGTTTTGTCCCCTGGCTTTGGCTTCCACTCGTGATTTCCGCGATATCCACTGTCGCGATTTCTTATGAACTCTGCTGCCACCAGTTCTTCCCGATCATCGCGGTCGTAATGCTTTCTCCTTTTCTTTCGACCATGGCGGTCATCTTCTGGTGCTGGTGAAGAGGCTTTCTCATTGCGCACCGCGTCCTCGCCGTTGGCCCATCTGTCGGCTATGGCCATCAGTTCTCCCATGGTTTTGGGTGCAGCCTGTCCCAGTTCTTCCCGGAAGGAGGTTCGCCGAGATCCTTTGGCGAATGCTTCGACTGCAACCTCCTCTGATATGTTTCCCGCTGTATTCCCGAGTGTGGTCCGTCGCTAAATATATTCGCGAGTAGACTCGCCACTTTTCTGCTTGCAAACTCGTAACTCCTCGATGGTCGCAGGTCTTTTGTATGTTGCTTGAAAATTCTTGCAGAAATCGAGGTTTAGATCGTCCCATGATCTGTAGCATGCCTTCGGTCTTCCTTCGAGCCAGCTGCGCGCAGCGCCTACGAGATGTAGGTTAAGGTACTGCATAGCCGTCTCTTTGTTCCCACGTTGGCATTTTACTGCCGTGAGGTAATCTGACAACCAAGCTTGTGGCTCTTGCGAACCGTTGTTGATGGAGGGATGATAACCCGGTAGGCTAACGACAAGGTGTAACTCGGTCCAAAGGGAGCTGCGCAAGACCCGGCTTAAGGAAAGGGAGTTTCTACAAGGCCCAAGAGTGTAGGCCTCGTAACTGGGATTGTGGGTCTTGATAAGGAAACTTAGGGTTTGTAAAGCGGTGCCCGGGTAGGATTCCGAGTATGCCTTGGATAGGAAGCCAGGGGGGCGGATATTATATAAGCCGGCTCCTAGGGTTAGATTGGACACGAGTTTCACTAGCTATTCGAGTATCCCTTGTAATACCGGAGTTGAGATAATAAATCTAGATCGGAGACTCGGCGACTTGATTGCCGGCTACCAGGTCGTTTATCACCATGATTTCCCCTGAGCAAAACCCTCTCCCAAACACCAGAGTCGAATTGCCCCAAGATAAGTTACCCCCGGTAACGTCTGCCGTGATTATCCCACGACAGTCGTATTTTTGCACCTCCGTGGAGAGCTTAAACCTCTTGGGTAGCGGTGCCTCGCGGATATTGCGAGCAAAACATAAGGCTCCGCAGACCTCTTCATCGGAGGAGGTAGATGGGGAACGCGCGCGATTCCTGGCTGCTCGAGCTATGTCGACCTTGTGCTGGGCGATGTCTGATCGCGCATTGTACCCGGGCTCGTCGCGATTGACGTCTCTCCGTGGCTCCTTGTTTCGGTGTCGCGAGTGGCTACTGTGTCGCCGTGGGCTGCGATCCCGACCTCTTCGCGGGCTGCGGCTATAGTCTCGATCTCTCGGGCGGTCGTCGCTGCCACTCGGACTATCTCCACGTCGTCGAGCTTCTTTTCCTCGTGCGCGGCGAGGCGATTTTTCCTTGCTAGGTGACGTACTCCTACGTCCGCGGGGTGCTTCCTTGTCCTTCTACGCGCTGCCCTCTTGCGATCGTAGGAGGCGAGTCTGGCGGCTGCCATGCCCAACCCTTTCTGTACTTTCCTGTACTGCTCTGCGCGGGGGTCGTTCTCCCCTGGTTGATTTGTCTGCATGTAGGTGGCTGCAGCCAGTACTGCGGCGGCGGAAGTTTGCGGATAGACGTTTCCATCCTCGTCGACGTGCATAAGGGAAACTTCGAGTCATTTGCTGATTCCGGTCAGGGACTCTCCATCCATGGTCGCGGTTCTTGAGACGTAACCTTTTCTTGCGGGACGATTTCCGACAGAAGGTGCTTTGGATAGCGCGGCTCGGCGCTGGCTCGACTCGTCTGCTAATCTCCTCCGCTCGGCTAGATCTATGCGACCTTCCTTGATTAAAGTATCCGCTCTCACTAGATGATAGTGGTAGGAGGTCATATCCTCATGAGGAGCTCCGACTTCTAGTGGTTTGCTTGTGCGGATGGCCTCCTTTGCTCGATCCCAAGCGGCTCGCGAGACGCTGATGGTAGCGCGTTCCCTTGCGCTGTTCTCAGTTTCTTCGGGTGGATCTCCTGATCCTGCCATACAGACCTGAGATAGATATGGCTCGCGGGTCCTAGGCGTAGTTTGGCATGCTTTCCTGACCCGAGAAGCTTCCTCTGTGGAGAGGGTATTGAAGTTGCTGGTGTTGAGGCGGATAGATTCGCCGCTTTTCGCCAAGTCGCGATCCGCGTAGTAGGGTCGTGAATCGACATCTCCTGGGCTAGAGATCGACCCAGATCCCGATCCTTCGAGATTGGTTTGCTCAAGGAAGTGAAGAATTCCGTCCTTGTTGACATAGAACTGGAAGCTCCCGAACGTCAGGGTGATACTCTTCTCCAAGTCGCTGAATACCGGGCGTGATTCCGGCGAGTGAGGGGCAAAGATGACCGATCCGATTCGGATCGGATTGGTTGGAATCGAAGTTCCGGATTTCCAACGTGAGATCCAGCGCCCGCTGTTCCCACAGACGGCGCCAATTGTCCAATCTGCATCTCAACAAGTCCCTCGGGTGAACCCATAGGTTTTCGATTAGGAGAACGTGTAGGCGCTGGTGACAATCCTCGGCTAAACAGGGGGCACGATTTACCCAGGTTCGGGGCCCTCGTAGAGGTAAAACCCTTACTCCTGCTTCTGTCGATCTGTATTAACGAGTAGATCGGTTACAATGGGGGATGCTCAAGTCGAGAGTATGATCTCGATCTCAAGGCTTTGGTGGTGCGGTATTGCTTGTCCCCCTCCTGGTGGCTCTCCTGGCCTTTATATAGGTGTCCAGGTCTCAAACCGTACCCGGGGGGGGGGGGACTCAAACCCTAACCTAGAGTCGGTTACAAGTTTCCTAACTTGACCCGCAAGGCTCTGCGGGTGGGCTTCAACTGGGCCTTCTAGAATAGTTCAGGGCATCTTCTCTTGGGCTTAGATCTTCATCCTTGGACCGGGTATCTTCACCCGACAGGTCCAGGGTTCATCCCTTCGTCATGTTGTTAACTTGCTCTACCAGGCTTTCAAGTGTCACTCAATAGGTCTAGACTGTGAGGGGTTTGAGATTGACGTCATGCATTTCATCAAGGAGGAGATGTACTATGTTGTGATTGAGATCAAGAAAGTTCCAGTATATGCTCCTTATATGATAAAGCTCATTCTTGATGAGGTTCCGGGCTTGGAGTGTGAGACTATGCACGCAGCTGGTTCTCTTCAGGTTCTCTCTTCTCGCCGTGATGACTCTGACACTCCTATGGGTGATGCTGAGGATGCTCCTAGGTTTAGGAGGAAGAATGCAGATCCTCCCTCTCGCCGCTCTAGCAAAGAGGAGACACAGGACGAGATGAATAAGTTGTCCTGGTTTCAGCGCAACAATCTGTGCATGACAGTTACAGTGCATAAGGAGAACCATGTGGCCTATAAGGAGATGCGTGAGCTGAAGAAGATGATCTCCAAGCTGCAGGACTACGCTGGGCTTGGAGCTACTCCTCCTATTGGTATCCTCCCACTACACCTCCTACTCCTCCCACCGCGTCCGTGACTGCGCCTATGAGAACTTGAACACTGATCTCTTCCCATGGGGTGACTTCGAGGAGGTTACCTCAGCTCCTTCCTCTTCGACCAACCGGGGCAAGGCCCATATGACTGAGGAAGAGGAGAATGTGGAGGAGCAAGCTGAGGAAGATGATGATGAGGATCTGGAGTTCTTTAATGATGGTGATGAGGAGGAAGAGGACAATGAAGATGATGATGGAGAAGAGACGGACCATGTAGATGACGAGGACGATGATGACTATGAGGAGGATGACTGATGCCTTGGTCTCGTGCTAGCTCTTTGCCCTTTTTGGTGTCTCGATGCCAAAGAGGGATAAGAAGCTGTCTTCTCGTTATCGTAGTTGCTTTGATTTGATTTGCTTCGGAGCATAAGTCTTTGAACTTCATTTGCTTTTATGACTTGTGTTCCCTTTATCTTAGTTGATTGATTTCCTAGTAATCTGGATATTATGTGTGTGTGGTGAGACTACGTGGTGAAGCTATCTATCCTATTATGCTTAATATTGCTTTATCTATTGTCTCTATACATGTATGTATTTTGTTCACTAGTAGTTGATCTAGAGGGCATTGTTTGTAAAATATAGGGGGAGCTCACGACTTAAGTGTTCGTAAGCTCGTCTATCTTTTACAAACATAGCCTAGCTATGATTTTATTGCAAATATGTATGTTGTCATCAAACACCAAAAAGGGGAGATTGAAAGTCCAAACGCGCTTAAATCATCTTGTTTTGGTGTTTGTTAACAACATGTATATCCTTAAGTGTGTTGATATTTTTCAGGGCTTATAACTGTTATTTACAATGGTGGAAGTGAGATACACAAAATGGAAAAGAGTTTGGTGTGTTGGTTTTTCTGGTGTCACTCTCTGGACTCATACCGGAAACACACCAGAGTCTTCGGTCTGGGGATTATTTGTGAAACTAGCCGTGGGGCGCAAGTGGTGTCACCTCCTGGTGCCACACCGGAGACTTACCAGAATGTGTACGGAGTCTCCGGTCTGGTACTTATCTGCGAATTCTGCGAAGTTGCTCGCGTTGTGTCACCTCCTCGTGCCACTCCGGAGTATTACCAGAGACTGTCCGGAGTCTCCGGAGTGGCTCTTGGTTGCGTGCCTTGCTGACCCCCAGACAACCTCTGCGTGAAGACGAAGGCCCCCTTGATGTTTTACACTGGAGTCTCCGGCCCTGCACCCCGGAGTCTCCGGACTGGTACTCGTGCTGAAGAGTCAAGAGGTGGAGCAAGTGGTGTCACCCCCTGGTGCTACTCCGGAGACTTACCGGAATGTGTCCGGAGCCTCCGAACTGGTGCCTCTGCGAAAAACTCAGACCGGAGTCTCCGGTGTGAGTTTGACAGAAATATCTCCAACGGCTCCAAGACTTTATGAGGGGTATAAATACCCCCTACCCTCCACCTACCTCCAGCTAGCTCGTCCAGAATTAAACTCACCATTGTTGGAGCTTCCCCACCTTGCTAGATCTCCCAATCCCTCCACCCATAAGCCTTGATCTTTGGAGGATTGAAGGAGAAGGCCCCGATCTACGTCTTCACCAACCGGTTTTCATTTCCCCTCTCATTTGCTTGAGGGATCTTTGCCTAGGGTTTCCTCTTGTGGGAGAACCTAGGCTTCTTGCTACTCTTGGTGATTTGTGAGTGTTGAGAGCCCCCAATTTGGTTGTGGCTGTGTGCCCCAAACTTGTTTGTAAAGGATTCGATTCCTGCCTCAAAGGGGATCAGTAGTGGAAGGTGAACTAGGCCTTTGTGGAGGGGTTCATCGGAGAATAGGGTGAGGCCTTTGTGGCGTTAAGTAGGCCTTCGTGGTGAGCTCACACCCCTCCAACGAGACGTACTCCCTTTACAAGGAGGAACTCGGGAATACATCGTGTCTCCGCGTGCTTCCGATCGGTTATCTCGTTCCCTTATCTTTTACTTACTTGTGTTGCATTTATTGTTCAACTAGTTGCATTAATTGCTATCCTTGTCATATAGGTAAATTCACCTTACTTGCACTATCTAGAGAATTTATCTTTGTGTCAAGCCTAAACTATAAAAATAATTAAAATTGGTCGTAGCACCTATTCATCCCCCCCTCTAGGTGTCCATACTATACTTTCAGACAGTTACCTCATGTGTGTGCCGTTGTACCGTTGACCCTTGCGGGCGTCTTTGCTTCTCGGTCCTACCAGCCTCGCGACGTGGACTTCGGTTGAGATGCCGGTGGTGATTGCAAGACCGTGGTAGCGTGCGCCGGTGGGTGGAACGATTGTTGGAGCGTCCTGGAGTGCCGAGGGTGTGGTTTTTTGGAGGTTGAGAAAAATCCATGTCGTCTCGACACTGGGTGTTTCCCTTCTTCCTAAATGACACCAGAGTCTTCGGTCTGAAACAAGCCGTGGAATAGGCTATGGCGGCGCGCGCGTAGCTCATCGATCGCAGAAAGAATATCTATCCACCGGAGGCGGAGCGATCCATCATAAAATCCCTTGTCGTCGCCCGGCGCTGCGTGTGGTGGTTCCGTTCCTTGGGTGGTCTCTGCTCTGTTTGCTAGCTACTAGCTCTCGCAGTCGTGTGCGCACGGCGCGACAAAACAGAGAAAAGGTGACGTGCACCGAGCGGGATTCCCCAGCCCGGCCGTTGGTTTGCCGCCACGTAGAGGCGGGCCGGCCGGCTGGCCGGGGTCTACTGGCTCAATTATATGCTGCCTGTCCCGGGGCCGTGGCGTTGTCGGAATACCCCCTTCGTCTAACTGTTCTTTTTGGTAGGTTAGTTGCTTGATTCACTGAAATTGGTGTCGAGCCAACGTACCATCGCTGAGCGTGAGAAAGACTATCGGCCTTGGTGCGGTGTGCTGCCGGCGCCCGAGCAAGCGGGACATGTTCTGTTGCAACGATCTGACGCGACCGCGAAGCCCGATCGACCGGCACACAGCACGCACGCACGCAGTCTCCAGCCCCACATTGGAATCAGAGACCCCTGAAACGCCACGCCGGTGGCCAGGTGTTGCCTTCGCCGGCCTACCCTTGCGCGGGAACGTTCCAGCAAGAGCCGGCACGCATGTGCGGGCATGTGCTGATGCGCCAATCGGGGCTGGCCATCGCATTTTGCTTTCCACTTCCGTCGACCCGGCCGGTCACGTCGGCGTCCGTCCAATATCAGTGGACGTCCCATCACATGATCGAGCTGCTTAACTGGCGCCCGCACGTCGGCGTCGCAATCACCCGTCGGACTCGCGCCCACCTGGTCCTGGCGCGTGAGAGCTCGCGCTACGCACCACTCGCTGGGATTCCTCCCCGTCGAGCGCGCCAGACCAGGAGAACCAACGGCAGCGGCGGTCGTGTCTGTCGTCTATATATCGCGATGATGGCGCATACGGTTGGGCTCCACCGCCATTTTGGCGCAACAACGGAATCGTAAATTGCGTGTTCCGTCTCGGCTGGACCTACCGCTCTGCCGATCGCCTCATTCGATCCTGCCAGTGGCACTGCCACGTGATGTATACGCACACACGGTCCCGGGTAATACTCAATAAATCTTCACGTCTAGTTGCCGACAGTGGCAGTGCCATGTGCATTTGTTGTCAGCTGCTTGAACCGGTAGAAAAAGAGGCCGGAACGGCACCACGGCCTGCGCTTCGCGGCCTCACTTGTGAAGGTGGCCGGAGCCCAAGTTGCAACACAGATCTGCAGAAGCAACACCGATGTCTCGGCTCCGGGCCGCTTTATTCCGTCCGTTCCCTGGTCCCTGCACGGCAGGGACTGTCCACGTATAGTCGAGTCACGCACCACTGCAATTAATCTACTCAACTCCCCGTTGATCCGTAAGTAGCAGCCCGCACTGTCTCCTTCCACGAGTTGTCAACTCTGGATCTGCAATTAATCTACTCACTGTAACTCCGCATCTGATCACACACACGTACACACGTATCCGTCTCCGTGGTTCGTGCACTTGCATTGCCCTGTAGAGTTTCCCGCCGTGCACAGCTCACAGAGGAAGATCGCGATGAATTGATCAGCGTATCAATCCGTCCAATTCCGCCGCGACCGGGACCGGGCATCCCTCTCCGCATCCACTTCAGGAAAGTTCAACACATGACCGACCATGGACTTTTCTTGCTAGCTTAGCTTAGCCAGCAGACCGATGGCAACTACTGATGGAAAAGCGTCTGCCAGTTTCAGTCGGCTAGCAGCTCCATCACCAACATGTCTGCAGCATGCATATGCTCCGCATATTCCTCACGAAAATCGTGCTAGCTACACGATGAGGGTGGCATATGGCATCGAGTCGTGAACCGGTAATATCCTCCGAAGCGAGAATATATGCAATGTATGGGCATGGGGAATATGTTCTCATCGTCAGCTTTGTTCGACGCAGACCCGGTTTGGTCTCACGAGGTATCTTTGCTAAGAATATTGCTTGTGCCGTCTTGAAACTTTATTAACAACATTTGCTTATCTTTATTAAACTTCACTAAGAATAAGTATTCTACGGTACCTTTTACTACCGGTCAGAGATGACTAGTATGAATTAAAATCTAACCGTTCATTGAGAGAGATTCACTGTAGGAGAGACTTGATACGCCGACGGCCTAGGGCAACGCCGACGGGGATTTGTCGGGGCCGTCGGCGTATCGGAGGAACACGGCAGCCTCCAACCGTGCCGTCGGCGTAGCCAATCCCGTCGGCGTATACGGCCATACGCCAACGGCCACCGTCGGCGTATCCTATTTTTTTTTTGTTAATAAATAGCCTTTATAATATATATATTTATTTTCATATATATTTTCCATGTAGGTATAGTTTTCTAAATATATTGAAACAGTTAGCACATTCGAATTTCGACATCCTCCCTCCTGCATAAAATAACGACGTGGATCCGGAACGGGGCCCTACACCATAAAATATAAAATAATAAAACATAAATATATAATACACATATAGAACATAAATATGTAGCTTAATTTTTACATACCCCGAAGTTTCAAAACCCTCTCTGAGAAAAACACTATTAACGTGTGCATGCGTCGTGTACACCCCTAGACGAACATCGAAAGAGGGTAGAACAGTAGAATCTCAACTTCTTTTATGTTCCTATGGCCTATCTTAACACAACCAAGTCACTAGTTCCACAATGCTACCCCCTTTCAACGTTGTTACCGCGTTTATCCGTATAAGTCCGGTATTTCTCCAGCGGGTCTAGTTTTTCAAAAGAGGTGGATGAAAACCTTTTCATATGAAACAAATTGGTTATTTGTGCATCTAACATGGTCTAGTATTTTCAAAAATTATACCTCTCAAGTTTTGCAACATATTTATGGTAGGTCCTTCACAAAAAAAACTCTTTTTTTACACTCGGAACATAGAAAATGGTTTGTTGCTTCAATGAAAAGGAAAACTTCCTCCGTCAACATTGTCCGTGCTTCCAAGATGCATGTTTGTGTATAATATGGGAACATTTTAACAAACTATGCCATGGATATGACCATAACACTCGTCATTTGGCCCGAAACCCTAGAATGTTCGTAGGAGATAGCTAATTTTTGTGAACACATTTTCAACACAACTGTCGTATTCCAAGTTTATTATTTTTGGTGTATACGAGGACCTATATAATGACACCACGCGAAGGTCTCGCATCATTTTGGTTTTTTTTGAATTATTTGGAATTTTCTAACCCCGTTTGAGGAAAAAGTCAAGACGGCGGGCATGACTGTTCGTAGCTAGGGGTTGAATATTGAGAAACTCTTGGTGTATCTATGTTGAAATAGGTACTTGTGTACCTAAAAATGATTTTTTCCAAAAATCATGAGCAAACTATGTGGTACCTGTTGATGGGGGGATGATAACCCGGTAGGCCAAACTCCAAGGAGTAACCCGGCCCAAAGGACGCTGTGCAGGATCCGGCTAAGGATAAGGAAACCTGTGAAGGCCCAAGCATGTAGGCCCAGTAACCCGGATTGTGGGTTATGGTAGAAGAAAGTTAGGGTTTGTGCGCCGTGTCCGGGTAGGATCCAGGATGCGCCTTGGAGAATAAGCGAGGGGGTACGGGTGCTTTATAAACCGACCCCCAGGTCTAGTTTAGGCAGAGACCTAAGAACCCTAGCAATATTGCTTGATATCGAGCATCTAGTGTAATCCCAGAGTTGAGTTGTTATATCAAGATCGGAGACTCGGCGACTTAGATTGCCGGCTACTAGATCGAATTGCACCATGTTTTCCTCTGAGCTAAACCCTCTCCCAAACGCCTGTGTCGTCTTGCCCCAAGATCAGTTACCCCCGGTAACGTCTGCGGTGATTATCCCACGACAGTTGGCGCCCACCGTGGGGCCTGCGTCCAAAGGTGTTTACATCACGGGAGAAGCTCGGAAGAGCATGGAAAATCTTGTCGTCGGCGAAATCTACATCGACCGCAAAGGAGAAAAGATGGTGGACGATTCCGGCTGGGGGCCAGAGTCGGATCACCTCGAATCCGGATCCGTCATGACAATCGGCCGGATCAGCGTCTTCATTGGTATGGTATGTACTTCCAATTCGATCCCTGACAATATTGGATCTGATTCTGTGCCAGGAGAAGCCACTTCTATCCGATCAGATGATGAAAAATCGATTGGAACGACACATCCGGCAGAAGAACCCATCGCGGAGTGGGAACAGCCGGAGGAGCCGGCATGGACCCCGCGCGACCGGGTCGAAAGAGAAGATGATACCGGGTCTATCCTGGATCTGCTGGAAAACCGGTATGAGGAGGAGAACGGCGAGGAAGAACAACATGAATTTACACCGGGTATCGTACGCCGAGTTGCAGTCTATGCGGCTCCCGCGGCCAATCTCAACCAAGGAAACGCAACCGCGGCATCAGTCGGGGCGGCTCAGGCAGTGGCCCAGCAGCAGGGCGCGGCTAACGGAGACCCGGTTTTGGCCCGGGTTGATGGGGAGTCGGCATCAGTAACCAGCCGTGCAGCAGATGAGGAGTTGCATGCAAACACGTTCGGATTCCTGGGAAACCGGACACCAGGGGCGGGTCCTCCGAACCCGCGCCACCCGGCCTTATTCGATAATAATCTGATTCTAGACCCCACGGTTCTTGCAACGGTTATCACTCCGGAAAACGCAGCGGAGCGTGTCAGGGATCTGGATGTGGCTCGTCGTGCGCTGGAACAGCAAAGAAGGCAGGTAGAGGCAGAAAGGCAAGGGATGGCCACGCGGCAGCGTGAGCTGGATGCGCTGGAAACTCGGCTTCGAGAGGAAACGTCTAGAGTACATCAAAGGCATCAAACCAGGTTACCAGCAACGGGCGGGGTTATTAATCCGGCTAATTTATTTGTCACACCTCAGGATCAGCCGATACCAGTGGTGAACCAGGGAACCGCACCCCAACCGGCGACAGCAGGGACACATCCGGCAAATGAACGGACCGGGTTACCCCCACCACAGACTAGAGTCACAACCGACAACGATCTACCACCACAGCCACCATTACGATTCCGCATACCAGCCGGTCACTACAATAACCCCATGGACAATGTGTATGCGGCGACACTCGCGTTAAATCAAATCCCTGTGGGAGAGTCGCCCCATGCAGAGAAGACTCGGCAAGCCATCGATCTGTTGCACACTGCGGTGGCACAGCAAGCCAATTATCCGGATCATAGAAGCGGTATGCACGGGACGCCATACGTCAGTCAACAGCAAGGGAATATCCAAACAAGTTCAGCACGGCGGAGGGAAGAGCAGCAGCAAATGCCGCCTCCTCCCC
The DNA here is from genome assembly GCA_028641055.1 of Alopecurus myosuroides. Taxonomy (NCBI): domain Eukaryota; kingdom Viridiplantae; phylum Streptophyta; class Magnoliopsida; order Poales; family Poaceae; genus Alopecurus; species Alopecurus myosuroides. Next base: position 48,882,083 of record CM054060.1, read on the forward strand.
GCGTTCAGGCAGCATCAGCAGCACAGGCTGTCGTGGACAGTTCCAGAGCCCGGAGGGCCGCGGCCGGGTCTGCAGCGCATGGACTTCCCGCAGCATCGCGCCCAGCCGCGCCCCCCGCGGTGTCACACGTTTCTAGAGCAAGACCGGCCTCAACCGTTCTAGCGGGACCCAAGTGTCTCTCGGACAATATCAGAGCTGAACCTTACCCGGAAAAATTCAAAGAACCAGGGAAAGTAGTGAATTATGAACCAACTATGGATCCAGAAACATGGCTAAGCAGTTACGAGATGGCAATGTCGATTCGCAACGCGTCCGAGAATCTCCAAGCCAAGTTCATGTACTTGATGATGTCAGAAGGAGCAACAAAGTTGTGGTTCACCAACTTGCCGGAAGGATCGATCAAGTCCTGGGAGGAATTGAAGACCGCGTTTGTCAAGCACTTTCATGGGACGTGCAGGAAATTGTTCACTATTGACGATCTAGAGCGATGCGTCCAAAAGAAGGGAGAATCGGCGCGCAGTTGGGTGCGCCGGGTTATGGAGATACTTCACTCTTCCACGGATATTCAGCCCAAGGATGCACTACAGGCCATGGCAAAAACATGCAAGTATATACCTTTAGTGCAAAAGTTAACTCGCATGAAGTCTAGTCGAAATGCGTCGGAAGTTACAATGGGAGAATTGATGGATGCGTGCAACAAACACGCCGCGGCAGATACTAAAGAAAAGGAAGTTGATGACAGGAAGGTAAAAGCAAACACAAGTAATAACGGAAGAACCGGCAATGGATCAACACCGGGTAATAACGGAAATAGCCAGAACAAGCGCCCGTTTGAAGGAGGCTCCGAGTTTGTCGCCAACACAGAAGCCGGGTCTTCAAGGCCCAGAGCAGAAGGAAATTTCAACGGAGTTAATCACAATGGAGGAAATTATCAAGGACCGCCAAGGCCGGGTAACAATTGGGACATATTCAGGATGGCATGCCCGAAGCACAGCAGGAACGGCAGGCCAGCTAACCACTCCCTGGAACAGTGCGCCGACTTACAAAGATGGAAAAATGAGGAAGTGAACAGAGCTATGCGAGGTGCAGGACGGGGAGGAGGACCGGGTCCAGGGGGAAACCCGGGCAACGGCCCACCCCCAGCTGGTAACCCGGCGGCTGGAAATCAAGGTAATAACCAAGGGGGGGGCAGGAGGTTTCCAGGCTAACCCCAAACAATTGGGTCAATATCATGTGCATACCACAGGAGGCTCTAACAAGGACAAAAAGATACTGAAGCAAGCGGTCAACTCAGTTTCGTCAGCTGTCCCGAGATACTTGAGATGGTCAGAACAGGAGGTAACATGGAGCAGAAGGGATCACCCAGAAAGAGTGGAGCACCCGGGAGTCTTGGCATTAGTAGTCGCACCGCAAGTCAATGGGTATGAGCTGAAAAAGGTTTTGATGGATGGTGGAAGCAACATCAATATACTGTATTGGGAAACCTTCCTACGCATGGGCCTCAAGGAGTCTCAGCTACAAAAAAGCTCAACAGTTTTTCATGAGATGGTGCCGGGTCATTCAGCGTGCCCCGAGGGAAAAATCGCATTGGAGGTAGCCTTTGGGGAGTCAAAGGATAACTATCGAGTTGAGTGGCTTACCTTTGAGGTAGTCAAGTTGCGCAGCCCTTATCACGCGTTATTTGGAAGGCCGGCTTACGCCAAATTCATGGCTAGGCCATGTTACGTATATCTACAGCTAAAAATCCCGGGTCCCAAGAAGACCATTACCATACATGGAAATCGAGACATAGCAGCTGAATGCGACGAAGGAGATGCAGCAATGGCCGAGCAGGCCTGTAGAAAAGAAGAACTCAAGCATTACCGGTCTCAAGCAGACCCGGAGGATAGAGCCACATCAAAAAGGCCGAGTACTGAAGGCGAAAGAGCAAAATCCAAGGTAGCACAAGATGCTAAAATGGTGGCTTTTATCGAGGATGACTCCTCCAAACAATCCGCCATAAAAGAAGAAGCTGCACGACCGCTCACAACCAGCCATGTCATGGAAACACCTTACCCGGGTTGGCTAGTAAACCCGGTACTCATAATGAAAAAATCTAACACGTGGAGAATGTGCACCGGTCACGCCAGTTCGGGACCGGTGTCCATGAAGAACTAAACAATGTAACGGGCAGCAGGTTTCAGACGCGCTCTTTTCCTACCCAGGGCACCTAAGGGGACTGGAAGGTTTTTAATGAGGCGGCCTGCTGGTCCAAACTTTCTCGCATCAACAAAGAGATGGTTATCAAGTCCTGTTTCGTTACAGCCTGATTACAAGTAAGTAGTATCCATGTGACATCAATATTTCAGTATCATTAAGAACGTTGAGTATATATAGGTCTCGGGGGCTGGTTGCTCAAGTAGCCCAGCTATAAACCCAAAAGACCCGGCCTTGATGCCTATAAGTTATAAGGGCCGATTATTCGCAAACGAGTACGGCTGCAATCTTATAACTGGACAAAGGAGCCAAATTTTCTTGACTTTTCTTACTTAAGCTCGATGTGACTCGCACTAAAGTGGCATGATTCGTTCGCTTACGATTACAATTAGCCATGAAGCCCAATGGGACTTGCCTGACCCTGTTCTCGTATGGATGTAACAACATGGTATCCACGCGAAAGCCGGCTTACAGTACAAGATAGTCAAAAGGGTCATCTAAACCACAAGTTTATGCAGAGTACAAGGCTAATAGCCGGAAACTCAACAACTATCAAGCATAACTTCAGTACCTACACGGAATGGCTTTAGGCTTGCGACTCGGTAAAAAACAATTTGTTCTCTGAGAAAGGCCACACCCCCATGACTCGTACTTTGGGTCATGGGGACTGGGGACTTCGAAACAGAAACAAACTACTTGGCTATCGAAGTTCGAAAGACCTCACCATCCGAGTCTTGGGGACTTAAAGAAAAAGTCCACTTGTCAAAGCCCCTGGTATTCGGAAAACCGAGTCTTACGAAGGGAGCCAAAATAGAGAGTCGGGTATCGAGAAAAAGCTCAAAGAATAGACAAGCAATACGGTTATCAAAAGGCCAGGAAAGCCGCAAAGTATATCACGGACTAAAAGTACGTTACAAGTTACGACATCAGTATCAGGGGTGCACAGGCGCACCATCAAAAGCATAATAGTTTGAATACAAAGCATCACGTAAACAAGGTATTATGATGGTACTGCCCTATTCGGCCTCCTGAGTACGGTCTTCCGGGTCTGGGTCCTGGGCTTGCTGCTTAGCCTTCCCGGCACCCTTACCCGGACTCACTGCACCAGGGCGGACAGGTGGAGGGACGGCTGGTGTAGAGGCAGACGGACCTGATCCTAACTCGGCCTCTCTCTTCGCAGTCGCCTCCCTCTTCCTGGCCGAGTTAGAAACCCACTTCTCCAAGATATCAAAGGGCGGGGGTGCTTCCTCCGTAACAACTTTGCCATCAGCGTCGTATGCACTCATAATCGTGTTTAGATCCAAACTATCGGCCAAAGTGGTAGCCGAGGGGCGCACTGCGGCTTGTATGGCTTTGAAATCCTTGGGTGTAAATTTGGAACCGTCCGCCTTGAATTCGGGAAACCCGTATATTACCTTTGCCGGGTCAAGCTTCGGAAAGAAAGCCTTGGCCAGGGTGAAAGCCCGGGTCATTCCAATCCGGCATGACGAGCGTTTCCAGATTTCAATCCAGCCAGGCACAGTGGAGCAGGCTTGAATGAGATTTTCTTCACCCGGATATACTTCCGTAGGCCACTTCACGGCATCGAGTATAAATTTTGTGCCGGCAAAGAAAGTCCGGAGCACGGTCTTTAGGGTTCTAGCCTTGACAATGGCATCCTCCTCTGGGGCCGCAAGGTTGGCACCTACAGTTGTAACAAAAGAAAGAACGTATCAGTAATCCCGAGTATGATATAATAAAGCAAAGACATGAAGCCAATCGGCAGCAAAAACTTACTAAGCAAGATCTGATAAGTATCGGCGACTTGGTCCGATAGTTTCTTCAGTGCGGTCTGAGCGGCATTGCACTTCTTCTTGTATTTGGAAACATCCTTCTTCAAAGTTTTCATGTCATCCTCAAGGGTTTCCCTTCGTTTTATCTCGGCAAGAAGAAGTTGTTCGGTCTTAAGTAAAGTTTCATCAGACCGGGTTATCTGTGCCTGTAAGTAGCAAGGAACGCAAGTATCAGTTGGATATTATGGTAAGCTGAATATGGCGTAAAGTACCAAGCATAAATTTTGCAAGTCATACTCGGAACTTGGGGACTAGGTATGCAATATGAGATACCAAGTGTCCTTACCTGGTGCTCTGCAGCCATGCGCTCCAAGATCTTGCTCTCCGAAGTCTTCATAGTGAGGAGAGTGTTCATCAATTGATCAAAAGTGTCTTTACCCGTATCAGAGGACCCGGGGCCTTGGAAATTCCGAGAAGGAGCTTTCTTCTTAGTGGGAGGCGGAACCCGGGTCATTTGTGTGTCGGAATCCGACGCTCCTTCTTCTGCACCCAAGATTGTGGCTTTGTTCTTCTTGCTTGCATGGGAATCAATCGGATACTCGACTTCTTGTGTGTCCGGGTTTGTCGGCGACGCTTGTTTTTCGCCGCTAGACGCGGCTGTAGTCTTATCAGTCGGGCTCCCCTTACCCGGGCCCTCGGTCTCCATATCCTCTTGGTCGCTGATAACGACCGTGGCCCTATAGATGTTGTCAGTGAGCAGCTAAATACACAGTCAGGAAAGGGTGATGAAATGTGGTGGAGCATCAGGAAGGGGATTTTACCCGGTGTTCACCGCAAAGTCACAAGGAAATCCGTCGCTGGACTCGGGAGAGGCTGGAAATTATCAAGTCAGACGTCATGTGGGAATGGTTCAAGGAGAATGTTTTGACCGAGAAAAGATAGGGTAAGTACCAGCCCGCCGAGTCGGGGTCGATGAAACACCCGGGTTAAGGGCATCATCACCCGGGTGATTTCGAGTTGACCTGCGCTTGGTCATGGGCGACTCCTTCAAGCATGGCCAGTGGAATAACGTCAAGGTAGCTCATGTATATCATTAAAGTAATACGAATTGAATGCGAGGAGGAGATATGAAACCTTGGAGGTGGCCTCTTGAGTTTTTCTTTTTGATCCGACTTTGATTGTCGGCTCCAGTTCCTCCTCGTCGCTGGCGGATTCTACTTTGCCGTCGGAGTTTTCTTCCTCGTCATCTTCTCGTTCTGGATATCATCAAAGTTATAGTTGGAAATGAAGGGGTTATGGTGAGCTTAAAAGAACCAAATAAAATCCAGAGAGTACCTTCGTCCGAGTTAACAGCTTCTTGCTCCTCTGGACTTTCGGAGCTAGGAGAGGTGTTGGTTTTCCAAAAATCAGCATCAGCCTGAAAAGTGTCAATACAAGGGTTATCAACTGTATCGAGTGGAAAGAGCAAAGGTAAAGGCATCAAAGTCGGGTTTTCACCTTGGGGGCTGGGTTCTCGAGTGTGAAGGGCTCCAATCCGGATATGTTCCGGATTACCTCAAGCTTTTCTGTCAGAAAACCCTTGATGGTTTTGTGAGTGTCGCCAGCTGCGAAGATGTTGTCAGAGTACCGGAGCGGGTCTATAGATTGCCCCGAATACTCGCACATCAACTTTGTGCGGATGGAATTGGGTTGAATCCGGAAGTCGACCCAAGTCTTCACCAGGTTGAGCCCGATGAGGCCTTGGGCCGTGAGAGTGTTGATTTTGGCTAGTAGAGGTTGAATTGCCTCCCTGTCCGAGTCAGAGGCGAAGGCACTAAATTTCTCGGAGATGTCAAGAAGACCCTCTGAGTAACCCGGCAGCTTCTTTTGGCCGGGTGGGGAGGTGTCTTGGCAGTAAAAGTATGAGAGCTGCCAGTGCTTGACATGGGAGTTAAGGGTGAGGGGTGGCATCAAAGAATTCTTGCGGCGCTGGATGGAAACCCCGCCGCAAGCAAGAAGCGCCCCGTCACCGCTCTCGCGGCACGGTTTGCACTGAAAAAGCTCAATGAAAAGAGCTAGACTTGGCGAAGTGCACAAGTATGATTCGGAAAGGACGATGAAGTGGGAGATGTTTAATACAGAATTAGGCCCGATGTCAAAAACGCGAAGGCCGTAATGGCTTAGAACATCACGGAAAAAAGGGTGACCCGGTGGGCGGAAGCCCCGGGTCACATGTTCCACGAAACAAATTACCTCGCCTTTTGTCGGGGTGGGCCGGGTCTCCTTGCCCGGCACCCTCCATTGGATATCCTGTTGAGGAGGAAGAACTCCCAGCTCCACCAGCTCCTCCAACTTGGCCTTGGTGACCGTAGACCGCGCCCAGTTGGCGGATATGGAGTTGGTGGCTTTAGTTTTGGTTGGGGTTTTCCCCTGCTTTTTGGGAGCCATATGGTTGACCTGCAAAGTACAAGGTAAAAGGATAAGAGGACTAAGACACGGAAGCTGTGAGCCGGCCGAGTATCGGCAGGGTAATATTGAGACACGAAAATTGCGTGTAATCCGGGTGTTAGCTCGCAGAGTAAAGTTCGAATTATCCGGGTGTCAAGTGTTATGGCGAAAATTATGGGGGTCTAAGCATTGAAGGAGCTTTTGAGGACGATGGATGGCTGCATAGGCACTTAGCGCGAATAAAAGGAACTGGAAAGGGGAGGTCCAGCCGGGTGATTGAGGCAAAGGCGGAAACTTCGAGTAGTTCGAGCCCAGATTGGAAATTCCATCTTCAGGTTTGTGGCGAAAATAATAATTGCGGGTAGTAGGAGAGTGGATTGGAGTATACATCTTATCTATTGGGCGAGCTAGAAAGACTATTAGTAGCCTAATTCGGCATGGCCGAGAAATCCTTGGCGGGCTGATTTGGATCTAATTTGAGGTGAAATCAAAAATTGCAAGGGCAAATTAATGGGCGCAAGAGGCTTACCGGAGGAGATCTGAGTGAAGCCTTGCGGAGGCAGATGGCGCAAGCCTGGTGTCTCTTCGCGGTTCCTGACGGGCCGGATGGAGATTTGCCGGTGGATCTTGGCGGCGGCGCGGGGCGAGCTGTGGCGGAGCGCAGCCTCCGGCCGATGGACTCCGGTGATGCGCGCGGGATTTCCGTGGTGGCGCTCAGTGAGGATGAGCTCGGAGGGAGAAAGGAAGCAGAGTGGGGGGAAATGAGCCGTTAGGGTTCGGGTTACCCCCAAGGAGCCTATTTATAGCGCGAGTGGATAAGCCCGGTTCAGCGAGCGGGAGCCGGGAGTTGCGGAAGTAAACGGCTATTTATTTGAGTTTTGGCGAGATGCGCTTTAAATGTTGAGCAGGGGATCTGAACGAAAAGAAGAAAGAGATCCATCCCGTGATATCAGGTCAATTATCAAGTATAAAATCTTGACATTTTGGGGTTTTACCTAGGAAAGTAAGTTAGGTAATTGGGAAAGAGCCGGGTTACTATATGGCCACCATGGAGTAAGGCCTAGCTATCTATTGAGGCACCTTAACCCGGCCTCCACATACTCGTGTGTTTGATATCTTTGCAGGGAATAGCGAGCGCTTCAAAGGAGTATCCATGAAGCCCAGGCTATTCTGGGGACTACTGATGGGGGGATGATAACCCGGTAGGCCAAACTCCAAGGAGTAACCCGGCCCAAAGGACGCTGTGCAGGATCCGGCTAAGGATAAGGAAACCTGTGAAGGCCCAAACTTGTAGGCCCAGTAACCCGGATTGTGGGTTATGGTAGAAGAAAGTTAGGGTTTGTGCGCCGTGTCCGGGTAGGATCCAGGATGCGCCTTGGAGAATAAGCCAGGGGGTACGGGTGCTTTATAAACCGACCCCCAGGTCTAGTTTAGGCAGAGACCTAAGAACCCTAGCAATATTGCTTGATATCGAGCATCTAGTGTAATCCCAGAGTTGAGTTGTTATATCAAGATCGGAGACTCGGCGACTTAGATTGCCGGCTACTAGATCGAATTGCACCATGTTTTCCTCTGAGCTAAACCCTCTCCCAAACGCCTGTGTCGTCTTGCCCCAAGATCAGTTACCCCCGGTAATGTCTGCCGTGATTATCCCACGACACCTGTAGTTCAAATTTGACCAGTTTCCAACGGAATCGGCAGAAACTTCTGTTCTTCAAAAGAGGTGGATGGAAACCTTTTCATATGAAACAAATTGGTTATTTGTGCATATAACATGGTCTAGTATTTTCAAAAATTATAGCTCTCAAGTTTTGCAACATATTTATGGTAGGTCCTTCACAAAAAAACCCTTTCTTTACACTCGGAACATAGAAAATGCTTTTTTGCTTCAATGAAAAGGAAAACTTCCTCCGTCAACATTGTCCGTGCTTCCAAGATGCATGTTTGTGAGTAATATGGGAACATTTTAACAAACTATGCCATGGATATGACCATAACACTCGTCATTTGGCCCGAAACCCTAGAATGTTCGTAGGAGATAGCTAATTTTTGTGAACACATTTTCAACACAACTGTCGTATTCCAAGTTTATTATTTTTGGTTTATACTAGGACCTATATAATGACACCACGCGAAGGTCTCGCATCATTTTGGTTTTTTTTGAATTATTTGGAATTTTCTAACCCCGTTTGAGGAAAAAGTCAAGGCGGCGGGCATGACTATTCGTAGCTAGGGGTTGAATATTGAGAAACTCTTGGTGTATCTATGTTGAAATAGGTACTTTTGTACCTAAAAATGATCTTTTCCAAAAATCATGAGCAAACTATGTGGTACCTGTAGTTCAAATTTGACCAGTTTCCAACGGAATCGGCAGAAACTTCTGTTCTTCAAAAGAGGTGGATGGAAACCTTTTCATATGAAACAAATTGGTTATTTGTGCATATAACATGGTCTAGTATTTTCAAAAATTATAGCTCTCAAGTTTTGCACATATTTATGGTAGGTCCTTCACAAAAAAACCCTTTCTTTACACTCGGAACATAGAAAATGCTTTTTTATTTCAATGAAAAGAAAAACTTTCTCTGTCAACATTGTCCGTTCTTCCAAGATGCATGTTTGTGAGTAATATGGGAAAATTTTAACAAACTATGCCATGGATATGACCATAACACTCGTCATTTGGCCCGAAACCCTAGAATGTTCGTAGGAGATAGCTATTTTTTCTGAACACATTTTCAACACAAATGTCGTATTCCAAGTTTATTATTTTTGGTGTATACTATTACCTATATAATGACACCACGCGAAGGTCTCGCATCATTTTGGCTTTTTTTGAATTTTTTGGAATTTTCTAACCCCGTTTGAGGAAAAAGTCAAGGCGGCGGGAATGACTGTTCGTAGCTAGGGTTTGAATATTGAGAAACTCTTGGTGTATCTATGTTGAAATAGGTACATGTGTACCTAAAAATGATTTTTTCCAAAAATCATGAGCAAACTATGAGGTACCTGTAGTTCAAAATTTGACCAGTTTCCAGCGGAATCGGCAGAAACTTCTGTTCTTCAAAAGAGGTGGATGGAAAGTTTTCATATGAAACAAATTGGTTATTTGTGCAAATAACATGGTCCAGTATTTTCAAAAATTATAGCTCTCAAATTTATATGTGTTTATGCCAATGGTGGCAATGCATGCATACATATATATAGTGAGAAGAAACAGACCCCTTTAGTCCCGACCCGTTTAACCAACCGGCGCTAAAGGGTTACGGTTTCGTTGGGACCAATCACAAAGAATCACACGGGCCGTGTGCTTCTTTCAAGCGCTTGTGAGTCGTTGGATTAGAGGTGTGTTTCTTTCGAGCTCTTGTCAGCTGTTCGATCAGGGGCACGGTGTGTTTGTTTCGAGCGCTTGTTAGCCGTTGGATCAGGGGTGTTTCTTTCGAGCGCTTCTTAACCGTTGGATTGAAACCCTAGCACAACACTTCGTGAGCCAGAGGACCCTATTTATAGCCCACCTCTCGGAGTCCCTTCATACATCATTCAGTTCATCCACCGAATACAAATCATTCGGATTCGCCAGCATACGTCCTACCGTGCATTTGGTATGCATATATGCACTCCAGGAGCCACGGTTGGGCTGTATGCTGGCGATACCGATTGTTTTGTTCTACATCCCCCAGTCAAGGTTTGACAAAAGGCTGGGGGCATACCTCCATTTCTAAAAAACAAACAAATATAATAATTAAGTTTCTTGTCATTTTATCCATATACTTAGGTTAAGCAGGTGGACTTTGCCTGACATGGGACATGGTGCAAAATTGCTAATACTCCAACCGGTCATCTGATAGCATGGGTCCTGGTAGCTGCTATGCAAAGTTGCCAACACATGCTATGTTTCACTGCACTGGTGGTCTTGCCTTAAATGGTTCACCTGCCACGGATTGTGCTTCGGCTTAACTGACAGGTGGTAACATAATTTGAGTGTTTAGGAGCCCAAGTTACTTGTTGTATGATTATAATGTCAATTAGACGCAGCATACACTGACAGTAAATGATGAAGAAATTATCTTTTTTTTCCAATGTAAAATGTGTAAGAGCTAGTCATCAATGAACATGAAAAAAGCCTAAGTTCAGATAGAGTGCAGCCTGTTGGGCACGATATAAAAACAAATCAACAGAAAAACATGTTTTTTTTACAGATAAAAGGGGATTGACTGCATTAGTTCCCAGGGACCATCGATATGTCAAGTTCGGAAACCCCATTTTGTCGAAGGGGGAGTGCACACTAAAGCTCTAGAAGACTAAAAATGGTTAACAGTTCCATATGCTTGATGTAAAGCTAGCCATACAACAGTAGCAGGGAAGACAGGTCATGAACACAGACATACACAATAGACTTTTTTGTTAGACAACACAATATACTGTTAGATATCCTCTGATGTGTCAAGTAAAAGACCAAGGGGGTAGGAACAGCACAAAGTTTGCACCACCAAGATTGAGCATGTACTATGTTCGCTCAAACAAAAGCATAATTGTTGCTGGTCCAGAAATGCTCATCTAAATGCTACTGTACTAAGGGCATCTCTAGTCGTGTGACCCCCCCCCCCAGCACAAGAAAATCAACCGAAATAGCACAAACGGCGCAAAATCAAAACTTGGGGCAAGGTCATTTACCAGCCGTAGCCCACCCAAGCAGCTAAAATGGGGGGCTTTTGCATGCAAAGTGGGGCAAAAGTAGGAGAGAGAGGCATCTTTGAATGCAAAGTGGTGTAAAAGTAGGAGAAAGATTCCTTTTTGCATGCAAAGCGGCACATTTTGCCCCCCCCCCCAGGCCAAACCCAAGGGGCTGGGTTTGGCTTGGGTGCGCCGGCGCAAAAACGGCGCTTTTTCAGCTCCTGGGGGGCTGACTGGTGGAATTCGGCGCTAAAACGGCGCTTTTTGACGCAAAAAGTGGTCCTGGAGGGTGTTGGGGGGGGGGGGGACGGCTGGAGATGCCCTAAGGAGCAGATATTGTACGCTGATTTTTGCCGGAGGTACACACAGGAAAACAGGGCATGAAAACATTAAAAAAAAGATAACTCTTAAAAAATAGTGCATAACCAGCTAACGCTGAATAACCATCACTCTCAGCTTTCAGAACAAGGAATCAAGGACTATTCAGCAGCCCTGATGAGAGGAGAAGCATACGGTCCTTTTGTACACAATGGAGGTAGAAGTGTACACGGGGTCTAACAAAACCAAGCAAGAAAAAGAATGTGGAACATATAGCTTGCAGGCTCGCTCTCATCCGAAACTCAGAATGACAAACAGATCTTACACGCACTTCTTGGTGACAAGAAATGAATCTGCAACTTTTATGTAGTCTAATCATGAAATTTCCAGTCCCTCCTGCTTTCCTGAATTAAGACCTGATGAGAGGAGAAGCATATGGTCCTTTTGTAGACAATGCAGGTAGAAGTGTACACGGGGTCTAACAAAACCAAGCAAGAAATAGAATGTGGAACCTATAGCTTGCAGGCTCCTTCTCATCCGAAACTGAGAATGACAAACAGATCTTACACGCACTTCTTGGTGAGAAGAAATGAATCTGCAACTTTTTATATAGTCTAATCATGAAATTTTCAGTCCCTGCTGCTTTCCTGAATTCTAATCTCTTCCAAAGAACAAACAGATAGTTCAAATGTGTGGCATTGATGAAGAGTAATACTTGGCAAAGGAAAAAACTGAGATCAACTGGGATCAAGTATTCAGTGGAACTACCCCACCCGGACTGACTTACAGAATATCAACTAGTAATGGTTTTCTTGGCGGAAACAACTGGCTGTCTATTCAAGCACCAATGGATGCACAATATGCTTGTGCAACATAAAAAAGAACAAGGTCTTACAGACACAATTGAACGAAAATTTCTTTATTTTTCTTGAGTCTTGATCTTAATTTTTAACATTTTACAAAAGCCCCAATTGTCCACATGGTGTAATAGAATGGATTATATCAGGTTCATCATCTATTTTCATCATCACAGAAAACATCTAACAACAATATCATCAACCTGCTAACGCAAGCACTAAGAAAATATACACATGTGTAACACGAACAAGCACAACTTATTTCTAAAAATACCTAGCAGAACAACTAGCAAAACAAGAAACCGAGACTAGAGAAGAAACTAATGGGTATTCTCAAAGAGAAATGCCTCGACTCTTCACATGGATCGATAGTGTTGATTATGTCAGACCATGTTCATCATCATAGAGAAGCATATGGAAATCCCCAATTCCGCATAAGTAAATGCATATGGTTCTACAGGTGCTCAACACAGTGGAATCCTAACTCATCAACTGATGTATAAACAGGCTTATGGTTCCCTATCTATAGGTGCTCCACAATGGATCTTACCTCATCCATAGCAGTCCAAATCAAGAACCCATCAGTTCAATCTATCGGTTTGATCAAGAACCCTAGACAGTAGACACTCACATGGAAACGAGATTTAGGACTAGAATAAGAGAGGAGGGGACGAGGCGGAGACGTACCTGAGAGAAGTTAGGCTTCCACCGGAGGAGGGCTGCCGGATGAGCTGGGCGTTCACGTTGATGCTGACGGGGGCTTCAGGAGCGTCGACGGCGGCGGATGGAAGAAGGCGGCTGTCGACGGCGTTAGGAAGGAAGGAGCCGGGAGCGGAGGTCGGCGTCGGCGTGAGCCAGCTGCGGCGACGGGAGCGGGGCACGGGGACGGGAGCGGGGGACGGCGAAAGTAGCGTCAGCTGCGCCTCGAGTCACGCGAAAACGCGAGGGTGGAGGCGTGTCTGCATTCCACTCGAACCCTACGACTTTTATGGGGATTAACTGGGCTTAGACCATGTCCAGTCGCGCCCCCCAAACGCGCCCCCACGGCCCGTTCCCGTCCGGACGGGTCCCAAGTGCGCCCACTCGCACCCCCATTGGGCCTTCCCGTCCGGACGCCCTTTGTTCCCGTCCGGCAAACCCAGCCCAACCCCGCCTCCCAGGGGCTCACGTGGAGGCGTCGGACGAGTCGTTCCGAGCCACGGGCCCGTCTTGCCAGCGACACAGGCACCCACCAAAAACCCTTTCCATCCCATGTGCTGCCATTTACCCCCGCCGTCGCCCATCTTTCCCGCCCCTTTCCGCCTCCTCTCCCGTCTCCGGCGCCATGCCTCCGAAAGGGCCGCCGAGACCACCGCCGAAGAACGCGAAGGCCGGCACGCTTGGCGTCAAGCGCCGCGTTCTGCAGCCGCGCCCCCCCGAAGGAACGACAAGACAGCATGACCGACGTCGAGTGGGAGGCCGACAAGTAGCGGAGCGATGCCTCCACGGCGGAGCGCCGTCTTCGTCGCGAGAGGTCGGAAGCCCGAACCGCGGCGGCGAACCTGGAACTGCTGGTCAGCGTCTCCGGAGGAGGCAGCCCGGGAGGTGCATCGAGCTCGTCGGCGTGGGCGTCGCCGTTCCGCGTGGACGCCGTGAGCACGCCGCGTTCGCACTCGAGGCTCTGCCCTAGCCCGGGTCTCTCCCCCAACTTAAACGAGCCCGGCAGCTATGCCGGCTACGCGTTCGGCTACCCGGGCAACTATGGTGGCTTCGACCCGAACACGCTGCACACGTTCGGCGGCGGCGCATCCAGCGGCGCCGGGACGGGGCTCGACCTGAACAAGACGTACAAGATGTCTCCGGGGATGCGCCGGGACGGCGTGGCGGCTGGGCTGGCCCAGTCCGGGCGCACACTACTGTTCGAGGACGGCGCATCAACCTGTTCGACGCCGGTCCGCAGGCCTCCTTCGGCACCCAGGCGCCCTTTGGCGGCTACAACTTCGGCACCCAGGCCTCCTTCGGCACCCAGACGCAAGATGGTGGAGGGAGCGCCGTTGTCGACGAGGAGCTTCCCGTCGACAATGCCGATGAGGACGAGGATCAAGATGTTGATGGCGCCGGCGATGATGTGGAAGAAGCCGTCAAGGATGGGAAGAAGAAGAAGAGGAAGGGTGGAAGCCGTACATAGCCTGGACGGTGAAAGAGGACGAGTGCTTGATAGACTCATGGGCCGACATTACCCAAGACGTGACCACGGGTGCCAACCAAACAAGCGATTCGTATTGGAAGCGGATCCTCTCGGAGTTTGATGAGCGCAAGTATCAAATGCCATATGTGGCGTACGTCATGGATCGCAACCAAAGTGCGTTAGCTCATAGATGGGCAACAATCCAAAAGTCGGTGAACAAGTTCCAAGGAGACTTTGACAACATCGTGGCGAGGCAGGAGAGTGGCAAGACTATCAAGGACCAAGTAAGTTTGTGTGTCTCATCTTCTCCTATGCTCGTTCATGCATCACAACATTCATGCATCTCCTAATCTTGGCTTCTTTTGTTGCTAGCTCATTGATGCCTTCACCTTGTACAAGGCTATCAACGACGGCAAGGAGTTTGCTTCTACATTGCTTCAACAAGTTGCAAAACAATGAGAAGTGGAAGAGTCATAGGCTCCGACTCAACAAGAAGCCCGGCGATGCTCAAATTGAGGAGATGGTGCTCAACGCGGAAAGACCCATGGGAAATAAGAAGACAAAGGCGGCGGTGGCGAGCTCGGAGCGAGTGCACGCCGCAATCGATAAGGTCATGGAGAACGTCACGAAGAACTCGGCGGAGAGACGT
Organism: Alopecurus myosuroides; assembly: GCA_028641055.1. NCBI lineage: Eukaryota > Viridiplantae > Streptophyta > Magnoliopsida > Poales > Poaceae > Alopecurus > Alopecurus myosuroides. The sequence continues at coordinate 48,897,140 of CM054060.1, forward strand.
GCCGCAACCGAGGCCAAGTGGGCGGAGTTCTCCAAAAAGACGAACAAGAAGATCGAGATCGAGACCGGCAAGGCGGCGTCCAAGAAGAGGCAAGGGGACTTCATGATTCTCACGACGGACACATCGAACCTTGATCCGCAGACGAGGGCGGCGTGTGAGGCGATGCGTCCTTAAATCTTCGCCGTGATGGGCCTCGGTCCGGCGTCCACGACGGCCATGGCGACCAACGGGGCGGCATCCTCGGCGCGCATGGAGCGGCACGAAGCGAACCCGAGCGGCGGCAGCAAAGAGACGCCAGGCGAGACCCAGGGCGCCGAGCGCGCCGGCGAGACCCAGGGCGACGAGCCAGCCGGCGATACCCAGGGCGCCGAGGCCGAGCGCGCCGGCGACGAGTTCCATGGCTACACTCCCGACCCCGGCTTCCTCGGCTCCAACGACATCGTCAACGTCGATTGACAAACGCCGAGCGCGCCGGCGACCAATTCGTACGGTTTTGTAATGCCAAACATTCAAATTATGGCCGAAAAACACAATTATGTAAGACTTTATTTATTTATTGTATTTGAACATTTAAAAAAATTGAAAAAATGCCTTGGGGGTTTTGGTTTGGGGGCTGTGACTGGGCAGCCGCGCCCCCCCTCCGGCGTCTTCCCGTCCGGACGAGCCTCCAAAGGGTCTCGCTGGACGCCGATCCGGACGGCTATTGGGGGGCGCGACTGGAGAATCTCTTAGCCCGTCCAAACCTGACCTGCCAAACGACTCAGAAGTGTTTCTCAGTGTCTTGAGTTGGGCCGGGAAATCACACCCAGAAACCGGTCCAAACACTGCTGCCAAACAAGGCCTGAAGCGTAGGCGCATATAGTGGCGCTCATCAGGCTCCAGCCTTATGGCGTGAAACCGATGATCGCAATCTGGCTGCTCAGCCATTGTATTACTGAAACTTCCGGTCGAGCCAACACACTGTTCCACCTCTAAAGTGACACCTCTAACACTGGTTTTCTTCGCATTTCTAGAAATATGTCGATATTTTTGACAAAAGTGACACCTCTAAAGCTGGATTTTGCATTGGCCGTTCAACGGCCGATGTTTCCGTGGGCGGGCCGAAGCCAACTTTCAATTAAAGTACTCCCTATGTCTCAAAATAACTGACTTAGATTTGTTTAAATATGAATATATGTAGACGTTCTTTAATGTATACATACATCAATATCTCTACTATATAATTTCTCTTAACGCTTGGTACGTGGTACGTCGTGCGTCTCATCGCTAAAAGGGCTTGTTTCCTTGTCTACGCTCCAAATTCTCCGTATGTAGCCGAGGTGGTAATTGAGTTAATCACCAGTGTCGCACTTGACGGCAAAAGAACCGATCAAAACCCAATCCACGACCGCTAAAATACCCCGGTCTAGATTGCTATGGGCCAGCTCCACAACGAGCGCACATGCATATGGGCCAGCCCAACATTGTACAACTGGAATATTATTTTCTTTGGTCGTGTGCGTGCACCAGGAAAAAAAGTCACCGGATCGGGTTGCTTAACAGTAGGGACGTGGCCATCACGCTACCATTGGGGTTAGCTTAGGGTAATTAAATTTTACATTTTTCTTTTGAAATGGGAGCCTAGCCCAAGTATGTACATGACTGCATTTCTATAATATACATGTCGGGTTGATTGGAGTACATTCTTTTTTCATATACATATAAATAAAGATGCAGTCAAACCCGCACTCCAATCGACGTCATGTATATTATTATAGAGAAAGGAAAATAGATAGCGCGATATAAGAAAATAGCGCCGGGCTTAAAATACGCTATTAATTAGCTTGCTATATCGCGCTATAGCGTGCTATTTACGAGACATTGTGCAAGGATTAATTTTGCGAGACAATTATCAAAACACTATATCGTGCTATTAACGTCGTTACAGCGTGCTATTTTTTTCCCATGGTATAGAGTCTTCGGCCGCCATGGGAGTCTCCAAGCGGCCACTACCACCATGACGGTAGCACAACGGCATGTGGTGTAACTCACGCTCTCATTCGTCGTTGACGACAACCTTCTTCTTCAAGTGGTCGGTTGCTGACCATCGGTGCGCCACCATGCGGCAAGGGATGGGCCTCACACTTACATCGGCCATTGGTGACGATCGTCGCCAAGAACCCATGTGCTGTCATTGCCATGGAACTGTGCGGCGGTGACAAGCAGAGGGCCAGCGGTGTGCCTCGCCTCTCGCTAATGGACGGGAACCTATTCAGTTTATCGTCTAGGACATCGGCGAGGTCAAGATCTTTGAAGTAAAGACTCTCATTGATGGAAAGTTGCTACATCAGCCCGATAGAGATTTCACATTGATGATGAAGAGTAAACAGTTCCGTGGGATCAAAGGGATGCTCGTAGATGTCTTTATTTCCTATACATATAGATTTTAATAAATTTCAGTTATATCTTCAGGGTCCTAGGGAGTAGATCATAGGTAATAAGAAATACAATATGACGTAGAACTAAAATATATAATTTGTTAGAAAACATTTTTTGTGCAAAGTGTGCTCTAAAATATTTTATGCCTGTCTATTTTACACATATCAATTTTTTACTCGCAATATATTTATTTGTGCAACGAGAAAAATAAAATAAATGGGTCGTGGCAACGCACGGGCATTCTGCTAGTTTAGATAAATTTGAGTAAATTATTTTTGAGATCCAGAGAGTACTGTTTTTTTATCGCCCCACCACCGACCAACCTGTGTATGGGCCGTGGCTCAACAAGTTTCTTGCGCTCGTTTGTCTAACGTTAATTACTTTCGATTGGTCTCATACGCTCGTGCGTGGGCCTATATTGTTAGATACACAAATCTGTTTAGCTCTGATCACGTGTACACATGTGGGCATGTCTAGCTATTTAAGGTGGTACAGATGTTGCCGGCTCCCGATGTGGGGCTATTATTTGCCCCCTACAGAGACACCGTTAGCCTGTGTTACCTTTTTCGCTTCCAATACGTTACGTGAGCATGCTTCGTACGGGTTACTTCCAGGGACGTTGCATGAAGTAAGTAAACAAGACCAAAAATATCATGGGTATGGATGTACGTGAGCATGCATGTTGTACATGCACATTCATACATTCATGAAAACGAAGTAAAAAAATGCACCTGCCTGATGTACGTGTACATATATACGTGAGCAAAATATCGGTAATGTATCTAGCTTTGTGATTGTCAAAATATACCAGTGTGGATGTCACACCGTGAGAAGCAAAATACATGGGAATTAAAAAATATTGGAACAAATTTCTTTGAAAGAGTAAAATTTTCGAAATAAAAACACTATTTTTTATTTTGCTCACCTCGTTTTACCCCGTGGATACACACTAAATTATTAAGGCGTCCACTAATTGCAACCATACGTACATACTACCAAAGTAAAATGTTTAACAAAAATATTAGTGTTTAAATTAATGTGAGACTATGAATTAGACCAAGGAAACAAAAATATGCGATTATGAATTAAAGACAAAAAATACGGAAAAACAAAAAATTATTGCTCGTGTAACTATTCACTACCACCTATAAAAAAAAAGTAGAAGAAAACCTCGAAACAAAAGCTCCTCCGATATAGGAACACAAACTCCTCAGAGATAGGAACAAAGTTCCATGGAAATAGGAACAAAATCTCGAAACAAGGGTAGGAACAAAGTTCCAAGGACATGGAACAAAATCTCAGAACAAGGTAGGAACAAAGTTCCATGGACATAGGAACAAAATCTCAGAACAAGTGCAGGAACAAAGTTGCATGGACATAGGAACAAAATCTAGGAACAAGGGTAGGAACAAAAAATTCCATGGATATAGGAACAAAATCTCAGAACAAGGTATGAACAAAGTTCCATGGACATAGGAACAAAATCTGAGAACAAGGTAGGAACAAAGTCCGAACAAGGGTAGGAACAAATTTCCATGGACATAGGAGAAAAAATCTCAGAACAAAGGGTAGCAACAAAGTTTCAACAAATCTCAGAACAAGGGTAGGAACAAAGTTCCATGGATATAGAAGCAAAAATCTCAGAACATGTGTAGGAACAAAGTTTCAAGGACATGTGAGCAAAATCTCAGAACAAGGGTAGGAACAAAGTTCCATGGACATAGAAACAAAATCTCGGAACAAGGGTAGGAACAAAGTTCCATGGACATAGGAACAAAAACTCGGAACAAGGATAGGAAGAAAAGTTCCATGGACATAGGAACAAAATCTCGAAACAAGGGTAGGAACAAAGTTCCATGGACATACAAAATCACAGAAGAAGGGTAGGAACAAAGTTCTATGGACATAGAAATAAAATCTTAGAATAAGAGTATGAACAAAATATAAGAACAAAAGCTTGAAATAAATGTCGGGAACAAAACCTAGAACAAAATACGAGGAACAAAAATCTAGAAACACAATGTAGGAAAAAAAATTTAGAAACAAAAGCTTAGAACAAAATTTAGGAACAAAATGCTGGGAACAAAAAAAACTAAGGAAAATAAAAGTAGCGTGTCTGTGCCGTTAACTTGTTGTTGCCCACACACACTCCTTGTCGTGGCATTGGAACTCGCCGATGCCCGGGAAATGCCATCCTTTCGCCGAGGAATAGGGAGGGCACATCAGCTGACCGTCAGGCCCCATGCCCACTTGTATCTCCTGCAAAATCTCATTCTGAGCTCACCTCGTAATATGTGTATAGGGCATGTGTGTGCTGCATGCAGTTGCAATGTGCTACTCTGTCAACCACGATGACTCTGCCCAGGTAATTGTGGATCTCGTCGCGGAGCCTGCGCATGTAGTTGGCGTAGACCTGCATTGGGGGTCCTGCGACGGGGTACTGCCTCTGTGTCGCAGCCGAGGGACATGTAATCGCGGTTCCGGTGGCCGTTCGCGTCCGTGTACGTCATGTCGACCTGGTTGGCATCCATCTCTCCACAACCCATGGCGGCCATGGAATGCTGCAGACCACAGTGCGATTTCACTGTCATGCATGTCCTACACGCAGGCGCAGCTATCTAGCTAATAGCATCACCGATATGTTGGCCGTACATTATGGAGTCATCGATTTTGCACTGGTGGAATGACAAGACCATCTTCATTTGGAGTCTAGCTCTCTTCACCATCTCCAGGCGGTCGACATACGGTTTCCAGTCCTACTGATTGGGCCCCTTCCTGTCCACAACGCCCCACCACACGTCCACTACCACACCCATGCTACCCCCACGTTTTCACGACCTGCAGATCCTTCCACAACGTCTGCGTCCGCAATAGCTCCCCATCGGCGCCCACTGTGTCGAGCAGAAGCATCACGTACACTGGCACACCACCAATTGGATCACCTAACTTGATCATTCCTGTTTGACCAAGTTCATATAGAAATATGTACCAAAATATACATCGTGAACACACATCACATTGTTGATGACGATGAAATATAGACAAGTTTCGACATATGACTTAACTAAAACAGAATGTATCGTTTAATGGATTGGAGTACAAAGAGATATATACTAGACTGGTTCTAAGCATCAAGGCTCAATTTTTAATACATACCATGACACAAAGCTGCCTGCTGCTTCAAGCTGGCATATGAGGATCGAAGCAGCTGTCTTTAGGATGCATTTGGGTGATAGGATGATTATTTTAGTTATAGCATGTGCACAATAATGTCTCGACAGTAGAGGAGCCATTCATTATTGACTAATGATAACAAATACTAAATTTAGATGACATAAGACCGAATATTTAAAGTGCAACAAGTACATGATATGAATATTAGTGGTCACATTGTATGGCGAGGAATTTGTTGTCACTAAATGAAAATATGTAATTCCTCGGAGGTTGTAGAAAGACACAATGTACGCACGAAAATAACTTATATTTCTAGAGAAAACAATATCACTGGCCAATGGGAGCGAGGTGAGGACGTTTCCTCACTACCGGTGTCAATATTATTCAGTTCATCGACACTCTCGGTTATGGTAGGCCTTTTTTTTCGTTCGTCCTCCCCACATCTTAATGCTATTTTTATGCATGTCCAAATACACAATTCTTTTCTTCTGTGAACCCTTTTCCCCAGTTTTGAAGTACCTGCAAAACTAAGACAACATATTAAGTTGGCAGGCATGCACTTAGATTAGACATACTATATGCGTGAATGCGATTGTTGTTCAACAATATATAATTAGGAATTTTCGTATCTTACATGGCCGATAAATTTGTGTGAAGACGTTTCATGTCTTGTTCGTAACCCTTTGGTCCTGCTATTATGTCTACGATCAGAACGCTCAAGCTGAATACATCAGATTTGTTTGAGATTGCACGTTCGTCGATGTTCTCCGGTGGCAAGTTTTTACTGCATGAATCTTATATACTTAACTATTAGAGAGAATTACTTGTTGGACACTACTTTTATTTAGCTTTGCTTCTCTTATATCAAAAATCCAAAAATAATAATTGTTTTCTAGTTCCTAGTCTTTTACTTGCTTTGATAGTTTGTCTTGTTTTATTTTGCAAGCATTGGTACCAATGATACCACTAAGCTTTGTGAATTTACTAGTACCAATAATAATGATTTCATATGCACACCAATTGCTCCACCTTCTACTACATCAGAATTCTATGAGATTAAACTTGCTTTGTTGAATCTTGTCATGAAAGAACAATTTTCTTGTATTGGAGAAGATGCTGCCTCTCATTTAAATAACTTTGTCTATGTGATATGAAAAAAATATAAACAGGTAGATGATGACATTGTTAAATTAAGACTATTCCCTTTCTTGTTAAGAGGAAGAGCTAATAATGGTTGTTGTATTCGCCTAAAAATAGTATTGATTGTTGGACTAAATGCAAAGAGGGTGAGGGACGGGCTTGTTGACCTGCGGCACGTTCTGGAGTTGGAGATGAGGGTGAGGGGGACGCGGACAACGACGACGGCGGCCGGCCTGTTGCAACGTGGCAGCAAGCTTGACGGGCCTGTTTCGGGCCCGGCCGGACCCCACTAGGACTGGTATGCCCCCGCGGGGGCTTCACGGGCCCGTTGGGACCGGCCAGACCTTAAGGGGACTGGTGTGCTCTGTAGCCGTGTCCGGTCGACTACCGTTCTCAACGGTGGAGGCAGTACCCTCCCGCTCGGCTGTTGTTGTGTTGTTTCCGGTGTAACCCTCACCTCGTCTCCGTCTGTCAGACCTCGTAGTGTCGTTCTCGGAGAGACGACGATGTTGGCTTCGTGACCGTGGTGGTGCTTGTTCGTGGGCGGCTATTCCGGTGGTGTCAAGGCTCAGCCTTGAGGGGCTCCTTTGCTCCAATCGTTCGGGGCGGTCGATAGGGTCTCGGGAGAAATCCTTGTCAGCGCGTCTAACACCGGCACGGTGCCGCCTTCGGGTGGCACTCTTCCTTCTTGAAGGGCGCCGGGGCTACCCGCTGTCCGCTGTCCCCGGTGTGCCGGGGGAAACCCTAGGACCAGTTGCTGGTCCGGGCAACAACGTGGCTTCCTTCTTGAAGGTGTTGCTCGGCACTCGTCGATTCATAGCTAGGAGCATGGTGGTACTAAGTAGGAGGGTGCAGCGGTTGCGGGTCATCGTCGTTTAGTCAATCCGCCTATGTCTCCTTTTTTCTTTCTTTTTTTCGTTTGTGTGTGTGTGTTGGCTGCTGCCTCAGCCTGTGTGTTGGTTCGGCTCTGTTGTTTTGAGCGTTGTATCAAGGTGGTTGCTATATTAATATAGCGGGGCTTCGGCCTATTTCGGCACTAAATGCAAAGATGATTTTATCAGAAAGTCTAGTCCACCTGCAAATTTCTAACAATTGAGGAGTAACATTATGACCTTTAGACATAATGATAATGAATATGTTTCTCAAACTTGGGAAAGAATGAAAACTATGGTAAAAATTGTTCCACACACGGATAACTATGTGGATGGTTGTCCAAAATTTTTATGCATGATTAATTTTTTCTTTGAGGAATTTATTGGATTCAACTGCTGGAGGAACCATTGCAGGAAATAAGTTAGTGGATGATTTGATGTCAAACTATTCCCAATGGCACACATAAATGGCTCCAACAGGTAAAAGGTAAATTTTGTTGAGGAGGTCTCTTCTTTGGGTGATAAAATTGATATGCTTACTTCTTTGATTACTAAACAAGTGCCTATGGATCCTAATCATATTCCTTGAACTCTCTGATTTCCAACAAAAATGATCAAGTTGATGTAAATTTTGTTGCTAAAAACAATTTCAACAATAGTGCTTATAGAAACAATTTTGGTGCTAAAACTATAGGCCATATCCTCCTAATAATGGAAATTCGTATGGAAATTCTTATGGAAATACATACAAAAATCCTAAAAGTTCCACCTCTAATCTAGAAAAGAGGCTCAAAGAATTTATTGCTTCGCAAAATTTTCAATAAAATTGTTGAGGAAAAGCTCGAAAAACTAGATAATCTTGTCTTGAAAGTTGATAGGCTCGCTCATGATGTTCAAACTTTAAAAACTAGGAATTAAGTCAAGAAAATTGAACCTATAAATGCTATACAAGTTAAAATTAATGAAAATATGAGAATGTTAGCTCAAAGCCGTGCTAGAAGAGAAAGAGAGGAAGCTGTTGAAAATTCTCATAAAAGAGAGTCTGTTAAAATTTGCACCATCCAACCTTTTTAAGAACTTAAAACTTTCAGTACACATGAGTATCCTAATGTTTCTAAACATGTTAATGGTCAAACAAAGGGGATTGGAGATGTCAAGACTTTAGATAGAAAGAGTCCAAAATTTAGAGAATATGAATTTTTCTACTGAGAAAATTGTTGAAATTGGGCTTGATGATAATACAACTTTTGGAGAAACTCTTCGCACTACATTTAGGAGAAACTCTTCCCATTAGTCTGATGTTATAAAGTTCTTACAAAAATGGTCAAATATCCTAATTCTAGTAAGTTAAATATTACTTTAACCAAACAGACCACTAATGCTCTTATTGAAGCTATAGAAGAAATGCTCAATTTTGAACCCTCTGTTCCTAGCAAATTAAAAGATGGCTGGGAACCAAATATTAGAATAATAGTGAATGATCTTAATTTCAATTCTTTATGTGATCTTGGTGCTAGTTCTTCTATTATGCCAAGGAGTTTATATGATATGGTTGAATTGAAGCCTTTGGATGCTATTATTTTAAGAGTCCAACCTTTGGATTCTACCGTTAAGAGACCTTTCGGAAGGATTGATGATGTTCTTATTACTTCTAATAATAATTATGTTGCCGTAGATTTTCTTATTTTGGATATTTAATGCAATGCTTCTTGTCCCATTATTTTGGGATGAACTTTTCTTCGCACCATTGGTGTTGTGACTTATATGAAAGTGGGAATTATAAGTTTTTAAATTCCCCCTCAAAAAGGGCATGGAACATTTCCCTACAAAGAGAATGAAATTACCTTTTGAGTCCATTATGAGGTCTAGCTATGACTCTATTGATAATACTTTATTGTTGCTTTATCCCTAGCTAAAAGGCGTTATAGAAAAGCGCTTGTGCGAGGCAACCCACCTTGTTTTCTCTTGTTTTCTTTATGTTTTGTTTTGTTTTCTGGAGTCGTTGAAGTTTTTACGTCTGTAACAACCACTCTTTATCCTTTTTATTTTCATTTTTATGGCAAGAGTAACCTATATTTGGAAGGAAATGCAATTTGCTGTTTTCTGTCCACATTGTGATAAAATTCTGAAACATCCCCAGGTTGTTATCTAACTTTCACTAGTTTACTATTTTTTGTTTTGGGGGTACGGAAGTGCCTCAGAAAAATTCATATTTACAATCAGTTCTATTTTGACAGATTTCTGCCTTTGCTTGCATTTGCGTCTTAATCTTTTTATTTTGGTGTTCTCTTAAGGGGGAGAGCTCTAAATAAGTTGTGGCAGTAGCCACTGTTTAAATTGAGTGTTTTTCTTGTGTTAAAACTCAACCAAGTGGATTTATTTTATTTTATGCAATAACCAAGCTAATGAAGAAATTTTGCCGTTATTTTTTCAAGCATACGACTCATCATGAAATAAAAAATAGGAACATCGTGTTTTATATTTCTACAAAGAACAAAAAGAGTAAGAACTTGCTATTTAAAAAATAAACTATAGTATAAGATACAAATCAACTCATCCGATTTTCGGTAGATATTATTTCATATGTATAGAGGTTATTCATATAATATAACTAGAAGGATAACCGACGCGTTGTTGCGGGGATCGCTTTAAAATCTGCACTATATTGTAAACAAAATTTATAAGAGATGTGATACATTATGTTTTCTAAGATAATATAAAAATTTCAGTTGATCATAGTATATATTTTCTATTATTAATATGAATAATTTGTGGTTTAATAAATGGATAATGTGTAGTTTGCATGTAGTGATTAATAAATATAAGTGGAGATGACATGGCCAATTTGTTGGCTAGAAGAATGGATGATGTGGATAGCTTGCATGGTGAGATAGAAAAATCATTAAAGCATGTTAGTGGGGTTTTGTTTTATAAGAAGTATAGATATGAATTAAATAAGATATGGATCAAAGAAAGGCTACTTGATCCTAAATTAATAAAATAAATAAATGAATTGTTTTTCAATTTTAAATTTTTTACGCGAAGTTTCGTGTGGAGTAAGTTTTCAACTGTAAGGAGAGGAGGATGATATGAGAAGACGAAGGATGCACAAAAGCTCAAAACTGGGGATGCTAATGTCACCGCCAAGAAAATCCAAGAAGTACAAGCGTCAAAGTTTGGGGATGCGCAAGGCATTCCCTTCTTCATCAAGAAAATTATCAGGTCATCTTTTAAGACATTATATTTTTATTGCTTCACATACTATGTCTTATTCTTGGAGCGTCATTTTTTTGCTTGCTGGTCATAATTAGTTAGATCCTAACATTCTTTGTTGGAGAGAAACACACTCCATTATCCTTTTTAGAACACTCAAGTTTTTCACTCTTCTTGCTTTGTCAGTGTTTAGGTTTTGCTATTGCAGTTTTTAGCTCTTGTTTTCCTTGATTATTTTGATCAGAGATTGTTTGTTTGCTATATTTATATTATTAGCTCTCTGTTATTTATTAAATATTTCTTAGAGAGTTGTTTCAAATAATTTGAATGGTGTTTGGTTTGGATAGAAAAATCATTCCTATAGTGGTGGAAAGGAAGCTTGTTTAGACTGTGACTAGGGTTTGACATCTCATGTTAGATGTTACTTTAATCGTGTGCTTAGTAATTTATGATGCAACATAAATAGTCTTAAATAACCGAGAGTGCTTAATGTGCTATTGAAATTACATGATGTGTTGTTCTTGATCATGATGAAGCATGCTTATTTGATCATATTCTAGTATTCTCCTTTGATGATTTATTTGGATTGACTTGGCGCATGCTCACACCATGTTATTAATATAAAAAATGCCACCTTTTGCCTTGATTATATTTTATTTTTCGAGTCGTAATATGACTTTATGCTTTGATCAATCATTTTTCTGTCTCTATGCATGATTATGGCCATTATTGCTCTCTTAGTTGTCGCTCCCAGTCTCTTTCTAGGCTTCACCTGTACTGAGTATGAGCTATTCCAATGTGTACACCATATCTACCTATGCATGGTATTTTATAGCCATTCCAAGTAAATTGCTCCTATGCCACATTTAAAACTTTCAAAATTATTAAACCTTGTTTTGTGTTCCTGTTTTAGCCCATGAGGAAGTATTAAATGCTTCATTATTTATTCATGTTGGATGGCTTCACCTCTTGACTTGCATGAAGTATGTGCTTGTCCTTAATACAGCAAACATAGCTAGCAAACGGGTGCCTAGCCACAAATAATAAATTACAACAATAACAATTAATCTCCTCAAACTTTGTTCCCGAGAAATCAGTTCAAACATAGCTTGTGTAAACAAATAAGAATAGGAATGGTATCGTTACTCAAACTGGGAGCCGCCCTTAGAAGCCATTTTACATGAAAGATAATAAAATATCTGTTTGCATTCATTGACATAGACATACACGTCTCTAAAAATTATATGTTCAATATGCTCTGTTTTATAAAATAAAAAGCTCTAGCACATGAGTGATCCCTGGTTCTCTCTGTGAAGGGCCTTTCTTTTAGAAATATGATGAGTCTTGACCTTCTTACTTGATCCACCAATTAAGAGAGCACAATTGTCATTCTGAGTATAATGTGCATATTTCCAACATTTATTATTGATTGGAATATGAATATGGTATTTCTTGTCTAAAATTATTTGTATCTAGTCACAACGTGGACTTTCAACGTGTCCTAGAATTTATGTTTTGCTATTCCACGAAGGACAAGCGAAATACCACTTTATCATATTTTTCATTACGATCAAACAAACTTATCACTTTCAATGCATTATTTCTCATTGTCATTTATTTATGTTACTTTTCATGTGCAACATAGATGCGAAGTTTTCATTGTTCAAATAACATTTGTCATGCTTTAGTTAAAGTGTTTTGATCTCATCTTATAATGCTTTTATACAATGATTGATCAAAGTTGTGTTGGCTACATGTCACCTCAAAAATTATATTTGTTATCTCTTACCTACTCAAGGACAAGCAAGAGTTAAGCTTGGGGATGTTGATACGTCCCAAACATATCTATAATTTTTCATGTTGCTTGCTTGTTTTTTTTATGTTCTCCCATGTTTTCTATATGTTTTACTTCGTTTTCCAGATGATTTCATGCACTAACCTATTAACAAGATGCCCATAGCCAATTTCAGTTTTCTGCTGTTTTAATGTTTACGAAAAGTTTTGAAGAAAATATTCGCCAAAAGTCCTAAAAATTCAAGGAGATCATTTTATACCCGGAACAAAGACGAAGTCCAAAAGGAGAGCCGGAGGGGAGCCAGGGGCCATTAGAGGGATGCCAGGCACCCCCTCTAGGCCATGTCTGGGGTCATCTCGTAGCCCTAGCCACCGCCTCCCGTCACTTCTTCGCCTAACCACATTAACCCTAAAAATGTCGGGGACGGAGGAACTTTCCACGAAATATATACAGAGGAGCCGTCACCTTGAAAGTATAATTTAGGGCTTCAAGAGTCATGCTCCGGCACCCTACTGGAGAGGGGGATCGTCACCGGTGGCCTCTACATCGCCACGATTGACTCCAGACAGATGTTTGAGTAGTTCATCCCGAGATTACGGGTCCATAGCAGTAGCTAGATGGTGTTCTATCCTCCTTGTGCCACCATGTTTAGACCTTGTGAGCTTCCCTACATGATCAAGATCATTGTTATGTAATTGCTACGTGTTGTGTTTGCTGGAATCCGATGAACCATGAGATTATGATTATTTTGTTCATGTCATATTGAGTTTCTTCACTTATATATTTAGAGAGTTTTAATATTCTCTTGCGATGCTCTCAGGTGTGTATGATTTCCTTGGAAAAGTTATTGTTATCACTTCCAAATGAGGGTTTATATGCTAGACAGTGGGTTCATGCCTCCTTTTCATCTGCGCTCGAGTGACAGAAACATGTAAGGTCGAGGATGTGATGTTGCCACTAGGGAGAAAATAGAAGTGTTCTTGTCTACGGATGAAAATTATTTGTTACATTTATTATTTTTCTTAATGCATCTATATGTTGCCCACAAGCAATCACTTTGTTGCTGCAACTTAATACCAGCGAGATTTGCTGGATGGCTGTCTCAAGGTGGACTCTTAGTAATAGATGATGTTGGATAGCATTCTATTTATATTGACTTAATGCCTACAATGTTAGAACCCGTGAACTATATATAGTAATAATAGTATATTTATACGTTCATTATTTGTCAATTTCCAGATGTAATTTGTTCACAGAACACGTTTATTATTCTTAGGAGAGACACCACTAGTGAAACTATGGCCCCGGTCATATTTTCATCATTGATTACAACCTTGTTTACTTCCTTTCATCATCACTTGTTCGTTGTTCCGTTTTCATTAATCATCTCGAACCATTCAATATAATTAATTCTCTAGTTTTCAGCAAGGCACGAAGATGGACAACCTTCTCGGAAAGTTTGGAGCAATAGAGAGTTTGTGTTTAGGTGCAGGTCCACGTTTGTTGAAGCGCCAGAGAACAAGCAAGCTACTGAGAAACTTCGAAGTCCTGCTGGAATGATCACCCTGGTTCCTTAACAGGGGTAAATTTTCTACTAACTACATCATACCTTACTGTTTGGGTCTCCCAATGGGTGTATGATCACACTTACAAGCATCAGCCCCCAGGCCGTCGAATTTTCTCGCCAGAGATCTTCTCGGCCGCTGCCACCTTTAGAAATGTCGGATATATGCCAAATAGGGGTATATCCGGCATTGGCCGAAGGCCGGATTAACAGGGTGGCCCACAGGCAATGGAAAGGAGTCCATTCGGCGGCCCAGTAAGCTGACGCGCAGGAAGCCGGATTCTAGAAGAACCCGGACCACGGCCTGATACGTCTCCAACATATCTATAATTTCTGATGCTCCATGATGACATTATGCCAATTGCTGCATGTTTTGTACCTTCTTTATGTCATTTTACACGTTTTCCGGGACTAACCTATTAACAAGATGCCAAGTGCTAGTTCCCTGTTTTCTTCTTTTTTTTATTTCAGAAAAGTTGTTCTTGAAATATTCTCGGAATTGGACCCCAGAAATCCCGAAGTTCCTATTTTCCCCGGAAGCATCCAGAAGAGCGAAGAGGAGTCGTAGACGGGCACCAGGGGGCGCACACCAAGGGGTGGCGCTCCCCCCTTGGCCGCACCAGGGGGTGGTATGGAGCCCCCAGGGCTCCACCGCCTTTGACCTTTCGCCTAGTTATCCCCCCCGGATGGAAAACCCTAGACACCTGATAAAAAATCCCCGAAAAGTTCCGCAGCCGCTGTCATCGTCAACCCTAGATCAGGGGGGTTCTGAAGGTGTCTCCCGACACCCTGCCGGAGAGGAGATCATCACCGGAGGCATCTTCATCACCATGCCTACCTTCGAAGTGATGCATGCGTAGTTCATCCTTGGACTACGGGTCCATAGCAGTAGCTAGATGGTTGTCTTCTCCTCCTATGCCTCCATGTTTAGATCTCGTGAGCTGCCTAACATAATCGAGATTATTCTTATGTAACTCTGTGTGCTGTGTTTGCTGGGATCCGATGAATATTGAACTTATGCCAAGTTGATTATAGTCTTTATTGCATATGTCATTTGTGATCTTGCATGCTTTCCGTTGCTAGTGGTTGCTCTGGCCAAGTAGTTGCTAGTGACTCCAAGAGGGAGTATTTATGCTCGATAGTGGGTTCATGCCTCCTTTTCGCCTGTGCTCGAGTGACAGAAATGTGACGGGGGAGGATGTGCTGTTGCCACTAGGGAGAAAACAGCGGTGTGAGTGCCCGCGTGTACAATCATTGCTTACATTACACACATTTCTTAATGCGATTATCTGTTGCTTGCAACTTAATACCTAAGGGGGTTCGGATGATAACCTGAGGGTGGATTATTAGTCATAGATGCAGTTGGATTACGGTCTATGTATATTGTTGTAATGCCTGCACAAAATATCATAGTATCCAGCATGCTATCTTTTATGGAGAGACACCACTAGTGAACCTATGAACCCTGGTCCATTTTCCTACACTGTTAAACAAACCACTACAATTTCTTGCTTTCTTTACTTACTGTAAGCATACATTATTTTCCACACTATACGTCTAATCTTTGTTTTCAGCAAGACTAGTGAGATTGACAACCTCACTGTACCGTTGGGACAAAGTATTTTGGTTGTGTTGTGTGCAGGTTCCACGTTGTTGCTGACACCGGTGAGCCAGCACCACCATTAGTGGCATCAACCGTCCGAAGATCCTATTTCTCCTACTGGATTGATAACCTTGGTTCTTAACTGAGGGAAATTCTTACCTCTGCACTCATCACACCCTCCTCTTGGGGTTTCCAATGCACCATCCATATTTTCTATAGCAAGAATTTCTGGCACCATTGCTAGGGATTTAAAGTCAACTCTGCAAGTGATCAAGAATTTCTGGCGCCGTTGCCGGGGAGAAAGAAGTCTTCTGGCAAGGGGAGTCTCTCACTCTCAACCTCTTTATTTTGTTTATTGTCTTGTTTATATTTTTGTCTTGTTTTGCTTCTTTATATCAAAAACACAAAAAAATTAGTTTACTTCATAGCTGTTATTTATATGCTTGCTTTTAGTTTGCTAAAATGAGTTCCTCTGAGAATAATAAGTTGTGTGACTTCACTAGCACAAACAACAATGATTTTATTTGCACACGTATTGCTCCACCTGCTCCTACTTCTGCTTTCTATGAAATTAAACCGGCTTCATTAAATCTTGTTATGAAAGAGCAATTTTCTGGTGTTAGGACTGATGATGCTGCTGCTCACCTTAATAATTTTGTTGAACTATGTGAGATTCAAAAGTATAAAGATGTGGATGGAGACATTATTAAACTGAAATTATTTCCTTTCTCTTTGAGAGGAAGAGCTAAAGAATGGTTGCAATCTTTGCCTAGAAATAGTATTGATTCATGGACTAAGTATAAATATGCTTTCATTGGAAAATATTATCCTCCTGCTAAGATTATATCCCTAAGAAGTGACATAATGAATTTTAAACAATTTGATAATGAACATGTTGCTAAAGCTTGGGAAAGAATGAAAACTATGGTGAAGAATTGTCCCACTCATGGACTGACTACTTGGATGATTATACAAACCTTTTATGCAGGACTGAATTTCTCCTCAAGGAACCTATTAGATTTAGCTGCTGGAGGTACCCTCATGTCCATCAATTTGGGCCATGCAACAAAGCTTCTTGATGATATGATGATAAATTATTCAGAGTGGCACACTGAGAGAGCTCCACAAGGTAAGAAGGTAAATTCTGTTGAGGAAACCTCCTCTTTGAGTGAAAGGCTTGATGTTGTTATGTCTATGCTTGTTAATGGTAAAGCTCAAGTTGATCCAAATAATGTTCCTTTAGCATCTTTGGTTGCTCAAGAAGAGCATGTTGATGTGAACTTTATTAGAAATAATAATTTTAAACCAATGCTTATAGAAATAATTTTGATGGAAACAATTATAAGCCCTATCCTCGTAATAGTGGTAGTGGTTATTCTTATGGTAGATCTAGAATGCCTAGTGAGGAAAGGATTGTAGAAGTTGAAAAAGCAACTAAGAACTATATGCAAATGCAATATGAACAAAATAAGTTGTTTACTAAAACTATGGAAGAACAATCTTCTATGGAAGAACTATTAGCCAACAAATTGGGAATTTAAATAGAGAAATCTCTGGTTTGCAAGGTAAAATTTCAAGTGCTGAGATCAGTATTTCGGCCCTGTCAGAGGCACAATTTTATTTGATCAATAAAATGGCTGCTAAAACTGAAACCATTGAAGATAATCCTTTTGCTGCAACCAATGCCATTGAAGTTCGAATTGATGATAATGTTAGGTTGATGGCTGACTTACGTGCTAGGTGGGAAAGAGAAGATGAATTGGCTAGAAAGAATAATATTGCTAGAGTTTGCACTATCACCACCACTAGTAGAACTGAAGCTCCAAGTGTTGGTAAACCTCCTACTATCAATGGTAAATAAGTTGGTGTTAACAAAGTCTCCACCCCTTCGGTGAAACGTACTAAATTGCCTCAAATTGCTGAAATTGCTTCTGATAGAAGTGCTGAAATTTTTAGAGATGTGGGAGATAATGGTCCCATTACTTTTGATGATAATAATATTGATTTTGATGATTGCAATATCTCTGAAGTTATTATGTTCCTACAAAATGTTCCTAGAAGTCCCAATGCTAGTGCCATTAATATGGCCTTTACTAAATTTATTACCAATGCTCTCATGAAAGTTAGACAAGAAAAGCTGAAACTTGAAACATCTATCCCTAGAAAATTAGATGATGGTTGGGAGCCCATCATTAAGATAAAAGTAAATGATTTTTCTTGCAATGCTTTGTGTGATCTTGGTGCTAGTATCTCTGTTATGCCTAAAAAGCTTTATGATATGCTTGATCTACCACCGTTGGAACACTGTTATTTGTATGTTCATCTTGCTGATAATGCTAAGAAGAAACCTTTTGGTAGAATTGATGATGTTCTTATTATGGTTAACAATAACCTTGTCCCTGTTGATTTTGTTGTTATGAACATTGAATGCAATGCTTCTTGTTCTATTGTTTTGGGAAGACCTTTTCTTAAAACTATTGGTGATGTTATGTATATGAAAGAGGGGAGTATTAAATATCAATTCCCACTCAAGAAAGGTATGGAACACTTTCCTAGAAAGAGGATGAAGCTACCTTTTGAATCTAGTATTAGAGAAAGTTATGATGTCGATTCTTCTTCACTTGAAAATACTTGAGTTGCTTTCTACGCCTAGCTGAAAGGCGTTAAAGAAAAGTGCTACCGGGAGACAACCTGTTTTATTTCTCCGTTTTCAACCCGTTTTTGTTCGTTTTCTTTTGTTTTCTCTGCACCTGGGTGTTGTCTATTTCCTTAGCAACCCCGCTGTATCTTTTCTTTTCTGTCTTTGTTGAGCCAAGTAAAGCCTCTAGTGGAAAGTGGAGACTATATTTCGGATTTCTGCGCAATTAAAAGATTTCTGCTGTCCACCGTTTAATTTGTATAAAATCACAAAAAATTCAAAATGACCTGAGTTTTTTTGCGCGTAATCCTGGGCTATATACGCAACTTTTCTTAGTTGAACACTTTTTTATTTGAGCAACAGAAGATTTACGAAAAAAATGATCTTACCTATTGTCCTGTTTTGACAGATTTCTGCCAATAATTGCATTTGCATCTTAATCTCTTTATTTTGGTGTTATTTTGAAAAAATAGTTTTAAAAGAAGTTGCGACAGTAGCTAATGTGTTTTTGAGTGTTAGTCTTATGTTGAAACTGAACCATGTGAATTTATTATTTCGATTGCACTAACGTTGTTAATGAATATTGTGAGAAGTTTGGTGTGAAGGAAGTTTTCAAGGGTCAAGAGAATAGGATGATATGATGTGATCAAGGAGAGTGAAAAGACTAAGCTTGGGGATTCCCCGGTGTTACATCCCAGCAAATTCCAAGAAGACTTAAGCGTCTAAGCTTGGGGATGCCCAAGGCATCCCCTTCTTCATCAACAAATTATCAGGTCACTTCTAGTGAAACTATATTTTTATTCGGTCATATCTTATGTCTTTATTTGGAGCGTCTTTTATTTTTGCCTTTAGTTTGATTTTATTTTTGAAATAAGCTTGGTTGGACCCCAGCATTCTTTTATTGGAGAGTGACATGCTCCGCTTTTTCATGGGAATACTTTGTATTCTTAATCTTTGTCTGGCTGCTGCATTTATTTAGCTCCTGTTTTGCATGCATCTCTTATCTAAGAGATGTTAGTTTTAGTAGTGTTATGTGAGTTCTCTCATGTTTGCTTGTTGTATCATGAAGAGTATTTTTGTTAAAACATATCTTGTATGGTGCTTATTGGGAGAAGAAACTGCTGCTTAAAGTACAATGTTTAATGGTGCAAGTAGAAGCTTGTATAGACTGTGTCTAGAACTTTTTCATACCATGCTAGATGTTATTTTAGTTTTAAAGCCTTGTGGTTATTGAGTAGCATGATTAGCATAAAATAGCTGAGAGTGTTTAATGTTCCATTGAAAGATTCATGAGTTGTTCTTGTGATGCTGAATCATAAATTTATGGTATTCTCTTTCGAATGTTTTATTTGGTTGACTTGACGCATGCTCACAGCATGTTTATGACTATGAACCAATCACTAATAGCCTCTATGATCATTTAGATTTTGAACTTGTGATACCTCTTATGCTTTAATTAATGATGTTTTTGTCGCTATGAATGATTATGGCTCTTATGCTCTCTTGATTTGTCGCTCCCAGTCACTTCGTAGCCTCCACATGTACTGAGTATGAGCTCTACTCGTGCATCCAACTCCGTAAAACCAAGTTTTCCCATTGTGTCCACCATACCTACCTACATGTGGTATTTAACTGCCACTCCAAGTAAATTGCTCATGTGTTACCTTTAAAACCTTCAATATAACTCCTGCTTTGTGTTCCTGTTTTTGCTCATGTGGACGCAAAGAGAGAATTTTTATCTCACTTGTTGATTGGATTTCACACCCTAGACTAGTGGCTTCATCCGCTTATCCAAATGATAGAAGAGCTGGCACTAGTACAGATTGCCTCATCTGTGGCGCACCAAAAATCAATTCTGTGGCGCACCCCGGGGCCACAGGGGTGCGCCACAGAATACACGCCATAACAATTATTTCTGTGGCGCACCGTGGCCGTGCGCCACAGAAATGTCAATTCTGTGGCGCACCTCAGCCGTGCGCCACAGAAATTTGCAATTTTGTGGCGCACCAAGGGGGGTGCGCCAGAGATTTTTTTTGGTGGGTGGAGGATGGGTGTCGTGGGATAATCACGGCAGACGTTACCGGGGGTAATTTGTCCTGGGGCAAGTCGACTCTGGTGTTTGGGAGAGGGTTTAGCTCAAGGGAAACCATGGTGATATGCGATCTGGTAGCCGGCAATCAAGTCGCCGAGTCTACGATCTGAATATACTACCTCAATACTCGTGTTACAATGGATACTCGATACCTCGCAATCTCTATCTCGTAAACTTGTGTATCTTGTGAACTCGTTCGATCTAACCCTAGGGGCCGGCTTATATAATCCCCGGATCCCCTGGCTTGCTATCCAAGGCGTACTCGGAATTCTACCCGGACACTACTTACAAAACCCTAAACTTCCTTATCGGAACCCACAATCCGGGTTACGAGGCCTACACTCCTGGGCCTTCTAGAAGCCCTTTATTCCTTGGCCGGGTCTTGCGCAGCGTCCTTTGGGACGAGTTACTCCTTGGCGTTAGCCTATCGGGTTATCATCCCTCCATCAGTAGTCCCCAGAATAGTTTGGGCTTCACGGAATCCTCTTTGAAGCGCATGCTATTCCTTGCAAAAATAACAAACACACAAATTCATAGAGGCCGGGTTAAGTTGCTTTAATAAACAGCTAGGCCTAACTCCATCGGTGGTCCATATAATAACCCGGTTTCCTCTGAATCCATCTTTTACTTTTCCGGGTCAATGCCCCGATGAGAATACCAAAGATCCGGCTTATTTCACTCGTTAATTGGTCCAGATATCACGGAAGGGATTTGCTTCCTCTCCATTCCGGATATCTCGTCCAGCACTTAACGCGTATCCCACAATATCAGGACGGGTATCCCTTATCCCGAAATTTTTGGTTCCCGCTTGCCTGCCTAGGTTTCCCCACCCGCGTCTATAAATAGACGCCTTAGGGGGTAACCTAGCTTAACGGCTCATTTCTTCCATCTTCTTCTTCCTCACCAGTGCTTCCTCATCCGAGCTCACAGAGCGCCGCCACGGAGACCTCGTGCACGCCGCCGGAGCAAAGCCGCCGCCAGCTGCGCTCTTCCACGGTTCGCCCCGCGCCGCCGCCAGTCTCCGCCGCCGCGCCCTCGACCTGCCCGCCGGGAGTCGCTAGGGGACACCACGACTGCGCCATCTGCCGCCGTCGTGCCCTTCTCCAATCCACACCGGTAAGCTCCTTACTCCCATTGATTCAGTTTCTAATTTCTCCGTTTGACCTAGATTAGATCTAGGTCCGCCCGAGGGCCATTTCTTGCTTCACGCCGGATTAGGTCGCATAGCTCCATCCTAGTTTGTTCAATCGCTTAACAGATGACCACACATCACTCCCCTATCGCTTGTAATCGTTAATTTCTCGACGAAATCATCCACAAATTTTCCAATCTGGATGCAGTTCACCCAAACTTCCGTGGCTGCTCTTGATACCCGGAAAATCCACCACTTCCGGTTTTTTTACTTGCACTAGATACATAGGCAATCAACCTTTTTTCATAACTGCTTGCCGATACGTAGATATCCCATAATTTCTGTACTGCTCGTCAATACCCGGACAGTTTGTAATTTTTGCTCTGTCTAGTGATACTCGGACAATTCATAGTTTCCATGCCTCTTACTGATTCTGCCTGTGAATACTCGGATAACTCATAATTCCCGAGTCTTAATGTTTCGTGCACTGTGCTTTGTACTTTGCAGACCGAACCAATGGCTCCTAGGAACAAAGGGAAGCAGCCGGCAAAAACAAGGACGACCCAGTCCATATCCGCCAATTGCGCGCGGTCTTCCGTGACCCAGGCCAAACTGGAAGAACTGGCCGAGTCAGGCATCCTCCCTCCTCAGAAGGAGATTCATTGGAGGGTTCCGGGTGACGAGACCCGGCCCACCCCCAATCCCGACGAGGTAATATGCTTTGTCGAGCACGTGATCCGCGGGTTTTGCCCCCCGGGTCACTCTTTCTTCCGTGAAGTCCTCAGCCACTATGGCCTCCGATTGTTCGACATAGGGCCTAACTCTATGCTGAACATAACCCACTTTATAGTCCTCTGCGAGTCTTACTTGTGCATCCCGCCAAATCTGGCTTTATTTATCGAGCTTTTCCAATGTAAACCGTGCCGCGAAAGTGGTGACGGGGCCCTTTTGGCCTGCGGCGGGGTTTCCATCCAACGCCGCAAAAATTCTCCCATGCCGACTCTAAATCTTAACTCACATGTTAAGCATTGGCAGCTGTCCTTCTTTTATTGCCGGGATACCTCCCCACCCGGCGAGAGGAAGTTGCCGGGTTATTCGGAGGGTCTCTTAGATCTTTCCGATACTTTTAATGCCTTTCCCCCTGAGTCGGACAGGGAAGCCATCCAGCCCCACCTGGCCAAAATAGCCGTCCTTTTCGCCCACGGTCTCGCTGGGCTCAACCTGGTTAAGACTTGGGTAGATTTCCGGATCCATCCCAACTCTATTCGCTCAAAGCTAATGTGCGAATACTCGGGACACGTCACGGATGCGCTCCGCTATTCCTCAAAAAATTACCCGGCCGGCGATACCAACAAGACTATCAAGAGCTTCCTGACTGAGAAGCTGGAGGTGATCAAGAACATAGCCGGGTTAGCGCCGTTCACCCGGGATAACCCAGCTCCAGCGGTAAAATCCAATACTTATCCACTTATTCTCGTACTTTGACTTGATACAACAACTAACTCTCATTTTCATGCTTTTATCTCAGGTCGACAATGCTTTCTGGAACATTGAGACCCCTCCCAACTCCGGGAACCCGGAGGAAGAAGAAGAAGAGCCGGCCGATACTGACGAAGGTATCACCCGGATTCCAATCACCTCAACCTCTATTACTTTGCTTTCCCATTTTTTCTCTTTTTCCAACTATATGCTTGCGACTTTCAGGGATGGATGATAAGGGTGACAAGGACGACCAGGGAGACCCGGAAGAGACTGAGAGCGACAAAAGCGAGGTTGAGCCGGAAGTCGAGGTCGGAACCAAGAGGAGAACCCGCGGGGTCGTCTTCAAGGTTCCCTACTCTTCCATGTCCTCCAAACACTACTCTTTTGATAATATGCGCGAACTTAACCGACAGTTATCAAATTCACCACACTTGAAGGATCCGCCTCCAACCAAGCGCAGGGTAACCCGGAATTCCCCGGGCGATGATCCCCTCAACCCGGGTATTCCTACGTCCCCGGCTCGTCGCACTGGTATTTCTCCATCTTATCCCATCAACTCACCTCGAAAACATCCTTCCCCCAATCATCCATTGGCCGGACAGCTCCGGGTCTCACTCTCGGATTCTGTGACAGCCTCGTCCGCGTCTAGCAGTTCACTTCCTGCAGATTTCGTGGTGAATGCCGGGTAAGTCATATTTCCGGCTAAGCGGTACACTAGTATTTTTGATAGCCATCAATTTTTGTTGCTAATTACTTCTCTTTTCTTTCCTTAGCGCCCAGGTCACGATCAGTGACCCGGATAACATGGACACAGACAACCGGGAGACTGAAGGGCCGGTTGACGATACGGACTCCACGACTGGCGGTGGTGGTGAAGAGAATCAAGAACTAGATCCCCTGACTGACTCGGCCCGGCAGGAAGCTGGGTCTCCCAAGCCGTCTGAAGAAGCTGAGGACGACGACGTCAAGATCCTGGACACAAGGATGGGCTCTCCCAATCCGGACACCCAGGCAACCCGGGTCTCGACCCTAAAGTCAGAGAAGGTTCGTCCTCCGAGTGATCAGGCTGCCGGCTCTTCCGGTGTCAGACCCGAGGATATGACTTTTTCCCAGATGCTTGACGCCCTGCACACCTTGAGGGCTGATGAAGAAAATATCCTAGAAGCTTTGATAGCCAAACATGAGGTAAATCCGAATAACATTGCCTGTATCATTGTCTAGTCCCCAAGTTCCAAGTGAACTTGTTGATAATTTGCTTGGAACTTCGTAGTATATCCGACTGATAGCTTGCTTTTTATCCGGCTAATCCTTCCTTGTGTCTCCACGCAGGCCTTCGTGACCCACTCCGAGAAAGCATTGGCGAAGGCCACCAAGCTCCTCGAGAAGGAGGCGACTCTGCGTGAGTCGGCTGAAGCTGATGCTAAGAGGAGCGGGAAAATCACAAGGAAATATAGAAAGAGGGCTCATGCAGCAGAAGATGAACTGACCAAGCTTTCCGTTTAGATTGCCGACACATATCGTGCTTTGACCGGTACGATTCCTAACTTGATAATTATAACCCGGATTCTCATTCTGATAAATAGTCGGATTTCCTTACTCACTGCTTTTTCCTATTTTCTGCAGGTCCGGATGATGTAACTCCGGACGAAGATGATATCGCAAAGCTGAAAACCATCAAGAGCACGATCCGGCAGCTCTGTGCCGGAAACAAATGGATCCTTCAGGATCTGAAGTGGCCGGGTGTCGGGCATGGCAACCTGAAGACGCTGCTTGACGCGTGCTCCACTATCCCCGAGTGGATTGAGCACTGGAGACGCTCGTCCTGCCGGGTTGGAGTAACCCGGGGGCTTGCACTGGCTAAGGCGTATTTTCCCAAACTCGAGCCGGCCAAGCTTGTAGGCGGGTTTCCAGAGTTCAACCACGACGGGTCCAGGTTCTCAGTGAAGAATTTCAAGGCTATCCAGAAGGAGGTTCGTCACTCGGTCAGTGTAATTGCCGATGGCTTGGATGTCAGTTCAATTACCCCTGCATATGATGCTGATGACAAGGCCATTAAGTCGGATCTTCCCAAGCCATACGATATGCTGGCCCGATGGAAGGCGGAGGCTACCCAGGCGAGAGAAGAGGCCGCGAAGAAGAAGGCTGAGGCCGATTCTGCGCCTGCTACCTCCACACCAGTCGTCCCTCCTCCCGCACGGGCCGACACTACTGCTGACCCGGGTGCTGCCGCCACCAAGAATGCTGAAGACCAAGGCGAGGAGCAAGACCCGGCTGCCAAGAGCAAGGGCAAGATGGACGACTCGGCCCAAGATGCCGAGTGAAATTTTTATCGGCAACCGTCTTAGGCACATTATCCGGCCAATGGGCCTTTTTAAAACAATTATTGTTTTGATGGCGCGCCTGTGCGCTTTATGATACTACTATCGTGGCTTGTAATGCACTTTAATACCTTAATATATTTCGTGGCCCTTCTGGCCTTTTGCTCGAATTTGATATTTCTTAACTTTGAGCTTTTTCGTCCTTGATTTTCTGACTTTCTGCTATGGTTCCAATTGTGAGACTCGGTTTCCGGGTCTCGTGGGTTTTGACCAGTGGACTTTTTTCTAAGTCCCCAAATCCCCAAGACTCGGATTTTTGGGCTTTTGAGCTGAATAGCTAGATAATTTGTTTCTGTTTTCTAGTTCCCGAGTTCCCAAGGCCCGAAATTCCGAGTCTGGG
The DNA here is from genome assembly GCA_028641055.1 of Alopecurus myosuroides. Lineage (NCBI taxonomy): Eukaryota > Viridiplantae > Streptophyta > Magnoliopsida > Poales > Poaceae > Alopecurus > Alopecurus myosuroides. The sequence goes on from CM054060.1 coordinate 48,922,981, forward strand.
ATGTTGGGTGTTTCAAAAGGAACAAATTGTTACATGCTAAGCCCAAAACCTAGAGCCGTTTCACATAGGTTTTGAAGTCATGCTTAATAAATTTTGAGTTTCCGGTTATTAACCTTATACTCTGCATAACTTGCGGTTTAGATGACCCTTTTGACTCTCCTGTACTGTAAGCCGGCTTTCGCGTGGATAATCATGTTGCTACAGCTGTATGAAGACAGGGTCAGGCAAGGCCCATTGGGCATCATGACTGATTGTAACCATACGCTAGCGAATCATGCCACTTTAGTGCGAGTCACATCGAGCTTAAGTAAGAAAAGTCAAGAAAGTTTGGCTCCTTTGTCCGGTTATAAGCTTGCAGCCGTACTTGTTTGCAAGTAATCGGCCCTTATAACTCATAGGCATCGTGGCCGGGTCTTTGAGTTTGTAACTGTGCTATTCAAGCAATCAGCCCCCAAGACCTAAATATGTGCAATTAAGGAAACTAATGTACCAAAAACAGTAAATAATACTTACCTGGAAGGAAAAATAAAGACACAAAAGAGATAAAAAACTTGATAAAAAACACATGAAAAGAAAACAATATATTGTTTAACCATCTCTTTATTGATGTGAGAAAAGTTAGGTCAGCAAGCCGCCTCATTAAAAACCCTCCAGTCCCCTTAGGTACCCTGGATAGGAAAAGAGTGCGTCTGAAACCTGCTGTCTGTTACATCGTGTAACTCCACTTATAAATCTAGTCTAAACTAGGTATAGTAGGGACGCAGCTGGGCTACGTCCCAAGGTCTGTCTCTCTCTTGCATAGATGAAGTGGTGTGAGCGGTGTCATTAACAGTAGCCGACTCTTCCCTTGCATCTACCAAGTAATATGATCCATTGTGCAGATTCCAGCTTATGATGAACGGTCCCTCCCATGGTGGGGATAACTTGTGTTTTCCTTCCTTTGACTGTACTAGGCGTAGAACCAGGTCTCCTTCCTGGAAGACCCGGGTTTTGACTCTCCGGCTATGATATCTCCTCAGATCCTGGTTGTATATGGCTGATCTCTCCAAAGCTTGTTCCCTGTGTTCTTCTAACATATCCACGGCGTCCTGCCGTGTCTTTTCATTCTCCACCTCAACGTAAGCCGATACTCGAGGCGAGTCATGGATGATATCACTCGGCAGCACCGCTTCTGCACCATAAACCATGAAAAACGGTGTCATCTGAGTAGATCTGTTAGGTGTAGTGTTGATACCCCAAACCACTGAAGCTAACTCCTCAACCCATGCTCCAGCGGCTCTGATACATGGTACTCGCAATCGTGGCTTTAATCCACGAAGTAACTCCTGGTTTGCCCTCTCCACTTGTCCATTGGCTTGTGGATGAGCTACGGAAGCTATATCAAGCCGGATTCCGTTATTACCACAGAATTTCTCCATCTCGCCAAGGGACATGTTGGTTCCATTGTCGGTAATTATACTGTGAGGATACCCGAACCGGTAGATGATCCTTTTCAGGAACTTAACTGCCGTAATCGCTTCACAATTGGTAACTGGCATAACTTCGACCCACTTGGTAAATTTATCGATAGCCACCAGGAGATGTGTCTTTTTGCAAGGTGACATGTGAAAGGGGCCAACCATGTCCATACCCCAAACGGCAAAAGGCCAGGTCAAAGGAATTGTTTGCAACTCCATAGCCGGCACATGGATTTGGCGGGCGTAACTTTGGCATCCGTCGCACCTTGCCACCAAGCGTTCCGCATCTGCTAAAGCTGTGAGCCAGAAGAAACCGTGTCTATATGCTTTGGCCACAAGGGACCTTGTGGATGCGTGATGCCCATAGTCGCCTTCGTGTATCTCTTTCAGGATTTGCCGGCCTTCTTCTGGTGCTACACAGCGCAAAAATACTCCTGCAGTGCTCCTTTTATATAACTCCTCATTGATGATGGAATAACCTTTTGCTCGCCTCAGAATTTTCCTTGCTAGTACCTCTTGCTGTGGTAACTCGCCCCATGATAGGTAAGCCAGAAACGGCTCTGTCCACTCGGGAACAGTGCATATCGTGGCCACGAGCTCCAAATCCGGGTCTTTGTTAGCCAGTTCTTCCTCAGACTCGGTTTTAACTGACGGCCGCCATAACTCGTCCAGGAACACATTGGGTGGAACCGGCTCTCTACGCGAGCCGAGTCTGGCGAGTGTATCTGCTGCCTCGTTTTTTCTTCTATCTACATGCTCCACCTCATACCCGGAAAAACACCCGGCAACCCGGTCCACCTCTCTGCGGTATGCTGCCATAGTTGCATCTTTTCTATCCCATGTTCCCGAGACCTGCTGTACCACCAGATCCGAATCTCCATAGCACCGTATCCTCTTGATGTTCATTTCCTTGGCTATCCTCAATCCATGCAATAATGCCTAATACTCGGTCACGTTGTTGGAACAATCGAAGTGAATCTGCAATACGTAGCTCAATTTGTCTCCTTTAGGTGATGTGAGCACGACTCCGGCTCCTGATCCCTCGTATTGCTTGGAACCGTCGAAGTGCATTATCCAAGACTCGGAAGTTGGAGTCATTGTGGGCATGCCTGTGTGAGTCCAATCGTTAATGAAATCAACCAGAGCTTGAGATTTGATTGCTGACCTGGGCTCGTAGTTGATGTGATAATCTCCCATCTCGATCGCCCACTTGGCTATTCTACCTGTTGCATCCGAGTTTCTGATGATATCCGATATTGGTATGGAGCTAACCACTGTTATGGGGTGTTCCTGAAAATACGGCTTCAATTTCCGGCTGGCCATGAAGACCCCGAAAACCAGCTTCTGCCAATGTGGGTAACGCTGCTTTGCTTCTGATAACACCTTGCTGACATAATAAACCGGCCTCTGGACCGGGTGATCCTTTCCATCCTCCTTGCGCTCAACGACAACCACTGCGCTAACCGCCCGGGGCCCCGCTACAACGTATAGTAACATGGGCTCTTTAGGACCCAGGGCTGCTAGGACTGGTGCCTCAGATAGTTGCTTTTTAGTGCCTCAAATGCCTCATCCGCCTCTTGGTCCCAAACGAATTTATCAGATTTCCTCAAGAGCCGGTACAAGGGTATTGCCTTCTCTCCGAGTCTTGATATAAACCGGCTCAGCGCTGCTACGCACCCCGTAAGCTTCTGAACATGCTTCAGGTTTTCCGGCTTTTTCAGACTCTGGATAGCTTTGATTTTATCCGGGTTTGCTTTAATCCCTCTCTCTGAAACAATGAAGCCGAGTAACTTCCCTGCTGGGACTCCAAATACACACTTTGTCGGGTTAAGTTTCATCTAGTATATTCTCAGGTTCTTGAATGTTTCCTTCAGATCATCAATAAGTGTCTCTGCCTTTCTGGTTTTGATCACCACGTCATCCACGTAAGCATGAACGTTGCGTCCAATTTGGTCCTCAAAGCACTTCAGAATGCACCGCTGATAGGTTGCGCCGGCGTTCTACAATCCAAAAGTCATGGTTTTGTAACAAAAGGCCCCGAAAGGGGTTATGAACGACGTCTTCTCCCAGTCTTCCTTCTTGAGCTTGATCTGATGATACCCGGAATATGCATCCAGGAAGCATAATAGGTCACTTCCAGCCACTGCGTCTATGATCTGATCTATCCTTGGAAGTGCAAACGGATCCTTTGGGCAATACTTGTTGAGACTCGTATAATCAATGCACATCCTCCACTCATTGGTCTTTTTCATCACGAGAACCGGATTTGCTAACCATTCCGGGTGAAATACTTCCATGATAAAGCCGGTTGTCAACAGCCGTGCAATTTCTTCACCGATAGCCCTTCTTCTCTCATCATTCATATTTCTCAGTCCCTGCTTCACGGGCCTAGATTTGGGATCAACGTGCAAACTGTGCTCTGCCAGCTCTGTAGGGATACCCGGCATATCGCTAGGCGTCCAGGCGAACACATCCTGATTTGAACGAATGAACTCCACAAGTGCTTTTTCCTGCTCATCATCCAAGTTAGATCCTATGGCAAATTGCTTGGAGGGATCACCTTCGACGAAGGATACCATCTTAGTATCTTGCGCTGCTTTGAATTTTGCTCTCTCATCCTCGGTGTTCGGCCTTTTCAGCGATGTCCTGTCATCCGGGTCTACTTGAGACCGGTAATACTTAAGCTCCTCCTTTCTACAGGCTTGTTCTGCAATTGCCGCATCTCCTTCGTCACACTCAGCCGCTATATCCCGGCTCCCATGTATGGTGATGGTCTGCTTAGGACCCGGGATTTTTAGCTGTAGGTACACGTAACACGGCCTGGCCATGAAGTTGGCGTAAGCCAGCCTCCCAAATAGCACGTGATAAGGACTGCGCAACTTCACCACTTCGAACGTGAGCCACTCCACCCGGAAATTATCCTTTGATTCTCCAAAAGCAACCTCCAAGGTAATCTTTCCTTCGGCGCACGCTGAGTGACCCGGCTGATGGAGGGATGATAACGCGGTAGCCCAATTCCAAGGTGTAATTCGGCCCAAAGGACGCTGCGCAAGACCCGGCTAAGGACAAAAGAACTTCTAGAAGGCCCAAGATTGTAGGCCTTGTAACCCGGATTGTGGGTTACGGTAAGGAAAGTTAGGGTTTCGTACGTAGTGTCCGGGTAGGATTCAGGGTGCGCCTTGGAGGGCAAGCCAGGGGGTCGGGTGCTTTATAAACCGGCCCCTAAGTTAGGTTAAGGGAGATCCAAGAGCCCTAGCAATATCGCTTGGTATCGAGCATCGAGTGTAACACGAGAGTTGAGTTAATATATTGAGATCGGAGACTCGGCGACTTGATTGCCGGCTATCAGATCGAGTTCCATCATGTTTTCCTCTGAGCTAAACCCTCTCCCAAACGTCTGTGTCGTCTTGCCCCAAGATCAGTTACCCCCGGTAACAACTGCCGTGATTATCCCACGACAGTTGGCGCCCACCGTGGGGCCTGCATCCAAAGGCGTTTACATCACGGGAGAAGCTCGGAAGAATATGGAGAAACTAGTCATCGGCGAGATCTACATCAACCACGAAGGAGAGAAGATGGTGGACGATTCCGGCTGGGGACCAGAGTCGGATCACCTCGAATCCGGGTCTATCATGACAATCGGCCAGATCAGCGTCTTCATCGGTATGGTACGTACTTCCGGTTCGATCCCTGACGACTTTGGGTTTGATTCTGTGTCAGGGAAGACCAGCTATGTCCAATCAGATGGAGAAGAATCAGTTGGGACAACAAACCCGACAGAAGAGCTCACCACGAAGTGGGAACAGCCGGAGGAGCCGGCATGGACCCCGCGTGGCCGGGTCGAGAAAGAAGATGATACCGAATCTATCCCGCATCTACTGGAGAACCGGTACGAGGAACATAGGAGCGAAGAGGAACAGTATGGATCCGCGCCAAGCATTGTGCGTCGGGTTGCGGTTTACACGACTCCCGCGACCAATCTCAACCAAGAGAACGTAACCGCGGCCGCAGCCGGGACAGCACAAGCATTGACCCGGCAGCAAGGGCCGGCTAACGGGAACACGGTTTTGGCCCAGGTTGACGGAGAGTCGGCATCGGTTACCAGTCAAGTGCCAGAAACCAAGTTACACGCGAACACGTTTGGATTCCTAGCAAACCGGACACCAGGAGCGGGTCCTTCCAATCCACAACATCCGGCCCTGTTCGACAACAATCTGATCCTAGATCCGACAGTTCTTGCCACAGTTATCACTCCAGAGAACGCGGCAGAACGTGTTAGGGATTTGGACGTAGCCCGTCGTGCATTGGAGCAGCAAAGAAGGCAAGTAGAAGCAGAAAGACAAGGGATGGCCACACGACAACGCGAGCTGGATGCACTGGAAACCCGGCTCCGAGAGGAAACGACTAGAATACATCAAAGGCACCAAACCAGATTGCCAGCATTGGGAGGAGTCATAAACCCGGCCGCACTATTTATCACGCCTTAGGATCAGCCGATCCCAGCGGCAAATCAAGGAACCGCCCCTCAGCCGACAACCAGAGGAGTACAACCGGTAGACACGCAGATCGGGTTACCCGTACCACAGACTGGAGTTACTACCGGCAATACTGTACCACCACCGCCACCACCACCACCATCACGTTTTCACACACCAGCGGGTCATTACAACAATCCCATGGACAACGTGTACGCGGCAACGCTTGCACTAAATCAAATCCCCGTGAGAGAGTCACCCCACGCAGAGGAGACCCGGCGGGCGATAGATATGCTGCGCACCGCGGTGGCACAACAGGTTAATTACCCGGATCACAGAAGTGGAATGCATGGGACACCATATGTCAGCCAACAGCAAGGTAACGCCGGCAACATCCAGACAAGTTCGGCACGGCGGAGGGAAGAGCAGCAGCAAATGCCGCCTCCTCCACACATTCAGGCAGTACCAGCAGCATCAGCAGCACAGGCCATCGTGGACAGTTCCAGAGCCAGGAGAGCCGTGGCCGGGTCTGCGGTACATGGGATACTAGCAGTACCGCGTCCAGCTGTACCCCCTGCAGGATCACACGTTTCCCGAGTAAGACCAGCTTTGACCATTCTTGCAGGACCTAAGTGTCTTTCAGATAGCATCAGGGCTGAGTCTTACCCGGAAAAGTTCAAAGAACCGGGTAAAGTAGTGAATTACGAGCCGACTATGGATCCGGAAACATGGTTGAGCAGTTATGAATGGCCATGTCGATTCGCAATGCGTCCGAGAATCTTCAAGCAAAATTCATGTATCTAATGATGTCAGAGGGAGCAGCAAAGTTATGGTTCACCAATCTACCGGAAGGATCTATCAAGTCATGGGAAGAATTGAAAATTGCGTTTATCAAGCACTTTCACGGGACGTGCAGAAAGTTATTCACTATTGATGACCTAGAGCGATGTGTTCAGAAGAAGGGAGAATCGGCGCGCAGCTGGGTGCTCTGGGTTATGGAAATACTTCATTCATCTACAGATATTCAGCCCAAGGATGCGCTGCAAGCTATGGCAAAGACCTGCAAGTACACACCTTTAGTACAAAAGTTAACTCGCATGAAATCTAGTCGGAATGCTTCGGAGGTTACAATGGGAGAACTGATGGATGCATGCAACAAACATGCCGCAACGGACACTACGGAAGAGGAAACTGACGATAAAAAAGCAAAAGCAAACACAAGTAATAACGGAAGAACCGGCAATGGATCAGCGCCGGGTAACAACAACCAGAACAAGCGCCCGTTTGAAGGAGGCTCCGAGTTTGTCGCCAACACTGAAGCCGGATCTTCCAGACCCAGGGCAGAAGGAAATTTCAATACTGGGAATCAGAACGGAGGAAACTATCAAGGGCCACCAAGGCCGAGTAATAATTGGGACATATTCCGAATGGCATGCCCGAAGCACAGCAGGAATGGTAGGCCAGCTAACCACTCCTTGGAGCAGTGCGCCGACCTACAAAGATGGAAGAATGAGGAAGTGAACAGAGCCATGCGAGGTGCAGGTCGGGGAGGAGGACCGGGTCCAGGTGGAAACTCGGGCAACGGCCCACCCCCAGCCGGTAACCCGGCAGCTGGAAATCAAGGTAATAACCAAGGGGGAGCAGGAGGTTTCCAGGCCAACCCCAAGCAATTGGGTCAGTATCACGTGCATACTACAGGAAGTTCCAACAAGGACAAGAAGATACTGAAACAGGCGGTAAACTCGGTGTCCTCGGCTGTCCCGAGATACCTGAGATGGTCAGAACAGGACGTAACATGGATCAGAAGGGATCACCCGGAAAGAATAGAACACCCGGGAGTCTTAGCATTAGTAGTCGCACCGCAGCTCAATGGGTATGAGCTGAAAAAGGTTTTGATGGACGGTGGAAGTAGCATCAATATACTGTATTGGGAAACCTTCCTACGCATGGGTCTCAAGGAGTCTCAGCTACAAAAAAGTTCAACAATTTTTCATGGGATAGTGCCGGTGTCGTGGGATAATCACGGCAGACGTTACCGGGGGTAACTGATCTTGGGGCAAGACGACACAGGCGTTTGGGAGAGGGTTTAGCTCAGAGGAAAACATGATGGAACTCGATCTGATAGCCGGCAATCAAGTCGCCGAGTCTCCGATCTCAATATATTAACTCAACTCTCGTGTTACACTGGATGCTCGATACCAAGCGATATTGCTAGGGCTCTTGGATCTCCCTTAACCTAACTTAGGGGCCGGTTTATAAAGCACCCGACCCCCTGGCTTGCCCTCCAAGGCGCACCCTGAATCCTACCCGGACACTACGTACGAAACCCTAACTTTCCTTACCGTAACCCACAATCCGGGTTACGAGGCCTACAATCTTGGGCCTTCTAGAAGTTCTTTGTTGTCACCCTGAATCCTACCCGGGTCTCCACCACCATTGTTGTCATTGTTGTTGTTGTTGTTGTTGTTGTTGTTGTTGTTGTTGTTGTTGTTGTTGTTGTTGTTGTTGTTGTTGTTGTTGTTGTTGTTGTTGTTGTTGTTGTTGTTGTTGTTGTTGTTGTTGTTGTTGTTGTTGTTGTTGTTGTTGTTGTTGTTGTTGTTGTTGTTGTTGTTGTTGTTGTTGTTGTTGTTGTTGTTGTTGTTGTTGTTGTTGTTGTTGTTGTTGTTGTTGTTGTTGTTGTTGTTGTTGTTGTTGTTGTTGTTGTTGTTGTTGTTGTTGTTGTTGTTGTTGTTGTTGTTGTTGTTGTTGTTGTTGTTGTTGTTGTTGTTGTTGTTGTTGTTGTTGTTGTTGTTGTTGTTGTTGTTGTTGTTGTTGTTGTTGTTGTTGTTGTTGTTGTTGTTGTTGTTGTTGTTGTTGTTGTTGTTGTTGTTGTTGTTGTTGTTGTTGTTGTTGTTGTTGTTGTTGTTGTTGTTGTTGTTGTTGTTGTTGTTGTTGTTGTTGTTGTTGTTGTTGTTGTTGTTGTTGTTGTTGTTGTTGTTGTTGTTGTTGTTGTTGTTGTTGTTGTTGTTGTTGTTGTTGTTGTTGTTGTTGTTGTTGTTGTTGTTGTTGTTGTTGTTGTTGTTGTTGTTGTTGTTGTTGTTGTTGTTGTTGTTGTTGTTGTTGTTGTTGTTGTTGTTGTTGTTGTTGTTGTTGTTGTTGTTGTTGTTGTTGTTGTTGTTGTTGTTGTTGTTGTTGTTGTTGTTGTTGTTGTTGTTGTTGTTGTTGTTGTTGTTGTTGTTGTTGTTGTTGTTGTTGTTGTTGTTGTTGTTGTTGTTGTTGTTGTTGTTGTTGTTGTTGTTGTTGTTGTTGTTGTTGTTGTTGTTGTTGTTGTTGTTGTTGTTGTTGTTGTTGTTGTTGTTGTTGTTGTTGTTGTTGTTGTTGTTGTTGTTGTTGTTGTTGTTGTTGTTGTTGTTGTTGTTGTTGTTGTTGTTGTTGTTGTTGTTGTTGTTGTTGTTGTTGTTGTTGTTGTTGTTGTTGTTGTTGTTGTTGTTGTTGTTGTTGTTGTTGTTGTTGTTGTTGTTGTTGTTGTTGTTGTTGTTGTTGTTGTTGTTGTTGTTGTTGTTGTTGTTGTTGTTGTTGTTGTTGTTGTTGTTGTTGTTGTTGTTGTTGTTGTTGTTGTTGTTGTTGTTGTTGTTGTTGTTGTTGTTGTTGTTGTTGTTGTTGTTGTTGTTGTTGTTGTTGTTGTTGTTGTTGTTGTTGTTGTTGTTGTTGTTGTTGTTGTTGTTGTTGTTGTTGTTGTTGTTGTTGTTGTTGTTGTTGTTGTTGTTGTTGTTGTTGTTGTTGTTGTTGTTGTTGTTGTTGTTGTTGTTGTTGTTGTTGTTGTTGTTGTTGTTGTTGTTGTTGTTGTTGTTGTTGTTGTTGTTGTTGTTGTTGTTGTTGTTGTTGTTGTTGTTGTTGTTGTTGTTGTTGTTGTTGTTGTTGTTGTTGTTGTTGTTGTTGTTGTTGTTGTTGTTGTTGTTGTTGTTGTTGTTGTTGTTGTTGTTGTTGTTGTTGTTGTTGTTGTTGTTGTTGTTGTTGTTGTTGTTGTTGTTGTTGTTGTTGTTGTTGTTGTTGTTGTTGTTGTTGTTGTTGTTGTTGTTGTTGTTGTTGTTGTTGTTGTTGTTGTTGTTGTTGTTGTTGTTGTTGTTGTTGTTGTTGTTGTTGTTGTTGTTGTTGTTGTTGTTGTTGTTGTTGTTGTTGTTGTTGTTGTTGTTGTTGTTGTTGTTGTT